>JAPPVO010000036.1:177472645-178133526 GCA_030407325.1 Camellia japonica
CCCTGCCGTATCCGTATTCCCATTTTTTAAAAATTGTCGTGTCCCGTGTTCGCGTTATAATAAATATATTATTTTTTAAAAAACTATTTAACGTATCCCCGTACCCGTATCCAAATTTGGATACATATCCACGTATCCTTAATTTTTAATTTTGAAGTGTCCGACCCCTAGATATGCACCCGATACTGTATCCGAGTCCGTGTAACATAGCCAATATCTATACTGTTGATGTGAACTGTCACACTTTTATATTCCCAAATTACCCTGTACAACTACCACAGATTTTGATTTTGAATTTCAAATTTTGATCAATTTTTCAGTTTTTTTTTTCAACTGTTGATTTTTTTATGGGTGTGCCCTTTGTCTAGTATATACATATGTATGTGTGCTTAAGATTCATTCTCCTGTTACATTAAAATCTTAATTTAGTTAATGGCTGATATGAGTTTCTCAATGCATGTTGAGCAGAAACAGAAGTCTTGCTGGTAAAAGATGTTGGATGTAAAGGAAGGGCTATGGGACACGCATATGTTTGGCATTTTAAGAATGTCATCACTCTATGTATACCCACATAAACCTTGCAGAGGATCTGCCACCGTAAGCAAGATATGTCTGTCTACTAAGATGAGAGTACATACCATGTCGTGAGAAACTGTGTATGGAATTATTGTACCTTCTCTGTATGTTCCGAATATATGTTTATTGTTTTGTCTGTTTCAACAAAAAAAATGTCCTGAAATGTTTGAACGAATTAAGTTTGTGAGCAAAGAGGTTTTTGATATTTACTTGGTTGCAAATTTGATTCCCTGTATCCATAATTGATTGGATTGTGCTACTTTTCAAATTTTCATTGCTGTGAGATCTCATTTCATTGTCTGAGAAACAGATTAGATTTCCTCTAGAATCTGCTAAGAATATACGATTTTGTCAGAGAGACCTCGCAAGGCATCTCTCTCTCTCTCTCTCTCTCCGTATGTATTTAATTTTGTTTACTGAATTCAGGAAAGTTTAGATCTCCATATGCTAAGGAATAGCTTTAAAATACGATAGGCTGTGAAAACTTGTCTGATTTTTATACTTTTCTTTAATGGTACCTATATTCCTGGGATGTTACAATAAAGGGAAAAGTTAGGGATCATGAAATTTTTTTCATGAAAATGATCATGAAAAATTTATGATCCTTGGATTATCTTGATTAGTGTGTGGTACTTTATTCTAAGTGTAATCCAAGGGTCACAAAGCTTTCATGATTATTTTCATGAAAGGTTTTTCGTGAAACTTAGCATTACTGTACAATAAAATGTCATGCACTTAATTGTAATCTGCAATTTTCAAAAATAAATTTCAGACAACATTTTGGGAGCTTCTATTTGCACACACACCTTCCCTTCTTTACACATCTTTTATTGTTCGGAAAGTTGATTTCCGAAAATAAACATTGGTTCGGAGTTGATTTCCGAAAACTAAATAACTTGTTCGGAAGTTGAGTTCCGAATGTTTTTCAAATTTCGACAATCAACTTCCGAATGTGTTTATTTTATGTCAAAATAGTAATTTCACTTAAAATATAAATTAAAATTAAAAATAATTTTTATTTAGTGTGTGTAAAAAGAGGATGAGGGAATGTGCAATAGAAGCTCCCCAACATTTTCTATGTTTAGTTGCGTCCATGAAAATAATATACTAATAGTTGTATTATTGACAGTGAGTTGGCATTAATAAGATTTTAGTTTAAAAAATGTTTTGTACTTTTTAAAAAAGTAAATAATATTTTCCCTCCAAATAGTATTGTTTCCTTGTCGATCACGAAAAATATTTTCTATTGATTTTTGATTTTGTTGTATCAAAAGTCAGAAAATGCAAAAAACTCTTTTCATATAAAATTTTCGATCCAAACAAATTCAGTGTTAGGGAGAGCCAAATTAATTTATCAAAAAAAAAAAAAAAAAAGCAAGAAGATATTTTGTTGGCCATTTGTATTGACTATTATTATTATTTGTAAAAATTTAAAAAGGAATAAATCATGGTAAAAAGTTTGAGAAGAGAACTCGCAGCCTTGTCAAATTTTATTCAGAATATTCACACAGCTGTTAAAAGAATATCAAATATACAAGAAGTTTGATTTGAGAACTTCATAGTCCTATCAATGGATCAGACTTCCTATCCGAGAATCCTATCTGAAAAATCTGGATCCACTAAAGAGAAATCCGATCCACAGCAAACATCAACTTGTGGGGCTGAAAATCTCACTCTTGCAACCAGTTTCAACATAATAAATATATCACAATTACATTACTATCATCTTACAGAATAGGTTCTGCAACCTCTGTTTGTTACTAGTTTGCAATTAGAAACCGAAAAACCTCCTTTCCTCTTCTTCCTCTTCTCAATGTAGGCTAAAATCTCCTCCTGTCGAACAATGGCATCCTCGAGAGCCTGCACGAGAACCACAATTAGCTTGAACTATATACTTCTATGAATGTTAGTCTAGTTGCATTTGGTTGATTATCCAAAATATATCACCCAATATACTCCATAGAACTAAGGTTATATACTTCTTTGAATGTTAGTCTAGTTGCATTTTGTTAATTTTCCACAAAGTAGTAGTAGCCATTTTTTTCTACGGTCAATGGTGATCGTATGTTTATTTTTAATATTTATAATAATGAACAGAGCATTCCAATTCTAATCACTACAATGAATTCAAGAGAACTAGATAGGATACCTTCTTGGTTGCCGAAAGCTCTTGCTCCAAGGCATCAACACGACTTAGAGCAGCATTCAGCATTTCCTCCTTCTCAGGTGGCATAACTGCAGGTTTGCTGCAGAGAACAACTACCTTCTCCTCCAATTCATCCAAGAGCTTCATCATTGATAAATATTCAGTACCAGAGATGGTGGATGCGGGTAACCGGTGGGGTTGCCTCATGGAATTAGAATAGAGGATGTCATTAGTAAGCTTTCTTGGCATGTTGCGAGTCAAGCGAACCATAGTGACAATGCCCATTACAAAGGTCATGACCCCTGAGAAAATCTGATTGCTTATTCCTTTAGGAGGTTGGCAAGCATTATGCTGAGGGAAACAATCTGTGCCTTCAGAAAAATAAAAAATAAAAAGAACAAAAACATGGGTTATTAATGTGCATAGGTAACAATATATGCGGATTTAGGAAAAGAGAAAATATGCATTGGATATACGTACACTCCATATATATTCTTATTGTACTTTGAATTTTTCACAGAAAATTTCACAAAAGATTTAACTTATTTAAACTCAGGACTCAACAAAGTGAAACCTTGATGAGTAAACAATAACTAAATGCATAGTCCTTGGTTTCACTGGTCCATAAGGAATTCCAAATTTTTAACTTAAATATTCATAAGTAGTCCATGCACAAACACTAGAGAATAGGGATTACATAGAATTGTACAGTTGATTATAAGTAAAACAATTACTAAAATGCATAGTACTTGTTAATTTCACTTGTCCATATGGAACCCAAATTTTTAACTTAAATCTTCATAAGTAGTCCATGCACAAACATTTTAGAATACAAATTACATAGAATTGGAGAGTTGATGACATCATCCCCTAACAATATTCATATAATTAGCATAGTTAGGAATAAATTATGTACCTTTAGAAAAGGTGAATTTGTCACTTTGTACAGCTTTAGCCAAGTTGCATCCACAGCCTTGTCAACCATTGGAACAAAGTCATCATACTCATAGGTAGGAGCCTGTAGACAAAACGATACCTAAATAACTTTCTTATGAATTTGATGTGGCAATCGGTCATTTATACATGATGGGAGCCTAAATAACTTACTTCTTCACAAACAGGAGAGAGTTGTGGATGTTCGGAATACTCTCTTTGCAGCCTAGGATGGTGAGATCGCATATCATCCACATCTGAAACAGCTTCCGAGTTGAAAGAGACACATTTCTTCACAATCTATGGTATGATAAAAGTTTAACAATATTCAACATTATGCAGAATGAAATGCCTTTCCAGTTTGGAAAGTTAAAAGACCAAGTCCAATTAGGGCAATTAATAAGAAGATTAAAAATCAATGAAAAAGGAATTGACAGATTTATATCTGAATTAGGACTGGATACCTTTAGGTTTGCATTCTCATCCTCAGAAATTGTCTTCTCCTCAATGGCTGGAATCAAAATTTTAGTTGAGCATTTGGCTTCACCATAGTGAACCATCTAGTTCAAAAAATTAACAATTAAACTTAGGCAGCTTTGATAAAAAAATGGCTTAACCATGAAGTGCCAAGTTGAACAAAAAAATTTACAACAGAAAGAAGAGGTGACACCTTCAATATATCAGGATCATTCCATGGGCCTTTATCAGAAAGCATGCATCCACCTTTGTCTGCACAAGTACATGTACCACCCAAAAGGTCTGGTAGCTCACTGATACAGATCAGGGAAGAAAATGTTGCTGTGAGGACCATACCGAAATTTTAGAAGGCAATGGCATGTTTTGTTACAATTAGCAAATAATGTTATTCAAGAAGCTCACTGATTGTTGTCATAAACTGTAAGGCCTATTGACAAATCACAATCAATTCAATGTCAAACCAATCAACAAAATAGTTACCTGGCATCAATTACTTCAAGCAATTTGCTCTGATATTTGTTGCCCAGAACCTGGTACAAGAAAAAACCATTGATGGGCTAAGAAAATACTCAATTAACAACCCTAGTCTGAGGTAAATCAATGAAAAAGGCTTACTTGAATTTTTGCAGTGGTCTTGGGGTCCAGGAATGTTTTAATGGTGTTCCATAGGAGCCTAAATCCAGAACCTGCATTAATAATGTACATACGGCACAGGGTCTACAAAGAAAGAAGTATTCAAATGAGAGCTCGAAGTAAAAGGCCATTATTCACAACAAGGTGGCAAACCAAAGAAGTATGTTGTGTCAAATCATGCTGACAAATAAAACGAGTACCTCGGGATAATTGTCACTATCAATCTTTTGAATGCTCTGAATGAGCTCCCTCGCAATTTTGCTGAAATGTTTCAGTCCCTAAGGCATCAATCAATGTAAGTTAAGGATGCCATTTTTTTTCTTCTAACAAATGATATTTGAGCTACCAATTTTGCTTTTTCTTATGAAAAATACCCTATAATATAACAATTATGTATAGTACACAACAGTTTATATTGGCATGCACCCATAATTCAGTAGCCACACCATTCTTAAATCTGGTTTTAGCATTTTGAGATTTATGGTTGCTCAGCTCTGATGCACAATTAGCAGGTTGTTTTTTTTCCTTTCAGAAAATATAAAGTGGGCAGTCTCAATCATGTTTCAGTTGAAGGCCCTTATAGTGAAAAATAGGTGGGTGGTTTTTATTCAAAGCATTTGTTAGGATCCCCACATACCACTCCTTGAACATCCAGGATAGTTGTGCTCTGATCAATATGCTTTTTCGCTGCAATTGAACAGGCTGGGAACTTGACATTGAAGGTCCTCTCAAACTCCTGCACATGGTATTTCAAGTAGCGGTCCAATGTTGTGGCTTGCAGAAGCTTATTTGGATCAACTTTGCCAAGTCTTTCAATATAAACAGGTCGTCCATCCTTATCAATCCCATGATGTCCCTGTGGATAGTGTTCAAGGACTTTCTCTCTTTCCTTGAACTCAAAATCCTGAACAAAGAAATGAATAGGCAAAAATAAGAGACAACTGCCCATATGTTCGGCTATATGGCTGCATTCCAAACCAAAATACCTCCACAATTGTGTCAGCACCGAAATTATTTCTCCACTGGAGCATATCAGCCCACATTTGCTTTGTTTTCTCGATATCAAATTTCCTGGCCTTCAAAAATCTGATCACCATACAACAAGTTGACAATCTAACTATTGATCCTGAGTCATCCCAAGATCAGTTGGAGAGCAAAAAATTAACCAAAGGCATAAAGCTATGCTATCTTCACAAAGACATCCCCAAAATTTTCGAGATTGCATTACAAAGTGAATGCTATTCATATAAGAATATTCTACTTTCATTTTGTCATTAAGAATATTACTGTCATTTTAATGTCTCCAATATTTCCACTATACATATGCATGCAGAGCATCAAAACAATGTCTTTCTCTAAAATTCAGAAACCATTTTATACAATATTGAGTGCTACCCAGTGAGGTCAGCCACTAAAAGTGTTAAAAAAAGGTTATGCCAAGCCACTATTTTTTGAAAAGGGAAGCAAATAAACCCAAAAGGCTAAATTTTAATGCATCAAAAGTGTTGAAATGAAACTCCCTGTTTCAAATTTAACAACAAATCAAGCATAAAGAGACCTGGTATTGATGCCAATAGACTTTAGTTTATATATGGCTTGAATTTTTTTGCTTTTAGCAAATAAGATCTCACAAGAGGAAGGAAAGCTGTCAAGCATTCTGTTACCCTAATCAGAACTAAAACCCAAACACGAGCTAGCAACAATTCACTATCATGTCATTCCGCCATCTTGCAGAGCAAGTGGCACCGCCTCCCACAGTTGAAACTTATTCAAATTTAGTAAAACTAAAGGCTTATCCCCAATGTTTCTTACAACCCAATTTACATTTATGAAGTTATAAACATGAAATAACAGCACATGCAATTCCAAATCATTGACTATGGAACAAGGAAAAGGAAGAAACCTTAGCATCATGTGATAATCATCGTGTTTTGCAGGTAGAAATTCTTCCAAGATAAGAGTTTGACGAAATGCATCCACTGCCTGTAGTTCCTCTGCATCTGCATCATGCTCATCTGCAAATGAAACAGACATAACTCTACTATTTCTCCTACCCTTTGTTCAAAGAATGCCTCAACTTGGTTGAGGCATTAATCGCCTTCTTCTTGAAAGACCCAATCCTTGTCTTCCTCTCATCCTCCAAGTTTTCAATGTCAGATTTTTCGAGACCTGTGGACAAATCATGTGGAAAAGAGGAAACTCATAACACACAATAATAAATAACCGAACTGAAAAAATTCTAGTTGTCAATGCTATTTCTTCATATGTCCAAAGTAAAACCTAAATATATGCACTATTCTTAGAAAATAGAAATTTTTAGCAATCAAGACAGTCTCAACCAGAAGGCTCAACTAAACCAACCAATTAAGAAGTCAATCATGGAAACCAACAATATGTTTTGATTTTCTACAGCATAACATTTTCAAGGCTATGTTTTAAAGTTTACTTCGTCATATATTCTATAATCTATTGCTTTTCTTGGACATAAGAGTATGAAAAGCATTTTAAAATGATGGATTCATTGATCACATCACAAGTTTCTTTCATCAGACTTTTTAAACTGTTCTTCTGTTCTCTTTACTGGAGCATGATTAATGACAGAGTGTCTATTTTCACAATCAGAGTAAATAAGAAATGCATATCTTATGGCAACACACCTTATGCATGAACCACTTGGTTTATTTATTTGATTCTTCCAATTAAAATTATTTTACTGAAGAACTAAGAAGCACAAATACTTCGAGAAGGTGGCACGTCCTGTCCAACACATGTCGGACACTTCCGACTTGTGTCAGACATGCCAAGTGCTATTTTTTAGAAAAAAAAATTTATCTCGAACACTTGTGGGACACACATATCCATCGCTTAGATACAGACGATATGAAACATATTACAAATTTGAACAAAATTCTTAGGATCTAATAATAAACAACAACGATATGGGTTTATACCTATTAATCCATCCTAATTTAAACTTCAAAAATTCGTGTTATATTATATATTTTTATTAACTTTGAAATATTTTTCATATATATATAACATACAATAAATATAAACCACATATTTTGTGTATGTCCCACGCACGTGTCCTACATATTTTAAAAATTGTCATTTGAATGTGTCTGTTTCCGTGCTTAGGAAAAAGTTATTGAAATACAGTCTTCTTAATTGTAATTATGGTGCTTTAATCACAGTTAAATAGCAGTAATCAAGCATATGCCAAGAGATCCAATAAATCTCATTTAAATTTGAAAGTCTTGAAAAGATTAAAGCACATATATAAATACAGAAAGAAAAAAAACATTATCATAGAAAGTACCTGGCTTAATAGGTTGCTCAAGAGGTCCAGACATGTTGTCACTCATGGTTGCAATTCACAAAGTTTGCTCACGCGAGACAGCAAAAGTGCAGATGGATTAAGTAGCCATACCGAGATGCCAAAGCAAACACCCGTGCCAAATGCCTACACTTTTGACCAATAAAAAAAAATTAAAAAAAAATTAGCAATGGATGCTTCAAAGCAAATAACAATTCACAATGTTCATGCCAATATCAATTGAGCTTCAAAACCCAAACCCCATCAACCCATGCAAATGAGCTAATCTTAAATAATGATTACCATCCAAATTAATGGAACAAAAAGCAAAAATTTGATCAAAGTAGTATCTCCAACTCCAAGTTGAATACTCTTTTCCTATTTTGTGCATTCATATGTAAATCCCTTTTAAAAAATAAATCTGAATTTCATAAACCAAAATCCAAAAAAAAAAAAATCTATCAACACCAACAACAAATTAGAGAAAGGAACAACAGATAAAAATTCAGATTGTAACAAGTTAAACATCATTGTGGATAACGAAACGAGACAATTACAGTGCAAATCAAAAATATTCAACAACTGTAAGCAATGACCAAAAAAAAAAAATACCGGAATGAATGATAATGTGGTTTCCTGAAAGCCCCAGAGAGAGAGAGAGAGAGAGAGAGAGAGAGAGAGGGGGGGGGGAAGAGAGAGATTAGCAGACAAAAATGTCGGACTAAGAGAGAGAGATTTATATCACCGAATTATACTCTAAATTTAGACAACCTTGCCTGGATCCAGCGGGGGACTGAAAACAACTCCTCCGCCCCAAATATAGAGAGATGAGAGAGAAAACATATACGTACATATATATATTTGTCGATAGAGAGAGAGAGAGAGAGGGATTTGAGAAGTGTGAAGCCACCCCGTTCAAATTTCAATTAGGGATTGCCAAACGCAGCCCTAACTGACTCTCTCTCTCTCTCTTAACTAACATAACGTCTCTTAATCTCGTTTTCCCGCCAAATTTATTCCCTACAGTGCATCCAGCGAGACATGTATGCACTTTGAGCAAATGTCAATTTAGCAAGACATGTATGCACGTTGTTTTTTGAGCAAATGTCAATTTACTATATCACGCAATTTGACCACTCTGTTTTTTTATTATATTAATTTTATTATTAAATTTTTTATTTAGATTAATGCGATTTTATCCTCTATAAACAAATGCAATTCTTTCATTTTATTTTTAAATTATTCTTCAATAATTAATTTGACTCTTGAATAAAATATTATTTGTGAGATAAAATAAATATCCTATTATATATAACATGTGACTATAGGAACAACCAGGGGCGGAGCTATGCTTTGAACAGTGGTGTCACTGAACTTCAAATTTTTGATATAGTATATGTAAAAAATTATAAGTATTTACAAATTGAACCTAGTGGGCCTAAATAAAATAAATTATTTTTTAAACTTTTACAAATTGACCCCAATAGGTAAAAACAAAATCAAATTTTATTCAGAAATTTAGGCTTCTAAAAACAAACCAAATGTTTGTTTATTCCTCTTGGAGACTGTACATCAACTAAAGAAAATTCTTAACTACGCCACTAGGATGACATTCATCCAAGTCAAAATGGTTTTAAGTGTAAAATTATGAAAAAATTGGTGAAAAGTTTAACTCGACGGATGTTCAAATCTTGGTACTTTTTAGTTACAGTGACATGATCATGATAATTCCTGTTTGGCAAGTCAAAACATGCATTAACAAAGGCAATTCTTGGGATGATTATTCAGTATTTTCAGAGTATTGACACGTGGTACTCCATAAGATTTTGATTGGTAGAGAAGGGTAGAGGCTTACGATTTATGTTGGAGATATGGGAATAACATTGGGCTAAGTAATTGATGATTGGCTTGGAGTATGACCACGTGGTGTTTCGGGATTATCGAATAATTTCCCCAATTCTTGATATATTTGCCATTTTTGCGTGTATCTTGTGTTAGAAAAATTTAAAATACTAAAATTTTAGCATTAGAATTTTCTCAATAATAATAAGTAATTTGTAATATTTGTGAAAAACATCAACTTTTGTTAATACAAAATTTATCCTAAGATATTTTTTTAAAATATAAATAAACAAAAATTACAAAATTATGAAATAATTCATAAATAGGAGGAGAGGACGAGAGAATGAGGAGAAGGTAAGAGATAGATGCTATGGTGGGTTGATGAGGGTGGTAGTGGTAAAAGGGAAGTGGTTGGAGTCAGGATCCTCTCCTTGGGGCTCCTTGCGGGGATAGCTAAGATTGGACACGTTGTCTGCATAGGAGATGGATGACTGAGATTTGTTCATTCTAAATTAAAATTTAAGTTATCTTACATGTAAGATATAAATAAAATATTTTTTTAAATGAACAGATCTTAACCACCCATCTCTCATGTGAGCAGTGTGGTTCAATCTGAGCTGTCTTCAGGAAGGAGCCTCAAAATCTCATAATTCAAGTGATTGGGGGTTGGGGAAGGTTGGGACTAGTAGAGAGATGGGCAATGACTCGACTTGTTGGATGAAGGATAAGAGTCAATCAGAGAAATTGTGGAGGGAAGAGAAAGAGAGAGAAGAGAGAACAAAGGAGAGATGGGGAGAATCAGAACAATGAGAAAGCCAAATGTGCAAATTGTATCATGATTTTAAAATATATATATATATATATATTAAGTTTTCATGTACTATGCAATATTTTTTATACCCACTTATTTGCAATGATTCCTTTAACTTTTGGGAAGGTTGGGGTGGAATATTTGGGACATTTAGTTTCATTTAAGGGTGTTTCTGCAGAACCAACAAAGTTACAAGTTATAAAATCTTGGCCAATATCTTCTATTATCAAGGAATTGAGGGGTTTTTGGGGTCTCACTGATTATTATAGAAGATTTATCTAGCATTATGGTCAGATTTGCTCTCCACTTCATTGTTTGCTTAAGAAAGATTCCTTTGTATGGTCCCCTGCAGCTACTACAGCTTTTCTTTAACTCAAAGCTGCAATGATTTCAACACCAGTACTTGCCTTACCTGATTATAGTAAGGCCTTTGTTTTAGAATCAGATGCCTCTAGAATAGGCCTTGGGGTTGTGCTTATGCAAGATGGGCATCCCATTGCCTGTTAGAGTAAGGGAATTTCAGCAAAAGACCAAGCTCTCTCTACTTATGAAAAGGAATTAATGGCAGTAGTGTTGGCAATCCTCAAATGGAGGCATTAACTTCTAGGTAGGCACTTCCTTATTAAGACTGACCACCAAAGTCTAAAATACCTTTTGAAGTAGAGAGTGGGAACTCCTTTCCAGCAAAAATGGGTGACCAAGCTGTTGGGTTTTGACTACATTGTCATGACCTAAACCCGCCCCTGTAGGTTAGGCATCGCAACCGGCCAGTAATCCGTGGATTACCAAAGGCCTCTGAACAGATAAGCATATAGTAAGGGGCTGCGGAAGCGATAGTACAAAATAGACAAGGTCCAATGAGCTGTGATAACGTACATAGGATAGAAGATTTCAAAACGTATATATATACATAAGCATGCCAATCAAAGGACACCACTATTTACAAAGTATTTACAGAAGTGCACATCTCAAGACCTGACTTTACAAAACAGTCACAGAGACTAGCATGAATAGAACAACAACCATATAACGAGACTTCAATCGGAATCTCCTCGGGAGGCACAACGGTTGGCTGACAAAAACAGAACAGAAGGCCGTCAACTCTGGCCCTGGTCACTCGCCGGCTCACCTACATACATAATATAAACTGTGAGTGGAAGCCCAGTGAATAATAACAGAATAAAGGGGTTTTATGAATGATGTCTAGCACAAGTTAGGATCCAGTATTTAAATCAGAACATATTCAGACTTCAAAACAGAAATAAACTTAGATACACACTCATGTTCATATTCAGATTTTGCATAAGATCATACGTGGTACACCCATTAGCTATCAGATCAATTTGGTCCAGAGACCCACATGCATAGTTGGTACCAACGACCATAAAGGTCCATATCTTGCGCGCAAGTAGCCATGGTATTGTTACCCCCAGGCAAGGGCCACGTGCAGATTGGCCGTGGTATTGTTACCCCCGGGCGAGGGCCACGTGCAGATTGGCCCCGGTATTGTTACCACCGGGCGAGAGCCACATGAACTAAGGGTGCCACAAATACTTTTCAAATAATTGGACATTCATTCATAATTCGTAAGATAGCATTTCAGAAAACAAATCATACCATACCAGTCAGAAAATACTTAAGTTAAACATAACTTTATAGAGTTATTACTCACAGTGGGCCTTGAGACAGACAGACAGAGTAAACTTGGTCAAACGGTACGTGGCACGTGACCTACACAACACATAACAGATGCACACTTGAAACACACGTTCTAATTGTACAAAACTTATTTCGTTGGCTCTTAGTGTGTTTCTAATCTCCTATCCTCATTATGGGGTCTTAAACATGGCCTAGGAATGCCTAGGATGGAATGAGGATGCAAAAATGCATTGAAAACCATTTCTCAAATTTTGCTGAAGATAAGGCTTCACGCTCGAGTGTGGCTTCCCCCGCTCGAGCGGACATGCAGACAATGAAGCTCCGCTCGAGCGGACTGCAAACTTATGAAAAAAATGCTGGATGCATAAAATTTACGCTTGACGGGCGCTCAATCCCCGCTCGAGCATGTGACACAGACCCTCGCTCGAGCGTGGTTTCTCCCGCTCGAGCGGACTGCAAAACACACAAACTTCTGGGTATACGCATTTCACGCTCGAGCGTGACTCTCACCGCTTGAGCGGAAGTGCATGCACTCAGGCTTCACGCTCGAGCGTGAAAGTCCCCGCTCGAGCGTGGGTCAAATTTCTGGAAAATCCAGATTGACCTCCAAGCATGAAACTCAACCCTTAAGCCTTCAAAACTCATTTTTCTGGGCCAATATTTGAGGAAACATATAATAACTCATAAAATAACATGTATTAAAAATCATTTCAAGAAATCATGGCCCAAGAGCAACCCAATTTGTGCAAAATCAACATGAACTTTATGAATATGCTATTAATTCAACATGCAAGAACCCCTTTGAATTCAAACCCTTCAAAACATAATCAAACTTGATAATTTGATGGAAAACAAGTTGAATGACCATAATGTGAGTGAAATTAACACATGCGTGGAAGGAATCTTAGAATTCAAGCTCAAAACAAGGAAATTTTTGCATACATGCATGGATTGACTCTAAAAACAACACCTTGAGCTAAGTCTAGACTTTAAATACCAATTTCACCATGAATCTAGCAAGGACAACTCAAATTCATAATTAAAAGGATGAACTCCCTACCTTAGGTCTTCAATTCTAGGTATGGAAGCTCAAATATGCAAATTCTCTTCAATTCTCCTAACTTCAAGCCAAATCCTAGTTGAAATCAAGTTGTTCTCTCCTACACTCTCCTTCTCTCGGTTTGGTCACAAGAAGATGAGCAAATGGTGCATCCAATATGTAATAAAGCAAAATAAAGGTTGTCTAGAATCAAGCCACTAAGTGGCAAACTTGTAATAACTCAAACAAGTGTAAATTAACCTTATTTAATCTAATTTAATCATACCAAATCAAATTTTAATTAAATCTACCATAAAATCACATATATTCTAACTAGTATGAAACACTAATCAATTTCGAAATCGGGCGCCGATAAGACTTTCAATTCGTAGTTCAAAGTCTAAACATGAACATATCATTTTATGGCCAACAGATAGAAACGCAAAGATAATGCAATACATATGCAAATTAATTCCGGGTTCTTTCTAAATTACTGTTAGGCATAACTAATCATGGATTAGCATTAATCGAAGGTCGGGGTTATTACATACACTATCATATACAAATGTAGGAAAGATAACCAAGCTGCTAATGCTTTGTCCCGGAAAGGGGAGTTGACCAGTACTGCTGATTCAATAGCTATGATTCATGCATTATCTTGTGTCTCTACCAGTTGGTTGGCTGAAGTAAAGCTTAGTTGGAGTGAGGATGCTAACATTCAACAGTTGATGCTAGACCTACAGCAAGGTCAAGCTTATGCTGGTTGTGCTTGGGACCATGATATTTTAACTTACAATGGCAGGTTGGTAGTTGGGAACTCAACCCTCAGGAAGTTACTTATTCAGGACTTCCATTCTTTACCTTTGGGAGGACACTCAGGGATAATCAAGACCACAAAAAGATTGCATAGGAATTTTATTAGAAGGGCTTACAGCAGGATGTGGCTTATTTCATTTCTGAATGTGATACATGTCAGAGGTACAAAAGTGAAAATGTCAAGTATCCAGACCAATTGCAGCCCCTTCCCATTCCTAATAGGGTATGGTCTGACATTTCCATGGATTTTATTGAAGGTCTACCACATTCTCAAGGCAAGACTGTGATCTTTGTAGTAGTAGATAAATTGTCAAAATATGGACATTTCATGGCTTTATCACATCTATATACAGCTAAAGATGTAGCCAAAGAATGGTAGAAATGGCTAAAGTTCATGCTACTTATCACCCTCAAACAAATGGTCAAGCTGAAATTTGTGCCTTAGCCATTTCTACTTATCACCCTCAACCTTAGCACTACTTATCACCCTCAAACAAATGGTCAAGCTGAAATTTTGAACAAATGCCTGGAGAATTACCTCAGGTGTATGTTTGGGGATTGTTCTAGACAGTGGGCTAAGTAGCTTTCTTTAGTTGAGTGGTGGTATAATACCACCTATCATGCTACCACCAAAACTACTCCCTACTTTGCAATCTATGGACAAGAGCCTCCTGACCATACTTTCTGCCTTTCCCAACGTTTTTCAGTAGCAATGGTGGGCAATTGGGTAAAGGAAAGGGCTACTATTATCAAGACCTAAAGGGAGCACTTGTCTCAGGCACAACAAAAGATGAAACATTATGCTAATAAGGGAAGGTCTGAAATGGAATTTGGAGTTGGAGACTGAATGTTCCTCCGGTTACAAACTTATAAACAGACTACAGTGACTTTATAGAGGAATATGAAGCTATCTCCAAGGTCTTATCTAAAGGAACTTTGCAATTGAAACCTATGGCTGTCTTGGATAGGAGGATGGTTAAGCGTGGTAATAAGGCTATGGTTCAGTGGTTAATCCAATGGGTGAATTCTTTTCCAGAGGATGCTACTTGGGTTGACCCTTCTGCGATAGAAGCAAAGTATCCCTAGTTTCAGCCTTGAGGCCAAGGCTAATTTTCAAGTAGCAGGGAATTTATGTCAAGCATTGTGAGTCAGTTGAGAAGAAGGTAATTGGTAGAGAAATTAGTTAGATAGTTAGAGGAAGTCAGTTGAGAAGAAGTTAGTTAGTTAGTTAGTTAGAGGTGTGAGGTATGAAAGGAAGTAGTTATAAATAATTAGGGAACTTCCATATAAGGGGTATCTAATTTTCTGAAAATAATATACAGATTTGCTACTTTCTTTCTCTATACTTTTGTTTCTTCTTCCTTAGCTCCAAGATTTCATACGCCACGCTTTTCCCTCTTCGATCGGTAAATTTTTACCCAATTTCGATATCTTTTGAACGTTTGTATTTATTTTCTGTTCTTCGCATCTCTTATATACTCCTTTGTTCAATCAATTTCTATTACTGATTTGGGTTTAGCTTTATATGTATTTAAGCATTGCATGTGTACTTGTTTTGGGTTTTGTGGTTTCTGGTTGAACATCAAGAAGAGAAATCCAAACAATCTGAACCTAGAAGAAGCAATTTCTTAGTCATAGATGATTTTAGGTTTTTCCCTGGGAACTCATTGTTTCAATTTGCCCCCAAATACTATGTTTAAGGTGGGTTTGTGTTGGGGTGTGATTGAAAAAAAGGGAAAACAAAGAATTTCATTTGAGAGTGCCAGTGCCACACCTATTAAGAATGACAACCTTTTTTTGCAAGTGAAAGACCCAATAGAAGAATGATCACTGGTTATAAGGAGTGTGCTCTACCTGACCTCCTATTTGTGACTTTCTTTGGTTTGAGGCTTTGTATACATTTGTACCATGTTTGCTGTAAAATTTGATTTTGGGTTCTTCCTGCCTTGATCACAATCTCTTATAATTAGCAATTTTTTTTTTTCCAGGTTTAAGTTGATTTGGGCTAACGATTACTCTACATTTTTGTAGTGCTCTCTCTTTCTCTCTCTTTGCTTGTAATTTGCACATTGTTACAATTTTGGCAAATTCAATATTTCTTCTATATTAATGGTTTTGTTGTGATTATATTGGAATGTGTGAAATGCTATTTGGGCAAATTGCTTATCAAAAAAAAAAAACCATCTTGGCACATAGAATATGTCACGCCCCGAACCCGCCCCTAGAAGTTCGGTAACGAGACCGGCTAGTAATCCTAGATTACCACAGGCCTTACTGTACAAAACATAAATAAAATAAACGGGCTCGCGGAAGCGAAAAAAAGAAACTAATAGTCTAGAGAGCTGTGCATACATATGACATACATTTACAGCCAAAAATGAGTTAATTACCCACCACATTACATAACATGCATTAAAAGACCATATACTAACATAGGTACATTCCTCTCATACAACTGAAACAAATCCACAGCGGCCTTCCAGGCCTAGCCCCAGCTCGGAGGCACACAACTCTGGTTAGGCTTCAAACTGGCGGCTCCGTCAAGACTCCGCCTGGGCTTGACTTCCTGAATGCTCACCTATAAATTCATAAAGACAAATAATGAGCTAAAGCTCAGCAAGTAACATTAACATATTATTGAACGAAGTCCAACATTTCATATAATCGCAATAACACAGTCATAACATAATCAGTCATCAGTCATCATATAAGAACATAATCAGACATCAGTCATCATTTCATAACTTTTCATAACCTTTCCATAACCTTTTATAACCCTTTATAACTTTTTCATACACATAGCCACCCGTTCAGAGACCGTCGGTGGAACCCTTTCATACACATAGCCACCCGTCAGTCAGAGACCGTCGGTGGTAAAACCCTTTTCAATACACATAGCCACCCGTTCAGAGACCGTCGGTGGTAAAAAACATAACCTTTCCATAACGTCGACTAACGACTAGAGTAAACCGGTCCGTACACCGATTGAATACATTTTCATAACGTCGATTAACGACTAGAATAACAGGTCCGTACACCGATTAAACACATTTTCATTCACAGAAAACATTATCATTTCAAACATATCATAATATATAGCATTCGTATAATATTTCAAGTATATTGCTTATCAACATTATCATATCATATTATAACACTTTTGAAATATAATTCATAATAACATATCTCTTATAGAAATGTTACTTACAGTGGGTTTCCAATACCAATGGCACGGTCTTCACTTCTTGACCTGCAAACATTAACAATATAACATATTTCTCAATACATATCATCATTAACTCACATAATCATGCCATTTCCTTTCTTCTTTTACATTCTATCATGTGCATTCTTATCTTTCTTTCCTTTAATTCATGCTCATGAGATGCTAAATGAATGCAATTAACGTGTTAGGATCACATAATTCAACTTCCCAGATTTTTCTGCAAATAAGCCCTTCCGCTCGAGCTTTACTTTGTCCGCTCGAGCGGACAGCACAATTTCCCCAAAACTGCTGAGAGGCCGAAATCTACGCTCGAGCGGATTTCCCTCCGCTCGAGCGGACCATGCAAAAGTCCGAAACTCTGGTTCTCTTCTTTAAATCCATGGCTTTCTTCTTCCTTTACAAATCCATTCCCAATACATGAAATACAAGTCCCAAACCCTTGAAAAACAACCTGAATTAACCATCACAACTTTATTCAAACTCAAAACATCATATGGAAACTCAATCTTGATTTAAGATAAAAACCCATAAACATATACATACAAACTCATATCTCTATATCCATGGAGGTTCTTCTCAATCTCATCAATCATAACATTTAAAGCCATAATCTTGAATTCAACATGCTAGATGCCAAGGATTCACACTCAATTTCATGAAATTAGAGATAGATTCTTACCTTGATCATTCTATTAAGCTTGATTTCTCTTTTCTTTCTTTCCTTCTTCTCTTGGTCTCTCACATCTCCACACGAATTTCCTTCTCTCTCTCTCTCTCTCTCTCTTTCTCTAGCTTTTTCTTTCTTTTGTTTGAGTCAAATCAGCATCTGTCCATATACATCATCCTTACTCTTATTATATTAAACACATTTGCCATTTAACAAAGCCAACGAAACTTAACGAATCAGATAAATTTCAGTCTTCATTTTCTATTTTCTTTCTTAGTCAAATGAGTCAAGATCATCCATCCTTATCTCTATATTATATAATTGGCCAAACTTAACAATCCAAACAAACTTAACGATCAGATAATTTCAGTTTCATTTTATTTTCTCAAAAGGCTCTAAAAATTCCCAGTATCACATAGATATATATATTCATTTCATTTTCTGAACCTTAAGTCTTCAATTTCTTCCCGAATCGTAATCTCAACAGATATTTTCTAAGTTCAACAGATAATCTTCAATTAAATCATACTAACACATAATGAATTACTGATAATCATGATATACGATTCCGGTTATTACAGAATATGTTATGGAGAAATATGTGATAATAAGTTTTTGTAGTCTTCGGTGGTCACTTGATAAATGCTTTGTCACATATGTTTGACAGTTATCCAAGATTGACGGTTTTAATGTGGGTCTTCTTAGGTTTGCTCAATCTTTCTAAAATTTTATCTGGTGCAATGCATTAGGTTGTTAGGCCATATCAGGTTGTGATTGAGCTTCGCTGATGTTACATGGACTCTGGCCATATCAGGTTGTTAGGCCATATCAGGTTTTGGGTACATAAACCCTAAGGTTTAAATGTCCACTTTGCTGCCTCCAACTCTATACAAAACAAAGCCACATTCTCTGTCAATTTCTTTTGCTCCATCCATGGCTGTTTCTCAAATCCTCCCTCAGTACGAGCACGAAATAATTTTCTCGTATAATCTGTTGATCAAGTTTGCACTCCTCCAAATGTCGTCGCTTTATTACTTAAAACAACAAACGTGAGCTAGCCGGCGGGTGTGTGCCAGAAACCTTTTCGATGCCTAAGTCAGCAAAATAGACACAAAAGCTCTGTGTATTTGAGGGTAAGAATTGTGATACCTGTACATAGGTCCTGTCATGAGCTTTTATAGATTCCACCTGGCACAATCCTAGTAGGACTCTAACTCTCCTTATAAGAGTCCTCCTAGGAATCACACTCTCAAGGATAATGCCTATCTTGATAACACCTTACTCACTACCAACCAAGTGAGATGGTTTGCACAATACTATTAGGACTCTACTCTCCTTAGCAGAGTCCTCTTAGGAGTCTCATGCCCAAGGATAATGCTTATCCTTAAAACAACCTCATCATTGTAAGCCAAGTGAGATGGCCACACCCTTATACTCAGATATACATTCCTGACCGAGCTGTCTTATCTCGGTCCCCTACGGTTCGGGCTGTGTGACCGGAAGTCGATCTACCGAATGGCACCCTGCCGAGCTGCACATAGCTCAACCCTTTCTATTGACAACATCTTAGTCCGATAAAGAACTACCTTCAGATAGCTAGGTCTAGGCCCTGGCAACCTATCTCTGACCGCCTAGTGTCTTTTTAACCCAAGACCGAGCTACACCAGCTCTTATCTCGGCCCATTGCATGACCCAACTTCCAAAGAAGACTATTCCTAGCTCGGCCCAATTTGTTCACAAATTACCCTCTCAATTGTCCTTTAATTCCATCTTCGTAGCATAATTGAGATTATTTTCCTCCAGCCGAGCTAAGAACGCCCAACTCTGTCGAGCCAGTAAAGTTGTTCGGTCTCACAACTTGTTTGGCCCCAATAAGTCATGTCAGTTGCTTAGTATGTCCTTCTACTAACCTGGCATATCTAACATGACGTCATTCCGAGGATACGTTGCGTGCCCCCATTATCCTCATTCTCCTGTTACAACTGTCATGTACCTCCAAAAATTTGAACAGCCCCGCCTTTTGCCTTCAACATTTATATCCTTCAAGTTCGCAATCATACGAGAAAGCGTTCTTTCTGTGTAACCGGGCTATATGTCCCACCTTTTGTAATCATCTTCCAATTAATGAAAAATTTTGATCTCTTTGCTCGGTTACTGTGTTTCTTTTTCATTGTTTTGCATCATTCTGACTGTATATCTAGCCGAACTAATTAGCTTGGCCTTACCTGATCCTGCCAACCTTCTTTGGCCGAGATACTTATCTCGGCTGAAGAATTCAAAAAACTTGTTGGTCAAACCTACAAACCCTCTTTGGCCGAGATACTCATCTTGGTCAAAGAGTGCAAAAATTTTGTCAGTCAAACCTGCTAACCCTTTAGCCTAGATCCTCATCTTGGCTAAAGAGTGCAAAAAAGTTTTGTTGGTCAAACCTGCCAACCTCCTTTAACCTAGATTCTCATCTCGGCTAAAGGGTGCAAAAATTTTGTTGATCAAACCTACCAACCTTCATTGGCCGAGATAAACATCTCGGTCAAAGAGTGCAAAAAATTTTATTGGTCATACTTGCCAGCCTTCTTTAGCCTAGATCCTCATCTCGACTAAAGAGTGCAAAAAAGTTTTGTTGGTCAAACCTGTCAACCTCCTTTAGCCTAGATCCTCATCTCGGCTAAAAGGTGCAAAAATTTTGTTGGTCAAACCTGCCAACCATTTTTAGCTTAGATCCTCATCTCGGCTAAAAGGTGCAAAAATTTTGTTGATCAAACCTGCCAACCACCTTTAGCCTAGACCTTCATCTCCGCTATAAGGTGCAAAAAATTTTGTTGGTCAAACCTGCCAACCTTCTTTAGCCTAGATCCTCATCTTGGCTGAAGAGTGCAAAAAAAATTTTGTTGGTCAAACTTGCCAAACTCCTTTAGCCTAGATCCTCATATCGACTAAAGCGTGCAAAACTTTTGTTAGTCAAACCTACCAACCTTCATTGCTCCCAGTTGGGCAAAGAATTGTTTAGAAAGAGTTGGTCAAACCTACCAACCCATTTTGCCCCCAATTGGGGAAAGATTTTTGCGCCGTCGGTCTTTCTTGTCGATTGTGTTAACTTTCGCCAAAAGCTTTTTGCCTGGCATCGCTGTTGTGTTGGACTCTATCTTGGCGCGCCCCATCTTCCTCTACCCGGATGTGCTGATGCACTCTCTCCGTTAGGGCTTCCATCGTAAGGGGTGATGTCATTGTCATTAAATCCTTCAATTTATTGCCTGCTGGCAAATCCGTTTGTACTGTATGATAGCTAGGTTTGTAGGGCAATCTCCGATTTGATTAAAAGTCTCCCAATAATGGTTGTTGTAAGACCAGTGTTTCTTTCTCGCCCATGTCGATGGAGAGCAGCCGGTCTATCTCCACTGGCGTTTTAGTGTTTGTTCTAAACCTGGTAACAAACGCCTCTGCCAGTTGCGCCCATGAAGCTATGATACTTTTTGGCAACCTCTCAAACCAAGTTAGGCCTTGGTCGCCTAAGCTTGAGGGAAACAAGATACACATTAGGGCCTCATTCCGTCGATATACGGCCATAACCTAGCGAAAGTGGCGAAAGTGCATGTAAGGATCTGACTTTCCCTGTAGGTTGTGAACTTAGGCTGATAGAAGCCCAAGGGTAACGGTGCATTTTCTATTGCCGGAACGAACGGTGAGCTTTGTAACCTTGCTAGTGTTTTGTCTGCTGGTTCGTAGGCAATGTGCGGTACTAGCATTCCAACCTCGACACTTCCATATGTATCCGAGGAGCCAACTGCTGCAGAGCAGAGACCCTGTGGGGGTCGCGTGCCTGAGCGTCTTCTCTCATTCGAGCCCTCTCTTCTAGCATCGTCTGCTAGTTCGCCGACCTAGGTAACTCCGTGTGCCTTGATGTCGTCTGGTGCATATGCGAGGGCCTATAAATGCTTCCCTCCGTACAAGACCTTTCAATCCTCGTTCTCTCAAACTTGGAGTAACGAGTCCTAGAAGTCCTTGACTGTGTATCGCCTGTCCTAAGGCTTTTGCTATCAGTATGTGATGGTGTGACTCGCCTGTCATGATCTCCTGAGTGGCGGGAATGTGTTCTGCTTTCGTTGATCTCCTCTCCCGCCACACCTTTGCCCTTCATCTGGCACTTCATAGTCTTCATGTCAGCCACCATTCTTTTTATCAACTCATCTTGCTCCTTCACGTGATCCTCCAAAACCTGAGAATCCATCATCCGCCTCTGTCCATCTGGGCTTTGAGAGCGACGAGGACTTGAGCCTCGTTTTTCTCGTGCGCCTCTTCTGGGTTCCGTCGGTGGGAATCCAATTCTGTCATGGGCAAGACAAAAGGAAAATTCTCGCGCCTCCTATCCCCCTCCAAGGTCTGTCCATCAATAGCAGACTGAGGCAAGTCTTCGTTGTGCGCCATTGAAATTAGTTGAAAGAAAACTTAATAAAGAGGTTTGCTCTTTGTGATTGCGTCCCACAGACGGTGCCAATTGTACGAGCACGAAATAATCTTATCGTATAATTCTGTTGATTAAGTTTGCACTCTTCCAAACGTCGTTGCTTTACTACCTGAAAACACAAACATAAGCTAGCCGGCCGGTGTGTGCTGAAAACCTCTCCGATGCCTAAGTCAGCAAAATAGACACAAAAGTTCTGTGTTTTTTAGAGTAAGAATTGTGATACCTGTACATAGGTCTTGTCATGAGCTTTTATAGATTCCACCTGGCACAATCCTAGTAGGACTCCAACTCTCCTTATAAGAGTCCTCTTAGGAATCACACTCCCAAGGATAATGCCTATCCTGATAACACCCTACTCACTACTAACCAAGTGAGATGGTTTGCACAATCCTAGTAGGACTCTACTCTCCTTGGCAGAGTCCTCTTAGAAGTCTCATGTCCAAGGATAATGCTTATCCTTCAAACAACCTCATCACAAGTCAAGTGAGATGGCCACACCCTCATGCTCAGATATACATTCCTGACTGAGCTGTCTTATCTTGGTCCCCTATGGTTCGGGCCGTGTGACCGGAAGTCGATCTATCGAATGGCATCCTGCCAAGCTACACATAGCTCGGTCCTCTCTATTGACAACATCTTAGTCCGATAAAGGACTACCTTCAGATAGCTAGGTCTAGGCCTTGACATCTTATCTCTGACCGAGCTAGTGTCTTCTTGGCCCAAGACCAAGCTACACCAGCTCTTATCTTAGCCCATTGCATGGCCCAACTTCTAAAGAAAACTCTTCCTAGCTCGGCCCAATTTGTTCACAAATTACCCTCTTACATTCCTTTTTCAAAACCCCTAAAACACCATTCAAAGCCAAGCCAAAACTCTTTCCTAACAATCTTCAAACCATCATCAAGGTCCTCAAACCTAAGGGCAGTACTGTTCGAAAACCCTGCAAAGCATTGTTTTACCAAATTCGAAGATGGATATTTGCACTGTGCAAAATACCGCCTAATCCGCATCAATCCGCACCACTTTAACCACTAACCGTGGTTTAAACTTTAAAATTTATAATTCGCCTTCTAAACCACTCTGCTCCACTCTACTCTACTATAGTTAATACATATATATTTTTTAACCTTCAATGAAATATTAATATAAAAATAAGTGTAAGGGAGATTTAAGATATAAAATTTATTACAAATTAGTAGTTATATATATGAAACATATTATTTAAAATTACTTTGTGTTATATATATAAAAATATTATACAAATTAGTGTTATAAATTATGCAAATATATGATAATTAGTTAGAATATTTTTCAATCCGTCAATCTGCTAAAAACCATCCAAATCGTAATTTGTCAATCTGTCAATCCGCTAATTTTTCATTCGATTTGTAATTTTATTCTCAAACCGCCCAAACACTCCTCTAAATGGGAGTGTATGGTTCATGGTAAAAGAAGGTGGCCACAAGCAAATAAAAAAAAAAAAAAAGGCAACCGAAGGGGATGATAGAGAAGATAGTTGGCGCTTCATGGCTGTGGTGTTTTAGAATTAGGTTTGGGTGGAGGAAGAAAACAGTAGTACGGTTTTTTTTGGGTAAATTACACTTTGCCCTCTTTATATATGACCACATTTTAACTTTGCCTTTGAAGTTTACTTTTCTCACTTTGAACCTTTTATCTTTCAAAATTTTCCCAGTTCACTCCTAAAACTAATTTTTGTTCAAATTACGTAAAAAATATCATAATAACTGTCACATAATATAAAAAATATATATTATTATATTAGAAATTTATATTAGAGATATAAGTTATATATAATAAAATATTTGTATATCACATAATTGTTAATCTGACAATTTTTTGTCTGCTTTTTAAAAGAAATTAACTTTAGAAGTAAACTGAAAAAATTTTAAAATGAGGGGGCAAAAGTGAAAAAAAAAAAAAGCAAAAACAAACTTCAAGGGTTAAAATGATAAAGTAATCAAATATAAAAGAGATAAAGTGTAATTTACCCATTTTTATTTTATGACGAAATTGCATTAAGAACAAATTTCATTAATTAATATAGATCTGAGAAACTGCTATATTGAAACTAAAAACTCAATTAACACACCTAGTGGGATCGAACCCAGCATGAAGAGCCAAGCGAAGCTAATTGCCACTAACCAACACAGCCTAACGACCTTCATAACGACCTTCATACCCTCGTCAAGGACCACCTCAAAGCTAAGGGCAGTCCTTTCCAAAAACTCTTTGTTTAAGCACTGTTTCACCAATTCCGAAGATGGGTATTTGTGCTGTGAGGGTCTTAGGGTTGACGATGCGATGAACAATGTGGAAAGGAGGCCTTTTTATCTTTACAGTAAGCCCCAAATCACTAGAAACTTCCAAGCTTGTAGGGATGCTTTGGAGGGTTTGGATCGATTATTGGATATGCGATTAAAGCCAACAACAATCTTAAGATTATGGAGCAGTTGAGGAAGTTGGGATGTGGGGCTGTGTTGGTTAGTGGCAATGAGCTTCGCTTGGCTCTTCATGCTGGGTTCGATCCCACTAGGTGTGTTACTTGACTCTGTTTTCTTGTAATGTTAGTTTATATTCGATTATTGGATATGCGATTAAAGCCAACAACAATCTTAAGATTATGGAGCAGTTAAGGAAGTCAGGATGTGGGGCTGTGTTGGTTAGTGGCAATGAGCTTCGCTTGGCTCTTCATGCTGGGTTCGATCCCACTAGGTGTGTTACTTGACTCTGTTTCCTTGTAATGTTAGTTTATATTCGATTATTGGATATGCGATTAAAACCAACAACAATATTAAGATTATGGAGCAGTTGAGGAAGTTGGGATGTGGGGCTGTGTTGGTTAGTGGCAATAAGCTTCGCTTGGCTCTTCATGCTGGGTTTGATTCCACTAGGTGTGTTACTTCTGTTTTCTTGTAATGTTAGTTTATAGTTTCAATATAGCAGTTTCTCTAATCTATAGAACATGTTTGGGTATTTCCTCACTTCACACTTAATTAATGAAATTTTTTTCTTAATACAATTTTGTCCTAAAATAAAACCACAACCATCAAGCGCCACCTCTCTCCTTCCCCATCCTCTCTTGTCCCCCCCTTTTTTTTTTCCCTTCCATCCGCTTGTGACCACCTTCTTCTGCCATGAACCATACACTCCCACTGGCCCCCATCGTGAACCACCCACTTTGATATAGTTGTTTTATGAATGTGGTGTGTTGGTGACCTTGCAATGTTTTGAAACTCAACCCTTGGAGCCTGGATGTCAAAAAGAAAATGTCGGGAATTGAGACTCAATATGTAAATCAGGGAACGGTTGTTACGAAATTTTTCGAAAACTGGTAATTGCTTCTTGTGGTTTTCCCCCCACATAATGTGTTTGGTATTCGTTGGACAATGTTAAGTTAGATTTCCATCAGGTCCTAATGAAATTATTTTTCATTTTAGTAAGCAATGTTATGTGTAATACAATTACAAAATGTTGCCTAGCCAACATATTAGTTTCACTTTATGGTCTTGTAAATGTTGTATTTATATTTTCCTTGTGCTTGATTGACCTTGCAAGCTGTTAAAATGTGACTTTTCCTTCATCTCGAGAGTTCATCTAGCGAGGCTCTTGGTTTTCTTACGCTAGCCTTCTCTTTCAAGCAATTAAGTTTCAAAATCATTGAAGTTAGGTCAATTACCTGTATTTTTCCAAGTAATGCAAAATGTTCAACGCAGTTAGACTTGATGTAGGAATGAAGCCATGATTGCATTGTTCATGTTGATCTTCAAACCACAACACTGGGACACACTAACCAAGCCTCGCTAGCTGTACAACCAAGGCCACATTTTCTTTACGAAAATTGCCAACACAATATTTCATTTAACATGCCAAATCAAAGAAAAGAACGGCTTTGGTCCTTTTTCACATTATCGCCGTGAGCTAGTTTCACCTTGCAATCTATTATCTATGAATTTTTTTTTTTCACATACTTCAATGAAATAATTTAGCCTCGCAATCTATGCTTATAAACATGACGTTTTGATGTGCTATCTGCTATTTCATTCTTGGGCAAGTGTGATTGTGAGTGTAAGTGGGACTGTGATTGTCAATTCTCCTATTATTTGATTAACCTATGGAAAATCAGGTGTATCTTTAATGGGAATGGAAAATTGTTAGAGGAACTGGTGCTAGCTGCTCAACAAGGTGTTTTTGTCAATGTTGATAGTGAATTTGATTTGGACAATATTGTATCAGCTGCAAGAATTGCTGGGAAGAAGGTTAATTTACTGCTTCGGATTAATCCAGATGTGGACCCTCAGGTAATGTGGCTACAAAGACGTAATTTGTAAGTGCCGGATTTGGTAGTGTATTCATTTGAGTAAGAAATTGGGAGAAACTCAATTGGTACTTGACTAGTTAGTTCAAGACTTGAATGAATTTAAATACATAATCTAGTCTTTTTGGAACAAAAGAAATGTTATTTGGAAAAAACACTATGACGTGCAATTATCAATCTCTCTCAAAAATTGTTTTGTGTGTTTAATGTTCCTTCAGGTCCATCCTTATGTTGCCACTGGTAATAAGAACTCCAAATTTGGCATTAGAAATGAGAAGCTGCAATGGTTTCTAGATACTGTGAAGGCACATCCTAATGAACTGAAGCTTGTGGGGGCCCATTGCCATCTTGGTTCTACCATCACTAAGGTACCTTGCAAGCATAGTTAGTGTCCTAAAAGTTTAAGCAGCATTGTACATGTTATGTCCTTAATTGCATAAAAATGTATTTTGTCCTTATCCTTGGGTTATTTTTATTAGTTATCCAACAATGCTGATGTCATTTGAATGTTGATATACTTTCCATCGGCCGTGATGGAAATAATCTTCCCATTTTACGTTTGTTATGGCTGAGACAAAGGCACTATATGCTACACTATAAAACAAATTAATATTTGAAGTAACAATGGAATAAGATGATTTTTAAGTAATATTTTTGTTATGCTGCATAAGAATTTATAGTGCTTGTAGGTCTTTTTCTCTTTGTTGTATTTATGCATTTCTCTCTTTTTTTTCATAACTCGGTATCTAGCCCAGCCCAGCCCAATGCATTTCTTGACGAGCCTTATAATGCTGATTCTGAGGAATTTCTCATCTCTATAATATTTTATCCAATGTTAAAAGTTCAATTTAACTACTAACTTGGTGTCCCTTAATTGATTTTCTTCTAATACGTGATTCACCTTTCATTTTTGCTTCTACTAATTTCTTTTTTGTATTCACCTTTTTTTCATCATTTTCCTTGATTTCATTCATCTTTATATCTCAGTGATCCTCTCTCTCTGTTTATATATCTTTCTTTCTCTTTCTCATCCTTTCATTAACATTATTCTAATTTTGATTCCCATTGTACTCATGTTTAGCTCCGTCTTTATCATTGTCTAATGATGCATAAAATCATTTTCTGTTTTCTATAAATCTAATCGTCTCATTATGATTTTCAGGTTGACATTTTCCGGGATGCTGCAGTCTTTATGGTGAATTACATTGACTAAATTCGCGCCCAAGGCTTCAAAATTGACTATTTAAACATTGGAGGCGGGCTGGGGATTGATTATTATCACATTGGCGCTGTCCTTCCATCTCCCAGAGATCTGATTGACATTGTAAGGAACATTTTCTAGTCTAGGCATATAGTACCTATGCATTTCATGTGAGCTTGGAGGATTTTAGTATCCATATGGTAAAGCATGTTAAGAAGATATTTAACTGGAGTGAATAATCGGCAGTTGTCAGTGCACATCTATTTTCATTCTGTGTTATTTTTATTGTAGTCGTGTAGAGTTCTCCTTGACCTAGCTAAGTGTCAAGTGACTTCTATCCTCAAACCAATACTCCACTTGGAGGTTGAGCCACATTCTAAATCTGAACATAGATTGAAGATCCCCTGATTGAGCAGCTTGATAAATTATTTGAATGGCCAAACACCGTTCTAAGAATTAAATGACCAATTGTTACCATCATCATCACTATGCAAGCATTTTCTCATTACCTACCTTCCTCTTCTTTTTGACCTATACCATATCCCGACATCCAAAAAACAAATGGGTCTCACATATTCAAAAGGGGAGACCATTAATTTTGGTATGTTGGTGATCTTATTCAGGGATAAAGTATTTGTTCACTGATTCTCCACAAAAAATGAGAAAGAATATCTCTTGCCTTTCCTTCTCTTCTCTTCTTTGCAAATGCACGAGGATGGAAAAGAGGGTGCTATCTTAAATTATTAACCTTAATAAGTAGGCAGCTAAGAGCCTCCCAATTGGTGTGGATTGTGTTTTCCTGGAACTTTGTTGCCTGGTCAATTGTGTCACTGGGGTCAAAACTAATGGAACAAAATTTTTTATTGTGATTGATGGTAGCATGGCAGAGCTTATCCGCCTGAGTCTTTATGATGCTTATCAAGTAAGTCATAATCTGCTACTCTTTTTAAATATGCTAACTTCAATCTAGGATTGTGATTCTCCTGCATCCATCTCTCTTCTCAAGGAAAAAAATGTTGCCTGCATAGTGGTCATGAACCTTAAGGCCCACTAATCAGAAGATTTTGTAGTCCTTTGTCAGTTTTTTTGTTTTATATATATATGGAAAAAAAGAAGAAAACAAATACAAATGTTTGGTACACACATGTTTTCAAAATATATTAAAACAAAAACAAGAAAACATGCTTGGTGAGTTGCCAGAAAGGGTATTTTTTTTTTTTTTAATTCCTTAAATTTGGCAGACTGTTGCTATTTCTTTGAAAATGAAAACAGTAAAGCGAAATGTATTTTTGTTTCCAGTTTTCAAAATTTGTGAAAACAAAAATGTTACCAAACAGGCCCTTAGTTTCCAAGTTTTCTATTTTGTCCCTAATTGTCTCTGTCTCCTTTCTGATTGAGTACTTGGAAAACATAAGTAAGGAGCTATCAACTGGAAGAATGTCGGCATATTTTGCTAATCTTGTACACTCTACATTGTCTGAAGTTTTTCTATCTTTTTAAAGAATATAAAAATAATACAACTTGTTAATTTGTAACCCACTCTATTGCTAGGAGACTCTTCTTTTGTTGCGTTTTTTGTGATGTTGGTTTCATTGACACAAATAACGATGGTTTGCCAAATTGATGAATAACACATTTCCATGTTCATTTTGTACTGAGATGGCTTTTATGGACATTGATATCTCTATTGGATGCTAAACAGTAAGTCAATTAAGTGTTATTTTTTTTAACTGAAAGTTGGGTTTTGCTGTCAATTAGGTTCAAGGAAATTGCTCTTACATTCTTGCAGGTCACTGATTGTTGGAATAGAAATAAACTATTGAATTTACCAGGTATATAAGCTCAGTGTTATCCTGTCAATTTTCAACCTCAATGTTTTCGTGTTGCCTTTTCTTAATGCCATGCTAGATTGCTATTACAATTACTTATCTTTAGTTGCATCATCACTATTAACTTGTTTTGCATATGGGTGCAGCACATAGAGCTAGTTTCTCCTTCATCACCTGGTGCTGGGATTTATACTTTTGATGTGGTGGGCCCAGTCTGTGAATCAGCAGATTTCTTGGGAAAGGATAGGGAGCTTCCAACTCCAACTTCGGTAACGTGTTACATCTCTTAATGGGGAATGGCTTGACCAATGAATTTCTGTTTTTGACGCTTTTGCTGATCAGGAGATTTACTTTTCAGGGAGCTGGCTGGGTGTGTAGTTTTAACTCTGTCTTGCCTTAACCTATTGTCATTTTGTTTCAAATCTGATCCAATAAGATTTTGCCCTTTTTCCATTAATAAATTGAGGATGGGACTACATCACAGCCTAAATGGCTGCTTCTAGTGCCCTCTCTCTTACATGCTTGCCCCAATTGGTTAACAATAACTTCAACTATCAGACCAGACTTTACTATCAAACTTCTTTATGCATAAATAATTTGTGAACGCATGCTGTCTCCGTTTGACAGTGGTGCAAACATTGAACTGGGACCAATCTAGGAAGTAGGGTTGATTTGTGACAACTTTCGTCACCGTCTTTCTAAGTCGTATGGTCTGGCTGGTTGACGGTCCTTTAACTACAGTTGGTTTCAAAGACTGAACACCTAGATTGAAGGCATTTTGACATTGTGATGATGACGAGTGTCTGCTTGCAGACTAACACTCTGGAGACTACATGTCCCCACAGTGCAACCCTGCTTAGGCCTATGGGACTACATCCAAAACCTACATGGCTGCTTTCGGTGCCCTCCTTACATGGTTGCCCCACCTTGTGAGAGATGGTTGTGGATAAAACCAAAGGGGCTGAGGATATATACCTTCCTTAAATTGAATTTTAATGGTTCTTATTAGGTTTTCCTGGTTATTAGCTAACATAGGGAGCCTAGCATAGAGTGTGATTATTCAAAGAACTCACATGAAGCAAACAGTTACTTGCTTTGAAACTTTTTTTAGTTCTGCTAAAGGTTCCACGTATCCTATCTAGTGGACGGCATTTCTATGAGTAATACAAATTGACTTGTGACCTTTTTTTAATATGAACAAAATGGAAAGGGTATTCGTATTTGTATTCACACTACGAGAATATCCATAGATGTTTCACAACGGTCAAATCCACCACACACTCCAAAAGGATAGTAACTTTTTAGGAAGGTGGAGTACCTTATCTGACAGGTGGCTCATACCTGTCATGAATAGAAGGAAAATACAATTTTTTGTTCTTTGAATATGATATGTGACATTCTTTTTAGTGAACAAAAGAGTGTATAGTAATTGGTGATTTGCTGCTTTACCAATTACAAATGCAAAATTTTGCCTATGTTTTCCTCATGAAGGTATTTCTCTTCCATCCTTGAGCATATAGTCTGTTTTTTCACCTGAATTTTATTGCATGGCATGGAAAGATAATGTAGTTCAATTCGACTTACCTTGTAGAATTGTGTGTTTCACTATTAAATTTATTGGTAGAAAATCAAGTGCTTAACAATTGTGCTAATGTTTTTAGGTTGAAGAAGATGGATCCGTGGCCAAGATCCTTCATGCAGAGACATTTGAAGACCATATAAGATACTTTGAGGGTCTTAGTACTTGTAGAAGAGAGAGGCTTGTTAACATTAGCTTGCTTAGTATTTTTTATGCCTTATTTGATTAAGAGTAATGATTGATATTATGAACTAGTTATATTAATCAAACTGTTACTATTGCTCATGAGAGTAGTTGTGGAAGTTGTTGGTTTTTCATGTATGTTTAGCTTGCTTTGTATTTTTATGCCTTATTTGATTCAAAGTAATGATTGATATTATGAATTAGTTACATTGATCAAACTGGTACTATTGCTCATGGGAGTAGTTGTAGAAGTTGGTTTTTCATATAGGTTTTTTCTTTCAGCACTTAAATTATTACTTAGAAATAAAAACAACTAAGGCATCCTGTGGGATAGGCTAGAATAGTTTAAAAGTCAAAAGCCACTATTAGAGCATCTCTACCCGATATGTAAAATCTAATGTTGCAATCCAACTCCTCTATTTTGACATAAAGAATGAAGTACACCCGATATGCCAAATGCTGAGCTGGTATTTGATATGAACTTAACAAGTCAAATTTGACATGTTTCATATTGATATCAGATGTTAAATCTATCCAATAAAATAATTTTATTTTTTAAAATAATAGAATAATAGATTTGACATATTGGGCTAGAGTTTCTATGTCAAATTGACATATGCCAGTTTGTCAACTAAGAGCAATTCCAATGACAAATGCTATTATAGCATTGTCATTGCTATAATTTGGCAATAAATAGTAGCAAATTGCCAAATTATAACAATGGTGCTTCAATGGTCATTTGTCATTTTGACAAATCTCAACCAACTTTCCCTCTAATTTTATAGGTCGTGTTTGGATATAAGTTTATCTTTTCAGACCATTTTAACAAACGCACAGAGGAAGAAACACAGAAATTGGTTGGACACAAATAGCAACTGCCAAAGCTTGTGTCAAATTTGACACAAACTTTGGCATTTCTCAAATATAGCAGCTGTATAAAATGCCATTGGAGTAGACTGTATTGGTGGAGCTACCAAATTATGGCAATAGTAGTTTCGATGGCAAGCCATTGGAGCTGCTCTAAGTCTTCAAAATATTTGGTATACCAAATTTTGAAAGTTTGGATGGAGATGTTATTAATTGTCACATTATTCTCTATTTTTTTACATATCTTTTTGAAAAAAATTAAAAAGTCTACTAAAAATAATCAATTTTCAAATCATTCCTAAAAGTTTTAAATCATCGCTTTGATGTCATTTTAATTTTGCTTTAAATATTTTTTCAAAAATTTTAAAAATTACTTGAAATTGTTATATAAAAGAATTGGTAGAATATTAGATAAATAGAAAGTAAAAAAAAACGAATTACAAATACATGGAGTGTGAGTGAGATATATGTTCGGTGAGTGTAAGTGAGATATATGTTCGGTGCAAATGAGAACGGTGTAAAAATTATATGCACCTATTTCTATGTTATTGATTTGTAGTTATTTTATTATTTATTTAATATTTTCTCTTAAAATTTTGATGTTTGTAGAGCACCGAATTGATAATAATCTATAAAATAATTTTTTAATATTGATTTTATTTCCAATAAACGATTCTGATAAATCTATAACTATTATATAAAATAATGAAGCTAGCAGGTGAAATGAACCTAATGTTATGTAATTGTTCAATTTATCCTTATTGTGTTAATACAATTTTATTTGAACCAAACAACTTCCATTGCACCGTTTCTTGCACAATATTTAAAGAAAAGTTTAGATAAATATATACATTTACTAGAAAAAGAGGCTGCACTGTTGTTGGAACAATCTTCTATATAAATAAAATAAATTGAAACTAATTCAAACAAAATAAATAAATAACATACCGAATTTATTTATCGAACCGAATTAAAAAATAAAAGACCAAGTCGAGTGTGTAACACTCTGTCCTTTAAGACAGATTCGCCCCGCTACGGTGCTTACGGTTGAGTGGCGTCTATCTCCCAGATACAATGATCTTCACAAAATTGTTGTAGCACACCAAACAAATTTGTACGGCGAACCAAACCTTGTGTTCTATACTCTCTTTGATTTTCCCTAAAACTAGAATTAAGAAAAATGCACACAATAAAATCTGGACAGCAATGAGACAATAATTTCAGACTGAATTTCCGGTCCCTAGACTGCTGGAATCATGGCTGTATTTATAGGCAAAATTACACAGCCCCGAACAGGTGCTGTTAGACTGAACAGGTGCAACAAGAGTCAACAGATACTGTTTGAAATTCAAACAGATTCATTGCAGTTATAAAACTGAATCTGTCCGTTGCATCTTGGAACATTTTTTCAAATTGTTTGAAAATAGTACCGTTGGTGGAACAGTCAAAGGAACTGTTGGGATATATTTTATTATTAAACTATTTGAATAGTTTAATCAAAAATGCTAATGGTGGAAAAGTATTATAAAACTGTTTGGAATTTATATATTAAACTATTTGAATAGTTTAATTAATAAAGGAAGAAGTACAAACTTTAGGAAACCACTAAGGAACCCAAAAATTGAATTTAGATTTAAATTAAAATCCCACAATAATTTTTATTGAAAAAATTCAAAAGAATTTTATCTAAAAAATTAATGTTAGACTTCACATTCACTGAAAAATGGTTTTGACGTTCCGTCTTCACCGTGTGACTTGCCATGCGGCAAGGAACACTTCACTTCTTCGGACCCACCCCAAACACTTCACCTTTCGGACCCACCCAAAAGACGTTTGGGGCCCACTCAAACTTGGCTAAAAAATATGCCTATATTAAACCATTTTTCCAGCAATCCCCACATGAATGGAATTTGACGGAGAGAAAATGCAACAACATGATCTAATTACAGAGAGTACAGAAATTGGAAATATTCTGCAAAGGATAGGTAGCTTTTGGCTTTGAACCTTCCCTTGTGAGACACTATCGGATTTACTAGCTAACCAGTGAACATGATGTCTTGAACTGTTCAGCCGTTTGTGTAAACCAAGACAATAGAACTCACACAGTATATCCCCAGACACAGTTTAGTTCTCACTATTGTGTTCATTTTGGCCCTGAACAACCTGGTCTTCCATGAGTGCTCTAGAGAATTGTAGCCCTTCACAATTCTCATAGAACCGGCCCAGTTCACACTCATATAGGTGATTCGTATGAAGAGTATCCTGCCATACTCCACTAGGTATACCTAGATATAAGAATCATTAAAAGTATTACTTAACCTAACACGCTGCAGACATCACTATTTCATCAAAGAAATGGGTAGAAGTTAGACTCCCCAGTGATCCTTCTGAGTCATTCACAACTCGGTTGTCCCTTTGAACCTAGATCTTGGGATCTCCAGTCAACTAGGTTGGGTTGCCGTTGTAGTAACTCTTATTTAATAGGCTTAAGTCCCATTCCTCTCGATGAATTCTCAACTAACTCTCTTGCTAACCCTTTGGTTAGTGGATCCGCTATGTTGTCTTTAGACTTCACATATTCAATGGAAATAATTCCATTAGAGAGTAGTTGTCTCACGGTGTTATGTCGACGACGAATGTGTCGTGACTTACCGTTATACATATGACTCTGTGCTCTACCTATTGCTGATTGACTATCGCAATATATGCATATAGCAGGCACCGGTTTTGGCCATGTTGGAATATCTTCAAGGAAGTGGCGAAGCCATTCTTCTTCTTCCCCTGCTTTGTCTAAAGCTATAAATTCTGATTCCATAGTAGACCTAGCAATGCAAGTCTGTTTGGAAGATTTCCAAGATACAGACGCCCCACCAAGAGTAAAGACATACCCACTGGTGGACTTCGAGTCTCTAGTATCCGATATCCAATTTGCATCACAGTATCCTTCAAGTACTGGTGGATATCTAGTATAATTTAGTCCAATGTTACAAGTGAATCGGAGATATCTTAGAACCCTTATAATTGCTTTCCAGTGTTCTACTCCCGGATTACTCGTATATCTACTTAATTTACTTACTGCATAAGCTATATCTGGGCGAGTGCAGTTCATCAAGTACATTAAGTTTCCAATAATTTGGGCATACTCTAATTGAGAAATACTTTCCTGTACATTCTTAGAAAGATACAAATTAACATCTACAGGTGTTCTAGCAAGATGATCATCATCTTTGCTGAATTTGTCAAGTATTTTCTCAATGTAATGAGATTGTGACAAAACATATCCTTCTGATGTTTTGGTAATTTTCATACCAAGAATTACATCAGCAATGCCCATGTCCTTCATGTCAAAATGTTTATTCAACATTTTCTTGGTAGTTTTAATCATATCATTATTACTACCTATGATAAGCATATCATCTACATAAAGACATACAATGACATAACCTTTGTTGTGTTCTTAATGTAAACACATTTGTCACACTCATTAATTTTAAAGCCATTTGATATCATTGCCTTGTCAAATTTCTCATGCCATTGCTTTGGCGCTTGTTTTAAACCATATAATGATTTAACCAATTTACACACTTTCTTTTCTTTCCCTGGAACAGAAAACCCTTCTGGTTGTTCCATGTAAATTTCTTTCTCTAACTCACCATTTAAGAAAGCGGTTTTAACATCCATTTGATGAATTTCTAGATTGTATAGAGATGCAATGGTAATTAGCATTCTAATGGATGTTATTCTAGTAACCGGTGAGTATGTGTCAAAGTAATCAAGACCTTCTTTTTGTCTAAAACCTTTGACCACAAGTCTTGCCTTGTATTTGTCAATTGATCCATCCGCTTTCATTTTCTTTTTGAAAATCCACTTGTACCCAAGAGGTTTACAACCTGGTGGCAAGTCCACTAATTCCCAAGTGTGATTTTGCAAGATGGATTCAACTTCACTGTTGATAGCTTCTTTCCATAAAGGAGCTTCAGGACTGGACATAGCCTCTTTAAAAGTTAAAGGCTCATTTTCTAACAAATATGTTAGAAAATCTGGACCAAAAGATTTTGAAGTTCTAGCACGTTTACTACGCCTAGGTTCCTCTTCCTCATTTTGATCTAACTCTTGTTCTTGATCATGTTCTTGATCCTGACTAGTAATAGCATCATGAGATCTCTTATTGTTACTAGTCTCTTGTCTAGTCTTATTTGGAAATACATGTTCAAAGAATGATGCATTCCGAGACTCAATAATAGTATTTACATGCATTTCGGTATGTTCTGATTTATGAATCAAAAACCGATATGCACTACTATTCTTAGCATAACCAATGAAAATGCAATCAATGGTCTTAGGACCTATCTTAGACTTTTTAGGACTAGGAATAGCCACTTTAGCCAAACACCCCCACACTTTTAAGTATTTGTAGGATGGTACTCTTCCATGCCACAATTCATAAGGTGTTTGATTCACTTTCTTTCGGGGTACTTTATTTAAAATATAATTAGCAGAAAGTATTGCTTCCCCCCACAAATTCTGAGGTAATCCAGAACTTATTAACATGGCATTCATCATTTCTTTTAAAGTCCTATTTTTCCTTTCAGCAACTCCATTTTGCTGAGGTGAGTAAGGAGCAGTGGTTTGATGAATTATTCCATGTTCTTTACAAAACTCATCAAAAGGTGATTCATATTCACTACCTTTATCACTTCTAAGTTTCTTGATTTTCTTACTAAGTTGATTTTCAACTTCATTCTTATATTGAATGAAAGTTTTCAAAGTTTCATCATTGGTTCGAATTAAATAAACATAACTATATCTAGTATAGTCATCTATAAAAGTGATAAAATATTTTTTCCCACCTCTAGTTTGAATTGATTTAAAATCACAAATGTCACTATGAATTAATTCAAGTGGTTCCGTACTTCTTTCAATTGAATGAAAAGGAGTTTTAGATAATTTTGCCTCAACGCAAATTTCGCATTTATGATTTGAATCAATGTCAAATTTAGGTAAACATTCCATATTAATTAATCTACGCAAAGATCCATAATTAACATGTTCTAGTCTACCATGCCATAAATTTGAAGACTCAAGCAAGTAAGAAGAAGATGTATTATTATTAATAACTGAGGGTACAACGGTCATTACATTTAACTTGAAAAGGCCATCAGACATGTAACCTTTTCCTACATATATCTCATTCTTAGTAAGTACAAATTTATCACTCTCAAATACTAGCCTAAACCCATTCTTACTCAACAGAAATCCGGAAACAAGATTCTTGCGAATGTCCGGAACATGCAGCACATTGTTGAGAGTGAGTTCCTTTCCTGATGTCATCTTGAGAACAATCTTCCCTTGTCCTTCAACTTTGGAAGTTGAGGAGTTGCCCATAAAAAGTTGTTCACCATTGTCCACTGTAAAATAAGATGTGAACATCTTTTTGTCGGCACAAATATGGCGGGTAGCACCAGTGTCCACCCACAATTCTTTAGGATTTTCGACAAGATTTGCCTCGGAAACAACTGCAGAAAGATTGATGTCATCTATACCATTGGAAATATTGTCCACTTCGGTCATATGGGCTTGAGCAGGCTTCTTATTTGTTCTTCTTTTGCTTTTGCCTTTACTACGGCAATCTTTCGCCCGATGTCCCTCTTTGTCACAGATGTAACATTTGCCATTAAACTTATACTTTTTATTTCCTCCCCCCCCCCCTCCTTTAGAGCCTTGTGATGAACTTTCTCCAGAAGACTTTTGTTTCTTGGTTTTTGAAGCATGTTTCACCACATTTGCCTTAGACTCCATAGGATGCTTACCAGCCCGTTTTTCAGAATTGCGGTTGTCCTCCTCAATCCTCAAACGCACAATTAATTCTTCCATAGAAATTTCTTTGTGCTTGTGTTTGAGGTAGTTCTTGAATTCCTTCCAGCCTTTTGGTAATTTTTCAATTAAGGCTGCAACTTGGAAGGATTCACTGAGAGACATGCCTTCTGCGTGAATGTCATGCAAAATGAGTTGGAAATCTTGAACTTGGCTGATCACAGTTTTTGAATCAACCAATACAAAATCCAGGAATCTGCCAACCACAAATTTCTTTGAGCCGACATCTTCCGTTTTGTATTTTTTCTCCAAAGACTCCTAAAGTTCCTTTGTTGTCTTGATAGGACTGTAGACGTTATATAATGTGTTGTCAAGTCCGTTCAAGATGTAGTTCCAGCAAAGGAAATCAACATGTTTCCAGGCATCAACCGCAGCAACCACTTGCCGGTCGGTTTCATCCTTTTTCAAAATAGGAGCATCCTCACGGAGGAAACGAGCCAGGTTCAGAGTTGTAAGATAGAACAACATTTTCTGTTGCCATCTTTTAATGTCAGTTCCTGAGAACTTCTCTGGCTTTTCACCGTGATTTACCGGTACTGTTGGCGTCATTGCAGCCACCACAATAGTACTTGTTTGGGCATTAGTTTCAGTAGTCATCAATTCTAATTTATAAAACAAAATTATAATTAGAATTTACACTACACAGAAAATTAAACCAAATTCACAGAATTAAATTCTGTAAAAAATAAAAGAAACAAGAATGTAACTTTTATTTTCCAAATAATTTAGTAATAAAATAAAATTTTATTCAACCAAATTAATTCCACACATGAAATTAAATTCTGTAAAATAAAAGAAATAAGAAAATAACTTTTATTTTTCAATTAATTTGGAAATAAAATAAAATTTTATTTAACCAAATTAATTCCACACAGAAAATTAATTTCTGTAACACTTCAATAATTAAAATACTAAAACAGAATTTTAAGTAATGAAAACTCAGAAAATAATTTCTAAAACCCAAAATTAATTTCTGAAAAAATTCCACAAAAATACATTCTGAATTGTTAATGACACCAGTATCGTACTACTAGTTGTCAAAGAAAATAGACAGTATATTACTACTATCTGTCAAATAGCATATAATCACTATTTGTTTTTCCAACCAGAATATTATTTTGTAAATCCACAGAAAATAATTTTCTTAAAAGAAGAAAGAGAAAAGGAAACAAACGAAAAATTCTGTAAACAGAATAATTCGAGTCTTTCTTGAGATTGTTGGAACAATCTTCTGTGTAAATAAAATAAATTGAAACTAATTCAAACAAAATAAATAAATAACATACCGAATTTATTTATCGAACCGAATTAAAAAATAAAAGACCAAGTCGAGTGTGTGACACTCTATCCTTAAGACAGATTCGCCCCGCTACGGTGCTTACGGTTGAGTGGCGTCTATCTCCCAGAATGCAATGATCTTCACAAAATTGTTGTAGCACACCAAACAAATTTGTACGGCGAACCAAAACTTGTGTTCTATACTTTCTTTGATTTTCCCTAAAACTAGAATGAAGAAAAATGTACACAATAAAATCTGGACAGCAATGAGACAATAATTTCAGACTGAATTTCCGGTCCCTAGACTGCTGGAATCATGGCTGTATTTATAGGCAAAATTACACAACCCCGAACAGGTGCTGTTAGACTGAACAGGTGCAACAAGAGTCAACAGATACTGTTTGAAATTCAAACAGATTCATTGCAGTTATAAAACTGAATATGTCCGTTGCATCTTGGAACATTTTTTCAAATTGTTTGAAAATAGTACCGTTGGTGGAACAGTCAAAGGAACTGTTGGGATATATTTTATTATTAAACTATTTGAATAGTTTAATCAAAAATGCTAATGGTGGAAAAGTATTATAAAATTGTTTGGAATTTATATATTAAACTATTTGAATAGTTTAATTAATAAAGGAAGAAGTACAAACTTTAGGAAACCACTAAGGAACCCAAAAATTGAATTTAGATTTAAATTAAAATCCCACAATAATTTTTATTGAAAATATTCAAAAGAATTTTATCTAAAAAATTAATGTTAGACCCGAAAACGACGTCAACTTCACATTCACTCAAAAATAGTTTTGACGTTCCGTCTTCACCGTGTGACTTGCCATGCGGCAAGGAACACTTCACTTCTTCGGACCCACCCCTAAACACTTCACTTCTTCGGACCCATCCCAAAAGACGTTTGGGGCCCACTCAAACTTGGGCTAAAAATATGCCTATATTAAACCATTTTTCCAACACAGCTCATCGTCCATGCGGTGGTGGAAGTTTTTTTTTATTGTGATTGTCAAAAAACTTGTAGAATTTATCAATAAAATCATTTAAAAAATTTAGTTGATTGGATATTGATAATTACATAATTGAGTATTAATTATGTGGAAAAAAAGAGAGTCTATTATCAAATTTATACTGATTATTTAATTTTTAAAAAATAAATATCATATGATCATGTGACTATAAATGCTCAACTAATTTAATTTTTTTTATTAATGATTACATCATAATTAAACTTCCCAAACAAAGCTTTTATTGACATTTTATTGTAACAGTTACATGGTTGTTTCTTGCTTGCTCTATTTAGAAGTGTCTAATGCGTCTTCCCATAGTCCCTCCAAGTAGTTGACAAGAGGCACTATTCTTGGCTCATCCAACCAAAAGCCAGCATGTGTTTATACCAAATGCTACCATTATTTGGACCACTGTTTCATAGAATAATAATGAAGGCAACATTTTTTGGAAGTAACAAATCCACTTCTCACTCAACAAAAAGAATTTCGGGTTAGCCTTTGCCTTGCTAAAAATTTTAAATTGCTTTCTATTTGATTTTATGTATTCTACTTTGAATGGAAAACTAATGTGATTTTTTTTTCTTTCTTTTGTTTTTGCAGTGTTAACTCTTCTTGCTTTTGATAAATCATGGATATATTGTGCCAGCTATGTGATAAAATTATCCAAAGAACATATTTACTATTTCCTAATAAGGCAAAGTAAGTTCTTGTAGAAAACCTCTAATGCTATGTGTGTTTTAATAAATATTTATTCCTTAGCTTTTGTACGAAATAACAGTCATTTGTGTGTGCTTTAATAAATATTCATTCCTTAGCTTTTCTACAAAATAACACTCATTTATAATAGTAAATGATAATTTTATTTATAATATATGTAGATTTGTTTAGGGAGTAGTAATAGTAATTAAACTTGAGAATAGAATGATCATTTTATTTCAATTGTATTTTATTGAACCAAAAACTACCTAGGAGTTGGATCTCACTAAATTTTTATTCCTTGATATATTTTTTTCACTTTTTTCTTATGATAATATTTTCTTATTAGCTTTGTTCACTTGATTTTTTTAAACGTGCGTTTTATGCGGTTTATGGCAACTTTTTTTCACTTATGTTATATCTGTACTTAGAAGTAATATTACTAATAAAGTTATTCAATATTTGATTGCATATTTCATATTTCATATTTGATGAAAGCTATATGATTTTTCTTCATTTTCATACTTGCTTTTTAATTGAAATATTTTGTAAAATCCATGCTAAATATGCATGGGCAGAGTTTATATAGTTCTAATGTTTTTAGGAACTTCAATATTAAATTTTTAGGAACTTTAATATTGTCTATAATCTTCTATTCCACAAAGATCCATGACCCCCCCCCCCCCCCCCCCCCCCCCCAAAAAAAAAAATGGTCTTCCAAAGTAAAAACGTAAAAACATGTCACTTGTGTTAGTTTGTTAAACTTCTATTGGGTGAAAAAATAAAAATGGTCCATATACTATGATCTTTTAAAGTACAAATGATTATTATTATTACTTTTGAGCATATTAGGATATTCTCTAATTTAATTTTGAAAATTTAAATTATTAGATGATATTTTTTAAAAAATTGTCCCAATATGACATTTTTAGTCATATTACATGGTTTAGCTATATTTTTAGAAACTAAATTTTTAAAAGAAGATTATATAAATAGATGAAATAAGAATACTACAACTAATATAATGTATCATATGAAAAGATTAGATTATTTTTTAAGAGTAAAAATACCTTTAATAGTTGCTATATGTATGAGCTTGATTAATTGACAGATTCAATGTTTTGAACACCTTGATATGCAGAATAATATCACCAACTGTATAATTGGAAATGCAACTGTGTGTTTTTACATATGAAGCTAACTTAAAAAAGCTAATAGCAATGCGACCCTCACGTGCTACCTTGATATGCAGAATAATATCAGCAACTATATAACTGGAAATGTAACTGTGTGTTTTTACATATGAAGCTAACTTAACAAAGCTAATAGCAATGCGACCCCTACGCGCTAGGGATGGTAATTTGAAATCGACCCGATGGGGACCCGATCCCCCGACCCCAATTTAAACAGTTTTTCCCTGAAAAATACTCCCGATGGGCCGGGGATGGTATTTAAAAATAAATTCCCGACAAGTTTTGGGCCAGGGACAGTGATACATTTCCCAGCCCCAGCCCCAGCCCCGGTGTGAAATTATTATTATATCCCTTTATATATATATATATATATAAACCAAACCTTCACACACACACACTCTCAGATCAGACTGTCTCTCTCTCTCTCTCTCTCTCTCTCTCTCTCTCTCTCTCTCCTCGTCTCTTCCTCCATCCTAGCACCACCTCTATCCGGCCTCCGCTGCAGCTCCGGTAAATGATTTGGATTTTGATGTGTCCGGCTTCCTCCGCAACGCCAATTGACTTTCTTCAGATCTTCAGATAACCAGCAATTGTGTGCTTTACATATATATATATATATATATATAAATCAATGGTGTTCTTCAGATCTTCATATCACCATCAATGGTGTACTTTACATATATATATATATATATATAAATCAATGGTGTTCTTAGATTTGATAGATAGATATATATTGTAGGTGTTGATTTCCGATCACACAACGAAACAAGGAACTCAGCTGGAGAGCACCGGTAGAATAGATTAAGCCCGTACACCTGCCAACAAGAATATGAGAATACCGCGGGTGGTTCGTCCACCCGGGGGCACTCTGACGATCAAGTTAGTAATCTTAGCTCTCACAGATATCAATACAAGTTCTTAAACTTCAACAATGAAAGCATAAAAGCATCTCAAATAAAGCATACCTTAGACCCATGAGGGTACCTTACTTTTATAATGATCAGTGTCCAACTTCTCTTAGAAGTCTTACTTCATGGGACTCTATCCTTTATAAGGATAATATTTATCACAACTCACACTATTCAGATTAAAATGAACTCCCTTAAGAGTCCCATCTCTATCCAAATAGGTAGCTTGATGTCATCTAAGACTTTAGTCCTCTATCCAAATATCTTGAATTCCAGTATTCTCGCAGAATACCTCGGCAGTGCCCTAAACATCTCGACAAACATAATTGCCCATGTGGCACTTCGACTGACACCTCAGCATCACCTTAGCCACGTGGCGTCATCTCAAAATACTTCCCCACAACTGCCCCCTAAGTTCTATTACTTCGGCAACCTGAGGTGATGGAACCTACATCGTTTGATCTTCCAACATGCTAGAGATACTCTTCCGACCGAGATCATGACTCGCCGGTGTATCGAAACAAGGACTCAAATGTCCACTCATCAAGAACCAAGAATCAAGAACCATCATGTTCTATTTCACCCAGGTCCAACATCTCGACAGAAAATCATACTACTAGCAAAGATCATGATTCACTAGTTTAAGAACATCAAGAACCTAGTATTAACTCATCAGGAACCAAGAACAAACAAGTTTTGTCCCATCTAAATCCAGCTCTCAACCGAGATCAACATCTCAACCAAGATCATCATCTCAACCAAGATCAACATCTCAACCGAGATCATCATGTCATCACTTCGCTGGTTTGTATCAGTCACATATCACTCTATCACATCAAAGCTGCCCACGCCGCCTAACAGGCACGTCGTCCAAGGCAGTTACATAATGATTTTCCACATTTTCGTTTTTGGACAAAACTTCCTTCACTCTCTCTAAAAGTCTCCATTGTCATTCCTTCGAAGCTTTTCCTATTACAACTCTGGTCACCACTTCGGCGTGCATTCAGCAATTCCGTTTGGATCATAGCGTTGTTTGACTCCGGCAAATCCCATTCCAGCATTTACTTCCTCGGCTTCACTTTGTAAGTCCTTGATTTCTCTTATTTTAACTTCAGTTCTCCACTGTTTTCAAATATATTCCTTCTGTGGATTGTTACACATCACACACGGTATCTGTATCTGAATCTACATTGCCATCTTGTATTCATATTCGAATCCCATTGTTCTACATGCCTTCGCTTGCTTTGACTCATATTTTGTCCTTCATGTTCTTGAGCCCATCTTCACATTTTTTCTGTATTTGACACATATCTTCTAGCACACTGTTATCGAATTCTATCAATTTTGTTCATTTCCTGAATCTATCAATGTTCTATTTTTCTCGTGTTCTTGAATCTTTGATCACTGTTTCATGTTTTTGAGGCCTATTTCTTCTGTCTGTTCTTGCTTGTTAGTAGATCACTGCCTCTGAATTTTGTATATTTGCATAGACGTCGGTTTGGGATTTGCTAGAATCCACACTTAGGAAAACTAAAACAAATTTTGCCCCCAAACCTTCCTCAGAACCCTGAAACTAATAACCCAGCAGTCCTTAGGGTTTTGCCGAGGTCTTTAACCCACATAGTCCAACTTTCCTTGCCAAATTCGCCCTAGCCAAGGTCATGGGGATGCTTAAATAAAGGGTAGACTCCTCCAATAAACTAGAATACTTCCGTTAGGAATTCTCCATTCCAGCCGATGTTCATCTACGGTTGGTTGGGGAGGAGGATTCTATGATGCCTGGAGAGACATATATGTCCTTCCCTGTAATATTTATCATCGAGGGTGGAGTCAGATTCCATCTTGACATCTTGTTTTGCTTCGGGCCGATGTGCCTTCTTTTGTATCTGAATAAGTTATCTTTTTGAATGCAAGTCCTCTTTTTGGCTAAGTGTTGAATGCTTGTCTCTGTCTTTGCTGTCTTGTATGATTCCATACTTAGAATATTTTTGTACTTATCGCAAGTATACTTTAACTGTGTAATCATTTCGGGTCAGAACACATCTGACATGTACCACCTTAGATCCACTTCATCTCGGGTGCACCCTTAGTTGGTCAGATCGGACCAACTTACCTCGAAATTCACCTTTTACTGTGATCTCGGCCAACGTGCACTTTGTAAAAATTCTTAAATAACATTCAACAAGTATTGCTTCCTTTACTTGTACTTGTTCCCTTTTATCAACACTTCACCCTTCCAACATTCTCAAGTTTGACGACCTGGTTGGTGATCTCGGGTAACCAACAACTCGAGTGTTCCCTCATCTAGATATCTCGGCTGACTCCAACTTGTAAATTTTTTCAAAAATTTCAACAAGTGTCAAGCTTATTACTGTTTCCTTCATCTGGATACCTCGGCTGACTCCAACTTGTAAATTTCAATAAGTGTCAAGCCTAGTTCTTTTCCTGCTTCCTGTCCCCTAATGTGAACCTAAGTATCAATTATGTTCACATTAAGCATGCATCTTCAATTTTGTTGAAGTCTGATTCAAACAAATCTTAGCTGAGGTTTTCTACCTGGGCGTCTCTGTTAATCTAACTACATCAAACTTAGTTCAACTCTATCGTTATGGAAAGTCTAAGTTATTCGTTATGTTTCATTCGGAAACATCGCTAACTTAGTTTAACTCTATCATAGGCAAGTTGAGTTCAACTCTACCATATGGTAAGTCTAAGTTATTCGTCATGTTTCATTCGGAAACATCGCAAACTTAGTTCAACTCTACTGTAGACAAGTTGATTTCAACTCTATCATATGGTAAGTCTAAGTTATTCGTCATGTTTCATTCGAAAACATTGCCAACTTAGTTCAACTCTACCAGAGGCAAGTTGAGTTAAACTCTATTATATGATAAGTCTAAGTTATTCGTCATGTTTCATTCAAAAATATCGCTAACTTAGTTCAACTCTATTATATGCAAGTATAATTCAACTCTGCCATATAATAAGTCTAAGTTACTCATTATGTTTCATTCAGAAACATCGCCAACTTAGTTCAACTCTATCATATGCAAGTATAATTCAACTCTGCCATATAATAAGTCTAAGTTACTCATCATGTTTCATTCAGAAACATCGCCAACTTAGTTCAACTCTATCATATGCAAGTATAATTCAACTCTGCCATATAATAAGTCAACTTACTCATCATGTTTTATTCGGAAACATCACCAACCTAGTTCAATTGTATCATATGCAAGTGTAATTCAACTCTACCATATAATAAGTCTAAGTTACTTATCATGTTTCATTCAGAAATATCGCCAACTTAGTTTAACTCTGTCATATGCAAGTATAATTCAACTCTGCCATATAATAAGTCTAAGTTACTCATCATGTTTCATTCAGAAACATCGCTAACTTAGTTTAACTCTATCATATACAAGTATAATTCAACTCTGCCATATAATAAGTCTAAGTTACTCATCATGTTTCATTCAGAAACATTGCCAACTTAGTTCAACTCTATCATATGCAAGTATAATTCAACTCTGCAATATAATAAGTCCAAGTTTACTCATCATGTTCACCGTGGGAACATCGCCATAAGACATTTCGGTCTTATCGCACAATCATGGATTCCAATAATATTTTCACGCTTTTTTACATAGGTTTCAACATCCTTTTGCATGTAGGGTCACCAAAATCCCTATGATATAGCTCTGTGGGCAAGGGATCTGCCTCCTGCATGGATCTTGTGAAAAAAGTCTTCAACCTGGGAAGGATGTACATACCACAATAGAGGTCCAGTAAAAGTCCTTCTGTACAGATGGCTTTCTGCTGACAGGCAGAACCTGGCCGACTTTAGTCTGATCTTGTGTGCTTCTTTTTTTGTCTTCTGGGATCTGGGATTTGCTTATTTAGGTTGAGCTCTTGTCTTCTTGGACCTAATCATCTAGGCCGAAATCTTGTCTTCTAGGATCTGGGATCTGGGATCCGTTATCTGGAATCCAGGATCTGCTCACTTAGGCTAAGCTGTCACAACCCAAACCCGCCCCTATGGGTTTAGCACCGTAACTGGCCAGTAATCCGAGATTACCGAAGGCCTGCTTAACAGTAAAACAGCAATACAGAGTACAGGGGCATGGCGGAAGCCAATACAGTAAATAAACAATGTCCAATGAGCTGTGACAGTCTGTATGCCAAAAAGATTTTTCATACATTTATACTTTCAGTACAGAACAGTATGCATCATATATACAATCGTTCAGTACAAGGACTTAATCCCTGTTAACCAGTACAGTAAACGGTACAGTATAGTGCAATCAGTCTACACAGTTATACAAAACAGGTACAAAAACAGATGGGGAAATGAAAACACCCTAAGCCCCTAAGCCGTAGCTTGATAGGCTCGGAACCTCGCAGTGAGGCACAGTAGTTGGCTTGACAAAACTGGAGTTTACCCTGACGCTCCTAGCCGCGGTCTGGTGCCTGTACACCTACATATATATATGAGCAGTGAGCTAAAACCCAGTGAATAACACAATGCGTAAAGGGATTAAGAAAGAATGTCCTTTCAGTATTGAAAACAGTCATTTCAGTCAGTTTATCAGTCGATCAGTTTGTGGCTCATATTTCAGGCCATAACAATCATTCAGTTAAAACAGTGATATGTGGTACATCCATTAGCATAACAGTACAGTAAACAGTAGGTCTTAAAAGACCGGGTCTTAAGAGACCAAACAGTGAATGATGGCCATCAGTAACAGTAACAGTAACAGTAACAGTAACAGTAACGGTACCATTTCAGAAAACAGTACAGTACTTATGGATTCAAGAGGTGTCTCGCACAGACTCTAGAGGTGGCTCACTCTATAGCACTTAGCTCCGTGCAGCACGTTGTTCCATATCAAAATACAGAATGGCCATCACAACAGTAAACAGTAGTGGTTCCAAACTTGGGAACCGACAGAGATCTCTCTGTCACAGTAACAGTAAACAGTAGGTGCCAAGGATGCCACAATACAGATCAGAATACAGTTCAATTCAGTTAGTAAACAGTTTAGTTCAGTAAACAGTCAGTTCAATAAACAGTTCAATTCAGTAAACAGTTCAGTTCAGTAAACAGTTCAGTTCAATAAACAGTTCAGTAGATAATCATTTTGAACATATCTTTACACAGTCGTTACTCACAGAGTTCGGGGCTACAGTAAGCTAGAGCGTCTCCTCGGTAAGCCAACCCTACACAGTTAACAGATTGAACACACACTAAGCTACACAGTTGGGAAAGATAATAACTTAATCCCCAATTTACCTCGGTGTGTTCTACATCTAAATCCTCATTAAAATGTCTAAACTAGGCCTAAGAATGCCTAGGGTGGGATGAGGATACAAAGATGCATTCAGAAAGCAGTTTCAAAATTTTCAGAAAACAGTTCCCCGCTCAGAAAAACAGTTCCCCGCTCGAGCGTAGGTTTCCCCGCTCGAGCGGACATGCAACAAAGGTACCCCTCCGCTCGAGCGGACGACCAAAATCTAGAAATTCCAGATTTTGAGTCCCAAGCTCAAAATCAAGTTCCAATGTACCAATTCGATCCATTTTGGGCTAATTTTCTGGAAACACTTTAAAAACTCAATGTATAACATGTTTCAAAGATCAATTTGAGAAATCAAAGCCCAAAGGTAGTTCCATGAACACATTTTCAAACAACATTTCATGTACAAGATGAACATGGTACATTGCATGATTTTAAATCAATTCAAAGCTCAATACATGCTCTAATGAGCCAATTCTTTACAAAACAAGATGAAATCATGGGACTTAAACATAAATATGAGCATGCATGTAACATTTGCCATGAAAACAACTTTAAATTCCTCATACAAGCATGCATGCAAGAGATGAGCTTCACTTCAACATTATAAGCCATATCTTGCTCTAATCTTTAATAATCCTCTAAACCATGCAAGGAGTAATTCAATTCATAATACAGAAGGTAATTACTCTACCTTAGATCCTCAATCACAAGACTAGAAGCTCAATTAGCAATCACACTTCAATTCTTCAAGTTCTCTAAACCAATTCACAATGAAATCAACTATCTCCCTCTCTCCTCTCTCTAGAGACCGGTTGTGCTCTCAAAATGAGCTGAGGAAATGTTTTGAATGAAGTGGAATAAGGTTCAAAGATGGTATATAAAGTGGGCCACTAAGTGTAGAATAGTAAATAACGCAACTCTTTGATTTAGTTTATTTTATCTGATTTAATCATACCAAAACGATTTTTCAGTTAAATATACCATAAAATCACATAAATTATGATGATTACAGAACAATCAATCAATTTCAGATTTGGCACTGATAAGGCCTTCAATTGCAGTTTAATGCATAAGACGAGAACAGATAATTTGGCAGTCAAACAGATAGATTATGCATTTAAACAGTTACAGCAATCAATCAGTCTCAGTTCTCAGTCAGGTCAGTTCAGTATCTCAATCAATTCAATTATCGATTCATAATCGGTCTCGGTTTAGCAGTAATCAGTAAATAATCAGTAAACAGTGAGGAGGGTTGTTAAGTTCCCTCCTCCTCCTTAAAAAGAGTTTGGTCTTCCAAACTCGAGTAACATAATGACAACAGAGATGATACCTAACATAAAGGTAACTTTCACTCTAACAGGAGCATAATCCATATTCATAAAACAGGTTCATGGCCCAATCTCAATCTTAGCAATGCACAGAAACAGAATCAGAAATCACGTATAAGGATTGGGGCTCACTTCATAACAGAATCTTATGCACATTCAATTTTCAGTCAAGGACAGATTCAAATATATGTTCATTTTCATATTCTTTGTCCAGAGCATACATAGATGCCGCAATTCTTGCTTAGATATACATGGTGCATTCATTAGCGCTACTAGAGCAGGTACAGAAAGATACAGATACGATTGCAGAATAGATACAGTGTAGGACAGATACAGTCACATGAGGGTCACAAATGAACCAGTTCCATAAAGGAATCTCAAATCCGGTACAGAACAGAAAGAACAGTACAGAAGCTGAGCCCTATGACGAGGCCCCTCGGTACGGGTAACAGAGTGCAGACAGCAGATATAAGTTCCATAAGGAACCTCCGATACCGGGCAGCTAACATATATCGATAATATTAAGAGTCACGAATACATATCAGAGGTTGAACACTCAATCAGTAACACATATAGCATTTCAGAAAACAAAACTTATTCCGTGACACAGAATCATGGATACAGTTGCGCACAAATTTTTGTATTATTGTGCACGTTTCTTATATCAAGTGCTTATCGGGGTTATAGATTTGCACTGGTCTCAGTTTTCATAAGTAATTCCCCCGTTAAATTACAGAGTTTCGATTCGTCCTCTTCCGAGTTGTTCACCCGGTCTTAGCTCAATTTGGTTTTCAATTCGGTAATCCATCACAGTCAGTTCCATTCCTTCGGGAGTTATCGGGAATAAAAACGAATTGTACATTACTCCCATTGCAGTAGGCAGAATTCTGAAGTAAGTATTCATTTACTATTCATCAGTTCCATTTCTCACAAATTCAGTCATAGCACATGTCAATACGACAGCAGTCATACAGATTACATATACTTCCAGGCAGTCAGAGTTTATGATCAAAACCGGTCTGCGGTCAACAGATCCCATCAGTCCTGAAGTACAGTAATCACCAAAACAGTCATTTCCCAGTCAAACAAGTTCATGGTCATAACAGTAATACCGGGTAAGTATCACATCACATGCCACTTCCCAGTTTTCCCACATTGTAAGCAATCTGATAATAATAGCTTTCTCATTAAGGTTTCCCTCAAGTCAATTCGATGAAAGTTCGACCAGGTCATGTCAGATGCAAGTTCTGTCAAATCATTACCAGTAAAAAGTTCAAGGCACAAGCATCTAACAGAATTTCTATCAGTTACACAAAGGGTTTCATCAACCCACCGTTCTATCTATCAGATTAGATCGGATAACAGTTCCATTCCTATCATTTCCAGATGAGGTACATTAGTTCGGACTCCATTCGTTTAGGTACATAATCGGTAGTTTCACAATTTGTCACCCCCGACATCAGAGTCTTATAGCATTACAATTCATATCAAAGCAGTACAGGTCATATACAACGTGTTCCTCCCAATAAGTTTACAGGCAGTGCACATGCATGCAGTTATTCACATTGAGAGGTAAGCATCACAGTCAATATAGCAATTTCCAAATAATTCCTTCATATAAGCATATGGTATATAGTAATACATCACCCAAGGTTCTTGTGACACATAATAGTGAGTTGCCCTACGAGGGTTCCAGATCGGTCATACAGTCACTAAAGCATAGGCTCGCAGGTTCAATCAAACAGTCATGTCAATTTCTCACAATCACAATTCACAGTCTAGAGTTTATCATTTGGGGTCTTTATTCAGTCATGCAATTCCACAGTCATAGTCCTAACGGTTAAGTTATCAACAAGTTATATACTAATCGGTCCGAGCAAAGGTACAGTCATATATGTGCACATTCAGAGTCTACTAATATTCCCATACGGATTCACAAGTTCAATGTACAATACAAAATAGTTTCCCCAGATAGGATAGTTAAGGTAACCAGTCATACGTCTATTCAGTCTAATAACATCCTTAAGCAAAGGTAAGCAGAGGTGTACATAAGTCTAAACAGTTTCCATAGCACAGGTAAATGTTAACATAAGGTTTTATAGTGTCGCACATATAGTTCGCATCAACGGTAGATTTTCATTATTCACAGTCATTTCCTCTCATTCTCTCAGCCTTAACAATATTACAAGCATGGGACACATATACAGGTGTGAGTTCAATATCAGTTTTCATGTAGGCATTCGTTCACAAATTCATAAGCAGAAGTTCATCTTTACAAACCAATATGGGTTCTTAGTTTCAGCAGCAGTCTCACACACAAACAGTTCGCGGTGTATAATTCGAGTTCAAGGGTCCGTTCATTCAATAATGTCCGTCAATACGTAACAGTTCAGTACAAATCATAGTCGTACAAATTTCTCGAATTACAGTCAATCATAAGGTATTCCCATGTTCAACAGTTCTAGTACAGTTCAAAAAGTCATACCTAACAGTTCACATTCAGTCATTGCAATACGATACAAGGACCTAACTCAGCAAGTTCTCGCTGTTCACAAGTCCTAGCAGTGCTCATAGTGTATGGTTCATAACTCCAGTAATTCAATTGGTTCAGTCAATATGTTCTCAGTCTATACCAAATTACGGAATATACGATTCCCACACAAACGTTCGTACAAGCAGTTTCATCTATTTAAGGTAATACCTGCGTCAGTCATTTCAGTGTTCCGAGTATTCTCCGGAACTAGGGTCTAGAGTTAGACTCATTCATGTTCAGTTGAGTTCGTGGCAAGATTTAGGCAAATGTCCTTCCTGACCACGTCTAAACAGGTTTCGGATAGGTGGCGGCAACGCCCCAGTGGTATTTCCCACATACAGTACAGATAGGTATGTCATTGTTCACATTGCTTCTTTGACCTTCATTGGTCAAAGCTATTGCCCGAGATTTTCCATTCACGGAGGTCATTTTCACTTTCTGTTACTTCTGTTTCGTTCTTTCTAATTCAGTTGGCGATGTTGATTTGGATATTTCAATGCTGCTACGTTATCTCAGACATTATACTCTATCCAGGACATCTACACACTTTGACGGTCGTAAACGTCGATTCAGTCAATCATATCTAGGTCACATCCACCTTCAGTTCTTTTCTAGTTTTGTAGTCAGTATCTATCGTGTGGGGTGCCTATCGAACTAGCTGGGTAAATTTTACCTCATATTCGAGCACAGTCTTATCACCTTTCAAGTTGTTCAACCTCAGGTACTTTCTTATCTTGGATGCATTGGGGAAAGCATTTTTCGAAGAAAACTTCACACATTTTCTCAGTTTCTAAACCCAAGTCTCAGTTTTCAGTGGTTCAGTACCTCCCAGAAGTTCCGGTGGTTTCAGTTTATTTGGTTTCTGTATCAGTGTCATCAGTTCATATTCAGTTGATTCAGGCACGGTCACATGACCCTTTTACTTTTCCACGTTCATTTTCTTATAGATTCCCACAGTCAGTAGTAACATTAACATTACACGTTATTCCATTCAACTTCTTTAAGTATGCATATAGGTTTCGTTTCATTTCACATAGGCAGTGCAGTACTCATAAGCATAGACAGTTGCATACTTAAACACATTAATCACATTAGCATATAATTTTCATGTCATAACCACACACACTTTTTATGCTCATGCAATGCCCTAACCTCTTTTCTAGGACATCCTATAGCTCATTTGGACACGTGTGTGCGGTATAACTCGTGGTAAGTATCGCTCTGATACCACTCTGTCACGACCCAAACCCGCCCCTATGGGTTTAGCACCGTAACCGGCCAGTAATCCGAGATTACCGAAGGCCTGCTTAACAGTAAAACAGCAATACAGAGTACAGGGGCATGGCGGAAGCCAATACAGTAAATAAACAATGTCCAATGAGCTGTGACAGTCTGTATACCAAAAAGATTTTTCATACATTTATACTTTCAGTACAGAACAGTATGCATCATATATACAATCGTTCAGTACAGGGACTTAATCCCTGTTAACCAGTATAGTAAACGGTACAGTATAGTGCAATCAGTCTACACAGTTATACAAAACAGGTACAGAAACAGATAGGGGAAATGAAACACCCCTAAGCCCCTAAGTCGTAGCTTGATAGGCTCGGAACCTCGCAGTAAGGCACAGTGGTTGGCTTGACAAAACTGGAGTTTACCCTGACACTCCTAGCCGCGGTCTGGTGCCTGTACACCTACATATATATATATGAGCAGTGAGCTAAAGCCCAGTGAATAACACAATGCGTAAAGGGGTTAAGAAAGAATGTCCTTTCAGTATTGAAAACAGTCATTTCAGTCAGTTTATCAGTCGATCAGTTTGTGGCTCATATTTCAGGCCATAACAATCATTCAGTTAAAACAGTGATATGTGGTACATCCATTAGCATAACAGTACAGTAAACAGTAGGTCTTAAAAGACCGGGTCTTAAGAGACCAAACAGTGAATGATGGCCATCAGTAACAGTAACAGTAACAGTAACAGTAACGGTACCATTTCAGAAAACAGTACAGTACTTATGGATTCAAGAGGTGTCTCGCACAGACTCTAGAGGTGGCTCACTCTATAGCACTTAGCTCCGTGCAGCACGTTGTTCCATATCAAAAATACAGAATGGCCATCACAACAGTAAACAGTAGTGGTTCCAAACTTGGGAACCGACAGAGATCTCTCTGTCACAGTAACAGTAAACAGTAGGTGCCAAGGATGCCACAATACAGATCAGAATACAGTTCAATTCAGTAAACAGTTCAGTTCAGTAAACAGTTCAGTTCAATAAACAGTTCAGTTCAATAAACAGTTCAGTAGATAATCATTTTGAACATATCTTTACACAGTCGTTACTCACAGAGTTCGGGGCTACAGTAAGCTAGAGCGTCTCCTCGGTAAGCCAACCCTACACAGTTAACAGATTGAATACACACTAAGCTACACAGTTGGGAAAGATAATAACTTAATCCCCAATTTGCCTCGGTGTGTTCTACATCTAAATCCTCATTAAAATGTCTTAAACTAGGCCTAAGAATGCCTAGGGTGGGATGAGGATGCAAAGATGCATTCAGAAAGCAGTTTCAGAATTTTTAGAAAAGCAGTTCCCCGCTCGAGCGTAGGTTTCCCCGCTCGAGCGGACATGCAACAAAGGTACCCGCTCGAGCGTAAACTCCCCCGCTCGAGCGTGTGACACAAGCCTCCGCTCGAGCGTACAATACCCCGCTCGAGCGGACTGTAAAGCAGTGAGAGATGCTGGGAGCTCGATTTCCCCGCTCGAGCGGCACTTTCTCCGCTCGAGCGGACGACCAAAATCTGGAAATTCCAGATTTGAGTCCCAAGCTCAAAATCAAGTTCCAATGTACCAAATTCGATCCTTTTGGGTTAATTTTCTGGAAAACACTTTAAAACTCAATGTATAACATATTTCAAAGATCAATTTGAGAAATCAAAGCCCAAAGGTAGTTCCATTGAGCACATTTTCAAACAACATTTCATGTACAAGATGAACATGGTACATGCATGACTTTAAATCAATTCAAAGCTTCAATACATGCTCTAATGAGCCAATTCTTTACAAAACAAGATGAAATCATGGACTTAAACATAAATATAAGCATGCATGTAACATTTGCCATGAAAACAACTTTAAATTCCTCAATACAAGCATGCATGCAAGAGATGAGCTTCACTTCAACATTATAAGCCATATCTTGGCTCTAATCTTTAATAATCCTCTAAACCATGCAAGGAGTAATTCAATTCATAAACAAGAAGGTAATTACTCTACCTTAGATCCTCAATCACAAGACTAGAAGCTCAATTAGCAATCCACACTTCAATTCTTCAAGTTCTCTAAACCAATTCACAATGAAATCAAGTTATCTCCCCTCTCTTTCTCTCTAGACCGGTTGTGCTCTCAAAATGAGCTGAGGAAATGTTTTGAATGAAGTGGAATATGGTTCAAAGATGGTCCATATAGTGGGCCACTAAGTGGTAGAATAGTAAATAAGTCAAACTCTTTGATTTAGTTTATTTTAATCTGATTTAATCATACCAAAACGATTTTTCAGTTAAATATACCATAAAATCACATAAATTATGATGATTACAGAACATCAATCAATTTCAGATTTGGCCACTGATAAGGCCTTCAATTTGCAGTTTAATGCATAAGACGAGAATAGATAATTTGGCAGTTAAACAGATAGATTATGCATTTAAACAGTTACAGTCAATCAATCAGTCTCAGTTCTCAGTCAGTCAGTTCAGTATCTCAATCAATTCAATTATCGATCATAATCGGTCTCGGTTTAGCAGTAATCAGTAAATAATCAGTAAACAGTGAGGAGGGTTGTTACATGAGCTCTTGTCTTCCTGGACCTAATCATCTACGCCGAGATCTTGTCTTCTAGGATCTGGGTTCCGGGAACCGGGATCTGGAATCCAGGATCTGCTCACTTAGGCTGAGCTCTTGTCTTTTTAGACCTACTCATCTAGGCCGAGATCTTTGTCTTCTAGGATCTGGGATCCGAGATTTGGAATTCGGGATCTGCTCACTTAGGCTGAGCTCTTGTCTTCTCGGAACTACTCATCTAGGCCAAGATCCTTGTCTTCTAGGATCTGGGATCCAAGATTTAGAATCCAGGATCTGCTCACTTAGGCTGAGCTCTTGTCTTCTCGGACCTAATCATCTAGGCCGAGATCTTGTGTTTTAGGATCTGGGATCCGGGATCCGTTATCTAGAATTCGGGATCTGCTCACTTAGGCTAAGCTCTTGTCTTCTCGGATCTAATCATCTAGGCTGAGATCTTTGTCTTCTGGGATTTGGAATCCGGGATTTGAAAACTGGGATCTACTCACTTAGGCTGAGCTTTTGTCTTCTCGAACTTAATCATCTAGACCGAGATCTTGTCTTCCGGGATCTGAAATCCGGGATCTGCTCACTTAGGCTAAGCTCTTGTCTTCTCAGACTTACTCATCTAAGCCGAGATCTTGTCTTCTCGGATTTGGGATCCGAGATCTGGAATTTGGGATCTACTTAGTTAGGCTAAACTCTTGTCTTCTCGGACCTACTTATCTAGGCTAAGATCTTGTCTTTTGGCATCTGGGATCCAGGATCCGGGATCTGCTAATTTAGGCTGAGCTCTTGTCTTCTCGGACCTACTCATCTAGGTCGAGATCTTATCTTCTAGGATTTGGGATCCGGGATCTGCTCACTTAGGCTAAGCTCTTGTCTTCTCGGACCTAATCATCTACGCCGAGATCTTGTCTTCTGGGATTTGGGATCCGGGATCTGGAATCCGGGATCTGCTCACTTAGGCTGAGCTTTTGTCTTCTCAGACCTACTCATCTAGGCCAAGATCTTGTCTTTTGGGATCTGGGATTTGGGATTCGGGATCTGGAATCTGAGATCGGCTCACTTAGGCTGAGCTCTTTGTCTTCTCGAACCTACTCATCTAGGCCGAGATCTTGTCTTTTAGGATCTCAGATCCGGGATCTGAAATCTGGGATCTGCTCACTTAGGCTGAGCTCTTGTCTTCTCAGACCTACTCATGTAGACCGAGATCTTGTCTTCTAGGATCTAAGATTCGAGATCTGGAATCTGGGATCTGCTCACTTAGGTTGAGCTCTTGTCTTCTTGGACCTAATCATCTAGGCCGAGATCTTGTCTTCTGGGATCTAAGATTCGGGATCTGGAATTCAAGATCTGCTCACTTAGGCTGAGCTCTTGTCTCCGCGAACCTAATCATCTAGGCCAAGATCTTGTCTACTTGAAGGTTGTTTTTCATCTTCTCGGGAGTGCTCATGCCCCCTTATCTTTGCGTTCATCCCTTCTGGAAAGGCCTTCATTCCGTCAATGTTGACGCATTCTCTATCTTCGCTAAACTCGTCGTTGCCGAAACGTTGATCTTGTACGATGATGGCCATCTATTCTAACTAAGTTCCCACAGACGACACCAAATTGTAGGTGTTGATTTCCGACCATACAACCAAACGAGGAGCTCAGCTGGAGAGCATCGGTAGAATAGATTAAGCCCGTACACCTGCCAACAAGAATATGAGAATACCGTGGGTGGTTCGTCCACCTGGGGGCACTCCGACGATCAAGTCAGTAATCTTAGTTCTCACAGATATTAATACAAGTACTTAAAATTCAACAATGAAAGCATAAAAGCATCTCAAACAAAGCATACCTTAGACCCATGAGGGTTTACTTTTATAATGATCAGTGTCCAATTTCCCCTAGAAGTCTTACTTCATGGGACTCTATCATTTACAAGGATAATATTTATCACAACTCACACTATTCAGATTAAAATGAACTTCCTCAAGAGTCCCATCTCTATCCAAATAGATAGCTTGATGTCATCTAGGACTCTAGTTCTCTATCCAAATATCTCGAATTCCAGTATCCTCGCAGAATACCTCGGTAGTGCCCTCAACATCTCGACAAACATGATCTGCCCATGTGGCACTTCAGCTGACACCTCAGCATCACCTTAGCCACGTAGCGTCATCTCAAAATACTTCTCCACATATATATATATGTGCGTGTGCGTGTGCGTGTGCGTGTGTGTGTGTGTAATGAACAATTTTAGTTTTTTTTTTTTTTTTTTTTAAGTTGTTGATGATGATGATGAAACATACTGATTAATTTTTTTTTTGTTATTTTTGTGTTGAACAAAATTACAAAAAAAAAAAAAAAAAACTGGTCAGGGATTTTTCGGGGTCGGGGAAACCCGATCCCCGCTAGGGGACAGGGACGGGGGGTGATGACATCCCTGGTGGGGATTAGGGGCGGGGACGGGGATGTTTTTACCTTCGAGGATCGAGGTCGGGGAGTGTAATCCCCGACCCGTTGCCATTCTTACCATGCGCTACCTTAATATACAAAATAATATCAGCAATTGTATAATTAGAAATGTAACTATGTATTTTTACATACAAAGCTAACTTAAAAAAGCTTAAAGCAATGCGACTCCCATGTGTAGGGCGTGGGATCCAACTAATTTTCTTTTGCTTTTTTTTTAAAAAAAAACCAACACTATTGTTGCAGTTGGTTCCTAGTTGACAACATTATTATATTGTTTTAGTTGGGTTGTCAAATCAATCTATCTCATCACAAAATAAATAACAAACATGACGGTATAATATGAAAAATTATGAAAAAGTGCTCCACTAATTAGGTGGTAGTGGGTCTCGCCAGAAATGATGTGATGTTTTGGTCTTAGAGTTATATTTTTTTTTTTCTATTTTTTTAATGCATTAATGTTATTAGTGGTGGTATTTTTAGTGAGATGAATCATTGTTGAAAAATTATTTCATACTACGGGCCATTACGCCGTCATGTTCTATCCAATTATAAATTATATATATATATTTTTATTTTTTAATTACTTAATACAAAATTATAACTTATAATTCTTATCTAAAAAATCACGTAACTGTAGCCTAGCACCACCAAATAAACCAAATAACTTCCCATACAATATGATTCCTATGATTTGCTTATTTAGTGATTTTTTAATTTTTTTATAAAAAGATATGAAAAAAAATAAAAATAATGTGACAGCTTATAACAAATAAATAAATAATGAGTGTTTTGAAAAAATAGTTAAAAGTTGACTATTTAACTTTTAAAAAAATATATATATATAAAAAATATGAGAGATGATGTGACCTAAAATAAATTAAAAATTGACTTTTGACTTTTAACTGTTTTGCCAAATTAACCTAAATATACTTATTTAATGGCTTCTCAAACAATCCGGACCATTATAAACGGACCTGTTTTTTTTCAAAAGCAATAAAAGCCATGGAGTGGTCCTAATTTTAATTTTTTTTTTCTTTGGACCCAATTATAAGTATTTTGCCTTTATTTATTTATTTGGTCTCCCACCTTAAATCTAAATTTATCTTTATTTCTAACATTTGAAATACAAACTCTAGCCCTTACTTCCATCTTTGGCCACTAACATCATCTCCGACAATCCATCTCTAACATCATCTCCGACAATCCATCTCTACCACCTTGCCTAGTAATATGTGCTATATTTGTTTATTTTAAAAAATATATATATTTTTGTATGTTAAAATAAAAATATAGAAGTTATTAATAAGATTTGAACACTAATTTTGATTGTAAATTAATAAACTCTAATTAACTTAACTAAACTAATTGCTATTAGTTTATCAATTATCGTAAAAATTAGAGGTGAGCAGCAGATATATCGATCCGCCAAAATCGACCGAACCGAACCGATCCGCAGCATTTTGGACGGATGCGTGATGATAAGCGGACGGTTGCAGATTGATTTTCTCCAATCCGCCAATCTGGCAGATGGATGGCGGATTTGAGATTCCTTTGGCCGCAACTGAACCGCCAAACCGCGAGCACCCCTAGTAATTTATAAGAGTTTGTGTTTTCAGTTTGTTTAAATATTCTGTTTGTGTTTTCAATTAAAAAAGAGTTTAAATATTCTGTTGAAAAAAAACTTTCAACTTGAATATCTTTTTTGAATTGAAAAAAATAAACATATTACTCATCTATATTTTTTGGTTTTTAAATCTATCTCTGAAAATAATAAATAGAAAATATGATATATGCTGGTTGGTTTTTATTTTCAAAAACAGATATAAATGTAACAATACAGAGACATACAATCTCTACTACTGCTCTGTTCATGATTTTGGTGATTTGAATTGTTTTTATATTTTAAGAACCACAAATTGTAATATTTTATGTGGATAAGGTATGCTGTGATTGTAGTATGTGGATGAAGCATGCAATGATTGTGATATTCTAAAGTTTCTTACTTTGGATAAGGCATGCAATGATTGTAATATTTTTTTAAGTCATTGACTGTAATAATTTCTTCTTTTTTTGAGGAAGTGCACAAGTTGAATTATGTTGAAAATTTATAAAATTTTAAACCGCCAAACAGATTCGCATTCATCTGCCAAACCGCCAATCCGCTCAATCCACATCCGCCGGATTGGCGGACAGATGCGGATTGATTTTTTTCAATCCGCCAATTTAGCGGACAGATAACGAATTGGAAGTTCCGTGGCCGCAACCGACCCGCGCCTACCTCTAGTAAAAATGAATCATATTATTGTTATATAATTTTTTTTTTTAAATCGTAGATTCAAACCAAACCAAGCCATCACACCTTCCCGCCATTCCTACTCTCTAGACACCCTTAGCCTCTCTTTCTCATCTCTCAACACCATCGGTCTTCTTCTATCTTTTTGTTTTGGATATATTTGTTCTTTTACTCCCTTGCACCTACAAACGCAATGCATGTCGCTCTCATTCTAATTCATGTAATATCATTTTTCTTTTTCATATGAGCACAATTTCTCTTAACAAAAGAGTAGTAGAAATTAATAATAGAAAGAAATGGAGGTTGCCGAAGAATGAGGAAGAGGGGTGTCATGAATGAAAATGCGAGGCCAAGGTGGCGGGAGTACGTGAAGATTGTGGCAGAGGCACATAGGGCCCAGGGAGGTCACGTGCCCTCCTTGGGTTTTGAGATTTTTTTTTTTTTTAAACATAAAGAAAATATTTAAATAAAAAAATTTATAAAAATATTATTTAAAGTGAAATGTCAATGACATTTTTAAAATTATGAGAATAATAATGGTTATTTTGATTGAAAATAAAAATTCAATATAATAGTGATGTCTATCATTATTGACATGCAAACATAATTAATTTCAATAAAGATATAGAATTTATTGGATTGTTAGCTATATTTGACATGTGGAGTTTATCCTCCATGTGTTTCTTTCCATTCATAACTAAAATGATCACTATATAAATTATAATCAAGCAACACATCTTCAATTATAAAAAATAAATAAATAATTACACTAGGTCATAACTAATATCAGAATGAGTCATAACTAACTATGACTTGATATATAGTTATAACCAAAATAACAACCACAAGAAATTATAACTAAATTATATCTAACACTGTAATGCGTCAACTAAATACTACAAAGATCATAATTGTCACATATGATAGACACTTTTTTTGCAGTATGTTTTATAGAATTTTCCTACTAAAATATATCATTTCTATCTCAACTTATCTTCTTTTTTATTTTTCAATCCACCTATAAAATAGTTACTCTCCAATATTTGTATAAAATTTAATCTCAAATTCTTTAACTTAAAATTCACATTTATCCAAATGAACTCTTAATATTTAAGTTTAGTAATATCTTATTGTTATTTATTATGAAAAAAAAAAATTAATGTTCTCATTAATTTGTGCCATTCTTCATTAAATTAATGATTACGCCACTGAGTAGAGAGGGCTATGGATGGTGGGGGTAAAATTAATTGCAACATCCTTCTTTTTTATCAAAATACATTATTATTATTATATTTTATTTTATTTAAAAAAATAAAATCTTTAAAATGTTAATCCGATTCTATAATCCAATCAACAAATTCTCTTAACAACTAATTTTAGCTGGAGAACATGTATCAATTTACCATAACACCCAATGACTTCTCTAATAGTACCTCTTACCTACCATGAAGACAATGAGATTGATAGATCTTCTAGATCAAAGCCAAGTGTACAGTTTAGACATCTGACACCTGTCAAGATATTAGTCCTCGATTGCGGATTTCCCACCTTCAGGCAATAGCACACACCTTTGGACTCCTTCCGTTAATTTTAGGCCTGAGTATGGAATCCGTAAAATTCGTAATTCGATCTAGTTCAGTCCAATTTAATAGGTTTGGATTGGTTTTTTGAATCCGTGGTTTGGTTTCGGATTGAAAAATTAAAAATCTGTAGTCCACGGATTGATTCCGGATTGAACCCCACGGTTCCGGATTGGAACCGATCCGGACCGTATACAAATAGTTTATATTTTTATTGTACATCATCTCCCATAGTATCTTCTCTTATTCCATATAAAACCTAAATTCAAACCTAAACCTGCATAATATCTTCTTTTATTACTTTTGTTTGTTAGTTTTTAGTTTTAATTTGTAATGATCTAAATACTTATGGTGAAACTAATTTTTTTATGGTTGTTTAAATTCTAGAACAATATGTCTCTATTATAGAAAGACATGTTGCTATTGTGGAACTAATATAACGTTATATTTATATTTTTATGAAATTAAAGTGTTATATATATATTTTTTTGTTATTTAATTATGTGAATCCGTGGTCCTAAATCGATCCAATCTGTGTTTAAATGGATTGGTTCGGATTGGTTTCATGATTTAAACAGATTGGATTGGTTCTAATTTTTCAAAAATCATAAATAACGGATTAATTCTAATTTTACCCCAATTCGATCCAATCCAAACCATGCCCACCCCTAGTTAATCTATTTGACTTCTAATCATTTTCTTCGTTGGCCCATTGCCTTAATTCTTTGTTTTCCAAATTAACCCTCAACATTTTAGTGTAATAATCATAGTACCATCCCTAATTACAATGTCCAAGGTATATATAAATTAAAAAAAAAAAAAAATTAGAGTGTGATCATTGTAATAAAATAATAGTTAAAATTTTAATTTTATCAATTTAAATTTAATACTTTAATTTAAACAATTGACTAATTTTTGGTAAATAAAATTGAAGAAAAAGTATATATTATTCCTTAAACTCAATATAGATGTACATAAAATATATAAAATATTATTTTTTTATTAAATTTAATGTTTAAAATATTATTTTTTTGTCAGTTTTACTTAACAGAAATAGATAGATAGCTTAAATTGAAAACAAATAAAAAATTGGGGAAATTATTGAAAAGTCCTGATTTGGAAAATGTTGCACCAGTTGGGCCCACGGTCCAAATGTTTGATTGGGAAGTCCTTTGTAATGGTAAATTGCAACCAAGAAGTCACTTTTCAAATGTAGCTTCGTATTGGTGGGACGGTTATGCCCTCTTTAGTTTATTTGCAGAAAGTTCTGTGGTTTTGGAATGTGCCATAACACGTGAATTGGGAGGGATATATTATGTTTCTAAAGTTTTCATATTGGGGAGGTATAGTCAGGAAGTGCAGTAGTTAACGTCGACACCACCGTTGAACACAGGTCTGTCCGGAATTTTGCATTACAAAGTCATCCCTCATCATTCCCACACATTCACACCAGTGCACAAATCAATGTTGTTGTTATCACTCCGATAGTGGAACGAGAACGGAGAAACATTGATACCTGTGTTTGACGCCAACAGTGCAACAGTCCATCTATATCAGAGGTGGTGTGGTTGTACTTGGCGTTGAGTGCTGTAGTGTGAAGAACACTAGTTTGGTTGGTCGGTCGGAGGTGTTTCCTGCGAATCGGGCTTAGCATAGTGGTAATGGACTAGTGTAGTGGACTGAACGGAGTTTGGGACTGTGAATCCAGCAAATCAACGTGAATAATGTCACAGAAAATGGACTGGACGGCGTTGGGGACTATGAATCTGGCAGATCAACGTGAACAATGTCACAGAAGATGGACTAACCAAGCAAACAAAATAAAAATGGTAGATCAACGTGAACAATGTTAGAAGGGATATCGGCGAACAAACAAAATTGACGTGAACAATGTTTGGAGGGAATCCGACAGATCGACTTTGCCGACGCGGTACACCGACTTGACGATGTTTACGTTAGAAGCAGCAATAGCGGACTGTCACAGAAGATGGACTGGCCAAGCAAACCAAATCAACGTAAACAATGTTAAAATGGATTCCGATAGATCGACTTTGCCAACGCAGTACACCAAATGGTCAGGTTGTTGAATGTAAAGACGAAGTTGAGACTGATGGACCTGCCGAAACAAGATCAGAGATCTTAGAGGATGATAAAATCTGGATTTTTTGGTACAAGCAGTGAAATCGACGAGGACGGTCCTTTTTTGGATGAAGATTTGCCTGAAGAGTACAAGATGATGAAGTTTAGTACATGGTCTGTGATTCAATTGGCAAGTTTGATTTTGATTATTGGTGCTTTAGCGTGTAGCCTTGCAATTCCCAGATTTAGGAACAAAAGATAGTATGAACTTGAATTGTGGAAATGGGAACTCATGATTTTGGTTCTGATTTCGGGTTGTGAGAAATCCGAAATGGAAATTCGAAACCATTTTAGTGTGCCTTATTTCGCGTGTTCACGTCACGTACGAAACAACACTACGACGTAACCACGTTCCATTTCTGTGAGTGTTACAAACCTACTAAATTTAAAAAAAGTATTAGTGTGCTTTTCCGATCAACGTGACACACAAACACCTATTCACCTTCCCTATACAAACCCACGCCAATCAACCAATAATACTAGCAGTGGCAAAACAGTCAACAAACAAATTAAGGGACCATCCAGTAACCAAGAAAACATTTAGGATCTTATGGATTACAAGTCCACAAAATGGGATTTACTAGTCAATTCCCCTAAAAAATTTGATATTTAAATTAACAAAATTTAAAACTCAAAAAATATTTTGTTACAAAGGTCAAATTTTGTTTTTTTTTTTTTATAATTTTTTCTGTATGTATATATAATTTTTTTTAATGTTGCAATGTTCAGAGTATTTTTTATATTGGAAATACAATAAAAATTAAGCAAAAACCGTTTTCAAACTAAACTCTTATCAATGTTATCATATCAACATTGTCATCATGACTATTATTGTTGTTGCCACCACCACCACTTATATAAAAATTATTACATTAGTTTCAAGGAACCAAACATAAAAAATATATTATTGAAAACATTTTTCCGGAATTTATTTTTATATATTAGCAATTTTGGTAGTTTTTGTAATAAATAATAGAAGAAAAATAATTAAAAAATCTAAGGCCTCATTTGGTTTGTGTTTTGAGAACCAAAAAAAAATCTTATATACAAAAACAACCAGAGTTTATAACACGCGACACTTCAAGAACCTCCACGTGAGGCACAATGGTTGACTGACAACAGAATACAGATCCGGACAAAAGTCTTCAGGCCTGATCACCAGAACGCTCACTTATACATATATATATATATATATACACACAGTGAGCTAAAACCTAGTGAATAACATTAAGGTAAAGAGGTTAGTGAGCAAATTCTGAATATATCATATTCATAAAACAAATCACAATAGAATTAATTCTCATATCCGAACATAATAATGATACATCTAATAGAACATATCACGTCGTCATCCGACTAGAGTAATTGGTTCCGGATACCGATTAAATACATATCACCACAATGAAATGGCTAATGAGATCTTGTAATCACATATATGTCATGGACTCGCATTAACATGTTGTCCTCCACGACTTGGGACTATCTATGGATGCCATAATAGATTTCAAACATAGGACATTCATTCACGTAAACAAATATCATTTCAGAAATCATAACTTATCAAATCATGTTTAGAATATAATTCATATAAACATATCTTTACAATAACGTTACTCACAGTGGGCTTCCAGAAACAGTTGGTTAGTCTCTAATTCCTGATCTACAATAAAAAACGTACATAGCACAAAACACGTCTTATCATTACATATTCATATGGCCATCACGGCTTAGTTTTCTTTACATTGATTCTTATTTAGTCCATTCCTTATAACTTGTACACGTGAACTACATTCTCGAATTTGCCTCAAATTTTCTAATTCAATTACTCATGTCATTTCTCAACTTATTACTCTTTAATGACTCATAATTCATGCCTAAATATGCTCAGAAAAGGATGGGAACAAAAATATGAGCACCGTATGTCTTCAAAAATATGCTGAATTTGGCCTGGCCGCTCGAGCGCATCTTTGGTCACTTGAGCGGACTGCTCTGTCTGCAAAAGTATTGGATGGGTGAAAAATACGCTCGAGCCAACAACTCTTACACTCAAGCGGTCCGACAACATACAAAGGGTTCATTCAAGCCACCAAGTGGTCGCTCGAGCGGTAAATCCGTCGCTTGAGCAGTATGCAAATTTTCTGGGTTTTCAAAACAGAGTCTTGAGTTTCCAAATGCAAATTCAAGGGCAAAACTCATGCATGGCTTGTCTTTAAAGATTGAAAACTTATCCATAAACATGAATACATGATCCTTTACAAACCCTTTACTCAAAACTCATGAATTTAACCAAAATTGGGCTCAAAACTCCCATGCATGTAAGTTTTATAAACCTTTTTCTCAAAATCGTTCTCCAAATTTTCTCTAAGACTTTATGAACAGGGAATTCACTCTCAAAACTTGGTAATCTATATATATATATATATATATGCATGTACATTTCATGCTCCAAATTCAACACAAATGATGAAGCTCATGATCAAAATGATGATTTAACACTTATGTGTGCATGCATGTATGAATTACAACTCAATTCTCCACTCTAAACTTAATTTACATATTCAAACACATTAACTTCATACTTAATGACTTAAATGCATAAATTAGGAGTTGAATTCTTACCTAGAGTCTTCAAATACACTTGTTCTTACACAATCTTGAGTTTACAAACAATGATCTTCAAGTTCTCCTTCAAATTCTACTCTTTCTCTCTCTACAAGTGAGATTTCTCTCTGTAAAACTTAATTTTTAGATTTTTGCACTAAGGTTGAGCAAGAATGAGCTTGTATCACTCTTATATAGCTAGGATGGCTTAATACATTAATTAGATCATTAGGCTAGCCAAACACAACTTAATTAATCAAATTAAATCAATTTTTAATTAAATTTGCCAAAGTGTTCTAAAAATTCCAAATAGCATATTGATATAACTAATTTCAGTTTCAGAGGCCAATAAGGCTTTCAATTTTCAGATCAAAGCAGAATTCCAGACAGATATTTCTACAAGTAACAAATAGAAAGCTAAATATACACAATAAACACATAATTCCATTCTAAACATTTAGTTAGCATCTTAATCACGGATTAATAGTTAATTACGGATCGGGATTGTTACAGAAAAAGTGATTGATTATTTGTGTAATAGAGAGAAATAATTTTGATTTTTTTAAAAAAAAATTCAACCAAACATATTTTTAGAATTTTTTTTATCTAAAAACATGATTCGAGAAACAAACCAAACATGTTCTAAATTTTGTTAGTTTGTTAGGTTGGTAAATCCAGAACCAACCAAGGGCATTTCAGTATTTCAACACTCACCTTGGCGATACTATGCATTTTTGTTTTCTTTTCTTTCTCTTCTTTCTTTCTCTACATTTCTTTCATGTCTCTATTTGAAGAGAGAGAGAGTAGGGATTGAAACAGCTTTTACGTTACACAGTCTCTTTCTTCGAATCCAAACTCACAAATGCTCAACAACTGAACCACTCTCACTTTTATCCAAACCCTAATTTCTTTCTCAATTCTCTCTATCCAAACCTTAATAAACCTCAAGTGAAATTACTAAAAATGACATCAATAAATTTGGGACACCTCGTCTCACAATTAAACCCACATACCCACTATATCATGGGTGGGTTAGGGTTTATAAGAGCACCTACCTCCATCACCATCCATTCATCTTTCCCAAATCTCACATTCAAAACCTACCCACCCTTAAAACCTTAAAAAACCTTGGCGGCAATATTTCTGTAGCAATGGTGGCAATCATTTGATTACATACACTTTTCTGGTAATGACAATGAATGGAAATTTTTTCGATAACCACAACTCCATGAGACGACAGGAGTACAATAATAAAAACTTAGAGGAGATTCATAACTTTGATGGTGTTCTTAGATCAGAGAAGATTAGCCTTGTAAGAGTAAATTTCTTGAAGAAAAAAAAAGAAGCAAAAATAATAAAAACTATTCGTTATTTTTTCGGGATTGAACTCCTGAATATATGACCAAAATTCAGGAACACATGGTTGAACATTACTTATTTGTTCAGGAACAGGTAACCGAATATTTCTTTTTTGTTCGGAAATAGAAAACCGAAGTAGCAGCAGAAGCAGGCAAATAAAAGAAGTCGGACCACCCTTGGGTGGTCGACCGGGGAGTGAAATCTTGCCCAATTTTGCTCACACAGAAAGCATACAAATACAGTAAGGCCATGGATGAATGGCAAAAAATCAACCAAAGAAGCATGAAAGTGGATTGTATTATGTGTGTGAAAAGTGGGAATAGAAAAAAAAAAAAATCAAATAGATTGACAAACCTCGTAATAAAGTAGAGAAAAAATTTCTTAATCACATAAATTTTTCACTGATTTTGGGAGGTTCCACCATTGTGGGTTTTGTTAGAGTTTTGAAAGAGAGACTTTTTGAGGTGTGGGGGTGTGCATTTGAATGGGTGAAATCTTTTTACAAGGATAATTTTAGTATTATTTGGGAGGAGAAATTTTTTTTTAAGAGTTTACAATTTATAAGTGGGGTTCAAAGAAATAAGAAGGTCCAAAATAATTGATGGAATGCTAATAATAAAACTCTTTTTCTAAATCTCAAATTCATTGATTTTAAAATTCGATGAGAGCCCTTGAAAAGAAATTTTGTTTTGAGGACCGTTTAATAGTAGTGATGGAATTGGGGTTTTTTGTCTCTCACATTTGATGAAATGCTTTTGAGATTATAAACCAAACCTGTCGGTGGTGAAGGAGTAGAGATAGGCTGTAAATGGAGGTGGGGTGGAGAAAAAGTTCCATGCCTAGTCCATCTCAAGGAGATGGCAGGCAAGGTGTTATTTTAATTTTTTTTGTTAAGGAGGTTAATAATCGACAAACTCTAATAAAAGATCATTGTAATTTTAAAATGTTAAAGAGGTATTTGCATTAAAATTAACCTTAAGTGGGTGTAGATGTAATTTACCTAAAAATATATTATCTTATGACTCAATACAATTCTTATAATTAGGACATTCCATCATATGATCCCTGAAACCTTATGTCAAAGGTTTAGTCAAATTGCTCTATTGGGTTGTTTGGCGTGCAACAACGTACAAGCCTGGGCGGCGGGTGCGGTGTGGCACTGGGCGGGCTACTTGATATAATTTGGGGAGAAAATATTTACCTTTCTAACATCTAGAGAAAAAGAAAATTAATAATATATATTCTGTCAGAGATTTAACATATTGAAAGTTTGTTTGCTATTTAAGATTCTTAGAATTTTAAATTTTAGGAGAATAACGAAAAGCTTTGAGATAAATGGTTAAAAATGATCTTATATCTTAAAAATCCTAGTATTTTTTTATTTTTAATACACGATCTGTTTGCCATCTCTTTCTATGTGTGTTCATTTCTCTTTTTATTTTTGACACTAGCTCTAAAGCATCTATTTGTGTTGTCTCAAATATATTTACCGCTAATGTTGTGACAATTGAAAATTGTCAATCGTGTCTCCATAATCGGTTGAGAACCACATCCAAATATTGACCGTCGCTTGCAACTCCATCATCACCGTTTTATAATAGAGAAATCACACTCAAAATAAATATGTTCCCACATTTCAAAGGGAAGCAAAAATTTGTCAACCTTAAAAGATATTAATTAAAATGTTACCTTTCTAATGATTAATTATTTGAAAAAATAATAAATCAGTAATATTTTTTCACAAATTTGTAATTATTTTTAAAAAAATACGCCTTAATTGTAAATTCTCCTAAGTATTATTATTATAATTTTGTGAAGCATTGTTCCAAATTTGGATTGGAATACCAGCTCCAAGTCCTGTTACCCCAAGCATTGTATAAAGAGCCAAAATTGCTTCCTACCCCCAGCTGGGGGTCACCCCCAGTGACGTGTCACTCGGGGGTTGGCCCAAAAAAAAACAGTTTTTTTTTTTTTTTTTTTAAAGTCTCGGCCAGTGGGGGCTCGCCACCTCACTGGGAGTGCGACCCCCACTGGGTGTACGCAGCATTGTTGATAAAGAGCACGAGTAGGTGTCCAGCTAGACTTGATTTTGAAACGTCATGTGACATGTATTTATCTATATTTCTTAATTAAACAACACACACAAAATTTTAACAACAATGATTTAGACCACTAAAAAATACATTACTAATAACACTAATGTATTGGGAATGATAAAAAAAAAAAAGAAAAGAGAACAAGGCATAAAAAGTGAGCAGAGTCCACTACCACATTATTAGTACTCCTTCTAATACTCCGTTTTTAATACTCCCAAACATTTTTCAAATTTTAAATTTCATTCTCTCCCACAATCACAAATGTGGTGCCAGAGGTAATACAGTTCTAAATCAACCACTAACTTCTCCGCGTACACATCATTGCTTAGGTGTACGTCATTGCTTAGGCCTGATGATATAGATGTGGATATAGAGGAAGGAGTCAGAGTCAAATGTTGGCGTGTCATTCATTTATTTCATTTTAAGGAAAATCTCTCTCTCTCTCTCTCTCTCTCAATTAACCAACCAACCGCTCATTGTCTTTGAGTTCTCTTCTCTGACCCTTTGATTCCCAATTCCCATTTCCCATTTCCCATTTCCCAACCATTTCAATTCATTTACCAGGCTCCCCGAGACAGTCTTTCTCTTCCTCTTTCTTAATGTTGCCAACAATAACAATAACAATAATAATTATTGTAATTATATAGGCAGAAATCACATCAACATATCATAATAGATACCTACGTACGTATATGGGTGGTTGTTTGTGTTCAGGAGCAGGAGCAGGAGCAGGAGGAAGTAATAATAAGAAGAAGAATCAATCGAATCCCCCGGCAGCAGCAGCAGCGGCTAATGTCATATCAGTTAATGGGGATCTGCACCGATATGCAGTTCCCGTGACTGTCTCTCAAGTCCTCCTCATGGAAATGGAAAATCCAACACCAACAACAACAACACCACCTTCTTCTTCTTCATCATCATCATCATCATCATCGACCTGGACTGCCAAATTCTTCATGTGCAACTCAGATCGCTTGTACTACGACGACTATATCCAGGCCTTGGATGCAGAAGACCAGCTTGAAGCCAATCAGATTTACTTCGTCCTCCCATCTTCTAGGCTTCAGTACCAACTCACTTCCTCCGACATGGCTGCTTTGGCCGTCAAGGCCTCCCTCGCCCTTCTTCACAATACTAATACTAATACTAATACTACTTCCTCCTCCTCCTCCTCCTCCAATTTCAATGCCTCCTTTCTCCGCCCTCATCTCTGCTGCTGCCGTCGCCGCCACAACAAAACGTCTCAGATTTCTCCCGTCTTGTTCGTACAAGTCAACAACAATAATGAGGGGGCCTGCTTCTCTGAATCTGATCATTATAAGCCGCCCAAGGGGTCTCAATCTCAATCTCAACAACAAGGGGGCGATGGGGATGGGGATGGGGTATGGAGATCAGGTTCTGTGAAGAGGAGGTTGCAGAGATATTCTTCAAGACGGGTTCAGATGGCTGTTCGTTCCTTCAGGATCAGGTTGACCACCATTTACGAAGGTTCCGTCCTCCAGTTTTCTTAATTATCTTTTTTCCTTTTTCTTGTCCTTTTCCTTTTTCTTTAATTAATTTATTATTATTGTTGTTAACAGGAAATTTAACCACAGCCGACCAATATATATATATGCATACCTATTAAAACAAGAAAAACTTTGTACGGTTATTTTGTTCATTTAGCAATACCAATTGTCTTTCTTTAAGTGACAATATGTTCCCTGTAAATATTATTATTATTTTGGTTGATGTGCTGTTGATGATTTTTTTTTTTGGTTACTACGGAAAGAAAGAAACACAGAGGGAGGGCTAACCCCTTTCCCTTGAAACTCCTATCATATCTGCTAGCAGAAAGCTGCCCAGCTCAGCTGGTGGTGCATTCACCACCAGCATTTCTTCCGGTTGGTCTGCATCCATCTTGGTGAGCGCGTCCGCACACAAATTCCCTTGTTTCCAGATATGCTGGATGGTGCACTCACAGCCTCTGAAGAGTATTTTTGCATCCTCCACCAAATTCTTGAAGGGACAGTTGTTGGCAATTGGTTCCTCCATCAGCTTCGCCACCTGGGCTGCATCAGTCTCGATGGTCACGTTGTTGATACCTTGTTGGAGAATAACTGTCAGTCCTTTATACAAGGCCCACAGCTCAGCTTCGAGGCTGGTTCCCATCTGCATCTTGCCATAGAAGCCACACACCCACGCTCTTCTCTCATCTCTAAGCAGTCCACCAAAACCTCCTTCTCCTCCAGCTCTTCTGCAGCCATCAATGTTCATTTTGAGTCTTCCTGCATTGGGTAAAATCCATTGAATCAGTCTATAAGCTGGTTTAGGCATAGTAACTTAACTAAGAAATGCTTGGTTGATTTCTCTAGAATAATATAAAATGAATTTGAAACTCTCTTGACAACTAGTTATTTTATTTTCAAACACTACACAATTCCTATTTTTCCAAATTTTCCAAAGAGTGACAATGAAAACAGTGTACCAAGAGAGGTCTCCAGAAAAATGAGCTTTGTTACAAGAGTTACTCTTAAGCCAATCATTCCAAGGTTTTCTCATCAAGCTGAGATACCAGGTTTTACCAAAGATTTGAAGCCACACTTCCTTCGCCTTATAACATTCCCTGAACAAATGATTGATGTCCTCCTCTCCACTACAATTAGGACAAGTGGGATCAGTGGTGAGGCCTCTCTTCATTCTCATATTATTTGTTAATACCTTCCCATGGCACACAGTCCATAGGAAGGTTTTCAATTTCTGAGGGAGTCTCAATTTCCATATCCAATTCCAGTCTTCCTCTATCTTATTTGCCCCTATCGAGAGCTCATAAACAGATGAGACAGAGAATGTGCCATCAGAAGCACCCTTCCACAAGGGGAGGTCCATAGCAGATGCAGTGGGAGGAGACTGGCTCAGGATAAGAGCAGAGATAGGAGCTGGGAAGACAGCAGTAACCCAATTCAATTTTGTTATCCCAGTACTTACCATCCTCCCTCATTAAATCTTTGACATGTAGCCCACTTAACTCAGTAGGCATGTTTAGGTGCTGGCTGGTAACAATTTCCTCAAGAGGTTTGTCACCACACCACCAATTCCTCCAAACATCTAGAGTCTCACCATCACCAAGTTGCCATTTCACCCCTTGCCTGAGAATGCTTTTGGCACTAAGCAGCCGTCTCCAGAGATCAGAGGCTGTTGATGAGTTCATTTAATGAATTTGCTTACTATTTCTCTCTCATATGTAAAAAATTACAAGAATAATATGATAATATTAAATTTGAAAAATAAAATTATCATAAGGAATGTTTTGTTTAAAATAGAAAATTCACATTAAGTCATATTTTTAATATATATTTATACACCACTAGTCTTCTTTATCATTCTACATTGTAATTGTTAAGAATATATTATAAATAATAAAATTTGCCCTCCATTTTCTTAAATTTTTAGGGGTGGTTTGGCATCTTCTAAATAATCCATCTTTTTATCTTTTTTCCATCACATCACCTCTCTACTTTTCTGCACATCTTTTCGTAAAAAGACAAAAAGTACACTTATTTAGATTATCCCAAACAACCCCTTAGTTAAGTAGGTGGTCAACAATTCATTAGTGACAAATAGAAATCGACATCTCTAAGATATAGCAAAGCATTCCAACCCCACAACATGTGCCTTGAATCCAACAAAAGAGTTACTACTTTCTAGAGGAGATAAAGTAATTCACGGTTGTCTCGTGAACTTGATGGTTGACAAACAACCAGGCACTTGATGGTTGACAATAGGGGTGGGCGCGGGTCGGTTGCGGCCATGAAACCTCCAATCTGCCATCCGTCCGCCAGATTGGCGGATTAGAGAAAATCAATCCGCATCCGTCCGTCAATTCAGCGGATGTGGATTGAGCGGATTGGCGGTTTGGCGGATAGATGCGAATCGGTTTGGCGGTTTGAAATTTTATAAATTTTCAACAAAGTTCAACTTGTGCACTTCCTTAAAAAAAAAAAGAAAAAAAGAAAAAAAAAAAAAGCATTACAGTCAATGACTTAAAAAAGTATTACAATTACTGCATGCCTCATCCAAAGAAAGAAAGCTTGAAACTTTAAAATATCACAATCACTACATGCCTCATCCACATATTACAATCACAGCATGCCTCATCCACATAAAATATTACAATCTGTGATTCTTAAAATATAAAAACAATTCAAACCACCAAAACTATTAACAGAGTAATAGTAGAGATTGTATATCTCTGCATTGTTACATTTATATATGTTTTTAAAAACAAAAACCAACCAGCATATATCATATTTTTTATTTATTACTTTTAGAGTTAGATTTAAAAATCAAAAAATATAGATAAATAATACGTTTATTTTTTTCAATTCAAAAAATATATTCAAGTTGAAAACTTTTTTTCAACAGAATATTTGAACTCTTTTTCAATTGGAAATACAAACAAAATATTTAAACAAATTGAAAACACAAAGTCTTATAAATTACTAAGGGTGCTCGCGGTTTAGCGATTCGGTTGCGGCCAAAAGAACCTCAAATCCGCCATCCGTCCGCCAAATTGGCGGATTGGAGAAAATCAATCCGCAATCGTCCGCTCGTCATCACGCATCCGTTCAAAATGCGGCGGATCGGTTTGGTTCGGTCGGTTTTGGCGGATCGGTATATCCGCTGCTCACCCCTAGTTGACAAACAACTAGGCACGCCATCACAATTCGAAATCTTAGAATACCTTTTCTTTCTACTTTGCAATGCCACTTCCACGGAAAAATCTGTACATGAAAGTAGTTTTCATGTATGATACCTAAAAACATATGCACTATTAGATTTGGATAGGATGAAATCCCAGTCATTCGATGTGTTAGGACTAAAAATAGATAGGAAATCAATGTGGTTTTTTAAAAGGTGAAGTAGTTTTAGTTAATTTAGGAATGAAAAAATAGATCTAACTTATTATTTATTACAAACATACTTACTATTTATCATTAACTCACTTACTACTTGTTATAAATAAACTTACTATTTAAATATAAATAAAATACAACTCAACAATATTACCTGTTAATCACGTCACAAATTTTTTTTCTTTTGTCTCAAAAGTTGTGTTCTCTTTATACTATAAATTAATTTTAAACACATGAAACTAATGACACACTATATATTATTATTTTTCCTCCATATTTAGGTCTCGTTTAGTAAGGGGTGATTTTACTCAAAAAGTCATTAAAAAAATCAAAAAGTCAACAACCTATACTAAAAGATCAAAGATTTCATTTTCTCTCTACTTTTTGCCTATCTTTTCATAAAAAATAAAAATTCATCCCAAACATACTAGTTTTTTTACATCATATTTTAGCCAAAAAGGTAAAAAATTACCAAAAATTCTTGTTCCCAAACTACCTGTTTATATCACTTTTAATATATCACCTCATATATCAATACTAATTGAAGATAGACATTAGTAATGGAATACATTACATTAATGATGTGTTGACACATAAGGTAATACATTAAAAGTGATATAAACCAGCGATAAGTATATTGTTATTCTTTTGTGAGTTGTAGAAAGTAAAATATGGCATGTGAATATTAATTATTAAAATTTGTTACTAATAAAGTCGTTATTGTGAAAAAAATACTTTTCAAAATAATATTAAAAATAAATAAAACAAGTAAAAATAAATTGTAATCTATTTTCTTTTAAAATGTAGATTATTTAAACTTATTTTTTGTAAAAATTAATTTAAAAGAAGTACCCTTTTTTTAACCTACAGCACCTTAAGGCATTAATTACTATTTAAGAATTTGAGATCCATACTTTTATTTTATTACTTATAAATTTTGTATATTTTATATAACTTATATGAATTTCATATTCAAATCTTTTAGAAATTTTTATAAATTCATAAGTTTTTATTAATTTAATATCCACCAAAAAATGATTTTTTTCTCCATAAAATTCATATGATTGGCAATGAATATGCCTTTACAAAGTTAGCATCTACAATATTTTAAAGCATAAATGAAAAATTAAATAAAACATAAATCTAGGAAACAAATAAATTAGGAGAATATAGAAGACCTCACAACATTAATTAATGGCAACAAATAAATATATCTACAAAAATTACTTTTCTTTACCTACTACACTTGAAAATCGTAATTGCTATATAAGAAAATAGTTAATTAGGAGAATAGAGAAGACCTCACAAGTTATTTACACACTATGAACAATATTATGTTTTGTTTTTTATTGTTGCAACAAATGATAAGTGAAAGAGAGTGATTTTAATTTTTACAAATTCAAAAAATTATTGAGGTAAGAATTTATCTCTATCTCTATCTCTATCTCTATCTCTATCTCTATTTTATTTTAACATTATGTGATATTTTTAATTTATAAAATTTAAAATTTTGTTCGAATAACATTTCACCTAGTTAAAGAAAAATCAATCAATAGTGAATAGAATCTCATTAAGTAGTAAGTCACGTCTAATGAAATAGTAAGTGAAGTTTCATTGAGTAGTAAATCAAAGTTAATGAAACAGTAAGCAAAATCCCATAATCGAGTAGTAACTCAAGTCTAATAAAATAGTAAGTGCAATCTTATTAAGTAATAAATGAAATCTAATGAAATAGTAAGTAAATTCTCATTGAATAGTAAGTCAAATCTACTTACTATGAAATAGTAAATGTAGTTTTATTGAATGTTGTTTAATTGAGTAATAATTCAAATTTAATAAAGTATTAAGTAGAGTCTTATTGAGCAATAAGTGTAGTTTAATTGAGTAGTAAGTAAACTCTAATGAAATAGTAAGTCAAGCCAAATAAAATAGTAAATGGAATCTCATTGAGTAGTAAGTCCAGTTTAATAAAATAGTAAGTGGAGTTTTATATTTAAGTAGAAATTGAAGTCTAATGAAAGGGAAAATTATTTATAAGTCCTATTAGGGAAACTTATACTACATATGGTCCTACTAAAAAACTTATGTTCTCATAAGTCCTGTGGAAAGTTTGTTGACACATTTACCCTTAATATTAGTTGTTAATATCATAAATAATAGTAAAACCATATATAAGAAATTGATATAAACGTAACGTAACGTGACACCTACATAAACGTAACGTGACACCTATATGTAACGTGACATATCTACATAAACGTAACGTAACATGACACCTACATAAACGTAACGTGACACCTATATAAACGTAACGTGACATATCTACATAATGTAACGTAACGTGACACCTACATAAACGTAACGTGAGATCTATGGTAACATTCAATTTTTTATATAGAAAATTGATTTTATTTATTTTTTGAATTTTTTTATTTTTTTTTCAGAGATTTTTTCTGCCACGTCAGTGATTGTGCTATGAACACAACACAATAGAATATTGCATTATTGATGGCTAGTACCGTCCAATCAAGTCATATTTTAGAAGAAATTCAGTGTGAGCTTGTGGTTTCAATGTTCTTGTTTTTTTTTTTTGTTTTTTGTATTTTTTTCCCTTTTTGGTAAATATTTTCTTGTTTTGTTACCATGTATTACATATTTCCATCTTAATTGAATTTGGACATGCACTCAGTTGTGATGACTCTTTAGGTTTGAGGATTCAATTTCAGAGAGATCTTTAAGTTTTGAGCTTTCCACCGAGGATGGACTACGTACAAGAAGAAGCAGATCAATTGTAGGCTCAGTATTGAGGAGTACTCAGAGAGGATTTGAGAAGGTTTCAAAAAGGATTAGAAGCTTTAAAAAACTGTTAGGCAGAAATCAACTCGATGATCTGCCAATAAAATAGTTGGGTCATAAGAAGACAATTCTTGATCCGCAAGGGCCATTTCTTCAGAAGTGGAACAAATCTTTTGCGTGTGCTTGTATGATTTCTTTGTCCTTGGATCCATTATTCTTTTACATCCCTGTGATTGATAGCAACAAGAAGTGCCTCAGTTTGGACCGCAGATTGGGGATCAATGCTTGTGTCAATTTTTTTATTTTTTTATTTTTTTTTTAGTCATATTACCATAGATCATATTTATATAAAACGTAATATGACACCAACATAAATCAGTAATATTTTCACATTTAATTTTAAAAAATAAAAACTTATTAAGTTTGCGAAACGTAACGTGACAAGTTACGTTACGTTTATGTAAGTGTCACGTTACGTTTATATAGGTGTCACATTACGTTTATATAGGTGTCACGTTACGTTACGTTTATGTAGGTGTCACGTTACGTTCATATTGGTGTCATGTTACGTTACGTATATATAGGTGTCACGTTACGTTACGTTTATGTAAGTGTCACGTCACGTTACGTTTATGTAGGATCTTGTGGAATACATTTTTATGAAAATAGGACTTGAGACTCTATAAGAAATTACACAGGACTTAGCCTAGCATAAGTGTTTGAAAAATGACTTATAAATAAGTCTCCCCTAATGAAATTACAAGTGGAGTCTTATTGAGTGGTAATTGAAGTCTACCTATAATAAAGTAGTAAGTGAAATTTTATTAATGAAGTAGTAAGTAGGGTCTCATTGAGTGTTAAGTCAAATATAACAAAATAGCAACTGGAGTGTAATGAAATAGTAAGTGCACTACAACAAAAAAGGATTTTTACAGCGCGTAATACACGCCGTAAAAACCCTTCTACGACGTGCAGCAGCATGTCATATTATGACTAATCATGGAAAGTCATTCACTTTCAACGATATGCTATAATACGCTGTAAAAAACTATTTAACAACAAATTTTGTGTGTCGTTGTTACTTTTTCTACGACTACTTTTGTACGTTGTTAATTAAAGGGACAAATGACAACGTTCATTGCTAGTCGTTGAATATACCTATTTTGCCTGTTGTAGATAGCTCAAGTTTCACAGCATTTTTTGCATGCTGTAAAATATGTATATTTAAAATAATAATAAAAAATCAACAGGTTTTATTTCACCTGTACAATATAAGAAAAAATTACAAACAAGCTTTACAAGCATATATATATATATATATATATATCAATCAACCACCAAAATATTGTTTCAAACATCAAAAAAAAAAAAATTATCTATAAATTTTGAACATCCAAAAACTATCTATTCATTCCAAATCATCTGTACGAGCACGAAATAATCTTGCGTATAATCATGTTGATCAAGTTTGCACTCCTCCAAACGTCGTTGCTTTCTTATCTGAAAACACAAACGTGAGCTAGCTGGCGGGTGTGTGCCAGAAACCCCTCTAATGCCTAAGTCAGTAATTAGACAATAGACAATAAGCTCTGTGTATTTTAGAGTAAGAATTGTGATACTTGTACGTAGGTCTGTCATGAGCTTTTATAGATTCCGCCTGGCACAATCCTAGTAGGACTCCAACTATTTGTATAAGAGTCCTCCTAGGAATCACACTCCCAAGGATAATTAATGCCTATCCTGACAACACCCTATTCACTGCTAACCAAATGAGATGGTTTTTACCTCGGCTAAGTTGGTGCGATTTAACCAAGCTCGCTTGTCTCTGCCGTACTCTCAACAAAGCAATGATGTAGATGGCGTTCAGCCGAGCTAAACTTAGTTCGACCCTCGCCACTATTGCGTACCTCAGTTGGCTACAAGGCTTCCTTTTGGACAGTTAAGTCGAAGCCTTGGAAACACAGCCAACTGGATCAATGTTAGTCTGCCCAGAACCGAGCTACTAAAGCCCCTACTACAGCCCATAACCCAGTCCTTAGCATGGCCTAATTTGTCCATATAAATTACCCTCTTAATTGCCCCTTAATTCTCTCTGCGAAACATGAGTGGGATTAGACTTCTTGAGTCATGCCAAGACATTCGAACCAACCAAACCAAAATAATCAACCCAACTGAGCTAAAAACATTCCATTCCACCAAGCTAAAAATGCTCCTGTCATTAGGAAGCTCGGTCTTCAAGGATCACGCCGGTCGTACAACCCGTCGTTCCATGTAACTGACATCGTGTCCTTACTGGAACACGTGGCATGCGCCCATTGCCCCTCCGTACTGTGACAACCGTCTCACACTAACCAAAAAATTTTGAAAAGTCCTGTCATTTGTGCTTCTATGTGATACAAAACCCCTTTTTTTCTTCAAACAATAACCCTAACTGTTCATCTTCTAGCTTGCAAACCCCCGTTTTCTTGAGCTCTCATTCAAAACTGCTCGTCTTGCTGGTCTTAATCGCAAGTGCTCATTCTGTCAACTGGACTCTGATTTACGCCCTAAATCCGTAAGTTCCTCATGCCATTTTCTCTTTTCTACTGTTATACTTTTGTTTACTTCTAAAGAATGGTGTCTTAACACCAAATATGTGTGTTTATATACACTAAAACTTGAACCAATATCGAGAACATTGAAACTCCATGAGTAAACCTGGAAACATACTGACTTAGGACTAAGAACCAGTCTAGAACTATGTTTTTTATCCAAAATCATACTGCGACCGGAGTAAGAACCGGTTTGCTAGTTTAGGCTCGCTCCCGGCTGGACTAGAAATCCCTCGCTCAACAAACCGAGCTATAATGTTGTTCTTGCCCTTTGACCAAACTAAATTTACCCCGATTTCCAGAACTTGCTTTTAGAACTGAACCGTTTCGCTTCCCAATTGTTTCTTTAGCCGAACAAAGCCTAGTACGCGCCTAAGTTCTGCCGAGCTAGACTTAATTTAATTTGTTATTCAGCCCGATTTATCACTTGGGCATAACCCCCTTTCTATTTCCACTTTGCAGACTTGACTAGGTTGGACAGGCACACCCTTGAACTTTGCCCCTGGGCGGCTTTGCTCAATCAAGCCAACCAAAGGCACAACAGTGCCGAGCTAGGCCACTGTGAACATTTTAACATAGCAATTTTGTTTTTAGGCTAATGGGAAAATACTGATTTCTGGTGGACTCCCCTGGAGCCATGGCCGAATTTCGAAAAGATTACCACATTCCAGACAACGTCCACCTTTCCTTAGCCAAGCTGGACACCACAACATACATAGGACAAGTTAGGCTCTGTACCTTTCACCATGGCGTCTATTGTAAACTGATCTGTGAGTTCCTTAGACAAACTAGGCTGTGCCCCACTCAATTATTAACCAATACTTATAGGATTATCAATGGGATTGCCGAGCTAAATCGTCGCCTTGGTCTCAACCTTGGTTTGGCCGAGCTGTTCCATCAATATTCGTTCGGCCAGAATGACGACGACTGGGTTTATTACCTTAGAGTCAAGAGAGGCCAATAGAAAATTGTCAAGAGAACACGGGACAAAGACTTGAACGATGATGACTTTCTCTGGGTGTCAGGCAATTTTGAAGATCAAGAAGCCCAAATACAGGGTTATAACATAAACTGGAATAAAGGAACAGCTGGTAAGAGCAAATCGGTTTAATTTCCTTTGTTATTTCAATAACCACCGTGCTAACCCTTGTGGAGATTTGAACCAGCTTAAATCCAATTACGCCTATGCCAATTAGGCTGCACTTCGATACTGCCACAGAGATTGGACCGAGCTCCTAAATTTCAAGCCGGCCTACTGGTATAGCGAAAAGAGAAAAACAAAGGTTACTGACTTCCTTCTTGAATCATCACCCGAACGGGACCCCAACTTGCCCTAGATCAACCTTATTCCCCTTACTGAAAAGCAAGAGATGGCGAAAAAGCGAGCTGTCCGTGCCCTTATCACCGAACAGACTACGGCCTCTAATCCTGAGATGCAGACCGAGCTGCCTTCAGCTGGTCAGGTACGCGAGACCATGGTCGCCCTTCCCATCGCCAGGGCCTCATCATCTTGGCCCAGCAAGAGGCCACGTACTTCAGCCAGCCAATCACAGCGACTAGAGGATGAGGAAGAAATCGAGCAACCTCAGGCCGTGCTCCCCCAACAATCCCCAGTTGGACGCCGTGCTACACCATCCTCCACTCTAGTGTAGACACCAGTCGTGTCCTTTAGAGACCGAGCTGTGTCGATGTCGAACTCTGTATGCGTTGAAAAAGACTATGTTTTGGCTTTTAATTTAGCCAAGAGTGTCTGCCTCCCAGCTGACATGGAACACCATGCCCATCTGATCGAGCTAAAGGCTATACAGTCCGCCAACAAATCGCTAATTCTGGTAATCATGATTTCCCCATTTTTTGATTTTGCCACCGACTTGTCGCTCGGTCCTTCTAACTGCATATGCTTTGCAAGCTGTGCAAAAGAACCAGATCGCACATGAGCGCGTGCTTGAATTAATAAGAACGGCCAAAGCGGCCATTACTAATGGCAAGGCCAAAGAAGCCGAGCTTAAAGAGCTACAAGCAAAGTTCGCAGAACTGAAAGCTGACCGAGATCAATTGGTTGAGTAGGTTTCTGTTGCTGAAGCTGATAAGAACAAAGCTCTAGTTGAAAAGAAAGATCGTTATCTTCAAGAGCTGGCCAAGCTAGAGAAAAAAAAAAGACGCCGAAATAAAAGCTTTGTGAAAGCAAATGGAGGACGCTGAGGAGCGTAGTTTCAAAGAAGGTGAGGAGCTCTACGTCCAATAATGCGAGGCATCCAAAGATATCTTTTTTAAATGCGGGTGGAAAGCTGCGGCTGCCAAGCTCGGTTAGGGGCACGATTCCGAAGTCTTTCTGAACCCTCCCCCTCACTTTATACCGAGCTATATGACAAACTATGCAAACGCGGTCCAACAGAAGTTTCTTCAAGAGGGGAAGGAGGAAGAAGAGACCCCTGATCCAAATAATGCCCCACCTGCTAACACTGACCTCGGTCTTCAGCCTTCTCTGCCTGCTCGGGTGGATTTGCTCAGCCAACCTGTGCCAAGCATGGTTGACGGGGTGCCCATGACCAACCTATCTCAGGAGATAGCCGCTGAAACTGGCCTATCCAGCGGCGAAGTCCGAGTTGACCTGGACACTGACCTTAACGACCTTTTTGCTGGACCGGAAGGCTCCTTTGCTTGGTTTTTTTTGTTTTTTATTTTCATGAAATGTAACCAGGCTAAACGCCCCACTTTTTGTAATTACTTGCCAATGAATGAAACTTTTCTTTTTTCACATCTTTTTGTTCGGTTACAACACTTTTTCCTCTTTATAGTGTATTATCTTTATTGCAAGCCTCGCCAGCCTAGTCAGCGCGGCATTTTCTTATCATGCCCACATTTTTCAGCCGAGATAGTCATCTCGACTGCAGAATAACTTGGGATTTTGCAAAACCTTGGTAACCGAGATTTTTTCCATGATATTTATCTCGGCTAAATGAAAGAAAAAGTGTTGGTCAAACCTGCCAACCTTCCTGAGCCTAGATCCTTATCTCAGCTTCCGAAAGAATAGTGTTGGTCAAACTTGCCAACTTTCTTGAGCCTAGATCCTTATCTCGGCTGAAGAAGAAAAAATGTTGGTCAAATTTGCCAACCTTCTTGAGCTTAGATCCTTATCTTGGCTAAAGAAGAAAAAGTGTTGGTTAAACCTGCCAACCTTCTTGAGCCTAGGTCTTTATCTCGACTAAAGAAGAAAAAAGTATTAGTCAAACCTGCCAACCTTCTTGAGCCTAGATCCTTATCTCGGCTGAAGAAGAAAAAGTATTGGTCAAACCTGCCAACTTTCCTGAACCTAGATCCTTATCGGCTTCAGAAAGAATAGTGTTGGTCAAACCTGCCAACTTTCTTGAGCCTAGATCCTTATCTCGGCTGAAGAAGAAAAAGTATTGGTCAAACCTGCTAACCTTCTTAAGCTTAGATCCTTATCTCAGCTGAAGAAGAAAAAGTGTTGGTCAAACCTGCCAACCTTCTTGAGCCTAGGTCCTTATCTCAGTTGAAGAGGAAAAAAGTGTTGGTCAAACCTACCAACCTTCTTGAGCCTAGATCCTTATCTCGGCTGAGGAAGAAAAAATGTTGGTCAAACCTGCCAACCTTTCTTGATTGCCCCCAGTCGGCAATAAGTACGAACAACTTTTACAAACAAAGAAAAGAAGTTTACCCGAAAAAAATTTACTTGCTTTATTAAAAAAGAAAAAATTACAAGTGTTTTAAGAAAAAGCTAAAAATAAAATACTTTGAGATTGGCCATATTCCATGGCTTAGGAATAGTTATGTTGTCCATATCTTCTAAGTGATACGCCCATTTTCCCGCTAAACCAATCATTTTGTATGGTCTTTCCCAGTTAGGTCCTAACTTGCCATCTCCAGGTACCAAAGTGTTGTCCATTACTTTGCGCAGTACCCAATCTCCAATCTTGAATTGCCTTGGGTGCATTATTTTATTGTATTTCTTGGACAACTCTTGTTGATATGAGGCAATGTGCACTAATGCCCTTTCTCTTCTTTCTTCTGCAAGGTCAAGTTCTAGGGTTATGGCTTCACCATTTAAGTTTGGATCAAAATTTTCGCTTCTAATAGTGGGGAGGCCCACTTCCAGTGAGATTATTGCCTCCATGCTATAGGCCAAAGAAAAAGGTGTTTCACCAGTTGACCGCCGAGATGTGGTACGGTAGGCCCATAAAACATAGGGAAGCTCCTCAACCCACTTGCCTTTTGCCCTTTCCAGCCTCCTTTTCAGACCGTCTAAGACTATTTTGTTGGAAGCCTCAGCCTAGCCATTAGCTTGGGGGTATGTCGGTGTAGAGTTATAGAATTCTATCTTGTATTCTTCGCAAAAGCCCCTGAAGATTTTGCCATCAAACTGAGTGCTGTTGTCGGATATTAAAGCCTTGGGTATGTCAAATCGAGTTATGATGTTCTACCAGATGAACTTTTTGACATCTTTTTCTTTTATGGATGTGAGTGTTTCTGCCTCCACCCACTTTGTGAAGTAGTCCGTTGCTGCGAGAAAGAATTTTCTATTGCCTGGTGTGGTTAGAAGTGGTCCCACTATATCCAGGCCCCACATTACAAAAGGCCATGGGCTGGTCAAAGGTAGGAGCTCTCTGGTCGGTTGATGTATTTGATGTGCGAACTTCTGACATTTCTCACACTTCTTGGCATATTTCTCTGCATCTGCTTACATGTACGGCCACCAATACCCTTGTGAAATTGCTCGGTAGGCCAGCAATCTCCCCCGTTGGTAGCTTCCGCAAATGCCTTCATGTATTTCAAACAAAAATGCCTCGACCTTGCTAGGATGGACGCACTTCAAGTATGGTCTTGTGAACGCTTTTTTTTGTACAATGCTAGTGATGAGGAGAGCCAAAATTGTTGTGACTTTGCTCTAATTTTGTTGGCTTCTTTCTTTCCTTCAGGTAAGATGCCATCTTTTAAAAACACTATGATGGGATCCATCCAGGAAGGACTTAGATTAGTGCAACATGCTTCGGCCGCTTCCGGCACTTTAATACTTGGTCTGGGTAGGAAGTCAATTAATAATGGGTGTGAGATAGACGTATCTGCCATTGACGCAAAATCGGCCAGTTTATCTGCTTTACTATTTTCCTCTCGACCGATTTGCTCTATCCGAACCACTTCAAATTTCATGATCTCATTCCTAACCAACTCTTGATACTTAGCCATTCTATCATCCTTTGTTTCATAATTGCCTGAAATTTGGTTAACTACTAGTTGGGAGTCAATGTACACCATCAGCTCAGTGGCCTTCATGCAAAATGCTGACTTCAAACCCGCTAATAATACTTCACACTCCGCTTCGTTGTTGGATGCTGGAAAGCCAAGGTTGATTGCCTATTCGATCGTTAGGCTATCTGTCGAGATAAGGACTATGTCAAGTCTTGCATCGTGCCTGTTGGATGCTCCATCCACGAAGAGCTTCCACATCTCTCCTACGAACAGTTTCCAGTAAGTGGAGAGATCTGATGATGTCTTGTAGGCGTGTTCGCGGATCAGTTTTGTGCGATTTGCGGTTCGGTTTTGACCCGCCCGCATATATGCGGTTTGGAGAAAAGTCAAACCGCAACCGCCCGCAATACGGTTTGCGGTTTGTACGGATAGGGTTTGTAGATGTACGAGCGGTTTGCGGTTTGAATATTTTTCTTTAAAAATTAATTTTTGATTTTTTTTTTCCATTTTGTAAATATTTATTTTTGATCATTTTCTTCCAATTTTCTAAAATACTCCAACAAATCATTCAAAATTAATCTACTACCCAACAATACAATTAAAATAAAATCATTCAAAATCCTAACTAAATCATCAATCTCATTCTCCAACTACTTTCTCAACATTCTCCATCTACTACTATCCAATAATACAAAATTAAAGTAAAATCATTCAAAATCCTAAGCTTACCTAAAAGTAATTCTTCATTAACTATTACATTCATCCAAAATGTAATAATAAAATGAAAAAAATAAAATAAAATTGTTGTCAAACAAACTTCATTAACTATTACATTCACCCAAAATGCAAGAAAAAATAAAATAAAATTGTTGTCAAATAAAATAAAAACATTTACAACACAATATCTCAAACTCCATCATCATGAATCACATCCAAGTTCTACAAATTTCAATTCCATGCATTTGGTTGATGAACCCTGCACAAAAACAAGCTAAAAAATAAAAAGCTAAAATCTACGGCTATGGAGCTAGAATGTTTAGTGGTAAGATGGTCAGTAAAAACTGAAAACGAAAATCCAAAGCATGATTTGCTTCAAAGTTCAAAACTAATAAAGTGGCTTTGATTCAAGAGAGCAAAGATGGTTCTGTTGTAAATCAGAGACTTTATTGAACCAGTTTAAACTTCACATAAAGTGGCTTTGATTCACTGATTGATAGCTCAATCTAAATCAGGAAAATCATGAACCAGTTTAAACTTCACATAAAAACAAAACCAGAGACTTTATTGCCTTCATTTAAAAAACAAAACAAGAAAACCTTAAACAATGGGGGAGAAATAGAACAAAAAAACACAAAAATAGAAAACATCTCAATTCGGTTTCATTTTCCGAACCTGATTTTTGAATTTATTTAATTTTATTTTTTGAGTTTTTCATATGGTTTCTCTTTTTTAGCCAAAATAAACACTAAAAAGTTGTTTTCACCCCAAAAAAGAGAAAACCCATATGAAAATGACTGTTTTTTTTTTTTTAAAATTTTTTTTACCAAACTAATCTTTTGTTTATTTGAAATAACTTCATAAAACAGATTCCAAAAACAAAACTAAACAGAGTAACTTGTTCAATGGAGATCCACAAATGAACACATCTAAAAAGTGTGGATGATTTCAACTTTAGTAGGCCATTCCAGTACACCCCGTAAGGTTTAAAAGATCAATGATAGCTAGCTATTAACCAACACTAGTTAACGTTGATAATGATAAGAGGTAATAGAGGTTGCCGATCAAACAAAGTTTCAAAATCTAAACATTAAACACACAAGTTTGACATAACAATAAGATTTTAAATTCAGATTAAAAAAATAACAGAACAGGAGAATAGAGAGAGAGAGAGAGAAACAGAGATAGAAACAGAGAGAGAGTGAGACAGATCTGAGAGAGAGAGTCTTTACCTGCGACTTGCTGGAGAGAGGAACAATCTTGCCAAGGTCGATCGGTGCGAGCTGTGTAGATGAAAAACGAGAGAGAGCAAGACAGAGACAGAGATGAGAGAGCGAGATGAGAAACAAATCACAGATTGGGGAAAGAGAGCGAGACAGAGACAGAGACAGAGATGAGAGAGTCCTTACCTGAGAGTTGCCGGAAAGAGAAAGAGAGAGATTGCGAAGCTCAATCGGTGCGTGTGAGCTGTGTAGATGAGAGAGTGAGATGAGAAGAGTCTCAGATACATTATAGATGTTTTGATTTGAGATTAGGGTTTCTCTTTTGTTTGGGCAAAGAATATCTACATAGTTAAACGGTCCATGTTTTTCCAAAAAGATGAACGGTCTAGGTTTTTCAAAAAAAAAAAGTGCGGGCAATTGTGGCGGGTGCGGGTGAAACCCGCAACCCGCTCGCAACCCGAAAAATTAAAATATTTCAAACCGCACCCTACTCTATTGTATTTGCGAAACCGCCCATACGTGTGCGGGTACGGTCGGATAGGGCGGGTTGTGCGGATCGGATAACCCTATGCCCAACCCTAATGTTTTGGGATCAAGGCTGTTGATAATGCCTTCTTTTAAGTTATTGTCTGCCGTTGGGATTTGATCCTCACTGACTGACTGTCTTAGGACTATACTTTTGAATGAGTCCTTGCTGGTAGTATTGTGGTCTGTTTCTTCTTTCCTTTTTGGAAGGCTGAACGGTTTGTTATGCAGTTGAGTGCCCTGTTGTGGGGGCTACGTTATCCCTGCAGCACCTTCCCTCCTTTCCTCGGTTAAGTAGATCGGGCAAACCTGATGACTTCCTGGGGCAAATTTGGCCATGAAGTCTGCTAAGGCTTGTGCTTTTATTGTGGTTCTTGTCTGAAACTTAATGTCGAACTGCCCTAACTCTACTGCCCATTTCAAAATTCGTCCAGAAAAATCCGCCCTCTCAAACAAGGCTTTTAATGGGAAAGCTGTTAAAATAATCACAATGTGGGCGTGGAAGTAGTGCGACAATTTTTTGGAAGCCATCATTAAAGCTAAGACCAACTTCTTCAATGGCAGGTACCTTGTTTCGGCGCCCAGTAATGCCTTACTAACATAAAAGATAGGCTGGTGTCGTATTCCCTTAGCCCGTTCCAACACTACGCTAACTGCATGCTGGGAAATCGCTAAGTATAAAAAGAGTTCCTCCCTTGGTGCCGGGGTTACCAACAACGGTGGGGAGGCCATGTATTCTTTCAGGCTTTCCAGAGTGCAGTCGCAGTCGTTATCCCACTCAAACTTGGCCTTTAGTGCCTGGAAGAACAGTCGACACCTGTCTGATGATCGACTTATGAATCGATTTAGTGCAGCTGCTAGGCCAGTGAGATGATGTACCTCCTTGACCATGTTGGGCCTCTCAAGATCTTGGATGGCTTTAATCTGAGATGGATCAACTTCTATACCCCGGTTAGTGACTAGAAAACCCAGGAATTTTCCTGACCCCACGCCGAACACGCACTTGGATGCATTCAGTCGCAGCTTATGGGACTTTAAAATTTGAAACATCTCATCTAGGTCCTTGAGATGGTCCCCCTCATTCTTACTTTTGACCACCATATCATCTATGTAAGCTTCTATTGTTCTGCATAATAATGGTTCAAACATTTTGGTGATCATCCGTTGGAATGTTGCCCCCGTATTTTTTAAGCCAAAGGGCATGACCTTGTAGCAATATAACCCCCTGGGTGTTGTAAACAACGTAACCTCCTGATTTGGTTTATACACAGCGATTTGACGGTAACTGCGATACGCATCAAGAAAGCTAAGTCGGTTATGTCCTGCAGTTAGGTCCACTAGTTAGTCTATTCGTGGTAGGGGAAAGCTGTCTTTCGGGCATGCTTTGTTGACAGTCTTGTAGTCCACGCAAACATGCCATTTTTCGTTCTTTTTTGGTACCGCTACCGCGTTGGAAATCCACCTGGGATAATGTACTTCTCTGATTGCCCCTGCTTTTAGCAGGTTTCCTACTTCTTCTGCCACTATCTCTGTGTGGTGAAGTGCCGATCGGTGGGTTCGTTATATAATTGGTTTGGCGGTTGGATGGACATTGAGTTGATGGCAGATGAAGTTAGGGTCAATGCCAAGCATGTCATACGACGTCCAGGCAAACACTTCGATGTTAGAGGTCAAAAATTCCATGATCTCTATTCTCTCTGTGCTGGACAAAGATGAGTCAAGCAGAAAGAACCTCTTTGGATTTTCCCCATATATCCTTACCTCTACTAAGTCTTCCACTGCCTTCTGTTCAATTGCTTTGCCGACGTCTGCGAATAGCTCGTTGCTTTTTGACTCTTCTACTATTTGTATGAACCCTTTTGCAACCCAATTGCTGTTTACTGTTACAAAACACTGTTTGGACATGATTTGATCTCCTAAGACTTCTTCAATCATTTCGGCTTCGTTGGGGAACGGTAATACCTGGTGGTAGGTCAAGGCTACTGCTCACATGGCGTGTAACCATGCTCTTCCCAATATTATTTTGTAAGTGGATGAGACTTTCAATACCCAAAATTCCATTTGCTTTGTCATTGTTCCTGCTTTGACTGGCAGAATTATCTTGCCGACCGACCATTCTGGCATTAAGTTGAAGCTGACTAAGGGGGATGTTGCGGGTGCTAAGTCTTTGTCCTTCAATTTGAGTTACTTGAAGGTCTCGCAGTACATTATCTCGCATGAGCTCCCTTAGTCAATCAGGATCCGCTTGATGTCGAAATTCTTGACATGTAGAGTTACCACCAGTGCATTGTTGTGAGGGCTTTGTAGCCTTGCTAACTCTCTATCAGAGAAGGTAATGAGGTTTGTTGCCTCTGTTTTTTCCTTTTTTACGGGAGGTTGTGTACTCAGTACCTCTCTCATGTGCTCAGCCTTCTTGATCATCTCTCGAAGTTCACATACTCATTCAGGCTCGATGATCCCATGTATCACATTAATTACACCTTGGGGCGGATCGTCGGTTGGCGTCCCATTTGGTCTGTTATGGTTTTAGGGGACTGGCTGCACTCCCCCTTCAATGTATTGGTCTACGTGGCCTACGGCCACTAACTCCTCCAAATGTTGCCTTAATGGCGTACAATTTTTAGTTCGGTGCCCCTTTTCATCATGGAAGGTGCAACGGTACCTATCATCGTAGCCCTTCTACACTTCTCCCAACTTGGCTGGCCGCCGAACGAAGGGTTCATCGCGTGTCTCGCTTAGAATCCGGTACATACGTTTATTGAATACCGTGGTAATGGCAATGCGAACTCTCAACTTCCTTGCTTGGGGGTCCCCTCTATTGGCTCGTCTCTCTCTCCCATTTTTGCTCGGTTGTTCTTCTCGCCCAATCATGTTAACTTTTGCCGCAAGTTTTCTGTCTGACATCGCTGTTGTGCCAGCTTTTGCTTTGGTGCGAGTGGCATCTTCTTCTACCCGAATATGCTGATGCACTTTTTCCATTAGGGCCTCCATTGTGAGGGGTGGTGTCATCATCATTGAATCCCTCAATTTATTGCCAAGCGGCAAACTTCATTTGTACTGTGTGATAGCTAGGTTTGTGGGAAAATCTCCAATCTGATTAAAAGTCTCCCAATGACAGTTATTGTAGGACATCAGTGTTTTCTTCTCGCCCATGTCTATGGAGAGAAGCTGGTCAATCTCCACTTGCGTCTTGGTGTTTGTTCTGAATCTAGCCACAAATGCCTCTGCTAGTTGCGCCCATGAAGCTATGCTACCCTCTGGCAACCTTTCAAACCATGTTAAACCTAGGTCGCCAAGGCTAGAAGGAAACATGATACACATTAGAGCCTCGTTTCGCCGATACACGGCCATAACCTGGCGAAAGTAACTCAAGTGCATGTAGGGGTTTGACTTCCCCTCATAAGTAGTGAATTTGGGCTGGTGGAAGCCTGAGGGTAATGGTGCGTTCTCTATCGCCGGAACGAACGGCGAGCTCTGCAACCTTGCGAACGTTTTGTCTGTCGGTTCGCAGACAAGGCGTGGTACCGACATTCCAACCTTGACACTCCCATGTGTCCTAGGAGCCAACCATTGTAGCACAGAAACTCTGCGAGGGTTGCAAGCCTGAGTGTCTTCTCTCCTTCGAGCCCTTTCCTTTAGCACTGTACGCAGGTCTGCCGATCTAGGCAACTCCGTGTGCCTAAATGTCGTTTGGTGTGTATGCGAGGGCCGATAACTGCTTCCCCCTACATGACCTTTCAATCCTCGTTCTCTCAGACCTGGAGTAACGAGTCCTAAAGGTTCTTGATTGCGTGTGACATGTCCTGAGGCTTCTGCTTTCTGTCTGAGATGGTGTGACTTGCCTGTCACAGTCTTTTGAGTGGGGAGAGTGCGCTCTACTGTTGCCCACCTCTTCCTCTGCCACTCATTTGCCCTTTATCTGGCGCTTCATAGTCTATATATCAGCCGTCATTCTTTTTATTACTTCGTCTTGCTCACTTATGCGATCTTCCAGAACCTGAGAATTCATCCTTCGCCTCTGCCTATCAGGGCTTTGAGAACGGTGTGGGTTCACCCCGTGCCTTCCTCGCACGTCTCTCTGTGGGTTCCGTCGCTGGGGATCCAATTCTGCCATAGGAGGAACATAAGGCAAGCCTTCGTGCCTCCTGCCTCCTTCCGGGGTCTGCCCATCTATAGCAGAATGTGGCAAGTTTTTGTTATACGCCATTGACATTAATTGAAGGAAAACTTTAATCAAAAAGTTTGTTCTCTATATGACTTCCCACAAACGGCGCCAATTGTACGAACACAAAATAATCTTCTCGTATAATCCTGTTGATTAAGTTTGCACTCTTCCAAACGTCGTCACTTTGCTACATGAAAACACAAACGTGAGCCAGCCGGAAGGTGTGTGCCAGAAACCCCTCTGATGCCTAAGTCAGCAACTAGGCAATAAACAATAAGCTCTGTGTATTTTAGAATAAGAATTGTGATACCTGTACGTAGGTTTGTCATGAGCTTTTATAGATTCCGCCTGACACAATCTTAGTAGGACTCTAACTCTTCATATAAGAGTCTTCCTAGGAATCACACTCCCAAGGATAATGCCTATCCTGACAACACCCTACTCACTGCTAACCAAATAAGATGGTTTTTACCTCGGCTAAGTTGGTGCGGTTTAACTGAGCTAGCTTGTCTCTGCCGTGCTCTCAACAAAGCAATGATGTAGATGGCGTTCGGCCGAGCTAAACTTAGTTCGGCCCTCGCCACTACTGCGTACCTCGGTTGGCTACAAGGCTTCCTTTTGGACCGTTAAGTTGAAGCCTTGGCAACACAGCCAACCGGATTGATGTCAGTCTGCCCAAAACTGAGCTAGCAAAGCCCCTACCACGGCCCATAACCCGGTCCTTAGCGCGGCCGAATTTATCTATATAAATTACCTTCTGACCATCCAAAAACTATCTTTAAGTTCAAAACCGTCCAAAACGTTCAAAATGATCTCAAAAAAATCAAATAAAATCCTCAAGTTCTAAACTATCCAAAAAGTATCCTTAAATTCAAAACCGCTGTTGAGGGGCCTTTTGTCTTATTACGGGTCATGTCAAAATATCATCCCCTTAAGGGGTAGCCTAAGGAACAAGGAAGAGGCTCAACTCAATGCCTACTTTAGAAAACCTGGCTACTTGACTTGGAAGTCTCACAATTTGTAAGAATGAGCACAAGAAACACAAATGAAATGATGCATTGTCAACAACAAAGGAAACATTGATCATTGAAGAGCACAGAATTGTCAATATATATATTTCGGGAATGCAAAAACAACCATTATGAGGAGCTAATCATTTGGTGTATTCTTAGTCCATCAATGAGATTTCCCCTAAACGACTTCCTGTGTAACTTCATTGACCTCATTAAAGAGTTAACCTGTAATTCTTTTCCAGCATGTTCAAGAAATGCAAGTGAAAAGTTAACTAAGAGAGTGAAGTGTTGTGATATTGTGTAATACTTTTGTCTTTTTTGCAATTTTTAGTTTTTTTATTTTATTTTAAGGGAAAAAAAAAAAGGAAAATCAAGCTTCTTCAAAAAAGAAACAAGTTCTTCATGTTCATGCCACTTAAGTTTATATGTTTCCTTATTTAGAGCACTACATGTGAATCTCTTACATTGCTTGATGCACAGAAAAGATTCGTTTCACAATTTCATTTAATAATATTGATCCAATTTCTCTCCATCATTTTAATGACAACAATTTCTGCAACTGCCCCAATTAGAAATTTTCCTTCAAATGCCAACAACAAAAATGAAACATGCTTAATCATAAGCAATTTCAATATCTCCAGCTAATTGCACAAGCGTTGCAATGTGCTATAAAGTAATTAATAAAAGGGGGAGAAAATGGCACGTTTACCATTGATTTAAGAAAAGAATCTTACCTTTTATAAAAGAGAGAGATGAGGTGGGTGATAAAACAGAACGATTGAGATCAGATGTACCATGTGACTTATCACTCCCTAGGTTTCCCAAATTAACCTTAAGACCGAAAACATGGACAGTGGCAGTATGTAGGTAGGACGTACAACCAGTATGGTTTCTTCACCTAGGCAGCAAGAACACAATGTTGCACCAACCCAGCCATTTATAAGAAAAGTATAAGAAAGGAATAGCAGATGTTTCTTACCTCAATAGAAAAGAACATACTCTTCTAGCTCCCTCCGAATAGGGGCCTATGAGCCCACCTACAACCCTAGTTGTGGCTGTAATAGACTGAGCCAGATTTTTTTCAGTTTCTAATGGTTTAACCATTACTGGTTGACCAAGAAGAGGTTGGCCAGCGAGTGCTGTTGCCATAGGGACTGACATTGTATCAAAAAATTCAATATAACTGCAAATAAGCTGCATTAGCATCTAGATGGTACTAAGAAGGGATATGGACATTGATTAGATGAGAACGTGAATACAATAATAAGATTAACAAATTTTACTGCCCAATCCAAACATATTTTTTTCCTTTTTTGGGGGTAGGTGGGGAATATATTATTAACCACACCATCAAACCCACTAACTTGCAGAGGATACAACAAGCAATAAATGGAATGGACCATTATGACTTTATAGAATATACCAGCAGTATACAATTTTAATGAACTCGAATCCTACAATCAAACACTCTCTAATTGCTATTGATCAAATATCTATTAATGCATGGAAGCACTAGGGAAAGTAAACAATTTCCACTATCAAATGAAATATGAGACATCAAAGCAAATACCATTCTTCACCAAAAAAAAAATGTCCTTCAGTTTTTTTCCACAATATTCACCCTCAACATTTTAAAATCACTAAAATAATACAAATCCATTAATAGCTACGCAATGTTTAAAACATTTCTCCATTACCAAAACCAAATTTTAACCAATGCAACTTCATGAAGCCCATCCCCAAAACCAAAAAAAAAAAAACAACTTGGCGAGTTTACATTGTGTGGTGGAGAAGGGTGAAAGAGAAGGGTAGGGGGTCATCATCTATCTTACAAAGCATTGGACTTGGCCTTACTGCAATTTTGTTAGCCCATAATTACTTGTCAATTTAGCATATAGACTTTTTCAATATGATTAGTGTGCCTTTTGCTCTGTCATCTTCACTTGTTGATAACAGCCTTAGTTGTTAAAAGAAGTGTAGACTTCTATCTTTGACCTCATTACGAGATGACAAACCTCCACCCATGATAGAATTAAAATAGTTATAGCATAATAAAAAAATTAAATTGAGATAATTTTTTGGCTATGGCAGGAAAAATTGAACTTACCCAACTCTCTTGGAACGCCTTGAATTGCGGTCCATTATAAGGCGTACATCTCGGACCTGGAACTGTAATTCAATGGTATTAGAAATACTCAACACAAATAATTAGTTCACCATCAAACGTAATATACCATCACATATTACATTATAACCCCAAGTGAGCAGCCCAAGAAGCACGAAACTTCTACGGGCAGCTGCAAGGCAAGCATGCACAGAGTAAGTGGGTCTCCAATAGATGGCTTTGATTGCCTGCCAAAATCTTATAAATCGTACGCTAAAGATAACAGAAAGTAAAATCTGTGAAAGTTGATTCATTTTGGCGAGCTTCATTTACCTGTATAAAATAAAATAACAGATCTTCAAAGTTCAAACATGGTAAAGACTAAGTAATACAATTTCATTTAGCACCCTTTGAACTTTTTTAAATAAAATATGGCAAGTTCCTATTTCTTGTATAAAAATATAGTTAAAAAAGTTCATAAGCAAAAACCATCTGCTGATCTCGTTCAGATTCAACCTCCGGCTCTGCCACTTCTTCCTTTTTCTCTTTATATCATTTGCTAAAGAAAAATAAATCTAAACTATTATCCCAACTTGATCCATAAATAACAATAAATCTACTTCAATTAAAGAAGGGTAAGTCAAAAAAGTGGAACAAACTAACGAACCATAACTAAGGAAAATACATTTGCTTCTTGAAATAATTGAAGTAATTAAGCAGCAAAATTCCCGGAGTTACTATGCAAAAGAGGAAAGGGAGGGAAAAAAAGAAAAAGAAAAAAGAAAGAACAGAAAAGAACAACCCAAAAAAGGCAGCAAATTTTCTCCAGTATGTGTATAATGAATGGCCAAACCCGTCTAACATAACCCTGCAGACAAGTGCACCCAGTTAAAATGGTGGGACAAATGTATGCAGTTGTGAAACCATAAACATCTTCTGTTAAATTTATTAAGAACCAACCTAGAAACAATTAAAAGAAATTGGAACATTGGGACCATGTAGTGAACTATGTAATCCAACTTCAGGCAATGGATTAATAACAGATTTGTCCCCTTCTACAAACAACCTAATCTTCAATGGGAAGAACATCATGGGGTCATACAAATGGCACTGTTAAAGAAGATATTATTAGTTGAAAGCACAGCAATGTGGAACCTGTTAAAATTTTATATTCAATGAAAAGAGACACACTCTTAGCAAGCAATAAGAAGGCCAAAAATTGAACGTAGACATAAAAACCAAAAAGCCAAACATCACTTGATGTGTTTGACTTCTCACCAACCCCCACCATAGTGATGTAAAATATCACAATATGAGCAGCTCAACTTAAGGCGTCCACCATATTTCCCCTAGATAAATTATTGAAGTCAATAAACAAAAAATAAAAATAAAAATTACACAAAATTAAGCCATAAAGTGAAATTCTTTATCATATAACACACAGCTATTATAGTATCAAGACAATAGAATTAATGAAATTAAGTTCAGAATATCATAAGGAAAATGACCATTGACATTTATGGACACAATGAAACACAAGATACAATTCTGATCTAATGTTTTATAAACATAAAGAGTAACTTGATACTTGAAAACAAAATGGAAGCACACTTTCACCGGTGGCCGAAAGGGGAGGGGGGGAGGGAATAAGTTTCTTTAAAGTAGTAACCTGACAATTGTAAACCAACTAAAAGCATGCCTTCCACAAATAGTAAAAGTCTCTGATTAAGTTTCTTTGGAACAACAACACAACAATCTGGGATTTAAGAAACCACTTGTCCTACTTCTCAAAATAGTCACAGCTAAACATACATAAATGATAGAACAGAAGCTGCTACCCATTATAAACCCACGTTTTTTTCTTAAATGATAGCGATGCTAAGGATCTCTATTAATAACTATGTATGTCAATCCACATTAATGAAGTCAAATATATACTCAATGCAAGTTCTTCTTCATATATAATTCATACATTTCAAACATATAAACCTATAATTGAATAAATATACACATATATATATATATAGAGAGAGAGGAGCTGACCCAATGTTGTCGCAGTAGAGATGATTGATGACGACATTGCCGTGGAGATTCAAGAAGTATATGGTGAAAGCATCCACCGGCATGGTCTTCGATCCAATGGATCCAATTTTCAGAATGCTGAGGCTGATCGAAAATAGATCAACTCAGATCTAGGGTTTTGCCTTGCAGATTCAAAGGCCAATAGAGATTTGTCTTCGTTCGATTTTGTGGTCTCGCGATTCAGAGCTTCGCAATGAATACGAAGAAAATACTACTTACTCTGTTTCTTTGTGAAATGGGGGAGAGAGAAAGAGAAAGAGAACTTTCAAGTCAGAAAATTTTTTATCTGCTTCGTGGTTTTGAATCAGATTCAAAACAATGGAACTCATATTCGAAATCCCTTATTACAAATTTGGGGAATATCCGAAAAAATCAAAATTAAATAATTTTCGTATAAAATAAGGTAGGAAGAGGAAGAAGCAATCTATGAATCTACACAAATATGAGGGGGGAAAAAAACAAAAACCAAAGATGAAGATGAAGATGAAAATGAAGATGAAGATGACCAACTTACCAGTTAGTGAAATACACTTTCAATCGTTGCTTTCGAGGACTCCTTACAGGAAGAACACCATGAAGAAGAAATGGATAACTCTGATTTCAGATACACTATCGAAGAGAAGATGAGCCCTAAAGAGATCAATTTGGTCTTAGAGAGATTGAAACCCTTCCCCCTCTACGTTCCCTTTCTAAATTAGAACCAATTAGAAGCCAAAGAAATTGATTCAATTGAATGGATGGAATCAGAAATTGAAGCCAAGTCCATGTCGAAGTAGTCGAAGCAGATTACAAATTGATTCAATGGAAAGCGTGATTGCTTTGTTGAGGAAGGAAGCAGACTGTGTCAATGGACTGCCATGCGTCTCGATCTCCACCGATTCAATTGATTGAAGACCAAGTGTTTGAAGAACCCTTTCCCCTTCACCTTCTTCTCCCTCTCTTCTCAGAAACTCAGTGAGTTTTTTTTTTTTTTTTGAACTGTATCAGTCTGTTTGATAATAAAAAAGTAAATTAAATAATTTTTTTTTTTTTTTTTGGGATAAGTGGCGCCACAATATTAGGTTTTGGAGCCTGAAATATTTTGGGCATACCATTAATGACACATATGGTAAGTCGTAAAAAGTGACTTATTTTTAACGACTGGTATACGTATGTCGTATATAACTGATGTATTAACGGCACGTCATATGTATGTCGTATAAAGTTTTATTAATTATGATTAAAATTACAAGCTGTAAAAAAATTATTATTTTTACCATTAACGACATGCGCAATAGACACACCGTGGTTAGTATATTATTTACGACATGCAAAAAAAGTAAGTCGTAAAAGTGAGAAATTACGGCTTGCATTTATTGTATGTCGTTGATGTGGTGCCGTAAAAAGTTAATTTTGTTGCAGTCGTTGAGTGGTAATTCAAGTATACTTACCATGAAGTAGTAAGTCAAATATAACGAAGCAGTAAGTAGAGTGTAATGAAATAGTAAGTAGAGTCTAATAAGTAATAAGTCAAGTGTAACGAAGTAGTAAGTGAAGTTTCATTGAATAGTAAGTAAAATTTCATTAAGTAGTAAGTGAAATCTCGTTGAGTAGGCCACGTCATGCATATGAGCTTGATGTACCAGGTCCATGTCCAGGACCGAGCAAGTCGAAAGATGAGCTAAGCCCATGTGTCTAATTTAGCTTCTGTGACCCAGCAAATCGGCCTAGCATATTTAACCTAGCACAATACTTGAGTAGTAAGTCATGTCTAATGAAGTAGTGGTGCCTTATTGAGTAATATATCATGTTTAATTGAGTAGTAAGTGGAGTTGATTAAGTCAAGTTTAATGAAATAGTAAGTGAAATCTCATTGAGTAGTAATGTTTAATTGAGTAGCAAGTCAAGTCTAATGAAGTGGGATTTTATTGAGTAGTAAGTCATATTTAGTCAAGTAATGATTAAAGCTTCATTGAGTAGTAAATGAAATTTTATTGAATAAATAAGTAGTAGTAAAGTCAAATCTAATGAAGCAGTAAGTTGATTCTCATTTAATAGTAGGTGTGAGGTTTAATTGAGTAGTAAGTAAAGTGTAATCAAATAGTAAATGAAATCTAAGAAAATAGTAGATGAAATCTCATTGAATAGTAAGTCAAGTCTACTTACCATAAAATTATAGGCGAAGTCTCATTGACTAGTAAGTCAAATCTAATAAAGTAATAAGTGAAAGTTTATTATGTAGTAAGTCAAGTCTAATAAGTAGTAGTAAGTCATGTTTGATTAAGTAGTAAGTCAAATATATTGAAATAATAAGTAGACATTTTAATTTACCTAAAACCCTTTTTGTTTCTGATCGACAAAATTTTTTATTATTGATGCATCAAATTGTGAAACAGTACAAGAAAGATGCATCAAAAAAATAAAAGATGCAAAAAGAGAAGCATCAAGCTTATAAATGAATCCTAATTAGATTAACATCCATCATAATGCCCAATCATGTATTGCCCAAAGCATGAAAAACAGGGGATAGATGGCAAGATGCCAATCTAATCGCAAGAAGTAAACAAAAATAGAGGTTGCATGAAAAACAAACTGAAAAATTACGGTTTTTTTGCTTGGATCATTCGAATGTCTTAGATGTGGATAATGGAATCTTGAATTGAGAATCTAGCAGATCTTGAGTTGTACTTTATCCACCGAGACAGATGAATTTTTATTTCATCTACTAAAGAAAATGTTTTATTTCATTTTATCAAAATAAAGAACTGAATAGTGCTTTATTAGTTCGGTTTGATTTGCTTCTAAGATTTTTATGATTTTATTTCAAATTTTATGAATATGTAGATAGTCGTTTGGTTATTAATTTACACTTAAACAAACCAAATCAAACCATGCTGGCTCCCTAACAGAGGATCTTATTCTTTAATGTGATTCTACTAATCATTTGTTGTGAGTCTATTAACTACTAAATATAATAAATTTCATGAGTTTGATATAATTATATCGATATGCCTTTTAATAAAGTTAAAATAATTGTAATTAATACATATAGCCTGTAAATAAAAGAATAAATAAGAATAAAATATATATTTCAATATTAAAGAAATAACATCAATTTATTTATTTATTTATTTATTTTTATTTTTTTGAGGCATTTAGTGAGAAGTCTTATTTTATAGAATTGTTTGAGTTAAGTCATACTTAAGATATTTTATTTCAATAAGGTCAAGTTTGGAAACTTGTAAAAAAGACAAAAAGTCAAAAAGTTACTTAAAAAGTTAAAAAGTTAACGTTATTCACTAAAAGTCAACAATTACGGCTGCACAACTCCCAATTAGAATTTCTCCCTACAAATCAATTTTTACAATTTTTTATTACACATTTTTCCATAAAAAGTCAAAAAGTTAACCCAAACATCCATATTTTCAATCTCAATTTTTTAGTCCAAAAAGACAAAAAGTACACTTATTTAGGACACCCCAAACAACCCCTAAGTCTTGTTAATTTATTTTTTTTAGAAATACCCACACATATAAATATGTATGTCTAACTAAAATAAAAATTATTAAGTACACTATTACAATCTTACCAATAGTGTCACGCTCCACTTTTTATTACTCGAATACTATTACCAAAACCATTATTAAAGATTCAATTTCAGAGATAGCATATAGAAACTCATTATATTTTCAAGGAATACATCAGTAATAATTCTCTCATTCGGATAAAAATGAATGCAACATGTAGGCACTATTAAATAAATTGCCCGTGGGCTTATATCATTTAAATCAAAAGGAAGGGTTTAACCCTTTACATCAATGGCATTCCGCCTACACATAAAGAGGCCCCGTGGCCAACAAATAAGGAAGATCCGAAATCTTGTTGCACATCCTGATAATCACCTGAAAAAGATTCAACAATGTGGAATGAACATAAAGTCCAATAGGGATCTCAACGTGATCCTCAACAATAACTTACAGATAGTTATGATCATGAATGCTAATCTCATACCATATAAGTAATGTGACATTTTATAACCAAAGTATACATACATATGTACTTTCTCAAAATCATTCAGTTATTCAACAACACCAAGTTTTGCTTTTACTACCCATTTCCCATTTAAACAATTGTTACACAAAGGCCGTAATTTTTCCATTTATGACCAAACACCGTACAAGATCCATTCTATTTCTTTTTCTTGAAAGCTCGTTCACCAACTCTGATTTCCCTCTCATTATTTATAACCCATTGTATAACCCAAGTCTGACTCCACACGTTCATCACATTCTCAATTTTAAGATCAATTTAAAGAGATGTTTTCAATAACTAATTATTGGTAGGCAACTCCCTTAACCACTTTCAACACGTCCAAACATACATGAAAACATCTACTCAACACATGAGACAATTCAATCATACAAATTCATAATCACCATGACACGTGATACACACCGTCAACTGAGACAACAATGATAAATAATCCCCGCTCTACATGCCCGAAACATGATAAGCCAAAGACATATCTCTCCACAAATACACTGCCAATTTACAAGACACAAACTGAAAGGAAATGGTACCTCTGCCAATTTACCAGGCGCTAGCTGGAAGGGAATGGTACCTCTAATTATCATCGCAATACACACAGCCAATGTACCAGGCGCTAGCTAAAAGGGAATGGTACCTCTGATTATCAGCGCAGCACATACACACATATCAACCATCACAACATGATAAAGTACATCCAACAAGTGTAACACATACACACAAGTAATCAACACAATAATGTCATCCTCCACTGATGACCAAGGACAAAACCTCTAAGCAACATGTATTCAACTTACACATTAACAACAATAATTCACATGGGACTTTAGATCCAATTATAACAATGTTGAATTTAAATATTCGTGATTTAACCCCGAGTCAATTTCCGAAACTCCCACAATGTTAGCATTTCATCATTCCATTTGCAAAATCACTTGTCTTTTCCTTCTACATTAATCTTCTTCGCCCTTTGCCTCAATTCATTTATTTTCTCTTCACAAGAGAGTATGACCAACTCACATTCTTTCATTTTAGATAAATGATTTCAATCATAACTAACAAGGTTAATATTTACTCATTTTCCACCTAACGGTAATGTAACACCTCAACATTCAAATCTCATGATTTAATTCCTTTTTAACTATTAACAACTTGTCAATTTGTTAAACTTAACTAAAATCAACTCAACACAAGTTAAATACTAAAATTTATGAGAAACCCGGCTTAATAACAAGTTATTGCCAAGTCAATAATCAAATCCTTAATTCATAGCATGATAATATCATCTTTTAAATCTCTAATTTCATAACATGCTTGACCCACAATAAAAACCCTTTTTGACAAATGAGCAAATTGATTAAAAATTTGGGCTTCACTTCCCTCTTTACATAAACAAGCTAAACTACTACTCAAAATTAATCCAATAACAATAAACTCCCAATTTACAACCTTACACAACCCATCTTGAACCCCCATTCATGATTTTTAAAAGAAATCCAAAACAACAAGGTTTTTATGCAATATGAACATACCACATGTCTATCTATAGGTGAGGCATTGAAGAAAATTAAGGAGATCCCTACCTTAAGAGAGAAGAGGAGAAAAGCCCAAAAACCGACCTCGCCGAAATACGATCTCCACTGGTCAAGACGAAGCTCTCGACACGCTCATCATTTTGGTATAAGGGACTAGTATCAAAATCTCTACGGATTCTTAGGATCAAAACAAAATGCAAAACTTTGAGGGTTTGAGTAGGGAGAGATGAGAGAAAAAGAGAGAAATAATGTAGAGAGAGAGTGATACAATCAAATATGGAGGAGAAAGGGCCAAAAAGTGCAAAATATAGCTGGAAAGCACGAAAAATGGAGCAAAAAACGCGTCTGGCCGCATGTGCGGCACCCACTCCTGCACGTGTGGAGCGGCCTCCCGCACGTATGGCTCCCACCCCCGCACGTGCGGCTTCCCCCGTACCACCACTCGCGCACCTACCTTTTAGGCAGTGTGCATCCAACCCTTTTGCCTTGCTTCCCGCACGTACGGCCTGGCCTCTTGCACGTGCGGCCCTTATCCCGTACATGCGGCCCTGGCCCCCAGCCTAGAAAAATCTTTGGCTTCACTCCCGACACCCTGGAGCCGACCCCGCACCCTCTGGAACGAGTGAAAAACTCTAACTCAAAGCAACCACAGCAGAAAAAATTTAAGAGAGAAATTCCAACAACAACTACTTACCCGGCACAACTCAAAAGAAACGGAACGGCTTTCGAACCGGTCATCATAAATAGGATTTTTAGGTATTTATTTTTATTCATGCAACTAATAAAATATTATTAAAAAACTAAATATTATATAAATTAAATTTTAAAGAAAATCTAATATAATTATGTTATATTTGATGAAAATCAATGTATTTTTTAAAGCTTAAAAAAGAATAGTGTAATTTTTTTTACTTTGTGTTAAAATAATTAGGTGTGAGACCATGGAATTACAGGTGACCCCACCTATTAAACCGGTGACTACCGATCACTCATGTATGCTAATATAGCTTTTTATTTTTTGGTATGGTACATGAAAACCTGTTTTATGTACTGTAGTTGGACCCCACTTCCACACCACTATCAATGCTACCACCACAAATTGTGTCACTGTGCTCCCTCTACCTCTCTTCCACTAATTTGAGATTAAATATGAAACACAAATCAATGGAAAATACAACCATACAAAATGAAGAATTTATATAGAACAAGATCAAATTTTCAAAATCTTTAAAATTGATGATATTAAGTGGTGGTGGCTAAGAAAAGAGGTGATGGTGGTCAATGGTGGGGGCTCAGTAAGAGAGGAAAATGCAAAGTCGTAGGGTTTTGAAAAATAGGGAAGGGAAATAGATATGATGGTCAATGGTGGGGATTGTGGGATATAGGGAAAAGAAGGCAAATAGGGCGTGTGGGAAAAGATAGAAGGAGAAGGAAGGTGGTGGTGGTCGTTGGTTGGTTGGTTGGTTGGTTGGTTGGGGGATAAAGGAACAAAATGTAAAGTGGACATGTGAGACAAAGGGAGAAATGGGATGACTCCGGATCATCTGTCACGGTTTCCTACGGTAGCTTCTACGGCGGTCCAAAACAACATCGTTTTGGACTTTTTTTTTGCTTTTTTTTTTTTTTTTTAGCCTCTTTTTCTTCTCTCTTATTTCTCAAATGTCTGAGAGACCACAACCCAAACACACAGAGAAACGAAGATGGATGGCGAGTGGCTGCGGCGAGCTTCAGCTGGATAAGATATTGAATACACCTCTTCAAACAGGGCCCTATTCTTTCTCTCTCGCCAGTGAACTCCTATTGCTTCTCTGCCATTGTCGCAGCCCTCGCTTTTCGCCTGCCCACCACTTCCGCCAACAACCTCATTTGTTCGTCTGTTGAAACAGATTTGGACTAGTCGAAGTTGGGATTCACATAATCAGGGAGAAGAGAACACGAAAACACAATGGATCTACTTAAATGGTGGATCTTTTCCATTTTGAACTGTTTTTGGAATCTCTCAATTTCATTCATAGAATTCTACAAATGGTTTTTTTTTTTTTTCTTTGAACACACAAAGTGGGTTTGATTCATGAAGTTGTTTTCAAATATCGTATCAAATATTTAGCAAAAGTTTTGATTGAGGCCTTCTTTTGGATCAAATTGATTCAATTCCTTCATATATGTGTTCAAAAGGTTTGCTTGAGGCTTCTTTTGGTTTAAATCTCTCATATTTGTGTTCGAAATGGTTTGATTTGTACTAATATGAGTTTGATTAGCTTAAGTTTGGTTCGGATCTGATCTTGAATTGCTCCAGCAGGTTCGTATCTGCAATTTTGGTATTTCTTTAGAATGAAGTTCAGATCTGGTTTAACATTACAATGCTAGTGTTGTTGCTAGTGCTCGTGTGTGTGTGTGTGTGTGTGTGTGTGTGTGTGAAAGAGAGAGAGAGAGAGAGAGAGAGAGAGAGAGAGAAATGGATAACAGAGAAGGAGGTGTAGATAATTTTGCAAATTTTGGTGATGGTGCTAAGTTGAATCCACCAATTGGAAGGAATAATGCTAGTCAAAATCAAAATTAGAATTATAGAATGAGATGAAGCAAATAAGTAAACAAATTGATGCTTTGGAATGAGTGGTGCAGTGATCGCATTCTCTTGCAAGTAGACAATGATATCTTTCAAAGTTTTATAGAACTTATTCAGAATTGTATGATTGTTGCTCCTCTTTCTCTGTAGGAAGAGTGAAGGTGGTTGATTTCAATGAAGAAGAAAAAGAGGAGAAGGAGGAGGAGGAGGAGGAGGAGGAGGAGAGTGCCAGCAATAGAGTGAGAGAGACAGAGTGCAGCCATCATCGTCCATCTTCGTCTCTCTGATTTGAGAGCTAAGAGAGAAGAAAAGGAAGCTCAAAAAAAAAAAAAAACAAAAAGGGCAAAATGACGTCGTTTTGGACCACCGTAGGAACCACCGTAGAAAACCACGGCAGACGATCCGGACTTGGAAGGGAACGGAATAATCACGCATACTAGTGTGTGACATAGATTTAATGGCATTACATTCAAATACATTTAAAGCATCATATTTACGGGTGAATAACTTTATCTATTTTATAGAGCAACAATACTAAGGATACATACACATTTATTAACAATCTTACTAACACACTCACAAGTTTTGATAAGATCAACCATCACTTGGTATAGGACCCACATCAACTTATGAGTGTATTAGTAATAGGGGTGAGCAGCGGATATATCGATCCGCCAAAACCGACCGAACCGAACCGATCCGCCTCATTTTGGACAGATGCGTGATGACGAGCGGACGGTTGCGGATTGATTTTCTCCAATTCGCCAATCTGGCGGACGGATAGCGGATTTGGGATTCCTTTGGCCGCAACCGAACCGCCAAACCGCAAGTACCCCTAGTAATTTATAAGACTTTGTGTTTTCAGTTTGTTTAAATATTCTGTTTGTGTTTTCAATTAAAAAAGAGTTTAAATATTCTATTGAAAAAAAGTTTTCAACTTGAATATCTTTTTTGAATTGAAAAAAATAAACATATTATTTATCTATATTTTTTGGTTTTTAAATCTATCTCTGCAAATAATAAATAGAAAATATGATATATGCTGGTTGGTTTTTGTTTTCAAAAACATATATAGATGTAACAATACAGAGATATACAATCTTTACTACTGCTCTGTTCATGGTTTTGATGGTTTGAATTGTTTTTATATTTTAAGAACCACATATTGTAATACTTTATATGGATGAGGCATACTGTGATTGTAATATGTGGATGAGCCATGCAGTGATTGTAATATTCTAAAGTTTCAAACTTTCTTGCTTTGGATGAGGCATGCAGTGATTGTAATATTTTTCTAAGTCATTGACTGTAATACTTTCTTCTTTTTTTTGAGAAAATGCATAAGTTGAATTATGTTGAAAATTTATAAAATTTTAAACCGCTAAACCGATTCGCATCCATCCGCCAAACCGCCAATCCGCTCAATGCACATCCGCCGGATTGGCGGACGAATACGGATTGATTTTCTCCAATCTGCCAATCTGGCGGACGGATGGCGGATTGGAGGTTCCGTGGCCGCAACCGACCCGCGCCCACCCCTAATTAGTAAGATTGTTAGTATCCCTAGCATTTTTCTTTATAGAGTTATTACTTGTTATAGTTTCTTTAAATCTAATAAAGTATCCTATGCAAGTAATAATAATAATTAATTATAAAAAAAATTCAATAATTTTAAAACACTTATTTATTGATATTAATTTTTTTTATTTTAATGTTTTCATTATTTTAAAAATATTTTTTACACAATTTTTAATAGAATAATGCTATACATAATTGGAGAATTTCATAATTCAATTTCATTTTATTTTATTTTTTTTTTGGTGAAAGATGGAAATTCAAATATTAAGTTATAGAGCTTAACAAAATTATGGGGAATATAGCCCCACAAGCGTCATCATCTAGATGCTTTACAAGATAGATAGGTGCCAAACAGGTACAATCCTACTGCTTTTTTACTTCATTTGCCAAGCGGTCCACACATGTATTCTTTAAATATGTGCTTGATTTACACCACTCCATGTTGGGCCATGAGGTACCTACAATAGGTTCATCAACACTTTTAGACACATTCTAGATGCAAGAGAACATGACTTATATTAATTGTGCTGAAATAGATTTAGAAATACTCTGGTTCAAACAGACCTTCTTGATCCATACTTTTCTATCAACTTGATGGTCTCCCTTTTGATCTTTTTTTTCTCACAAGTTATCTCTCATTTTTCTTGATTATGGCTCCTCCTTTTATAATGTTTGCCAGGGGCCTTCCAGGGAGCCACTTCTTCCTCCTAGGCCTCGGCTTCGTCCTCATCCCTGGGAGCCCATGCAGCCCACAGGTTATACGGCTCTAATGGCCCTCTAACTTGGTTTTACTCGACTATGGCTCTTACTGGACCTAGCATGGGCCGACTTGTATTCATCCATCCTTTGCAACGATTATGGTTCACGCATAAGTCGGATCGTTTTCTAGCCGATTTATGCACGCCCATTTCCTAATTTGGTCAGCTTATGAGTTTTCCACATTCTCTTTTATTTGGCCACCACAATTGCCATTCTAACACCCAATTAATATCTATTTAGTCGGCGTGGTTGGTGACCATTTATATTTTTTGGCTTAGAGTTATTAGACCTCGAGAGTTAGAAATACGACGCACACGGACCTTTTAGTACTGATACATCAGAACAGGTGCGATATGAAGTCATCATTGCTTCCCGCCCCTTCATATTTGACATTCATTTAATGTGATTTAAAAACTGTCCCTCCATATGTTTTGAATCTGGGCTCTTTGGCATTCTTCACACCATTCTTCTGTCACGACCCAAACCCGCCCCTATGGGTTTAGCACCGTAACCGACCAGTAATCCATGATTACTGAAGGCCTGCTTAACAGTAATAACAGTAATACAAAGTACAGGGGCTGGCGGAAGCCAAAACAATAAATGGAAGATGTCCAATGAGCTGTGACAATCTGTATGCAAAAAGACTTTTCATAACATATTCACATCATAACAAGAACAGTATATACATACAACTTATACAGACATTCAGGTTAGGGATCAAATCCCTACCATAACAGTACAGTACCAGTCTATACAGTCTATACAAAACAGAAACAGAAAGGGGGAATCTAAAACACCCCAAAGAAGCCTTGGCTTGGCAGCACTTGGAACCTCGCAGTGAGGCACAATGGTTAGCTTGACAAAAAGGGAGTTAAACCCAACGCTCCTAACTCCGATCCAGTGCCTGGATACATACATATATATATAAACAGTGAGCTAAAGCCCAGTGAATAACATATGCGTAAAGAGGTTAAGAATGAATGTCCTTTCAGTATTTAAAACAGTCATTTGAATAGTATATCAGTTATTCGATCCTAGCAGTCATAAATGGTACATCCAATAGCAAACAGTACAATAGGTCTTAACAGACCGAACAGTCAGTTGATGGCCATCATGTCAGTAAACAGTAGTGATTCCAACATGGGAACCGACAGAGATCTCTGTAACAGTAGCAGTGACAGTACAGTAACAGTATATTGCTAAGGATGCCACGAATACAGTTTACAAATAGGACAAACATTCATTCAGTAAGAAATATCATTTCAGAAAGCAGTACAGTTGATCATTCAGAAAATATTAGTGATTGAATATATCTTTACAACATTGTTACTCACAGAGTTCTGGGCTACAGATAGGCTAGTGAGCGTCCTCGGATGCCAAGCCTACACGGTTACAGGATGAACACACACTAAGTTGCACGTTTGGGAAACAATAACTTAGTCCCTATCTTGACTCGGTGTGGTTCTACATCAATATCCTCCTTAAGATGCCTTAAACATGTCCTAGGAATGTCTAGGATGGAAAGAGGATGCAAAGATGCACTTTAAAACACTTTTCAAAATTTGCTGAAACAGGGGTCCACGCTCGAGCGTGGCTTTCTACGCTCGAGCGAACGTGCAGAACAAAGAGCCTCGCTCGAGCGTGACTTTCCTCGCTCGAACGGACTGCAAAAGTACTGGATGCATGAAATTCACGCTCGACAGGCGCTCGATCCCTGCTCGAGCGTGAGACACAAGTCCTCGCTCGAGCGTGCATTCCCTCGCTCGAGTGGACTATAAACACATGCAAAGTACTGGATATACGCATTTCACGCTCGAGCGTTACTTTCCTCGCTTGAGCGGGCTGCATGTAGTCAGAGTGTATGCTCGAGCGTGGAGTCCTACGCTCGAGCGTGGGTCTAAAATCTGGAATTTCCAGATTGAACCTCCAAGCTCAAATTCAACTTTTAAAGCATCAAATTCGATCCTTTTGGGCTAATTTTCTAGAAAACACTTTAAAACTCATAACATGACATGTTTCGAAGATCAATTTGCAAAATCAAAGCCCAAAGGTAGTTCAATTGAACCCAAATTTCAACTCAAAATTTAAGAACGTGAAGAACAATGCAAATTCAACACATGCATGGGTTCCTAGGAACTCCAATGTTCTAAAACAAGATCAAATACAAGATTTAACTTCAAAACATGGTGAGTTCATGGATCAAGACCAAAAATATGAACATGCATAAAGAAATTCTCATGAAAATGACTTCAAAATGCCATGGTAGAGACATGCATGCAAGGTCTAGCTCTCCAATCAACATTTTAAACCAATGTAAGACCTTAAAACTCTAATCTTCCATGAACCATGCAAGAACTAACTTAAATTCATAAACAAGAAGGTAAATGTCCTACCTTAGGTCTTCAATTTTAGGTATAGAAGCTCAATTATGCAATCAACCTTCAATTCTTCTAAATTCCAAGCCAAAACTTGTTGAAACCAATTTTCTCCTAACTCTCTCTCTCTCTCTAGTCGGTTTGGTCTCTAGGAAGATGAAAAAAGAGTGATGCCAAGCATAAGTAAATCAAGACTAATAGATGGCCTAGCATTGTCCACTAATGGCAATTTGGTAAATAACTCAAATTGATGTAATACAACTTTTTAATCTAATTTAATCATACCAAATCAAATTTCAACTAAATTTACCATAAATTCACATTAATTCTAATTAACACAAAACACTAATCAGTTCTGGATTCGGCCGCCGATAAGGCCTTCAATTTGCAGTTTAACACATAAAACATGAACAGATCAATTAACAGTCAAACAGATAGAAATGCGTTTAAACTAATACACACTTCAATCAATCAGTCAGAATTTCAGTCAATCAGTCACTTAACATGCTTAATCATAGATTAGCACTAATCAGTGGTATTATCAGTAAACAGTGGTGAGGGTTGTCACAGTCTCCCCTCCTTACAAAGAGTTTGGTCCTCCAAACTCGAATTACCTTCATTTTGGAAGAATACCGGATCCAGAGGGAACAGTTCAGGATATCTCTTGATCATATCGTCTTCCCTTTCCCAAGTGGCATACACGCCACCATGGTTTTGCCAATCAACTTTCACTAACGGAATCTCTTTGTTCCTTAACTTCTTGATCCGTCGGTTTACAATCTGAATAGGCCGTTCTTCATAAGTGTAATCATCACCTAGCACTACACGAGTAGGCTCAATCACATGGAAGGGATCCCGGAGGTAATCCCTCAACATTGAAACATGGAATACATTATGCATATGCTCCATTTCAGGAGGAAGTGCTACTTGATACGCCACCGGATTGATTTTCTCAATAATCTCATACGGTCCGACATATCTCGGCGCTAGCTTGCCCTTGACTCCAAAACGAGTCTAGCCTTTCATCGGTGTCACTTTAACAAAAACATGATCACCTACTTCATATTCTCTGTCTCGTCTTCGGACATCCGCATAACTTTTCTGTCGGCTTTGTGCGGTTTTCAGTCTCTGTTGAATCAGTTTCACTTTTTCAGTAGTTTCCTGTACAATCTCGGGCCCAAGCAAAGGCCCATCTCCAACTTCTGCCCAGCAAATTGGAGATCGACATTTCCTGCCATACAAAGCTTCGAAAGGCGCCATACCAATGCTCGAGTGAAAGCTGTTGTTGTAGGCAAATTCAGCTAAAGGTAGATGACTTTCCCAATTTTCCTGGAAATCGAGAACACACATCCACAGTAAATCTTCCAGAGTCTGGATGGTTCTTTCTGGCTGGCCATCTGTCTGAGGATGGTATGCACTACTCAGTCTCAGTTCAGTACCCAATGCTGTCTGTAGGCTTTGCCAGAATCTCGATGTAAACTTCGAGTCCCTATCAGAAACAATAGATACAGGCACTCCGTGTAATCTAACAATCTCATCAATATAAATTATGGCCAATCTGTCCGCATTATAGATTGTTTTGACAGGTAAGAAGTGAGCAGATTTAGTCAGTCTATCAACAATAACCCAAATTGAGTCCATACCTTTATTGGAGCGAGGTAAACCAACAATAAAATCCATAGTGATATGTTCCCATTTCCACTCCGGTATTGGTAAGGGTTGTAGTAAGCCTGCGGGTCGTTGATGTTCGGCTTTGACTTGTTGGCAATGAAGACATTTCGATACAAAGTCAGCAATCTCTTTCTTCATTCCCGGCCACCAAAAATTCAGTTTCAAGTCTTAGTACATTTTTGTATTTCCTGGATGGATAGACAATTTCGAACTGTGGCCCTCTCGCAGAATTCTTCTTTTCAGTTCAGAATCACTCGGTACACATAGCCTTCCCTGAAATTTCAATACATTGTTCTCAAATTTGAAATCCGGCCTCGGTTTAGATTCTCGTTCATCAATGATCTTCTTCAAGAAGTCATCCTGTTGCTGTTTCTCTTTGATCTCTTCGATAAGTGCCGGTTGAGCAGAAATAGCGGCTAAGGTTCCACCTTGTTCATACAAAACAATCTCAACTTCAAATTTTTCAAGGTCACAAAGCAATTCTTTCTGCCCGGTGAGTAAACAGGCTAAATTTCCAATCGATTTCCGACTCAGTGCATCGGCAACGGTGTTAGCTTTTCCTGGATGGTACAAAATTTGCAAATCATAGTCCTTTATCAGTTCTAACCATCTCCGCTGCCTCATGTTCAGTTCTTTCTGTGTGAAGAAGTACTTCAAACTCTTGTGGTCTGTATACACCTCATATGTTGCCCCATAAAGGTAGTGACGCCAGATTTTCAATGCGAACACTACTGCAGCAAGTTCCAAATCATGGGTCGGGTAGTTTTTTCATGCGGTCTCAGTTGTCGGGAGGCATACGCAATCACTTTACCATTCTGCATTAAAACACATCCCAAACCCTTATAAGAAGCATCACTAAATATAGTATAACCATCCGTACCTGAGGGTAGGGTAAGAATCGATGCAGTCACAAGTCGAGTCTTTAACTCTTGAAAGGCTGATTCTCTCTGATCGGTCCAGTCAAATGATATCCCCTTTTGAGTCAACTGAGTCAATGGTAAGGCAATCTTGGAGAAGTCTTGCACAAATCTCCTGTAATACCCGGCTAAGCCTAAGAAAGTTCGAACTTCTGTAACATTAGATAGTCTGGGCCAATTCACTACTGCTTCAATTTTCTGCGGGTCAACTGTAATACCATCTTTACTGATCACATGTCCTAAAAACATAACATTGTCAAGCCAAAATTCACATTTTGTCAGTTTAGCATACAGTTTCTGTTCTCTTAGGGTCTGTAGGGCAGTTCTCAAGTGATATTCATGTTCTTCCGTGCTTTTGGAATAAATTAAAATGTCATCTATGAAAACAACTACAAATTCATCAAGGTATGGTTTGAAAATTCTGTTCATAAGGTCCATAAATGCAACAGGTGCATTAGTAACTCTGAAAGGCATAACTAAGAATTCATAATGTCCATACCTCGTTCGAAAGGCAGTCTTTTCAATGTCCTCTGGTTTGACTTTCAACTGGTGGTATCCGGATCTAAGGTCAATTTTGGAGAACACTTGGGCACCCTATAGCTGGTCAAACAAATCATCAATTCGAGGCAATGGATATTTGTTTTTCATTGTTACCTTGTTCAGTTCACGGTAGTCAATGCAGAGTCTCAATGAGCCGTCTTTCTTTTTCACAAACAAAACTGGAGCGCCCCACGGTGAAGTACTGGGCCTGATGAACTTCTTATCTAACAGTTCCTGTAGTTGAATTTTCAGTTTTTTCAGTTCAGTAGGTGCCATTCTGTAAGGAGCTTTAGATACTGGCTGTGTACCCGGAATCACGTCAATGGTGAACTCAATCTCCCTATCAATCAAATCCCCTGGCAAATCATCTGGAAAAACATCTGGGAATTCTCTGACTATAGGAATACTGTTCACATCAGTTTTAGCATCAGTAGGTGCAGTCAATACACAACACAGATACCCTTTACATCCCTTTTTAATCAGTTTAAAAGCTTTCATGGATGAAATCAGATACGGGGGAGGTACTACTCCAACTCCATTAAACACAAATTCGGGCAATCCAGGTGGACGGAAAACAACTTGTTTTGTTACACAATCTATGGTAGCATGATATTTCGTTAACCAGTCCATTCCCAATATTACATCAAAATGGTCAATGTTCAGAGGCAGTAAGTCAATATACAAATGAACATCCCCAACAATAATTTCACATGCAGGGTACATATAAGCACAAGTCACAGATCCTCCCACAGGTGAAGATACAACTAATAGATAGTTCATAGGTTCCAGTGGTCTATTTAATTTTTGCGAAAAAGCATGCGATACATATGAATGTGTAGACCCCGAATCAATCAGAACATATGCATTTTGAGTACAAATTGAGAGTATACCTGACACAACGGTCTCGGTATTCTGTACGTCTCCTGGTAGGAGTGCGAACACTCGACCTTGCCTCATAGGCTCTTTTCCAGTAGCTTTGGGATTAGGTTTTGGTGCAACAGTTGATGTTGCGGCGCTGGCTGCAGCTTTACTATTGCCCTGAGGAGCAGAAGGGCAATCTTTGACCATGTGGCCCACCTTGCCACACCTGTAACAAGCACCTAAAATTTTATAACAAACCCCTTTATGTTTTTACCACATTCAGAACAGGGCGGTATGGAACTATTTCCTTGGCTGGAACTGGTTGTTGACCCCGTATTTTGCTTTTTGTTCAAGGGGCTGTTCCGGCCTTTCTTAAATTTAAAACCCCGTCTCTTACCGCGCCATTCAGTCGCTGGTGTTTCAGTCTGTTTCAGTGCTTCGATGTTTGACTCAGCCATTATTGCTCGGTCAAGAACATCTACATATTTCAGTAACTTCAGGACATTTATTTTGTCAAGGATTTCAACATTAAGGCCGCCTTCAAACTTCCTGGCCTTTTTGTAATCGGTATCCACCATGTGTGGTGTATATCTGGCGAGTTCAGTGAATTTTGATTCGTACTCAGCTACGGACATAGTGCCTTGTTTCAGTTGTTCAAACTCAGTCACTTTTCGGTCCCTGACACACTGAGGGAAGTATTTCTCAAAGAAGGCTCCCTTAAACTGAGCCCAATCCATGGCAGTATTGGTGTCGCGAACCAGCATCCACCACCTTCTGGCCTCTTCTTGTAAGGTGAGGGTAGCCAGTAGCACTTTGTGTGCTTCAGAACACGGAAAGACTTCAAACAATTTCTCGGTCTCTAGGACCCATGCTTCGGCCTTTAATGGTTCAAGGCCTCCTTGAAATAATGGCGGTTTCATTTTACTGAACTTCTGCGTTAGAGCAATTATATCATCATTCACATTCGGTTCCGGCTGTACCGAAGGAGGTGGGGCCTGTTGGTTCTGTTGTTGCCTTAAGGCCTCAGTCAGCAGTTCAACTGTTCTTTCTAATCTCGTCATTCTGGCGTCAGATGATTCTGTTTCATCGGCAGTTCTTGCATTGTCCATTTCACTATAGGCAATTATGGCAAAAATAAACATAGGCAGTTGCATACTTTAAACATATTAACACATTAGCACATATATTCATGTCATGGCCACACACACTTTTTCAATGCTCATGCAATGCCCTAATTACTTTTCTAGGACATCCTATAGCTCATTTGGACACGTGTGTGCGGTATAACTCGTGGTTTAGTATCGCTCTGATACCACTCTGTCACGACCCAAACCCGCCCCTATGGGTTTAGCACCGTAACCGGCCAGTAATCCGTGATTACTGAAGGCCTGCTTAACAGTAATAACAGTAATACAGAGTACAGGGGCTGGCGGAAGCCAAAACAATAAATGGAAGATGTCCAATGAGCTGTGACAATCTGTATGCAAAAAGACTTTTCATAACATATTCACATCATAACAAGAACAGTATATACATACAACTTATACAGACATTCAGGTTAGGGATCAATTCCCTACCATAACAGTACAGTACCAGTCTATACAGTCTATACAAAACAGAAACAGAAAGGGGGAATCTAAAACACCCCAAAGAAGCCTTGGCTTAGCAGCACTTGGAACCTCGCAGTGAGGCACAATGGTTGGCTTGACAAAAAGAGAGTTAAACCCAACGCTCTTAGCTCCGATCCGGTGCCTGGACACCTACATATATATATAAATAGTGAGCTAAAGCCCAGTGAATAACATATGCGTAAAGAGGTTAAGAATGAATGTCCTTTCAGTATTTAAAACAGTCATTTGAACAGTATATCAGTTATTCGATCCTAGCAGTCATAAGTGGTACATCCAATAGCAAACAGTACAGTAGGTCTTAACAGACCGAACGGTCAGTTGATGGCCATCATGTCAGTAAACAGTAGTGGTTCCAACATGAGAACCGACAGAGATCTCTGTAACAGTAGCAGTGACAGTACAGTAACAATATATTGCTAAGGATGCCACGAATACAGTTCGCAAATAGGACAAACATTCATTCAGTAAGAAATATCATTCAGAAAGCAGTACAGTTGATCATTCAGAAAATATTCGCGATTGAATATATCTTTACAACATTGTTACTCACAGAGTTCTGGGCTACAAATAGGCTAGTGAGCGTCCTCGGATGCCAACCCTACACAGTTACAGGATGAACACACACTAAGTTACACGCTTGGGAAACAATAACTTAGTCCCTATCTTGACTCGGTGTGGTTCTACATCAATATCCTCCTTCAGATGCGTTAAACATGTCCTAGGAATGCCTAGGATAGAAAGAGGATGCAAAGATGCACTTTAAAACACTTTTTAAAATTTGCTAAAACAGGGGTCCACGCTCGAGCGTGGCTTTCTACGCTCAAGCGAACGTGCAGAACAAAGAGCCTCGCTCGAGCGTGACTTTCCTCGCTCGAGCGGACTACAAAAGTACTGGACGCATGAAATTCACGCTCGACGGGCGCTCGACCCTCGCTCGAGCGTGAGACACAAGTCCTCGCTCGAGCGTGCATTCCCTCGCTCGAGCAGACTATAAACACATGCAAAGTACTGGATACACGCATTTCACACTCGAGCGTTACTTTCCTCGCTCGAGCGGCCTGCATGTACTCTCAGAGTGTACGCTCAAACGTGAAGTCCTACGCTCAAGCGTGGGTCCAAAATCTGGAATTTCCAGATTGAACCTCCAAGATCAAATTCAACTTTTAAAGCATCAAATTCGATCCTTTTGGGCTAATTTTCTAGAAAACACTTTAAAACTCATAACATGACATGTTTCGAAGATCAATTTGCAAAATCAAAGCCCAAAGGTAGTTCAATTGAACCCAAATTTCAACTCAAAATTTAATAACGTGAAGAACAATGCAAATTCAACACATGCATGGGTTCCTAGGAACTCCAATGTTCTAAAACAAGATCAAATGCAAGATTTAACTTCAAAACATGGTGAGTTCATGGATTAAGACCAAAAATATGAACATGCGTGAAGAAATTCTCATGAAAATGACTTCAAAATGCCATGGTAGAGACATGCATGCAAGGTCTAGCTCTCCAATCAACATTTTAAACCAATGTAAGACCTTAAAACTCTAATCTTCCATGAACCATGCAAAAACTAACTTAAATTCATAAACAAGAAGGTAAATGTCCTACCTTAGGTCTTCAATTTTAGGTATAGAAGCTCAATTATGCAATCAACCTTCAATTCTTCTAAATTCCAAGCCAAAACTTGTTGAAACCAATTTTCTCCTAACTCTCTCTCTCTCTCTAGTCGGTTTGGTCTCTAGGAAGATGAATGAAGAGTGATGCCAAGCATAAGTAAATCAAGACTAATAGATGGCCTAGCATTGTCCACTAATGGCAATTTGGTAAATAACTCAAATTGATGTAATACAACTTTTTAATCTAATTTAATCATACCAAATCAAATTTCAACTAAATTTACCATAAATTCACATTAATTCTAATTAACACAAAACACTAATCAGTTCCGGATTCGGCCGCCAATAAGGCCTTCAATTTGCAGTTTAACACATAAAACATGAGTAAATCAATTAACAGTCAAACAGATAGAAATGCCATCAAACAGATAAATTCATAAGCCTCTGATAAGTTGCCCCGTCATTCTTCAGGCCGAAGGGCATGACTTTATAACAATAAGTTCCTCTCGGGGTGAGGAATGCCATTTTTTCCTGGTCCTCCGGATGCATGGCTATTTGGTGGTAACCTCTGTACACATCCAAGAAGCTCATACGTTGGTGATGCACAGTCGCATCCGCTAATTAATTAATTCTAGGAAGAGGAAAATAGTCTTTGGGATAGGCCTTATTCAAGTCTGTGAAGTCCACGTAAACGCGCCAGGATCCGTTTTTCTTCTTCACAACAATGGAATTGGACAGCCAGATGGGGTAGTTCATTTCGCGGATTGCTCTGGCCTCCAGAAGCTTGTCAACTTCTACAACAACGGCCGAAATATGCTTAGCTGCCGATCGGCAACTCTTCTGAATGACAGGTTTAGCTTTTGGGTCTACATTCAAACGGTGTTGCACCACACTAGAGTCCACTCCCGGCATCTCATAAGGCGTCCAGGCAAATACATCAATATTGCCAAGTAGGAATGAAACCAACTCTTAGCGCTCCTTGGCAGTGAGACAACTGCAGATCATGAAGAATTTATCGAGTTCATCTTCAATTCCAATTTGATCGAGATCCTCAGTTGCCTTATCGGTGGGGGGTTTGCCAACATCCTCGAGGCTTTCTCGGTCTGAAATTTTGATTGAGTTTACTTCCATCTCCCTTGGATTTTTTGCCGAGGCAGTAAGGTAGCATTTCTTTGCTGACTTCTGAGAGCCTTGAATTTGCTCAATGTCATGTTGCATTGGGAAGCAGAGTAGGTAATGGTAAGTGCTTGGTATGGCCTGCATCGCGTGCGTCTAGGTTCTTTCCATGATTATGTTGTACGGTGATGGAAGCTTAAGGACCAGAAACTCCACGTGAAGTGTCCTAGTACCTGCACGCACCGCAACTGTGACCTTGCCCAGCGGGTATTCAGAATTGGTATTGAAGCCGAACAAGGGGTATTCTGTCGGCAGTAAGTTCGAATCTTTGAAGCCGAGCTTAAGAAATGTCTTGTAGTACCTCATCTCTGATGTGCTCCCCTGATCAATCAGAATACGTTCAACAACAAATTTTTTTACTCCCAACTCGATAACAAGGGCATCGTCTTAGAAAAGGAACACCCCCTCAAGATCCGTGTCGTCGAAGCTAATCTTACCGGTCTGACGAGACCGTTTGACTGGTGTGGATGGCTTGGACAGGCATGGTTGAGACTGAATCATATGGATGCTGTTTGGCAACGAAAGACTATATATCATATAAATTACACCCAGTGGAGGTGACTCCGGGCTCAAAACCACCGTATTTGGTGGGTTGACCTTGTAAGGGAGGTATTGAACTAGTCGGCCATCCTGCACTAGTTCCTCAAGATGGTCCTTCAAGGCGTAGCATCTGTCGGTTTCATACCTATGGTCCTTATGATATTCACATCGCCGATCCCTCTGTCTTGTGTTGAAAGGTCCAATCATCCTGGCCGGCCACTTAAAGAACGGCAAATGCTGGACTTTGGGAAAGATCTTGCTAATCGGCTCAATTAACTCTATATACTTCTTGTCGGACTACTTGGGGCATCTGATTTTCACTTGATATTGCTTGCTTGATCGGTATGAATGTTGTTTCCTTGATCGACGTGGATCTCGGCGACTTTCCTGTTTTGGCCTACCGTGCGGCTCAAGGCTCTTTTTTGGTGGTATAACACTTATCGGTTGTACCAAGGTAGGTGTCACTGTTTCCATGACCTTCTAACTAGCTTTGACATGGAGGGCATCATCCTTCACCTTACAATACTCCTCAACCTTCTTCATTAAGGCCAAGACAGTTTTGGGAGGTCGTCTAGTCAATGAGCTCCTGAGCGGACTACTGAGGTGTAAGCCCATCTTAAAGGTAGTAATGGCCATAGCATCATTGCAAGCATCGTCAATGAAGTTGAAACATTCCCAATAGCGCGCCAAATATTCACGTAGGGTTTCTTCCGACTTCATTTGCATTGCTCAGAGCGAGTTGGCTTGCTTAGGCTGGATCTCATTAGTGATAAATCTTGCCCGGAAGGACTTCTGGAGCTGATGGAAACTCTTGACTGAGGCTGGTTCAAGCTTATAATAGCATCTGCTGGCCAATGGTCCCAAGCTGCTTGGAAACATGCGGCACATGTGTGCTTCCTCATCAGCATACAATGTCATCGCCTGCTTGTCATGGCGAATGTAATCCGTAAGATCCGATTTTCCATCATACAACGTAAACATCGATGCTTTGAACTTTTTAGGCAAGACGGCCTTTGCGATTCGCTACATGAAAGGATCATGTATGTCCTCTTCGTCTGAGCCACCATCTCCTTTTCCTCGCCTATGTTGCACATATAGGCTTCTCTCAAATGAGCTGGACACGCCAGCTTGCCCCTTTTTCCTGGGCTCTTATGCTGATGAGTCAAAGGTGCTGCTGCTGTCATGTTTCCGATGCCGACGTCGTTAATTATCCTTCTTCTGTTCTAGTGATCGACCCCGCTCTTGATGTGGTGCGGTCTGCTGAGATTTGGCTAACTCTAAAGCCAGCTCTTTACGTAAACATTCGTTATCAGCCGACATATCTTCTAAACGTTATTCATTTCGTTTTGCTTGGTCCATCATTGTTTGCATGGTTTCCTGCACCGAGATTGAAGGCGAGGATTGAGCTACTAGGTTGAAATTCAAGGCTCTTCGTGCGGTGATATTCTCCGAACTAAGCATAGTTCTTAGTATAACATTGTCAGCAACAAGAGGAAGATCATCTGTTATGTCTGCCATGAACGCGCTAGAGTATTCCTATAGACGACGCCAATTATGATGAAATGGATTTAGAAATACTCTCGTCCAAACAGACCTTCTTGATCCTCGCTTTTCTCTCAGCGTGATGGTCTCCCTTCTGATCTTTTCTTTTCTCACAAGTTATCTCTCATTCTTCTTGATTATGGCTCCTCATTTTATAATGTTCCCCAGTGGCCTTCCAGGGGGCCACTTCCTCCTCTTGGGCCTCGTCCTCGTCCTTGGGCCCCCATGCAACCCACAGGTTATACGGCTCTAATGGCCCTCTAACTTGGTTTTACTTGGCCATGGCTCTTACTGGACCTAGCATGGGCCGACTTGTATTTGGCCATCCTTTGCAACGGTTATGGTTTACACATGAGCTGGACTGTTTTCTAGCTGATTTATGCACGCCCCTTTCCTAATTCGGTCAGCTTACGAGTTTCCCACATTCTCATTTATTCGGCCACCACATTAATAAATATATATAAGGCTCACTCATTTATATATAGAAATGTGAAAATACTGTAAAAAATAAAATTAAATGTAATATTTTTTTCTTTTTAATATCAAACATTGCACCATAAATATTGCATTTGTTAGTAGAATTTGAAGTGTAAAAATACTATAAGAAATAAGATTAAATGTAATATTTATTTATTTTTTAATATCATACATTGCACCATAAATATTGTATTTGTTAGTAGAATTTGTCTATCCCTTGACGGGTGGTTTGAGTATCACCTAAATAAACTGCTTATTAGTTTATTTACTACAAATTATTTCATTATTTTTTTATTTTTACTTTTTTGGACATATTTTCATAAAAAAATCAATAAAATCTCTTTTGGCAACTTTTAATTTTAATTAAAAAGTCAAAAAGTAATTATAAATTGTCAGATTGTTTTTTCTATTTTTTTATATATTTTTTATAAAAATTAAAAAATTATCAAAATAATCTATTTTCAAACGAGATCTAAACCACTAAATAAGCCCACGAATGTATTGTTAGAGTCTCATTTTATCCCTCACGCATTTGGTTGTTTCCTTCCACTTTTCAGGGAAGGATTCCATAACCGTGTTGGTAGGTAGTGTTAGCAGGTATTTTAATATTATATTGTGATATTGGTTTCCATCAATCTTCCCATTCCTATCCTTTTCAAGACTTTCAAGGTAAGTTTCCAAGTCTTGGTCAAGTCCACCATGCTTATCCATCAAAGTCTTACAAGATAAGGCTTTGCCAAAGTCTTCCAAGTCTTGATCATTTTCTTATCCACCAAGGCAATCGCCTAACTAGTTTCATTTCTATATATATTGAACTTGTGTCATATTTTAGACCTACGAGTGAAGAAGTTTTGGTTGTGTTGTTATGTCTTGAGTGAGATTATCAGGCAAATAAAAAGGGTGTGTGTGATAAAGCTTGGGTTCAACCAATTGTGCAGTATTAGTGAACCATACGACTTAGTCGGGCTGTTGTATCCTGGGGGGGACAAGTCAAGGTTTTTCTGCTGCACCGGTGTGAGGCTTTGCCTAACCGCAGAGGGCTTGAATCTCCTTAAAGAGAGCGAATTTCCCGCGCCTCAACCCTTTATTGTAACTTTTATTATTTGTATTTTCTGGTGTTTTATTTGCAATTATCACCAACAATTTTAAGGAGATTCAAGTAGCAAAAGTTCATGGAGCCAGTACTGGAGAAGCCCAACGAGAATACCGGCGTTCTCAACAAGCCCTTCCGGTTCAAGGGAGCTCATTTCAAGAGATGGAAAGGCAAGGTGCTTTTCTACCTCAGTCTTCTCAAGGTGGCGTATATCCTGACCGAGAAAAATCCGAACAAAGTCCCCACTAAAGAGATGACCGACGAGGAGTATGCTGCTCATCTTGAAAAAATTGAAAAATACAACACAGATGAGTATAAATGTCGATACTATCTTTTGAATTGTCTTTCAGATCAATTTTATGATTATTATGATACTACTTACACCACGACCAAGAAAATTTGGAAAACCTTGCAGAACAAATATGACACTGAAGAGGTAGGCGCTAAAAAATATGCTGCAAGCCGTTTTTTCCGCTATCAGATGATAGATGGAAAATCAGTGGTGGAGCAAGTTCAAGATTTTCAGATGTTAGTAGCTGAAGTTAGATCTGAAGGCATCAAAATTGGAGACAATCTTGTTGTAGCAGGTATTGTTGACAAACTTCCATCATCTTAGAAAGGCAAGGTGCTTTTTTACCTCAGTCTTCTCAAGGTGGCGTATATCCTGACCGAGAAAAATCCGAACAAAGTCCCCACTGAAGAGATGACCGACGGGGAGTATGCTGCTCATCTTGAAAAAATCGAAAAATACAACACAGATGAGTATAAATGTCGATACTATCTTTTGAATTGTCTTTCAGATCAATTTTATGATTATTATGATACTACTTACACCACGGCCAAGAAAATTTGGAAAACCTTGCAGAACAAATATGACACTGAAGAGGCAGGCGCTAAAAAATATGCTGCAAGCCGTTTTTTCCGCTATCAGATGATAGATGGAAAATCAGTGGTGGAGCAAGTTCAAGATTTTCAGATGTTAGTAGCTGAAGTTAGATCTGAAGGCATCAAAATTGGAGACAATCTTGTTGTAGCAGGTATTGTTGACAAACTTCCATCATCTTGGAGGGAGTTCCAGAAGTCGATGCGTCACAAGCAAAAAGAGACATCCTTGGAGACTCTAATCACACGGATTCGGGTGGAGGAGGAAGCACGAGGACAAGATGCGCTTATGACACAAGAGCATTCCACTGCTAAGGTAAATTTAACTTCTGAAAATACTTTACCTAAAGGTCGATTTCATAAAAATAGTCACTTGAAGCCAGTTAAGAAAATTTGGAAAAATACTGGAAGGCCACAAAATAAAAATTACCCGATGCAAAAGAAATGGAACCAAGAACCCCCTTCACAAGATATGACAAATGTGACATGTTTTGTGTGTGGCAAAAGTGGGCATATTGCTCGAACTTGCAAATTTCAGAAACAACAGTCTCGACCACAGGCTAATGTTACCGAGGAACCATTTGTGGCTATGGTCACAGATATTTTTATGGTTCAATCTGTGGAAGGGTGGTGGGCAGACTCTGGTGCCAATAGGCATGTCTGCTATGATAAAGATTGGTTCAAAAATTTCACTCCTTTTAATGAGGAGAGGACTGTCATGCTTGGTGACTCCAGTTTAACCAAGGTGCTCGGGTATGGGGATGTTGAGCTGAATTTTACCTCTGGACGTGTGCTTGTTTTAAAAGATGTGTTGTACACACCGTCTATGAGAAAAAATTTGATGTCAAGTTATTTGCTCAACAAAGCTGGTTTCAAACAAACTATTGAATCTGACCAATATGTAATTACTAAAAAAGGCATATTTGTGGGAAAAGGGTATGCATGTGATGGAATGTTTAAATTAAATGTTGAGAATAAGAAAGCACATGTTTCTGTTTACATGCTGTCTTCTATGAATTTTTGGCATGCTCGTCTATGTCATATTAATAGCCGATATGTGGGAGTCATGAGTAGTTTAGGATTAATTCCCAGACTAACAAACAAGTTTGAGAAATGTGAAGTTTGCAGTCAAGCAAAAATAACTAAAAGGCCTCATAAAAGTGTGGTGAGAAATACTGAATTGTTAGAATTAATTCACACTGATTTATGTGAATTTGAAGAATTTTAACACGTGGTGGAAATAGATATTTTATCACTTTTATTGATGATTTTTCAAAATACACTTATGCATACTTGTTGAAAAATAAAAGTGATGCTTTTGAAAAATTTAAAGAATTCTTTCTTGAAGTTGAAAATCAATTCGATAAAAAGATTAAAAGATATAGAAGTAATAGAGGCCGGGAGTATGAATCTTTTGGATTCAACTCGTTTGCTCAGTCTTTGGGAATAATCCATGAAACTACTCCACTATATTCACCTGCATCTAATGGTGTAGCAGAAAGGAAAAATAGAACTTTAACTGATTTAACAAATGCTATGCTAATTGAAGCAGGTGCTCCTTCAAATTTGTGGGGAGAAGCAATTTTAACTGCATGTTATGTTATGAATAGAGTGCCACATAAAAAAACAAAAGTTACACCTTTTGAGTTGTGGAAAGGGCATAAGCCAAATTTGAGATATTTGAGGGTTTGGGGTTGTCTAGCTTTTGTTAGACTTGTGGACCCTAAAAGACCTAAATTAGGTGTGAAAGCTGCAACTTGTGCTTTTCTTGGATGTGCATCAAATAGTACAGCCTATAGATATTTTGATATTGAAAACAAAATAATTTTTGAATAAGGTGATGCAATTTTTCATGAAGAAAAATTTCCTTTTAAATCTAAAAATGGTGGGGGTCAAAATTATCAAGAAAATATTTTATCTGAAACTGGTTCCTTTACTCCTCTTTTACAAAACCAAGATACTGTAGTTTTGAACCTAGAAGGAGTGCAAGAGCCAGATTAGAAAAAGATTTTGGCCCTGATTATCATGTTTTTAATGTGAAAGAAACTCCATTAACTTTACAAGAAGCTTTGGCATCTCCTGACTCTGTTTTTTGGAACGAGGCTGTAAATGATGAGATGGAATCATTATTATCCAATAAAACTTGGGTATTAGTAGATTTACCACCAGGTTGTAAAACTATTGGCTGTAAATGGGTTTTGAGAAAAAAACTTAAACCGGATGGAACTATTGCAAAAGGTTTTAAACAACAAGCAGATCTTGACTTTTTTGATACATTTTCTCCGGTTACTAGAGTTACATCCATTAGATTGTTAATTGCAGTGGCTGCAATTCATGATCTAAAAATTCATCAAATGGATGTTAAAACAGCCTTTTTAAATGGAGACCTGGGTGAAGAAATCTATATGGATCAACCTGAGGGTTTTGTGGAACCCGGTCAAGAAAGCAAAGTGTGCAAGCTAGTTAAATCCCTCTATGGCTTAAAACAGGCCCCTAAACAGTGACTTGAGAAATTTGATTCCTGCATGATTGAGAATGGCTATAAAACGAATGAATGTGATAAATGCATTTACTATAAATCTGAAGAAAATTCACATGTCATTATTAGCCTCTATGTGGATGATTTACTTATATTTGGCTCTAATTTGCATATCATCGTGGAAACTAAAAATATGCTTAGTAGCCATTTTGATATGAAAGATCTTGGTGAGGCTAATTATATTTTGGGAATGAAAATTACCAAAACCTGTAATGGAATATTTCTTGATTAGTCGCATTATGTTGAGAAAATTTTGCGAAAATATAATTTTTATAACTGCAAGCATGTTCTTACTCCTTTTGATCCTCATGTTCGTTTATTTACTGTTAAAAATGATGAGGATATAATTAATCAAAAGGAATATGCTAGTATGATTGGTAGCTTGCGTTATGCGACTGACTGTACTAGACCTGACATTGCATATGCAGTTGGAGTACTTAGCAGGTTTACTAGCAAGCCTGGCAGTGATCACTGGCTAGCCATTGAGCGTATTATGAAATATTTATCTGGTACCATAAAATATGGCTTGTTTTATAATAAGTATCCTGCAGTACTTGAAGGTTACAGTGATGCCGATTGGAATACCTTGTCAGGTGATTCATTATCAACCACTGGTTACTTATTTACATTGGGAGGTGGTGCTATAAGTTGGAAATCGAAAAAACAAACCATTATTGCTAATTCAACAATGGAGGCTGAGCTTATTGCTTTAGCTACAGCCAGTGAAGAAGCAAATTGGTTAAGAGATTTGTTAAATGAAATCTCTTGTTGGGAAAAACCGATTCCACCTATATTGATTCATTGTGATAGCACCGCAGCAATTGGTCGAGTTAATAACCGTTATTATAACGGTAAATCCAGACCTATCAGAAGAAAACACAATACTGTGAGATCTTATATGAATAATGGCATCATAAATGTGGATTATATTAAATCTGGTGATAATCTTGCAGATCCATTAACTAAGGCCTTAGCAAGAGATAGAGTCTGGAATACATCGAGGGGGATGGGGTTGAAGCCCATTGAATATAGCAGGAGCCATGTATGAGGATACTCAACCCAGGGACCAGAGATCCTGTAACTGGGTTCAATGAGAAAAACGATCATATGATGGCCGTGAGAAATGCACTAAATCACTTTTTACCCATCCCTATGATGTAAGTGCATTTATCCTGTAACGCTGTAGAGGTTGAGTTATTAAAAAACTCTTAATGAATTTATGTAGCTCTTATTGAGTGGGGTGTCATAGTTACAAGAGTACCCTTGACAGAATTCACCTATGTGAGTGTGGTAGTGGGGCCGCTACCTATAAGATTTGGGCTAATTCTCAAACACACTCATGAATCCTGGGATCGCACAAGGCCGTAATGTGCTAGCTTTTAAAGCTTTTGTGAACACCTGGAATATTATGTGTGTGTAATAATTATTTAGTTCCTTTAAGTAGTCATAGTTCAATGCTGAGCATACTATTGGCTTTGGAGTAGATATTATTGTTTCACTAATGGAGGTTCAATGCAAAGCACACCTACCATGATGCATAATATTCTTATTTGCCTAATAATCTCAGTTTTGTTACCTATAATATTAAAATAGGTGGGGGAATGTTAGCAGGTATTTTAATATTATATTGTGATATTGGTTTCCATCAGTCTTCCCATTCCTATCATTTCCAAGACTTCCAAGGTAAGTTTTCAAGTCTTGGTCAAGTCCACCATGCTTATCCATCCAAGTCTTACAAGATAAGGCTTTGCCAAAGTCTTCCAAGTCTTGATCATTTTCTTATCCACCAAGGCAATCGCCTAACTAGTTTCATTTCTATATATATTGAACTTGTGTTATATTTTAGACCTACGAGTGAAGAAGTTTTGGTTGTGTTGTTATGTCTTGAGTGAGATTATCAGGCAAATAAAAAGGGTGTGTGTGATAAAGCTTGGGTTCAACCAATTGTGCAGTATTGGTGAATCATACGGCTTAGTCGGGCTATTGTATCTTAGGGAGGACAAGTCAAGGTTTTTCTGCTGCACCGGTGTGAGGCTTTGCCTAACCGCAGAGGGCTTGAATCTCCTTAAAGAGAGTGAATTTCCCGCGCCTTAGCCCTTTATTGTAACTTTTATTATTTGTATTTTCTGGTGTTTTATTTGTAATTATTACCAACAGGTAGCAAGAGGGTTGTCATGTGACAGTTTTTATTTATTTATTTATTTTTATTTTAAGATGAGGTTTCTATAACTGCTTATTAAAGCGGCCAGTTGTCTTTTTCTGTTTTTGGTTTTCTATTATTATTTAAGATGGGGTTTCTATAACAACTTATTAAGGTTTGTTTTGAAAAAATAGTTAAAAGTTAATTTTTTGAACTTTTTTAAAAAATAGATTAAAAACTGAGAGATAATGTGACTTAAAATGGATTAAAAATTGAAAGATAACTTTAATCATCTTCCTAAAATAGCTATAAAGTGGCCATTTGGCCATTTCGGCTACTTAAACAACAATGATAAAGAGTTCTAATTTTGAAACTCTAAAGAAAGTTCTAATGATGTGGCACGAGAAGAAAAAAAAATAACAAAAAAACAAAAAAGAACAAACATGACACACACATCACATGTGAACCTCACTCCTTATCACATTATTAAAACGCTCTTTAAAATTTCAAAATTAAAGATTTCAATCTTTATTCAATCCTATAATAATCAGGTTTTTATTTCACAAGTAAAAAGGTCGGCAATTTGAGGTGAGCCCACCAGAGGTTTATTATACGGTGGTCTAGGCATGAGAGGGGAGGGTGGTCATGTCGAGTCAAGATTTATAAAAAGTTGAATATCTTAATATTGAGTAATTTTTATATGTTGATAAGATATATGTTATGTGGTACTTTTATTATTGTGATTAGATTTGAAAGTAGGATTCATTACATTTATGTTAGGCATTTGGAGAATAATAGGAGACATATGCATTTGTGATTAGTAGAAGGTAATGTCATGTAATACCTTATTGATATACAAAAATTTCCCCTCAATATTATAGGATTAATTTGAATTTGTTTTGATGATTAAAATTTTTCATTTAATACAATTAACTGAAAAAATTATCCATGAGAAAAATAAAAGCTATCTAACATTGATTGTCATACTATCAAATTATTTTTATTTATACGATCTTTATATTTGTAAGAATAGATCGTTCATTTATTATAATATATATATATATATATAATTTGATTTAGTGATTTCATACATATTTTTTTCAATTTGTCATATAAAATGAACAATTCAAATCACTTATATAAATACAAATTAATCTTATAATATGTCAACTTCACTATAAAATTAAGATTTTGAATAAATTATACCAACACTCCTTGAAGTTTGATTCTAATACAAATTTCCCCCTCGTGCATTCCAGAAATTATATTCCCATTTCTAAGATTTATTAATGTTTTGTTACAAATTGCCCCCATTCATTAGTTGACCGTTGAGTCAACTAACAATCTGCTTGATGACTGATGTTAAATTTTTTTCAAATACTAATTTTGCCCTCAATTTTTGTCCCTTTCTCTCAGCTGCTATATACTCTCTTTTTTTTTTCTTTTTTCTTTTTTTTTTTGTCTACATCTTTTGCATGCAGAACAGCACCCACCCACCACGTCCAGCTCTCTCCTCCTTCCTTCCACCTCTCGGCGACATGATCCTACTCACCACCATAATACACCACAAACATTAGACATAGATCTGTGTATAGACCACCGAATTCAATGGAGAAACATAAACAAATGTTATATGCAAATTATATCTAACATTGTATATTTTTTGGGGTGTTTGGCAAGTTGGATTTTAGTTTTTTTTTTACTAAAATTCACAAAAAAATAAAATAGACTAAAATAGTTAATAAGACAAAATGTCACACCAAATCTAAAATTATTTTATTTTTTTTTCACAAACATCACATCCAATTATAAAAAAATTCAATAATCTTCCCAAACACCAAAATTTTAACTTATTAAAATGACTAAAAACTAAAACAACCTATTAAAATAATAACTTCCTAAACACCCACTTTGACATGAGACGGAGGGAACTAAGGACTGGGGGCACGTGATCCCCTCATTTTTTAAAAATTATATCAATACCCATGAATATTAAAAGTAGGATTGGGCTTTTTCTATGTTGAGATTTTAATTTGAGAGAACTTGAAAGATCTATAAAACCCATTATGAGTCTCGTTTCAATGATTTGAAGTGTTCATTTTGTAGAACCCTGATCATATATTATCCATAAAAGAAATTAGTTCAATCTAATAATTATGACTTTTTCATTTTATCGCATTTGTATTCGAAAAAAATGGACAACAAATATATTTTTGAAATAGATTATTCATTTTTTAAGAGACAAATGCGATAAAATGAAAAAGTTATAATTATCAAATTGTCCTAAATTTTTTAATAGATAATATACATTGAATACTTTACAAAATGAACGGTTTGAATCATCAAAATGAGATTCGTAACAAACTCTACAGGCCCCTCAAGTTTTATTATGTTGAGATCTCAACATAAGAGAAACCCAACTCAAAACGTATCTCTAATATATCCTTTGTAAAATTATACTAGTGCCCCTCCTAAATTATTAAGGTACTTAATATTTTTAATTTTTTGAAAAGAACTTCTATATGATGTTTTAAAAAAAGAGTAATAATATACAAACTAAATATTAGTACAAAAATTCTATACAAAATGAGTTGGCATCTTGTGGATCCTTTATTTTCAATCAAAACATCTACTATTGTCTTTGTAATTCCACAAATATTATTGGCACATCATTTGATGAATTTTTTTATATGAATTTTATGTTTGCAAATCACTTTTCTTAAGAAAAATGTGAAAAGGGTCTTTCTTCTAATCCGTGAACTCTATCTTGAACACATTGACACTCTCTTTGTATTCCTCACTCATTTTCCTTAGGGGTGAGCGGCGGATATACCGATCCGCTAAAACTGACCGAACCGAACCGATCCGCCGCATTTTGGACGGATACGTGATGACGAGCGGACGGTTGCGGATTGATTTTCTCCAATCCGCCAATTTGGCGGACGGATGGCGGACTTGAGGTTTTTTTGGCCGCAACCGAACCGCCAAACCGCGAGCACTCTTAGTAATTTATAAGACTTTGTGTTTTCAATTTGTTTAAATATTCTATTTGTGTTTTCAATAGAAAAAGAGTTTAAATATTCTGTTGAAAAAAAGTTTTCAACCTGAATATATTTTTTGAATTGAAAAAAATAAATGTATTATTTATTTATATTTTTTGGTTTTTAAATCTAACTCTAAAAGTAATAAATAGAAAATATGATATATACTGATTGATTTTTGTTTTCAAAAACATATATAAATGTAACAATACAGAGACATACAATCTCTACTACTACTCTGTTCATGGTTTTGGTGGTTTGAATTGTTTTTATATTTTAAGAACCACATATTGTAATATTTTATATGGATGAGACATGCTGTGATTGTAATATGTGGATGAGGCATGTAGTAATTGTGATATTCTAAAGTTTCAAACTTTCTTTCTTTGGATGAGGCATACAGTAATTGTAATACTTTTTTAAGTCATTGACTGTAATACTTTTCTTTTTTTTTTTTTGAGGAAGCGTACAAGTTGAACTATGTTGAAAATTTATAAAATTTCAAACCGTCAAACCGATTCGCATCCATCCGTCAAACCGCCAATCCGCTCAATCCACATCCGCCGGATTGGCGGACGGATGCGGATTGATTTTCTCCAATCCGCCAATTTGGCGGACGGATGGCGGATTGAAGGTTCCGTGGCCGCAACCGACCCGCGCCCACCCCTAATTTTCCTTCATACTTTATATTCTTTATTTTTTTTTAGTTATTTGTGTTAGTTTGTATTGAAATGTGATAAGAGAAATGTAAGTAGTTAAATTATATTTTTTTAAATATTTTAATAATGATAAATTTATCCTCCAAAGTTGGAGTCTTATTTATAAGACATCACATGACTGCACTTACAATTTTATGATTTGAGTTTTATTTGGTATGAATTTTGAATTATTCAATTAGAAAATTAAGAAATAATCCAAAGAAAGTTCCAAGACAGATTTTGAGCATATAAACAAAGTAAAAGAGGCCTTTATTATGTGGCTGCTACGCCATGCCCAATCTAGATTGATTGGCTGGGGGAATGGGAGTTGATCTTAACTGTACTTTACCAAGGGGCAAAATATAAATGGGGCTGATCTAAGCCTTAGACTGATCCAAACCATTAAGCCCAAACCCGAGTGGCCATCCGATGTGGGTTAGATACCTATGTGGACTTAAACCATTAATCCCATCTCCACACAAATTATCCTCCTAAGTCCTCAAGTACTTGGGCCAAGCATGTTAAGGAATAGGTCAGCTCAAGCACAATACTGAACTGGGCCAAATTGATGGGCCACACCCATCAACAGAACCAAAGTGGGTTGACCCACTCAAAGCCATCCAAATGGGCCAGCCCATCTCTATAAGCGACCTCATGAAAGGCCGAATTGGTGTATGAACGGAACCAAGGTAAGGAACTCCTAAGCAAGCATGGATGTTCTAAATGCATGCATGTGCACAATGCCACCTCAACTAGTCCCCCTTCCTAGAATCACGAAATCAGTTAACAGAGAGAATGTGATATGTTATATGCATGATTACAATGAGCACATAACTCCATGGCTAACCACCTTGTGATCCCCTACCGTGGGCAATGCTAAAGAGAGTCTTCAGGCACCCAAATTTCATGAACCCATATTGGGAAACAAGCAAAGTCTTCTATATGAGCAACACTCTCTTCACATTGAAGGTAACTTATCACATCTTGAACTAACTCCTCACACATTCAACACTCCTTCTGTTCCTCTCTCTACACCTAGAGAAAGTATTTCATCTTCTCCGATCACTCATTCCCACATCGGAGGGCTTTTCCAGCCAACTCCGGCGCTGGGTAGCTCTGACGGTGCTCTGTTTTGCAAGCACTCAGTTCCTGAATAGTCTAGTTCAAGCTCAAAGCTCCAATTCACTTTCATCTAATGCAGTATTTGGTACACACACTCTACATATGCAATATAATTTGGAAGATAAGTAGCTTGAGGGGAAATGCGGTTAATTGAGAGGTTCTTTTTTTTTTTTTTTTTTTCCTTCAATTGGGTAATTGGAGTGCACAGCTCACTCAAAACATCTGAGAAGCTAACTAACTTAATCTTTGTGAATGAATGACTCTTTTCTCACCATACCCCACCCTACAATTCAAATGGAGTGTAAATGATATATGGGCATATATATGAGTATTCACGCGGAATTGAGAATGGTCAATTGATGTGTCACTTGCTTTGACATTGTGGGTTTAATAATGCTTGTGAATGCTTATGTAGCCACGATCAGTGTTTCCGTTGAACACTACATTAATAGACCTTTCTGAAGATATTTGAGTTAGGAGTTCACATTATTAATTGGAATGGAGAAGCTTATTCTAACTGGGGAGAACAGAACGGAACAAACCATATGCTGCAGCTTGCAGTGATAGAAGAATTTTATGCTCTGCTCTACTAGAATGGGGTAATATATACATATATATGGTTTATTTTTTATTTTATTTTTCTTTCTCATCAAACTCTATCAGATTAGGAGATATTACTGTTAGCATAGCAATTTGATATTTGTAATCTTGTGCTTTGCTACCTTACTATTATATATTCTATGTTTTGGTGGCTTTTAGCTCAAATGACATTAAGGCAATTCCACAGTTATTGCAAATTAATTACTAGTATTATGATTAGTAAAGCTGCTGATACATACTACCCTGAGGTATGTTAGGTTCTTTAACCATTGTTGTACTAGCTCACCATATGGATTCAATGCCCAATGATAGGATAGAGGCTACAATGGGTATCAGCTTGGAGAAACAGGTACCTAAATTGAAGTTCCATATTATTCATTGTATCACTGCAACAAATGTGCAATGTATATATATATAATACACATTCATAGATGAGGTGTAGAAAGAGACCTTTAATTTGCAGTTTGCAAACCCATGAGACTCGATTAAATTAATTGTTAAGTGGAAGGAAAATTTGAAAACAAATCAAGTCCTTTGGAGCCTTCTGTTAATGGAGGATGTCTAGGGGCTCAACTCTAGTTAATTTTTTCATGATTAATCTAAGTATACTGGTGAAAGAAATTCAAGTGCCTTGAGTGATCGCAGCGTAGCAATGGCCATTATAAATCCATGATTTATCAAGTATAATGGTGAAAGTGAAGGAAGTCCCTCTGTGGGACTCTAATTGAAGAGCCTCCACTGAATTGAGGAACCAAAAACCAATGGGACAGTTGTATGTGGCTGTTCTATCGTGTCCTGATATTTTTACATGATCCTACAACTAAGAATGCATTGAAATAAAGAGGGATAGAGATATTTGAAAGCAGAGAATCCATGGCCATGTTCGGAGGGTTAGATTTGGAGGTTGTGGGCAGGCAGATGCAATCATGCAAACAGCCAGTTCAAATTACTTGGAACTAACTAGTTTACCATCTGATAGTTTTTTTTTTTTTTTAAAAAAAATGCAGAACAATCATCATCAAGTGGCTAACCAAATACAGATGAGAATTGCAATAGACAAAGATAAATAGAATTTCAGATCTGAACCCAAGTAATTTGAGCAAGTATCTTCTTTTAATTTAAGCACACTTGATCACAATGTGTATGTATGTCAAATGATATTAAGGCTTCTAAGTTTGGGCTTGTCAAAAGGCTGAAAAACAAATGCTAAGAAAAACAGTTGTGGTAGTAGTCATTTATTGATCATTTTGGATCATCAGTTTATTACAACATCTGTAACTTGTAGATATTCAAACTAACATCATTCGACATCAAATGAATGGAAAAGAGAAGAAAAAAAAATTGTTGATTTATGTCTAATTGCCTTGGCAAGAAAAATTTAGCCTCTTTTAGGCTAAAATCCACAAAAACACAAAATATGTTAAAATAACTAATAAAACAAAGTATCACGTCAAATCCATAATTATTTCAATTTTTCTCTCATAAACATCACATCCAACTACAAAAAAATCCAATCATCTTCCCAAACACAAAAATTTTGACCTAACAAAATAACTAAAAATTAAAATACCAACTTCTCAAACACGCACGTAACATGAGTCAGCCTACATGGGCTGCAAAAGGAGTAGCAAACAGAGAGAGATGGCCGCCTAACACGTTTCCAAAGATTTGTTTCCCGTCTTCTTCAAGAACTTCACCAAAAACCTCATCACACTCCTCATATCTCCTTTTTTTTTTTTTTAATTTATCTGCGACTGTTTAGTGATCTGGAGTGTTCAAGCTCATCAGATGGATCCCAGTCCATAGAAGAGGAGAGAATCTTGGACAGAGTCATGAAAACCTCGGCCATAGCGGGTCGAGAATTGAGATCATCACGAGTGCCTATGCAGTTCTTGGCTAGCTGGGCCAAGGAGTAGGCCAAGTCCAAGGGGTATTGGTGCCCCAGACAAGGATCAATGAACCCTCGCAGTTTGTCTCTCACATTCTGTCCTCCGAGCACCTGACGTATAGTTGCAGATAACAACTCCTCCTCACCGTCCTCTTCATCTTCCCCATTCTTCTTGTTGTTGCCATCACGCCCCCCTCTTGCAGCTTCCCTTCCTGATAAGAGCTCCAACATCACCACACCAAATGCATAGACATCGAGTTTTGGGGTAACCAAACCATTCTCTATGTACTCAGGAGCCATATAACCGTGAGTGCCCACCACATGCCTCGTCAATTGCAGGTCTTGGTTCTCTGGAAGACTCCTTGCCAGCCCAAAATTGGCAACCTTAGCCCTCAAATGACCGTCAAGAAGGATGTTGCTGGTCTTCAAGTTCTTGTGGATGTAAGGGGGACTAGTGTAGTTGTGGAGGTAATTCAGGGCGTCCGCAACATCATAGGCAATCTGAACCCTCTGCTTCCAGCCTAGGTTGCTAGTGGAATAAGAAGCAGTTTTGGAATTTGAGTGTAGCCAATCGCTGAGGGACCCGTTCTCAGCATACTCATAAACAAGGTAAGTGTTCCCATCGTGCACGCAAAACCCAGAAAGCCTGATTATGCTAGAATGGTTGATCTGTTTCAAAATGTTGATCTCGTCTGAGACATCCCCTTTCATGACCTTAACAGCGGCATCATCGCCGTTGAAGGAACCCCGATATACAGAGCCCTTGATTCGGTTGGATTCGCCGAAGAACCCTGTGGCCTTTTGCAACTCCTCAAACTTATAAGCGGTAAGGGATCCAATGGCATATCGAACCCCTTCCGACGAGACAGACCAGGATTTGCTATCGGGCGGAACCGCACTGTAATCGGGTAATTCAGAAAGAGTCTTACCGGTGGGTTGTGGTGGTGAACCATGAACTGGCTTTTGATTTCGACGACGACGACGACGAAAGAAGAAGCAAAATAGAAATCCGGAGAAGGCGAGAAGAAGCAGGGCAGCACCTCCAACACCGGCGCCCACGAAAACCCATTTGGGGGAAGAAGTGGTGGTGTTGTTCCCAACGGAGAACTCAGGGGAGGAGGGAGGCGAAGGAGGAGGAGGAGGAGAGAGGGCGGCGGTGTTGAGCTTGGTGGGGTGGGTTCGAAGGGGAACAAGGAGTGGGGTGAAGGGGAAGATGATGCTATCGGGAGAGAGCTCGTTAGCGAAGAGTATGGTTTGGTTGTCGGCGGCGCCGGCGAAGGTGTTGGCGATGGATTCGATGGAGTCGCCCCAGTTGACGAGGTATGTGAGGAGGTAGTTGAAGCCAGAGTGGGTCTGATTGGAGGTGGGGCAAGCGCAGCTGAGAGGGACGGAGAGTCTCATGCCGACGAGGAGGTCGCGATAGTAGTAGGGGTTCTGGGCTTTCATGGCCTGGCAAGTGGTGAGCCCCTCGTAGGTGTTATTGGATACCGTAAAGTAGGTCTCGGATGTGGTCTTGAGAACGTAGGAGGCGTTGTGCTGGTAGTAGGAGGAGGAGGAGGAGGAGGAGACTGTAGATGTAGTATTAGTACTGGAATTGGAATTATTGGAATTGTTGGAATTGGAGAAACAGGTGCAGTTTACGGGGACTATGAGGAGAGTGTCGGTGGGGATGGTTTGGACGTCGGAGATGTTGTTGATTTGGGCAATCTGAGAGGGATCGGCGCTGAGGAGGTAGCCTATGGTGGCTGGGGAGTTGTAGATTGGGGTGGATCGGAAGGTCAGATATGAAAGGCACGATGATGCTACTCCATTGCACACGTATCCTAACGTGTTGGCGTAATTATTGTCGCAGTCCAGCTGCTTGTTATTTACATATGTCTGTTGGCCGCTCGATCCTTGAATTTCTTGGAAGAGAACCAACACAACCACAACCACAACAACAATATTACAAATAATTCTCACCATTTCCTACAACCCACGATCAATTAATCAATCAATATATATTCTTTGGATGGAATTGGGAATAAATTGCACAAACAATTCGGATTTAAAACAAACTCCCTAATTGTGAAGAGGAAGGGAGCGTGAGACTTGAGAGGAAGACCAAGACGAAGACCACCGAGAGATCGAGAGAGAGCATGCAGTAAGTAGCCGGTACTGGGTTGCTTTGCTGCTATGGGTTACTCTATCTCTTATGTTTCTGTGGTGGCTGTGGCCCAACTCTAGCAACGGCTAAAGTTGATATGATTAATCATGTAGCTACTGCTGTCGTTGTTGTATAATGTATCTCTGTGGAAATAGTGTTTTGTTTTTATTTTGTGGGTGGTGGGTGCGCTTGTGTTTTGTTTTGTTTTAATTTTAGTGTGGGTGGTGGGTGGCACTTGAGGATTGCAGATGTAGTCAAATTCCAACGCGTCATTTAATTGACTAATTGACTCATTATCTCGCTCTTACTTTTCAAAACCTGGTGTGTGCGTTGGGTTTGACAAATGCTACTTCCTCTACCGTGTTTGAATGGTAATTGTATATTAAAAAAGGCCACAGCTTCTCCCCGGTTTAAATCTAAACTGGACGATACTGTCCGGCCCTTAGGGGCTCATTACGGGTCGTGTTTCGATAATCTAAACCGTTCAATGTGTAGAATTCGTCGAGTACTATATGCCTGTAAAAAATCACGTTGATCGGATATTGATAGCTATATGATCAAATCATTTTTTATGAAAAAAAATGGACGGCGAAAAATAAACGGCTTACAAAAAACTGATTTGATCATATAGCTATTGATATCCGATCAATGTGATTTTTTACAGGCATATAGTACTCGACGAGTTCTACACATTGAACGGTTTATATTATCGAAACACGACCCGTAGTGAGCCCCCAAGGGCCAGACAGTACCGTCTAGTCCAGATTTGGACTGGAGAGAAGCTGTGCCCATTAAAAAAATAGAGATTTATTAAAAAAAATCATTTTTAAAATATTTGTATTTTAATTAATTCATAAGATATTTTTGTACTTTAATAAGTATTTTATGAATATTTTTATCTTTATAAATATTTTTTGAACAGTTAACAATTTAGAAATATAAACATTTATATTTTACAATGTGAATGTTCACATTGACGTGTGAATGTTTACATTGACGATGTCAACATTCACATCACATAACATTCAAACTGAAAATGCAAATATTATTAAGGATATTTTGATAATTATGTCAGACTTTTGGAATATAAGAAAATAATGTGTATTAAATAGAATATAAGTAGGTGAAAATGAATTTATGAAAAAGTGCCCCTAGAAAAAATTATAATTCAATCTAATTAAAAAAAATAAAAATAAAAATAAAAATAAAAAAGGAGATTTTTGAAAAAAAAAATATTTCTAATATTTATATATCAATTAGTCCAAATTAATTTCTAATAACCCTTTTACTCATACACTTATCCAAAAAAACTAAAACCCCAAACTTTAGATTTGGTACCCCAAAAAAACGAAACTTTAAGCCTCGTTTGATAATAGACTTTTTTAGTAATTTTTTTTGCTTTTTAACTAAAATATGATGTAAAAAAACTAGTATATTTTGGATGAATTTTTTATTTTTACGAAAAGATGCGTAAAAAGTAGAGAGAAAATAGAATTTTTGACTTTTTGGTATAGATTGTTGGCTTTTTGATTTTTTTAAATAACTTTTTAACTTTTTAGCTAAAAAAGCCACTTGCCAAACAAAACCTAAATCTATATTTTAGGAAAAAATCACTCTATTTTGAATACTTATCCAATTTGAATTAAAATTTATACATTAGGAAAAAATCATGAAAGTTAATAAATATCATATTTAAAATTTTACTATTTTAAAATTATAGAAGCTAATAAATATCTGACTTTCATAATTTTTTATAATATGAAAATTTAAAAATAACACAACAAAAAATTTAAATGAAAATCAAAATATAATGTCAATATTCACAATAAACAATAAATATACAGCTAACTTTCAAAAAAATAAAACACATACCAAAGTACAATGTGAATGTTTACAATAAACAACTAACATACAACTAATTTTAAAAAAAATAAAACTCATACCAAAATATAAGGTGAATTTTCACAGTTTACAATTAACATACAACTATCTTTAAAAAAAAACTAAACACATACCAATGTTAACATTTACACTACAACGTAAAAATATAAAACAAAATTGAGATTCAGAGTTTACAATTAACATACACGTAACCTTAAAAACAACTAAACTCATACAAATGTGAGTATTCACATTGTAACGTGAAAATACGAAACAAAATTAAAATAAATAAATAAAGTAAAAATCGAATATTTTAATTGTTCAATGGTAACAAAAATAATTTCTTAACCAACAAGCATAGTAACAAACAATATATAACAAATCATCAAACAATATATTAAAAAATTATCAAATAGTTTATATGTATTGACGTAACTTTTTAAAAAAATCTGTATATAATCAACTCTGATATAATTGTCACGACCCAAACCCGGTACCCAAAAGCTTGGCGTTGTAACAAGATAAAAATGAAATAATTCAAGTAATTTTATAGTCATAGCACAAACGGAAAAATTAAATAAATTAAAATAAAATAATGGGGTACCAAATGCTTATTTAAAAGGAAATAAATATAGTCGTTTGATCTTTATTGTATTACAAGAGTCCGGAAAAAAAAAAAAACAAAACAGATAGAAACCAAAAAGAAATACACAACGATTCATTCCCTATCTTGATCCCGCTAAACCTCGTCACCTGAAAGGGGTAACAGCTATAAGCACATAGCAGAGCGAGAAATATTATACTGTGAGTATTAGGGTACAAAATAGCCATGGATAGGTATTTAAACTAAAACATTAACATAATTTGAATTGAATACACAGATTATTTAAGTGGCAGAACTGAAATAAATAACTATAACCACGGTACAGAATAAAACAGAACAGGAGTCACTAGAGTGACAATCAGAACAGGGGTCAATAGATCCATGACAAACAGGGGACCACAAAGTGATCAAACATGGGCCAATGGTTATTTAAGTCCCCCAAGGCGTGGGACTTCTGTAGTGGTACTTACACAACATAATTGTTTATAAGGTTATAGTTAAATATTCTTTAAAATATACACAAGCATATCCATGAGTTTTATTTTCACAAATAGGGTTCAGAAAATAATCCACGTAACTGAAACCTTTATAAAACATAACTTTTATTAATTAAACATAACTTTTATAAAATAAATCATGGTGAGTCAAAACATACGTAAACTATATTATGATAACTCAAGACATATTTAAAACATATTATACTAGCTCAAGATATAATATAACTCACCTCTAGTACAAATTAATCCCTATTTTCCTCGCACTTTAGAGCTTCACTTGCTACATTACGCTCCCTACGCTCACCTTGTTTCTGTGCTTCACCAACGAACTTCACTTCCCTATTTATACCTAAACAAGGTGTGAGGCCCAAGCAATAGTCGCATACGTGACAGCATTTCTCCATCCCCGTCTGATTTACCCCTTTTACTTTGACCCTTATACTTTGACCCTTATCCTTATTCAAGAGTCTTATCCCTTGTTTTTTTTTTTTTTTTTTTTTTTGTTTAACCCTTATCCTGTACCAACCAAGGTCTTGAGAATTGAATTATAAGTTTAAAGGGTTACTATCTTCTTTGATAATCCACAATAAGTCCTAAAAATTACGTATAATGATAAGTTAGGTTCACGTTTAAAAACCTCACTACCTAACTATAAATCACCACTTACCACTTACTAAAATATTTAATGTGTAGTGTTTCACAACGTATTTCTTTAATAATAAAATTCCCAATTTATTATGCATTTATTTATTGTTATTTATTTAGTTATTATTATTGTTATTACATGTATATATATATATATATATATTTGTTTATTATTTATTTATTTATTTATTTAATTTTATTTTTTATTTTATTTTTGAGTTCTATTTATTGTAATATTAAATTTAAAACATTCGGGTGTCACATTTCTGCTCTCCTTAAAAGAAGTTTGTCCCCAAACTTAACGTACCTTGGTTTTCGAAGAGTTGTGGGTATTTGGCTCGCATTTGGCTTTCATTTCCCACGTTGCTTCTTCGACACGATAGTTTCTTCATAAGACTTTTACGAGGGGTATAGTCTTATTTCGAAGGATCTGATCACGACGATCGAGAATCTGTACAGGTTGCTCTTCGTAAGAGAGATCTTCTTGAACTTTTAGCTTCTCATGATCGACAACATGCTCTGGATCTCGAAGATATTGACGAAGCATCGAAACGTGAAACACATTATGGACATTGGATAGTTCGGGTGGAAACGCAAGACGATATGCTACAGGACCAATCCTTTCGAGTATCTCGAATGGGCCAATGTATCGTGGTCTTAACTTTCCTCGCATTCCAAATCGGATAACCCTTCTTGTCGGTGAGATCTTAAGGAACACATGATCTCCTATTTAAAATTCTAAGTCTCGTCTCCGTGTATCTGCATAGCTTTTTTGGCGGCTCTGGGCAGTGCGAATTCGTTGTTGGATGAGTTGGATTTTATCGCTCGTTATTTGCACGATCTCGGGGCCTAAAAATTTTCTGTCTCTGACTTCCGTCCAACACAGAGGTGATCGACATCTCCTTCCATACAATGCCTCGTACGGTGCCATTCCAATACTTGCATGGTAGCTATTATTATACGCGAACTCCACTAAAGGTAGATGATCATCCCAGTTTCCTTTGAGGTCTAGCACACACAAACGTAACATATCTTCCAAGGTCTGGATCGTCCTTTCAGATTGCCCATCAGTTTGCGAGTAATAAGCCGTGCTAAACCTTAGAGTGGTTCCCAAAGCTTCTTGTAATTTGTTCCAGAAGTGAGACACGAAGCGGGGGTCTCTATCGGATACGATTGAAACTGGGGTGCCGTACAAACGAATGATTTCCTTAATGTAGAGAGTGGCGAACTTAGAGAGGGAATACATGATTCTGATTGGTAAAAAATGCGCCGACTTCGTCAATCGATCTACGATAACCCATATTGCATCATTCTTCGAGACTGATTGCGGTAGTCCAACCACGAAATCCATAGTAATATGCTCCAATTTCCATTCGGGAATAGGGAGTGGTTGTAACATTCCTGCAGGTCTCTGATGCTCTACTTTAACTTGTTGACAACGCAGGCATTTAGAGACATGGTTTGCTATGTCTTTCTTCATTCCTGTCCACTAGAAGTGTTCCTGCAGATCGTGATACATCTTCGTATTGCCAGGATGGATCGCAAACCTCGAGCTATGAGTTTCTGCCAATATCTTTTTCTTGAGTTCTGGAAGGTCAGGTACGCAAATTCGATTTCAAAATTTTAGCATCCCATTGCTTATTGTAAAGTCAGGATCAGGCGTGTTTCCTTGCTCCTCGTACTTTTTCTTTAAAAGTTTATCTTCATATTGGCGGGCTTTAATTTCTTCAATCAACTCGGGTTTCACGATTATGTTGGCGAGCAACCCATGGATCTTGCGGGGAACGAGGGTACATGCCAAACTTTTGGTCGTTTTTCGACTTAATGCATCTGCTACTACGTTAGCTTTGCCGGGATGATGATGGATCTCTATGTCGTAGTCCTTCATAAATTCTAGCCATCGTCGTTGCCTCATATTCAATTCCTTCTGTGTAAACAGATATTTGAGACTCTTGTGATCAGTGTAGATCTCGCAGACTACTCCGTAGAGATAATGACGCCAGATTTTGAGAGCGAAGATCACCGCAGCCAATTCTAGATCATGAGTTGGATAGTTCCTTTCGTGAGTCTTTAGTTGGCGGGAGGCATAAGCAATGACCTTCCCATTTTGCATAAGAATGCAACCCAAACCATTGTATGAGGCATCGCTATAAATTACAAACCCTTCTACTTCCGCGGGGAGTGCTAGTATTGGAGCCGTCACGAGTCTATTCTTCAATTCTTGGAAGCAACGTTCCTGCTTGTCCGTCCATTCAAATGGTGTGTTCTTCTGAGTTAACTGGGTCAAGAGTGAAGCTATCTTCGAGAAATCTTGCACAAAGCGCCGGTAATAGCCGGCTAGGCCCAAGAAGCTTCGAATCTCTGATACGTTAATAGGTCGTGGCCAATCCACGATTGCTGCAATCTTCTGGGGATCAACTGAAATGCCATCTTTGTTAATGATGTGACCGAGGAAGTGTACACTAGTGATCCAGAATTCGCATTTCTTCAACTTGGCATAAAGTTTGTGATCACATAATGTCTGTAGAACTTTTCGCAAGTGGTGTTCATGATCTTCTGGCGATTTGGAGTATATGAGAATGTCGTCAATGAAGACAATGACGAACTCGTCAAGATAGGGTTTGAACACTCGATTCATGAGGTCTATAAAGGCCACTGGAGCATTGGTGATGCCAAATGGCATGACGAGGAACTCGTAGTGCCCGTAACGGGTTCTGAAGGCAGTCTTTTCGATGCTTTCCATTTTGACTTTTAGTTAATTATAACCAGAACGCAAGTCAATTTTTGAGAATACTTGGGCGCCTTGCAGTTGATCAGACAAGTCGTCAATTCGTGGCAGAGGGTACCGATTTTTTATGGTGACTTTATTTAGCTCTCGATAGTCGATACATAACCTCATTGTACCATCTTTTTTCTTTACGAACAGTACCGAAGCTCCCCAAGGTGAGGTACTTGGTCGGATGAAGCCTTTGTTCAGTAGTTCTTGGAGTTGAGTTTTTAGTTCTTTCAATTCTGCCATGGACATGCGGTAAGGGGTCTTTGAGATTAGTTGTGTACCAGGTTGGGTTTCAATGGTGAATTCGATTTCCCGATCAATTAGGGTGCCAGGCAGCTCTTCAGGAAATACATCCGGAAATTCTCGAACCACAGGGATTGCATCAAGTGTGGGGGTCTCTTGTTCAGTATCAATCACATAACAGATACAACCACAACAACCCTTTCTTAGCAGTCGTTGGGCTGTCATGAAGGATATAATACATGGAGGGGGAGAGGCTCCAGTTCCTTCGAAAACAAGCTCGAGTTGGTTTGGTGACCTGAGGAAGACCTTTTTGGCTTTACAATCGATAGAGGCACGGTTGGCAGCTAACCAATCCATTCCTAAGATTACATCAAAGGTACTAATGCAAAGGGGTATCAAGTCTACGTGTAAGGTTTCACCTTTTAAGGATACAGTACAAGATTTGTATACATCAGTACTAAGGGCGGAGTCTCTAGAAGGAAAAGACACAGATAGTACATGTCCTGAGGGTTCGGGTGTTGATGCCAACTTGGTAGCAAAGTGTGCTGTAACAAAAGAATGAGTTGAACCGGAGTCAAAGAGAACATGGGCTAAGTGACCACAAACAGAAAGTGTACCTAACACGACATTCTCAGTAACTTCTGGGTTTCCAGGCACTAGGGCAAAAGCTCTTCCTTGGCGTTTCTGGTCCTTCTTCACTCTTCCAGATATCGCGGGTTTTTGAACTAGTGTAGAGGGGCTAGCTGTAGGACTGGTAAGCTTTGGACAATCTCTTAGCAAGTGGCCAACTTGGCCACATCTAAAGCATGCTCCCGTATGTTGACGGCATTGTCCCCAATGGGTCCTTCCACAAGTAGTGCAAGCTGGAATGATGCCACCTCTGGGATTTGTAGGACCTTGATTGCTTGAACTGGTTGTGCCTGTATTTACTCTCTTGGAAGGTGCAACACCGGGTCTTCTGTTATCTCTTTCCCAAAATCGCTTCATCTAGCTTGGTTCCCCGGAACGCAAGGTTTTAATCCCTTTTTCCGCAATGTATGCTCGATCTACCACCGCCGCATACGTTGGTAGTTTCAAAACCTCTAGCCTGTCCTTAATTTCAGGATCCAATCATGCTTCGAATTTTCTGGCTTTTCGAGCTTCGGTGGGAATGACATATGTCGCGAACTGGGCTAGTTGTGTGAACTTACTTTCATATTCGGCCACTGTCATGGTTCCTTGCCTTAGATGTATGAATTCTGACGCTTTTTGTTCCCGTAGTGAATCTGGGAAATACTTTTCATAGAATACCTCTAAAAATCTCGCCCAAGTCTGTCACGACCCAAACCCGTCCCTATGGGTTTAGCACTGTAACCGGCCAGCAACCCGAGATTACCGAAGGCCTGCTTAACACTAATACAGTAATACAGAGTAGGGATGGCAATTTGGAACCGGCCCGACGGGGATCCCCGATCCCGACCCCGATTTAAGCGGGTTTTCCCCGAAAAATACCCCCGCGGGGACGGGGATGGTATTTAAAACTTAATCCCCGAACAGATTCGGGCCGGGGACGGGGATCAGTGTTCAAGCCCCGGCCCGTCCCCGGCCCCGGCCCCGTTCCCCGGCCCGATTTTTCCCCGAAATAAATTTACCAATTTACCCCTCTATATATATATATACACATACACACAAACTCATTTTTAATTTCCCCGGTTGTTCCTTCCAGCCCCGTCTCTCTCTCTCTCTTCACTCCACTCTCTCTCTCTTCTACTCGGTCTTCCTCCTCCGCCGATCATCACTGTGCCGAAACCGATGGTCTCTCTCTCTCCCTCGCACCTTTCCGCGACGCCGATGGCTCTCCTCGGTCGTCCTCCGCTGCCGATCATCCTCCTCCTCCGCCGATCGTCCTCCTCCATCCTCCTCTTCCGCCGATCGTCCTCCTTCCTCCGTCGATCGTCGTCCTCATGTATGTAGGTATATAGATTTTTTTTTTTAATTTTGTTTGAACGAACACAGATCTGGATCTGTTTGTGTATACATAATTTTTTTTTTTGGGAATGAAAACAGATCTGTAACAGATCTGTTTGTGTATAGATCTGGGTTGTTGTTGATGTTGATGATGAGTTGTATATTCTGAAATTTATTTATTTATTTATAGATCTGGGTTGTATAAATCTGGGTTGATAAGTTGTATAGACCTGGGTTGTTATTTATTTATTTAACTCTCTCTCTCTTCTTGTTGTTGTTGATGATGAGTTGCATATTCTGAAATTTTTTTTTTTAACCGGGGAATGCTCGGGGTCGGGGAAACCCGATCCCCGTTGGGACGGGGATGGGGACTCTGACAGGTTCCCCGTCGGGGATCGGGGCCGGGGACGGGGATATTCTTACCATCGGGGATCGGGGACGGGAGGGTGATCCCCGGCCCCGCCCCGCCCCGTTGCCATTCCTAATACAGAGTACAGGGGCATGGCGGAAGCCAATACAGTAAATAAACAATGTCCAATGAGTTGTGACAGTCTGTATGCAAAAAGATTTTTCATACATATATGCAGTCAGTGACAAAACGGTATGTACATTATATACAATCATTCAGAATGGGGACTTAATCCCTATTAAACAGTACAGTAACAGTCTATACAGATTACAAAACAGTTACGGAGACAGATGGGGGAAATTAAAACACCTCTAAGCCATAGCTAGACAGGCTCGGAACCTCACAGTGAGGCACAGTAGTTGGCTCGACAAAACTGGAGTTAACCCCGACGCTCCTAGCCGCGGTCTGGTGCCTGAACACCTACATATATATATGAGCAGTGAGCTAAAGCCCAATGAATAACATAATGCGTAAAGGGGTTTAGAATGAATGTCCTTACAGTGATGAAAACAGTTCATTAAACCAGTATTTCAGTCGTTCAGTCAGTAAACAGTCATATGTGGTATATCCATTAGCATAGCAGTACAGTAAACAGTAGGTCTATAAAGACCGAACAATCAATCAGTAAACAGTAGTGGTTCCAATAAGGGAACCGACAGAGATCTCTGTAACAGTAACAGTAAACAGTAATTGCTAAAGATGCCACAATACAGTTCAGAATATAGGACATACATTCATTCAATTAACAGTATCAGTTCAGAAAACAGTACAGTTCAATTGTTCAGAAGATAATCATTTTTGAACATATCTTTACACAGTTGTTACTCACAGAGTTCTGGGCTACAGTAAAGCTAGAGCGCGTCTACAGTCGCCAACCCTACACAGTTTACAGAACGAACACACACTAAGCTACACAGTTGGAAAGATAATAACTTAATCCCTAATTGCCTCGGTGTGTTCTACCTCTATATTCTCATTAAGATGTCTTAAACTAGGCCTAAGAATGCCTAGAATGAAATGAGGATGCAAAGATGCACTTTTAAAAGCATTTTCAGAATTTTCAGAAAACAGGGGTCCCGCTCGAGCGTAGGTTACTCTGCTCAAGCGGATATGCAGACAATGGTCCCCACTCGAGCGTCACTTCCCACGCTCGAGCGGACTGCAAAACAGTCAAAAGTACTGGATGCTCAAAAATCACGCTCGATGGGCGCTCGACACCCGCTCGAGCGTAAAACACAGGGTCCCACTCGAGCGTCAATTATTCCGTTCGAGCGGACTTCAAAACAGTGCAAAGTACTAGGAGCACGAATTTCACACTCGAGCGCCAGTAACGCCGCTCGAGCGTGAGTTCAAAATCTGGAATTCGCAGATTCGAACCTCAAGCTCAAAATCAAGTTTTAATGCATAAATTTCGATCCTCTTGGGCTAAATTTCTGGAAAACATTTGTAAACACATAGAATAACATGTTTCAAAACTCAATTTGTAAAATCAAGGCCCAAGGGTAGTTTAATTAAACTCATCTTCAAACCCAATTTCATGAACAAGATGAACATTCAACATGCATGAACTCAAATCATTTCAAAGCTTCAAATACTTGCTCAAGTGAGCCAATTCTTCTAAAATCAAGATGAAATCATGGTCTACTCTCAAAACATGGACATGCATGTGAGGAATTATGAACTACAACCTCAAAACTTCAATATATATACATGCATGCAACAATTAAGCTTCAACACAACAATTTGAGCCATAAATTGGCTCTAGACTTCAACTTTGCTCTAAGCCATGCAAGAATCAACTCAAAACATAAACAAGAAGACAATGAATCTACCTTAAGTCTTGTAGTTCAAGAAGGGAGCTCAAATATGCAATCTCTTCTACAATTTCTTCAATTTCCAAGCAATTCACAAGATAGAACTCAATTTCTCTCCCTCTAACTCTCTTGGTCGGCAAGAACAAGGAAAATGAGCTGATGAAAAGTTTTGATCAAGTGTACAAAGGCTCTAGTATAATTAGCCTACATGGCCTACTAACAATGGCAAAATGGTGAATAACCAACTCTTGAAATTAGCTTATTTTAATCTAATTTAATCATACCAAATCACTTTTCAGATAATTACACCATAAAATCACATAAAATCTAATGATTATAAAACATCAATTAATTTCGGATTCGGCCGCCGATAAGGCCTTCAATTTGCAGTTTAAACATAAAACATGAACAGATCAATTAACAATCAACAGATAGAAAATGCATTTAAACAGATACAGTCAATCAATCAGTTTCAGATTTCAGTCAGTCAGTTCAGTATTTCGATCAATTCAATTATCACTCATAGTTTGGCAGTAATCAGTAGTTTATTGGTAAATAGTGACGAGGGTTGTTACAAAGTCACAATATCTTCCTTCTCCAGGGTAAGAAGCCACCATTTTTGTGTATCATCTTTGAAGGTGAAGGTGGCAAAAGTCACCTTCTGTCTTTCTGTGCAAGGCAGTGCGCTAAAGATTTTCTCCATATCCCTGACCCAAGCCTCTGCTACTAGTGGGTTTGGACTGCCAATAAACGTGGTGGGTTTCAGATCCTCAAATTGTTTAATTGTAGTCGATTCTTCTCGTCTCTCTAATGTCCCATTGGTTATGCTGGTTTGCAAGGCCTGCAAAAAGTTGGTGACTGCTCTTTCCATGATTTGTTCCATTGGGATGGTACCGCTGACTGATGATCCGGTTTCATTTCCTTCGTTGGCTATTACTACAAGGTAAAATGATATAAGCGTGACATCATATTGATATAATTTTGATACAACGTCATATATAACATATTAGTTCTATTATCACCACATTCATATATAACATATTAGTTTTACTATCACATTAATATCACCACATTAATACCATATATATACATCATTGTTACCATACACAGGGCGTTAGTCTGGCAGTTACAAATTAATGTCTAATCCTACTGATACAAAAAGATTAGACTACTCATGGTCAGCTCACAAAAAGGGTCTTCTGGTCAGACGTCTAGAATGGACCGTTAGGCCACCAGGAGAACTAGCTTCGGAAAACTGGCCCATGAAATAACCCCAGAAACTCACTCTGCATGATGGACTCAAACTCCCACCCACTGAGCTCTACTCCGAAGCAGCTCCATACTACCTGGACTATGTAAATAGGAGCACCGTGATCATAACCCCAAAATTCCCGTCCAGTAATCCGTATCGGTGTCTCCAAGTATGATGCACCGTCGATAAAGTCCACAGATGGGGTATAGGCAACGTGCTGGGAGGAGGTGTCGTGGTGCGAATGTGGCTACTAGGTATATGGGTCCCCTCCTTTCTGCAAAGCCTACGGGTAGAGGTGCGACCAGAAAATGTGGTAGTTCTAGGTCCGGAGCAAGACCAACAACGTGGGTCGGTTCTATGTACCTTTCACGAGTGCTACCTCGGCTAAGTCTCCAGAATAAGAAATCCTTATCGGGGTCAGCCTGCAAATAAACAGGTCTTCCCATGAGATGGTCAAGTGTTGGATGGGCTTGCCTGACAAGACTCTCTGAGTCACCCCAGCCCTCTAATTGGTTTGGGAGGAGATGAGCTTTGGGGCTCGTACCAGAATAACTCCATTAGGTTCGCCATTTCCTACAACACAAGAAAACTTAGCCTAGACATATATGTAACATGGTTTATTTGCGTTAGACATACCACATAATAAATAATGCAAGTTTAATATATACATATATATATATATATATATATATATTTTCAATTTAAATAATGTGAATTGCAAGTAATGTGAAAATTATACAGAAAAATTTAAAACTTATACTATATATATTTTTTAATTTATTTTATTATTATTTTATTATTATTATTATTTTAAAAAAACAAAAAAAACCATTGCTCTAATACCACTTTTGTCACGACCAAACCCGGTACCCAAAAACTTGGTGTTGTAACAAGATAAAAATGAAATAATTCAAGTAATTTTATAGTCGTGGCACAAATGGAAAAATTAAATAAATTAAAATAAAATAATGGGGTACCAAATGCTTATTTAAAAGAAAATAAATATAGTCGTTTGATCTTTATTGTATTACAAGAGCCCGGAAAAAAAAAAAAACAAAACAAAATAGATAGATTCCAAAAAGAAAGACACAACAATTCATTCCCCATATTGATCCCGCTAAACCTCGTCACCTGAAAGGGGTAACAGTTATAAACACATAGCAGAGCGAGAAATATTATACTGTGAGTATTAGGGTACAAAATAGCCATGGATAGGTATTTAAACTAAAACATTAACATAATTTGAGTTGAATACACAGATTATTTAAGTGGCAGAACTGAAATAAATAACTATAACCATGGTACAGAATAAAACAGAACAGGGGTCACTAGAGTGACAATCAGAACAGGGGTCAATGGATCCATGACAAACAGGGGACCACAAAGTGATCAAACAGGGGTCAATGGTTATTTAAGTCTCCCAAGGCGTGGGACTTCCGTGGTGGTACTTACACAACATAATTGTTTATAAGGTTATAGTTAAATATTCTTTAAAATATACACAAGCATATCCATGTGTTTCATTTTCACAAATAGGGTTCAGAAAATAATCCACGTAACTGAAACCTTTATAAAACATAACTTTTATTAATAAAACATAACTTTTATAAAATAAATCATGGTGAGTCAAAACATACGTAAACTATATTATGATAACTCAAGACATATTTAAAACATATTATACTAGCTCAAGGTATAATATAACTCACCTCTAGTACAAATTAATCCCTATTTTCCTCGCACTTCAGAGCCTCACTTGCTACGTTACGCTCCCTACACTCACCTTGTTTTTGTGCTTCACCAACGAACTTCACTTCCCTATTTATACCTAAACAAGGTGTGAGGCCCAAGCAATAGTCGCATACGTGGCAGCATTTCTCCATCCCCCTCTGATTTACCCCTTTTACTTTGACCCTTATCCTTATTCAAGAGTCTTATCCCTTGTTTTTTTTTTTTAACCCTTATCATGTACCAACCAAGGTCTTGAGAATTGAATTATAAGTTTAAAGGGTTACTATCTTCTTTGGTAATCCACAATAATTCCTAAAAATTACGTATAATGATAAGTTAAGTTCACGTCTAAAAACCTCACTACCTAACTACAAATCACCACTTACAACTTACTAAAATATTTAATGTGTAGTGTTTCACAACGTATTTCTTTAATAATAAAATTCCCAATTTATTATGCATTTATTTATTATTATTTATTTAGTTATTATTATTGTCATTACATGTATATATATATATTTGTTTATTATTATTATTATTATTTTTTTTTGAGTTCTATTTATTGTAATATTAAATTTAAAACATTCGGGTGTCACAATAATACCGGTAAATAAATTACACAAATATCGATAACTACACAAACCAACAAAAAGACTACGGTTTATGTACAACAATGACAAAAAAAGATTGTTCATCGCTGGTTTATCATCATCTTTATTGCGAATCCATTATCATCTATATCATCAGTCTACATGTACAACTAACTTTCTCTTCCAAATGTTCTTGTATGGCAAGACCTTATTATAAAATAATAGTAAAGGAAGATTTTTGATCAAATGAATTCCTCATATTGAGGCAAAGAAAACACTAAGAATAATAATTTTTGATATTTATATAAAATATATCTAAAAAATGATTTTCTCTCTCCTAGGTATATGATAATATATATATATTATAATAAAAGTCCATAAGGGTAAAATAGTCAACATAATACTTCTAATATAAGAAAAATGATCTATTGGAATATAAGTTTAAATGTATGGGATTAGGAGGAATACAATAATACTTTGTGGACTTATTGGGTTATAAGTCCTCTAAATGGGATTTATAAATAAATCTCTAAAAAAAAAATTATAAATATATGAAGAAATTTATATATTTTTAATTATTAAAATTGATAAAATTTATCATTAATTTATAATTATTTTTTTACAATTACACTGATTTATAATTTCAAGAAAATTAGTCTAAGGTCCTTATCTCATTTTTAGTAATAGAAAAGGTCTACAATATTATTTTGTGATGTCTAAGGTCCCTCAACCTTGACACCCATATATCACAGAGAAATTTGATTCTCTCAAATCAAACCGGCCTCTCCCTCTCTTCTTCTCTCTCTGCTCTTCTCTCTCCAATGAACTCCACCTCTATCGTCGCCGTCGACAACTCAATGGCAAAGAAAAAGACGATGACAACGATGTTTATGGCTATGGCGGCACTATTAGTTTTGCTAATGATGTCTGCCTTCCATGTCGATTCAGTTTTGGAGGAGCGAGATGGGAGGTTCCGCCATCCATACAAATAATAATGATCGCCATAGGAGTTCTTCAATAGGTCTAAGCAAAGAATCCATATAATCCGTAATCCGATCCGGTCCAGTCCAATCCAATAGGATTGGATTGGTTTTTTGAATCCGTGGTTCAATTCCGGATTAGAAATTTAAAAATCCGTAGGCCACAAATCGGTTCTGAATTGGAACCAATTCAGACCGTATACATTTAGTCTATATTTATACCATATACCCTCTCACATAATATCATTTCTTGTTTCATATAAAAGCTAAACACTAACCCTAATTCACCTCACACGCCACTCAGCTCACTCACTCACTGCTGCCTCTTACACTCTCATCTTTCTCTCTCGGTACTCTCTCTCTCTCTCTCTCTCTCTCTCTTTTATCTTTATCAGACACTCTCCGATCCTCATGCATCTCCGATCATCCTTCCCAGATCTTCAACCTCACACGCCGCTCACTCACTCACTACCTCTCACACTCTCATCTTTCTCTCTCGGTACTCTCTCTCTCTCTCTTCGCTTTCTCAGACATTCTTAGATCCTCCATCTTCGATGATCATCCATCTCCGATCATCTATCTCAGATCTTCAACCTCACACGCTGCCTCTCACACTCTCATCTCTCTCTATCGGTACTCTTTCTCTCTCTTCTCTTTCTCAAACACTCTCAGATCCTCCATCTCCGATCATCATCCATCCCAGATTGGTAGCTCTCTCTCTCTCTCTCTCTCTTGGTGAGCTCCCTATATATATATATATGTATTATAGTTTGTTTTTATGGGAATCATGTTTTGTTTACTAATTTTTCCAACTCCAGATTTGTCATATTTGATGAATAAATCTGTTTGAGCTCTCTCTCTCTCTCGGTGAGCGTTCTTTGTCTCTTTCTCGGTTGACTTGTAAAAAATTTGTGTTGATTATTGATCATTGTATGTATATCTCAGATTATTGTTCATCTCTGTTGGTCATTGTTCATCTCAATTTTTTTTTTTTGTTTTTATATGGGTGTGTATATAGTTCTGTCTTTAAAAATCTTTGTTGATATGGATGTGTGTATAGATTTGTAAAAAAATCTCTGTTAATTGTTGATCATTGTGTGTGTATCTCAGATCATTGTTCACCTTTGTTGATCATTGTTCATCTTAGATTATTTTTCTGTTTTTATATGGGTGTGTCTATAGATCTGTTTTTATCTTTCGATTTTTATCTATTTTTAAGTAAGAGATACATGTATCATCGTTAATCAATCTATTTGTAAGTAAACAATTTTATCAATCTACCTGTAAGTAATTAATCTGCCATGCTTGTATCATTGTTAATCAATCTATCTGCAAGTAAATTTTTTTTTTATATGGGACATATCTATTTTGTTATTTAATTATAGGAATTTGTGGTCCTAATCCAATCCAATCCAATCCGTGTTTAAATGGATTGGTTCGGATTGGTTCCACGATTTAAATGGATTTGATTAGTTCTAATTTTTCAAGAACCGTAGAAAACGGATTGGTCCTGGTTTTACTCCAATCTAGACCAATCTGAACCATGCTCACCCCTATTATTCAAGATCAAGCTATCATACAATAACTATCTATAGTCATCAATCCTATCGAAGTACTAGTACTAGTATACCAAGAACATCTCATCAAAGACTCAATTCATCATCATTAGCATCGACCGATTCTAAATTCGAACGAACCACGATTACGATTGTGTTCTTTGTTGTTCTGTTTATTGTTATCATGATATTTGTCTTCGAGTGCTCGCAGTCGCAACAAAGCAAGGATTCGATGCTCATGGTTCAGGTTCTTCATTAATTGATTTCTCTTTGCACAAAAACACATTTTAATATATATATATATATATGTTGGTTATTGTTTCTTATTCACTCTGTAGGGAGGGGTTCGAGGTTAGGAAGATGATTAGAGAGGCAAAACTATGCTAATGGTCCAAGAATGGTAGAATGACTGGAGAATGAGCAGCAGCAACTTTCTAGGAGTTGGAAAGTGTGTAACTGGGTGACTGTGAAGCAGGTAGCTCAAGAAAAAATGTATGACAGTGCACAAATGGGTATCATCTCCCCTAAATCCCCAAAATTCCTCCCCTTGACCCTTGGGAAATAGGTCCTATTTATAGGCTTTTCCTTGGTACCAGGAGGACACCAAGTGGCCAAATAGAGAGAAGACAGGTGTCCCAAAGGATCACACAGAATATTCTGCCTTGAGCCACCAGGCTGAAGGTGCCATATGTCCCTCTGCATGTACTGTACACTATCTATTTGCCTCCACAATTACCCTTTTGAACCTTAACGAGTGTAGTTACGACGGGAGTGTTTGGCGCTACAACTCCCTTTTGAGCTTCAGCAAGTACAGTTGCGGCGGGAGCGTTTGCCGTTGCACTCACCTTCTCAGCTCGAACCTCAGCAAGTGCACTTGCAGCGGTAAGCCTTGCTGCGACACTTGCCTTCTCAGTTCTACTTGGCCAGTACATGCATTCTCAAGATTCCATTAGTCTACTATCGACTATGTTCGTGCTCACCTCAGCGAAGCTTCCACCCTTAGCCACCTAACCACAAACTCCCCAACTTTCCAGGGCAAAGGCCACGGCCAAGCCTGCTATCAGCCATGTTGTGCCTTAGTACCAAGCCCAAGGTGGCTTCCTTAGTCCTGCCTGTGCGACTAAAGAAGATTCGTGACCCGGGTAAATGGAAAGGAAGTCCCTTGCGCTCGGGTTGCCCTGCTTCCATCTTCGCGAGATTGCCGCGATGAACTGGTATCTCTAGGCCTATTATCAGCTCCAACCAATAAGTGTTGGGACCTACTATTAGCGCCAAGGTAATGAACTTTGGGGCCTGCTATCAGCCCTAGGCTAGTAATGCCTTCGGGCCTGCTATCAGCGCCAAGCATTAGCCTCTACCTACAGAGAGAAAGCTTTTCCCAAAGGCTGTTATCACCTTGGCGGGATATTCCCTTCGCAAGTTGGTTGCGGCGGCTGTAGTTGCTGTGGCATCTATTTCAGTGACAAGTTCAAATGGCAAAACTGACAATATTGGAGATGGCTGCGCCGACAAAGTGCCTCTGCAATTTGGGCGCTGCAAGTAATGCCTCTCCAACTTAGTTGTTTCGGTCATCTCCTTCCTTCAGCAACTCTAGATAGCGGCAGGGCCGATAATACTTGGAATGGTGGCGCTGGGACAAAGTACCTCCGCAACTTGGCCGTCGCAAGTGTCGCCTCTACAACTTAGTTGCTTCGGCTTTCTCTTTCCCTCAGCAACTTCAGATAGCGGCTGAACCGACATTATTGGGTAATGGCGGCGCTGAGGCAAAGTGCCTCAGCAACTTGACCGCCGCAGATGTTCCCTCTGCAACTTGACCGCAGCATGTGTTACCTCTGCAACTTGACCGTTGCATGTGTTGCCTCTGCAACTTGACTTGGGCATTTTCCTTCGTGGAGTCCGTTTGGACCCTTGGCGAGTCGGACCTGCTTCGACCTCCTGTTGGCCTACTTCCCTTGGGCTTTAGCCCATGCTCCTTTTTCACAAATGGGCGACCTCAGCACTTAGGCCCATACTTAATTTAGAGCTTAATTTCTGACCCTCTAAATTTTGCCTCCTGCGCGCATGGGGGCCCTTGTTTCCCGCGCGTGCATGACGTCAGCAAGTAATCCAGGGGTTGCGTCAATTGGGTCAGGAGTTGTGTCGATTTTCTGTAGAGTCATAATGGCTCTGAAAAGGCGTCTTTTGACTGATGGTCTAGGGAAGTGTGTCGGTGCCCTTTTGATACTCTCTCTATAAATAGTGTCCTTGTGTCCACTGGTCCCTCACTTCTGCCACAACACACTTTCTATCTCCTTGTCTTCTTCTCTTCCTTGCCCCCACCTTCCAAAGTCCCTTTTATTTTTCTTTATTCTTTCTCATGGCCAGCACAAGGTTTCTACCCGACAGGGCTACCCCACCCCTACTGAGTGGAGGAGGGCCCCATACTTCGGAGGGCTGGCTAACCATTTCTAGAAGACAGTTGGCTCCTTCGTTCCTGATGCCCTTCCTTTGGAGGAGCCTCTACTCCCTTTTGGCGAGGCTACTTTAGATGATGCTGACATGGTGAACCCAGTCTCTGTGCTGCGGTTTCGCCTGGAGCGTGATGACTTTCCCCATTCATACATTTACGACCGCACTCACTCGGGCCCTCCAACAGATTGGTCCCTCTATGTTGATGACATCATTGCAAATGACGGCTTTGAGCAGCGCTTGAGGGATGTTCGTCTCTTCAATGCCGTTTTGATTTCGAGGGAGTTATCGGTGCACAAGGTACAGACCAACACTGATATGGACATCTCCCGCTGGAGCCGCAACACTCAAACATTTGCCCTGGCATGGGGGGAGATAACCCCAACCCTCGAAGACGTTGCCGTTTTTCTGCGCCTAAGTACCTGTAGAGACCACCCCTTCGATCCAACGCCTCCTGACTTTTGCAAAACAAAATGTCGTCACCATCCTCTAAAGTGCCTTTCGAGAGGCACAGAAGTATGACTCTTGGTACGATCTTAAGACTAGCGAATTGCTCCAGGAGAGGCCCAAGAAGGACAAGACCACCTACCTTTCCTATTTGAAACATTTCTTCGAGGACCTGCAACCGATTGTGGGCAACATTACAAAGGAAGGCCGCAACTCCATAGTTGGGCCGGGCTACCGTGGCAACTTGTACCTGGCTGCCTTTGTCAGTTATTTCATCTTTTTTCTTGTTCTCCCTAGCAACCCTGCTGAGAGTATCAATCCTCTAGTGTTCCCTCTAGCTGTTAAACTCTGCAGCAGCAGTCAGATCCCTCTGGCCCCCCTCTTCTTGGGGAACTTATACTTCTGCCTTGACCTCATTCACTCGGACATTGAGAGATCCATGGGCCGCTATGATGTATGGAGCTTTGTACACACTCAGTTCCTAACCACCTTCTTCTACGAGCGATTCCTTACTATAGGCCTCGTCCCTAAAGAGTATGAACCCTTCTGCACCGATGAAGTCCTTGATGTAGAGGGTCATCCTGTTCTAGATGCAGAGGGTCGACCTGTCACAAGAAAAGTGCGCCAATCCCTCCCTTGCATCTCTTGGTGGTCTGGTCTTGGCACCAATAGACCCTTCGTGGATTACGTTAATTGCGTGGAGGAGTGTGTGTTCCACCATTTTACCCAACTTCTTCCAAACATTTCTATTGTCCCATTTTATTTCTCAGAGGCTCGTCATGTTGATTTCTCCCTTAACAGCGTCCAGGCCAACTCCCTTCTACTAGCTGCCATGATACGCCCTGAGTTTCTACCGTATGGAATAAGAAGGGCATGTGCAGTGTTGTTTACCGATCGGATAGGATCCTTAGGCAATTCGGCATGGACCAGGACATCCCCCACGCCCCTCCGCCTCAAACAGATTTTTATCAGAGCTTCCAAAGGTTTGTACGTGACTACACCGCCTTACTCGTGGAGGGTTTAGGCCTCATGGAGTTGCCTTCACTTGGACGAGAATGTGTCTTTACTCCCAGTAACAGGCTGTTCTGGCACCGCAACCTCAACTCCTTTTTCAACTTTTGCAACAGTGCACCCGTTGTCCCTGCAATGGAACCCATTCCGCGGCCTGACTTATCCCTTCGTCTCTCTTCTGGTCGAGGGAAACAGACTAGTATATTCTGTCGTTTCAAGCTTCTATCCCTACCTGTAGTAGAGGAGCCTTATCTATCTGGGGCAATGTTCGTCCAACCCCTGCAAGTTGCTCTTCTTCCAATTGGTGTAACAGTGCGCATGACCTGTTCTAGACTGAGGGCAGCCCAAGATTCAGCGGCATCAGTTATTGAGGCACGTGCCTCACCAAGTAGGAAGAGACTCCGAAAGGTACCCATACTTGGAAAATATCTTTGCATTACTTCCTTGGGCTTTTTACATTTATTTTAGTATTCACATGATCTTTTTCCTTTTCAGGGCCCATCGGCCATACCACCATCGGGCCTCGGGGGTTCTTCTACTGCCATCGGAATTTCCTCAGATTCAGACGACGACGACGACGACCTTCTCATTGCTTCAAGGATTACAAGATTCAGAACCCACAGGTTGGTGCTTCCAGATGTTAAAGAAGAACCAAGTGCTGAGGCCGAACCAACTACCAAGGCTGAGCCAGTTGCTGAGGCCGAGCCAATTGTTAAGGTTGCAAAAAACGAACAACTTCCCCTTGCTATGGAAGTTGCAGCCGGTGGTATAGTTGCTGATGGTGCAGAACCTCCAAACCCTGCTAATTCTGTTCACTCTGACTGTTCCTCTGTCGGCGAAGATGATTTTGTTCCAAAGACTCCAAGAGAGGATCATGATGTAAGAGAGCCACTAGAAGTTGCACCACCCCCCTTGGAAGCTGTATCTAGGGGTTCTTTTCAGTCCACTGAGTCTCCACTGGTTCCACAGACCCCACTCCCCAATGTTCAAGTTGTTAAGGGAGGTACAAATGTAACGGTTGTTCCTACTGTGGACCCCCTAAGTTTGGCTCAACTTACAGAAGCAGCTGTCGATCTGTCCTCCCATGGTACTACTGCTGTTGCTGATGCTTCTGGCCCAGTTGCCTCAGCAACTTCTCAGTAACTCGCTAATATGTACCCCACTCACTTTCTTGGGGTGCCAGCTAATCTTGGAGATCACGAGACTTTTATATGGGCATGGACACCACTGTTGTGCCAGATTTGAATGTTGAGGACTATCACATGGACGACCTCTTTTTGGAGCGACATGATAGTGTGACAACCCTCACCACTGATTAGTGCTAATCTATGATTAAGCATGTTAACTGACTGATTGACTGAAATTCTGCACTGATTGATTGAGTGTATTAGTTTAAATGCATGTCTATCTGTTTGACTGCTAAATTATCTGTTCATGTTTTATGTTTAAACTGCAAATTGAAGGCCTTGTCGGCGGCCGAACCAGAAATTGATTAGTGTTTTATGCTAATTAGAATTTATGTGATTTTATGGCATGTTTAATTGAAGTGTGATTTGGTATGATTAAATTGAGATAAATAATGTTAAATTGCAATAGTTGGCCTTATTCACCAAATTGCCACTTAGTGGGTTATGCTAGACCATTCTCCCTCTCACCCTTTACATTGTTTGAGCACCTTTTCCTCAGCCATTTTGAGAGCTAACCGAGTGAGAGAAAGAGTGAAGGAGGAGAAAACTTAGTTCCATTTGTGAATTGGCTTAGAGAACTTGAAGAATTGAAGAGTAGATTGCAAATTGAGCTTGTATATCTTGAAATTGAAGACCTAAGGTAGGATATTCATCCTTTGGTTTATGAATTTAAGTTGTGACTTGCATGGTCCATGTTAATTTTGAAGTCTAGAGCCAAGATATAGCTTGAATTGTTGAATTGAAGCTTATATCATGCATGCATGTGCACATCTTGAAATTTAAAGTTGTTTTCATGGGAATTCTTGCATGCATGTCCATATTATTGTTATAGTCCATGAATTCATCTTGATTTTGAAGGAATTGGCTCTTTGGAGCAAGTATTTGAAGCCTTGAAGTTGTTTAAATACATGCATGTTACATTTAATTTATGTTCTTGAAGTTTTGTTTGGAAATGAGTTTAATTGAACTACCTTTGGGCTTTGATTTTACAAATTGATCTTTGAAACATGTAATATTATGGGTTTTGAAGGGTTTTCCAGAAAATTGGCCCAAAAGGATCGGATTTGGTGCATTCAAAGTTGAGTTTTGAGCTTGAGGTTCAAATCTGGAAATTCCAGATTTTGGACTCACGCTCGAGCGGGGGAACTCCACGCTCGAGCGTACGCACTGAGTTCATGCAGTCCGCTCGAGCGGAGAAGTGAACGCTCGAGCGTGAAATGCGTGTATCCAGTACTTTGCATGTGTTTACAGTCCGCTCGAGCGGGGGAATGCACGCTCGAGCGAGGACTTGTGTCTCACGCTCGAGCGGGTATCGAGCGCCCATCGAGCGTGAATTTCGTGCATCTAGTACTTTTACTGTAGTTTACAGTCCGCTCGAGCGGAGTAATACACGCTCGAGCGGAGACCGTTTGTCTGCATATTCGCTCGAGCGTGACCCCTGTTTCAGCAAAATTTTGAAAAGTGTTTAAAAGTGCATCTTTGCATCCTTATTTCATCCTGAGCATTCCTAGGCCTAGTTTTAGGCATCTTAATGCGGATATTGATGTAAAACCACACCGAAGCAAATTAGGGATTAAGTTATTATTTCCCAACTGTGTAGCTTAGTGTGTGTTCATCCTGTAACTGTGTAGGGTTGGCATCTGAGGACGCTCACTAGCCTATCTATAGCCCAGAACTCTGTGAGTAACAATGTTGTAAAGATACGTTCAATTGAAATTACTTTTTGAACGAATGACTGAACTGCTTTATGAAATATCACTATTTACTGAATGAATGTTTGTCCTATTTATGAACTGTATTCGTGGCATCCATAGCAACTTACTGTTACTGTACTGTACTACTACTGTCACAGAGATCTCTATCGGTTCCCATGTTGGAACCACTACTGTTTACTGATATGATGGCCATCAACTGACTGTTCAGTCTATTAAGACCTACTGTACTATTTTGCTATTGGATGTACCACATATGACTATTATAGTTTCTGAATGACTGTTAAGGTATGAAATATGAGCCACAAACTGAATGATTGATATACTGATAAAGGACTGTTTTCAATACTGAAAAGACATTCATTCTTAACCTATTTATGCATATGTTATTCACTGGGCTTTAGCTCACTGTTCATATATATATGTAGGTGTACAAGCACCGGACCGTTGCTAGGAGCGTCGGGCTAAGCTCCCGTTTTGTCAAAGCCAACTACCGTGCCTCACTGCGAGGTTCCAAGTCCTTCAAGCTAAGGCTGCTTAGGGGTGTTTTAGATTTTCCCCTTTTTGTATCTGTTTTTGTAATACTGTATAGACTGTACCTGTACTGTACTGTTATGATGGGGACTTGGTCCCTAACCTGAATGCATGTAAATGATGCATGTATATACCGTTTTGTTCTGAATGTGAATGTGTTATGAAAAGTCTTTTTGCATACAGACTGTCACAGCTCATTGGACATCTTTTAATTACTGTTTTGGCTTCCGCCAGCCCCTATACTCTGTATTACTGTTTTACTGTTAAGCAGGCCTTCGGTAATCTCGGATTACTGACCGGTTACGGTGCTAAACCCATAGGGGCGAGTTTGGGTCGTGACAGATAGTGTAGGAAACTTTAACCTTTCTCGTGAGGCTAGTTCGCCCGGTCGCCACCTAGCATCTACCCATTCCAATGCTGCTAGGCAATCATCTTCGGGGGAAGTGCGTCGCCCTCAAACCCTTGGTCGCTCTGCCAGTCTCCCTCCAGTGATTGAAGCTTGCGGCGGTGTGAGAGAGTCCCTGCAATCCTCAGGGAAAGTTTCTTTTCTAAGTTATTGGGTCTCCTCCGAACCTGCTTCCACTCTTTCCCGCATCCAAGCGCTGCACCCCAGTACCTTTACTGCTTTTAACGTTCCTGGATCTATGGTGCAGACAGCGCTGTTGGAGTCACTTGCCAGCTTCATTCGCAACCTTGCTATTAAGAAGATTTTGACAACGCCCAGCAAGTTTATGGAAGGTGCTGAGGCCAACTTGAGCGACTTTAAGAGGACCGGTTTGGACCTATTGTGGATGAAAGGTAGGCTTCAGGCAGTCGATGGTTTCCTTGAACATGCAGATAATGTCGCGATGATTGCATCTTTAGAGAAGACTATTAAGGAGTGTGAAGGTGCCTTGGAGCAGCAGCGGCAAAACCTAGCTCGGTTCAAAGAGAAAGACTCTACGTTGGTTACTCAGCTGCCTAGGAATGTGACCCTAATGGACTCCCTCATGAAGGGTTTGATTTGATTTATTATGACTCTATTATGGCTCCTTTTCTTTGTACTTTTGCTATCTTTTTCCTTCTTCTTCTTTTTTTTCTACTTTCTTTGAACATTGTAATCATGCTGTAGGAAACTTTGATGTTTATGAAAAGCAAAAATATTAAGTCTTACTTCATTTCCTTCTTTTCATTGCCTTTACATATCTTCTGAGGCTAAACAAAACTCTTGCTATGAACGGAACTTCACCATGACTAAGTTTTTACAAGGCTAAAATTTCCCTAAGTATGGAAAACTTTCTTTTCATGGGGTGTTTACAAGAGTAACAGGTTTACTAAGTATATGATACTTTCTTTACACTTTGCTTTGGAAGTATTAACAAAGAAACTTACAACTCTCTTCTTTTTTCTTTTTTTTTTTTTGAACAAAAGAAATTAAGGAAAATACTCTTTGACATACCTGGCGTTGATAGGGCTAGTTCTGAACCCATCATCTACTCTTGTTAGCTTGTAATACCCGCTGCTGCTTGCCTCAACAACTTTGTAGGGCCTTCCCATCTGGGTGAGAACTTGGGGATTGGTTGCCCCCGCATGATTGCGTCCACTATCTTCCATACCAAGTCCCCCTTCTTGAACTCTCTGTGTTTAACAGACTAATTGTAAGCGCGAGCTATGGACTGATGATACTTTTCCATTGCTTACGAGGCCCGATCCCTTCTTTCTTCGGCTGCCTCTATGTCGTTCCTTCTGTTGTCTGGAACTAAGTGTGCTGACATAGCCATTCTTATTGAGGGTACTGCCAACTCAACTGGTAACACAACTTCAAACCCACATATTAGGGAAAATGGGGTTGCCTGAGTTGGCCTCCTCTTTGACGTTCTATACGCCCAGAGTGCTACATGGAGTTGTTCAGACCATGTGCCCTCTGCTTCATCCATCATTTTACTCAATATTCGAATGAGAGTTTTGTTGGTTGCCTAAACTTGTCCGTTCCCTTGCGGGTAGTACAGGGTAGACTTGTGGTGCTTGATTTCGTAAGTGTCCAGCAATCTTCCTACATGGCGATTTACAAAGGGAGTTACATTGTCAGATAACATTACTTTGGGTATGCCAAACCTACAGATTATGTTTTCCTTGATAAAGTTGGCCACTCCTGCCCCATCTACCTTCCTCATCAGTATAGCCTCTACCCACTTGGTACTAACTTCAATCGCTGCAAGTATCCATCTATGGCCTTTGGATTGTTGTGCTACAGGGCCTACCAGGTCAAATGCCCAAGTATGAAATGGGTAAGGGGTCTTGATGTTGTGCAGTTTAACCACCAACGCATGTATTAAGTTCCCAAACTTCTGGCAGGATTGGCATTTCCTTGCAAAGTTTTTAGCATCTTCTTCCATTGTCGGCCAGTAGTAGCCGAGGTGAATAAGGTGCCCATACAATTGATGCGCCCCTTGATGTTTTACCTAATGGGTTTCCCTCAGCACTTCGTTCGCCTTATCCTTTGATAAACAGAACAAAGGTCCCCTACAAAGCTTCTGCAATACAACTTGTCTTGGTCAAGGAAGAAGCGGAGGGCCCGCCTCTTAACTCTAATTACATTGGCTTTGTTCTCAAGCAGTGTGCCATTTCCAAGATAGTCAATATACGGCTGCCTCCATTCCTCATTGCTTAAGAAATGGTTTTTTTCCTCTTTAGGATGGGACTGACATTTTGCACATTGCCTCTGCAACTTAGTGCTTTCTTTTTCCATCTCTGGCCAATAATACCCTTGTCTCTGTATCCGTCGGTATAGATTGATATTTGCATCTCTACAAGACTTACCATGGATCTGCTTAAGTCTGTAAGTTGCTTCTTGTCTGCCGATGCACCTTGCCAGTAGGTTATTGGAACCGCGAAAATACAACTCTCCTCTGAGGAGCAGAAATGATGCAAGTTCTGCTGGTCTGATTGTTTCCAGGCCTATTTTCAACTGTTGGATTATATCTACTTTCCACCCCTCAGCATCTTGCTCTGTATGTTCATCGGCTAACACTGCTAGTGTTGTTCTTTTCTCGATGACGATGGCTATACTATCATCTGGTATATCCACCTTTGCCCCCAATGTAGCCAAGGCATTAAGGAAACAATTGTGTGTTCGAGGGGTATGTTGGATTTGGACATCATTAAACTAAGTGAGTAACCTTTGAACTACGGTGCGATATGGGGCCAACAGAGGTGTAGACGCGCCCTTGGGCTTCACTCTACAGTTCGGACTCCCTTTTGTTGTTGCAGTTCTTAATCTGAACCAAAGAGTCCAACTCTGGCAAATCGTTTTGAGAAAAAACAGATTTTTGAAAAGAAGTGCCAAACATGGACTGCTTTGCCAGATACAGAGTCGCCACCTAAATATTTTATTTTGGGGGAATTTAGGAAACCCTGACTCGGTGCCAAAGGCCACGTGTCCGTCATCACCAAAGTTGCCTCGGCTCGGGAACTTGGGTACGATCGGGGAAGGTCAGCTATGAGCACCCTCTCTCGCCCGGTCCGAAGACCGGCCTCTACTAATCATGATATCCAATTTTGAAAACGTTATGTGTTCTTATTCTGGTTATTAGCCTAGAATTACTATGTTATGCGCACAACAAACAAGTATAGACCAAATCGCCTAAATTGGAACAAAACACTACATGTTCGTTTTGAAAATGGTTTGCTACTCGCAGGTAGGCTAAAATGCAGGTTTTGCCACCCTCAAGTGGGCTTTAGAAAAGATGATTTTGCCACTATCCAGTGGGCTTAAAAAAAACTCACAGTTTTCATGCATTGTTTCAATTTAAGTAATTTGACCTCCATCCACAGGCATTCAAGCAGTAATATCACATAAGCAGCTAGCCTCATGGTAATCATGCTATTATGGCAACATTCACACGCATGCGATATGCTAAAGCACAAAAACTCACCTAGTATTCCAAGCCAAAAGAGAAACTAGTTAGTAATCAATGCATGATCCTAGCTCATGTTAAGATGGCTAATGCAACACATGCAAGATGCAACTACAATAGGCTCGGCTATTCTAAGATGGCATATGATGATGCTACAACTAACACATATTCAACTTGGAATTGAAGTACAGTGCAGTTAGTATGATGCGCCGAGCCCGATGCATGCGAGACAAATGTACGGATGCACGCATGCATAGCATAAGGTATGCTAAATAAAATATGCCCTAATACTAACCATCGAAAGCAGGTAAATAAAAGGGAGAAAGAAGTGGGGGTTGGAAGACATGCACACACGCACCCACACTTATTACAAATTCGCCCTCGCTCGGAGGAACCAAAAGAATAATACAGGCCGAATAAATAATTAACTACTCTAGCTAATTAAATATTACAAAACTCTATTTAATTAATTAACAAATTCACTAAGCTATGGAAAGCAGTAAAAGGCCTCGAGAAGAGGGATGCACGCATGCTCGGATTTGCTTCGCCCAGAAATTCATTGCCATGACACATGTTGCCTCTGTTTGGCACCTCTGAAGACTGCACAAGTTCCAAGGTATGCTCCCTGCACACTGTGGAGTGCCACCGGCTAGGAGGAATGTCCATCGGCTATGGGAAATGGTCACCGGCCGCTGATGAAGTTATCGGCCATTGATGAATTGCCGGTCGGCACTGTATGTAGCCGACCGGCCAAAACTTCCTGCAGAAACCTGTTTGACAGCAGCAGAGGGCAAACAAGGCATGGCAATGTATTTTCAAAGCAATGTTTGCACCACCACACTCCATATCATGTTTAAGACTCAAGGGAGTGTGGTGCTCGATTCTCGGACCACCAATCGCGCATTTCAATGCGTGATGGCCCAAGAAGCTAAGTTGTGCATTTTAATGTCAAATGTAATGCACACAAACACATAAGGAACCCAACCTCAATCATGGTGATTCAAGAGGCAAGGCATGCATGCCAAATGCAACCTAAGCATGCAATCTAAACATGCAACATGAACATGCAAGCAAGTAATGCACACTAGGCACACAACCTAAGCAAACAAGCATGCAAGGCATGAAACAAGGCAACAACATTTGAGCAACATGTCAAGCATGGACTTAAACTAATTTGGGGAGCTCTCAAGCATGCCAAAATCAGTGGCCAATATGCTCAAGAATGGAAGCCAAAACACACACAAATAGGCATGCATGCAATGTCCAACACTTAGGCACATAGAGACAACTCTTAAGCACACTTAAAATAGGAACAACATGGGCATATGGCATGCATTATAAGCTCTGAAATCATGTCATAAATGGTGCCAAACCAAGTAAACAAAACAAGCAAAGCATGCATAGAAGCTTGGAATTAGCCCAAGGACTTAAACCATGATCACATGACACATGAAGCAAATGATCAAAGTGAATCAAAACAGTCCCAAATCATGTCAAAGTAAGCCCCAAAAACCACTTAGATGGCATCTAAATGACCTACACATGGAAGCATACACAAATGTCTAAACATGGAGCATAATGCACAACCTCTTGAAGCATCAAAGGAGCATCAAATGCAAACATTTAAGCATACCATGAGGACTGAAATGACATTATAAGTGACTCCAAATCATTGAAATTGTGCAAATAAAGCATGCTAGAGGGGTCAACACTCAAGGCTCATGAGGGGGATTACATGGTAGCTATACAAAGCAAGTCATGGATGACTCAAATGACCAAAAACAGTCCCTTAGCATACTAAAACAAGCATAAAAGCTTCACAAAGCTAAGCCAAAACAAGTAAGCATAGTGGTCTAAATGCTAGATACATATTAAGGCAATTTCATGGCATTACAAGACAAGTATGCAAAGCAAGCATGCTGTGTCTAAACCAAGTAAAAACAGAGGTAATACATGGCAAAATATTACCAAATAACACTTAAGACATGGCCAACATGCACTTAAAAATGGTGCTCACACATGAGGCTAAAATGGCACTTTTAAAGACAACAAGGAGAGGGGGTGGCCCTCTCCTTCTTAGGACCTTAAACCACCATCCTCACCACTGAAATCCCTCAAGATTTCAGTGGTGAGGAGGCCCAAACAAGGTGGTCCCGAAGTTCACCAAAAATAGCACAAAATGGGGCCAAACAAGGCCTAAGAGGGGGTAAACGACCCCAAACACAAAAGTGTCCTTAATGAAGTATCTTAAACACAAAAAAACAAAACTTTTTTATGTTATACACAAAGCTCAAAACAGCAAGCAAGACAGGCTAAAAGCTGGTGCAAAAACGGGGAATAAAAGAGGATTAGATGCTCACCCTTGTAGACCAACGTGGACAGCAGCCTTTGGTCCCAAAAACCAGTTCCTTAGCCTCTGAAAATGGCCTCCAAGAAGCTTAGATGGATGATGGAGAGGTGTGGTTGAGAGGTGGTGTGCAAAGGGGCCAAGAACTATGGACTTTGGAGCTTGGAATGTGGAGATATGGAGGGAAGTGTATGGTTTTTGCCTTAGACAAATTTCTTGGAACCTCTTGAATGGAAGGAGAGGCTTTCTATTTATAGAGAAGATGGAGGTTTGAAGCTTCTAAGAGAAGCTAAGCAAAAAAGGGTCAAAGGGGTCAAGCTTCTCTTAGAAGCTTGGAGCAAAAGGGCCAAGAAGGCCAAGCTTCTTGGAGAAGCTAGACAAAAGAGCCAAGCTTCTTGGAGAAGCTAGGCAAAAGGGTCAAGAGGTGCAAGCTTCTCTTGGAAGCTAGAAAGGTGCAAGCTTCTCCAAGAAGCTAACAAGGTTCAAGCTTCTTGGAGAAGCTAAAAAGGTGCAAAAGGTTGAAGCTTCTAGGAGAAGCTAAACCAAGGTGCAAAAGGTTCAAGCTTCTTGGAGAAGCTAAACCAAGGGTTCAAAAGGTTCAAGCTTCCTCAAGAAGCTAAAGACCAAGGGTTCAAAAGGTTCAAGCTTCCTCAAGAAGCTAAAACCAAGGGTTCAAAAGGTTCAAGCTTCTTGGAGAAGCTAAACCAAGAGTTCAAAAGGTTCAAGCTTCCTCAAGAAGTTAGAACCAAGGGTTCAAAAGGGTCAAGCTTCCTCAAGAAGCTAAAACAGGGGGTTCAAAAGGTTCAAACTCCCCTCAAGAAGAGGTCTCGGCCAACCAAAAAGGTCATCGGCACAATAAAGTGCCGGTCGGCAACATATAGTGCCGGCCGGCCAAATATTTTAACAAAACAGTGCCGGCGGTACACAAATGCGGCCGGTGATGATAGGGAAGGGCCGGTGGTGTGTGGGGATGGCCAACAAGCCATTCCCTGCCCTTCAAGACAAAACACAAGTGTTTGGTGCAAAACCAGACACAAAAGGTCGAGTTCGGGGATCCTGAGGTAGGGCACGTAGCCGAGACCTCCGGGAACTCCAAACGAACACCAACATGGATAATCACCGAGTGTTCAAACGGTGACGTCCAAGTCTTGAGGACGGTCAAAAATGGGGTGTCTACAGTTGCCCTTTTTTGACAGAACTCGAAAGTCATAACAATGACGGGAGTGAATGTCAAAGCCCAGAGACGACCCATTTTTGACAAGGCCGAAGACTTGGACAAACGTGCAAGACAAACAAGGTATGCGCCCGAAGGCAGGGGCAAAATGCAACTGAAAATGCAAGAAGCCGAGCATAACTTATGATCATGCAAAGAGAGCTGTGATGAAGCAATTATGCAAAATAAATGCAACATTTTGCGCGAATGCTATGCAAACAAGTAGACATGAACCAAACTACATCTCGTGTAGAAAGGATGTAAGAGAATTATGCAATTCTCATGAATATGTGCGTTAGATACACAAAAGTGAACGAAGTGTGATAGATACGCTAAGTGGACAAACATGTGTGATGGATACACCAAAGTGAAGAGAGTGTGATGGATACACTATATGAATAAAGTGTGATTGATACACTAAGCGAATACGTAAACGAATGTGTGTGATGGATACACAAAGGGAGCATGTGATAGATACAAAAGGTGAACGTGTGTGGTAGATACACAAAGTGAAGCGAGTGTGATGGATGCACTATATGAAGCAAAGCGTGATGGATACACTGTATGAAGCAAAGTGTGATGGATACACAAGATGAGCATAGTGTGATAGATGCATAAAGAGAAAGTGTGTGATTGATACACAAAGCGAAAGTGTGTGATTGATACACAAAGCGAGCGTGTGATTGATACACAAAGTAAGCATAGTGTGACAAATACACAAAGCGAAACGAGTGTGATGGATACACTAAGCAAATATGTGATAGATATACTAAGCGAATGTGTGTGATGGATACACAAAGGGGGCATGTGTGATTGATACACAAAGCGAGCATGCGTGATAGATACAAAGCGAGTGTGTGATAGATACACTATATGAACGAAGTGTGATTGATACACTAAATGAATGAAGTGAGCAAAGCGTGATGGATATACAAAAGGCAAACACAAAGTGTGATAGATGCACTAAGTGAACAAGTGTGATGGATACACAATAGGTGAACACGAAGTGTGATCGATGCACTTAGTGAACAAGGTATGATTGATATACTAAAAGTGAACACAAAGTGTGATAGATGCACTTAGTGAACAGGAGTATGATTGATATACTAAAGGTGAACACGAAGTGTGATAGATGCACTTAGTGAACAAGTATGATGGATATACTGAATGTGAACACGAAGTGTGATAGATGCACTTAGTGAACAAGTATGATTGATATACTAAAAGTGAACACAAAGTGTGATAGATGCACTTAGTGAACAGAAGTATGATTGATATACTAAAGGTGAACACGAAGTGTGATAGATGCACTTAGTGAACAAGTATGATGGATATACTGCATGTGAACACGAAGTGTGATAGATGCACTTAGTGAACAAGTATGATTGATATACTAAAGGTGAACACAAAGTGTGATAGATGCACTTAGTGAACAGAAGTATGATTAATATACTAAAGGTGAACACGAAGTGTGATAGATGCACTTAGTGAACAAGTATGATGGATATACTGCATGTGAACACGAAGTGTGATAGATGCACTTAGTGAACAAGTATGATTGATATACTGCATGTGAACACGAAGTGTGATAGATGCACTTAGTGAACAAGTATGATGGATATACTAAATGTGAATGAAGTGTGATTGATACACTAATGGAATAAAGTGAATATGTGCATGATAGATACACAAAAGCTAGTGAAGTGTGGTGGATACACTAAAGTAATTGAAGTGAATATGTGCGTGATAGATACACAAAATGAGGATGTGTGTGATAGATACAGAAAATAAAAATGTGTGTGGTAGATACACAAAATAAGAATGTGTGTGATAGATACACAAATGAAAGAAGTGTGATTGATACACTAAATAAACATGTGAGAGATACATGAAGCAAACGAAAGTAAATGAGGTGTGATGGATACACTAAAGTGAACATGAGATAGATACATGAGGCAAACAGAGCGAATGAAGTGTGATGGATACACTAAAGTAATGAAGTGTGATTGATACACTGAATAAATGAAGTGCATGAAATGTGATTGATACACTAAATAAATGAGAGTGTAATTGATACACTAAGTGAATGAAGTGTGATTGATACACTAAATGAATGATCTTAAACGGAACTTCTTTGAATAAACCGTACATACAATATCGTGCATGAATGAGGAAGAAACTTGATAGGTACAATGCATTACAATGCATGATGCTTAAGGAAAGCAATAAAAGGACAAAGCGGCGCTTTAGAAAGCACCTCATTGGCAAGACTTGAAGAGGTACATCCGGAATACAATCTCGGAATTCGTAGAAGTTGAAACAAACTCAGATGCTCCAAATTTTCCCTCTTTTGTTTTGCTTTGCAGTCTGGAACCAATATAGCTTTAGATAGGTCCTGGTTTTGCTGTTCGCATGACCTGGGTTGAACCCTGCGGTTTTATGAAAGAACAAATCCTGTTTTGCACAGATGTGGAGAATGGCACAGCACTCTGAGCACAAAATGATTTTTTTTTGAAATTAAGAAATGAGTTCTTAACCGGGTATTGAGCCTACGACTGAACACAGCGAAAAAGACTCAACAACGGAAAACAATAGGTAAACAACCTAAACACATCGAGTAACACTCGAGACGACTCAAAACAAGAATCGAGATAAAACAAAAAGACACGACACTCAGATATGCACAGGGAGCCTGTTTCACCGGGTAGTGTTTCCTACCCTTTCTCATTTGTGATCCTCACATCACTCGGCCCTCAAGCTCTATTTTTCACGAAAAAGCCTTTTTCTCACTTTTTCTCTCAACGTACATCTCTCTATTCTTTAATCTCTCATTTTTTATCCCTCTCCTGGGTGGTTGATGGATAAACAAGAAGTTGCGGGTTCTTGCCCCTAGCATTCTGCTAGATTCTTTTCTTGTTCACAACAGTGAGTCTCTTCCACAGAGGGGTCGCGCTACAATTGGGTGTATAGCGAATCTGCGACTGACATCGGTCGACGATGCTCTGCCGGGGAGTTTGGACATGGTTAGATCTGTCCAGATGATGGAGTGGAATATCTTGCCCCAGTCCAGTTCGTGCTTCGCACTTGACTTGATACCTTGCTGCTTGAAGGATGAGAGAGCTTTTAGCCCTTTTCTGTTAGCTTCCGCTGTGCCCTTTTCTGGCAAGTATGATGCCCTTTCTGGCAAGTGTATTGACAACGGGGAAAAGACAAGAAGCCTGACTCAAATGTACCCCTAGTTCATCATTTTGACCATTTTTTGTTTTGGTTTTCTACTAAAACAATTTTGACCAATACGAGAGTTAGATTAACACACTTGTTCAATTTTTGATTTGAAATCATGCAAGTCAGGCTATGAGTACTGAAAATTTTCCTTTTTTGGGTCCAAGAAATGGTCCAGTTTTTGGAAAAGATGGAACAATTTTCGAGAAAATTAGTCAACCTCAGTAAAAATTCTCAAAAACTATTTTGCAAAGGGCCAATGCTCAACAAGCACGGAACCAACTCTTGAGGTGCACAACCTCGGACCCATAGCAATGGAAAATTGCCCCTTGTTCGAAGAGAGCTGCATGGCAACGGAAAGTTGCCTCTTGTTTGAATGATGTCGCAGCACATTGTAGTCAGTCCTCTGAGCGACGAACACGACCAGACTCTCGGATACAGAGAAGGCAAAGATGATCAAAACCATCACATGGACATAGTCGAATTTGAATTGTTTTACGGCTGGACTTCAGAGTGAAGTTGCCTACGTATCCCAAACATGGGAATCAAGCCTTACGTAGTTCGGGGTTAAGGTACACTCGGGTATTTAACCTCTCCTTTTTAGGCTCTAACTTTTGCCAAGGCGCCTATTGCAGGTTTTCGACCTTGCGAGCTTTGTTCTTCTTTCTTTTCAATTTTTTCATTTTTTCATTTTTTTTTCTTTTCTTTTTTTTTTTTGCATTTTTCTTTTTGTATATTTTTTTTTTTTTTTTTTTTCATCTTTTCTTTTTTGTATTTTTCTCTTGCCCTAACTTTTGCCTGGGTCGCCCTTCCGGGTTTTCGGCCCAGCGAGCCTCTCAAAAGGTAAAAGTGTAACAAGTCCATGCCAAATGGTTTTGAGATTGAAGCCCTCTGTATCCAGGAGAGTGGTTGTTGTATTGATTTGCAGAAAGATCCACCTTTGGCTCTTCGAGCACATCGGATATTTTTTGCCCCTAGTTCGAGGGGTGCTTCTGATCTAGCTTTGCAAGCTTCTTTTGACGACATCTGATCCTCTTGATCTGACTTTGGTGCCTCTTGTTCGAGGGCTGCTTCAAATCTGGCCACACAGGCCTCACATCATGATTGTCCTTTGAACGTTCTGAATCCAAGTTCAAGATTTGAAAGCAAAGGGGTTGAGTCTCGAAGCCGAGAGCGATCCTAAGCTGCACAATCTCAAGAGCGATTCCACACATGTCTTCGTAGGACCGCGCAAAACATTTTTTTTTTTTTTGAAAGTTTTTAAGAAAGCGACAAATCGCTCGCGCTGAAGACAGTGTAGGACCAATCTGGATCAAAGCTAAGGTCCTTCTCAGTACTCACACTAACAAGCATGATTTCATTCATTAATGGCTTAGCACGCCTCTCTTTCTCTCAATTTGAACAAAGTTTTGCAAATCCCGAGGAATTCCTCCCTCTTTGTTTTCACCGCAGTGTTCAAAAAGGTTTTGAAAAACTTAGGTCAATGCAATAATTTCAAGGCACAGAAAAGACAGAGTTCTTATCAAATACTGTCATCTCATTTAGAATTTCTGGCACAACGAGCACATGGCAGATACAAACACAAGAGTGTGAAAATCACTGCTGTTCCATTCAAATCTTCTGGTGTAACTGGCTCCAAGGCAGAAACAGACTCAAAAGAAAATGAAAAGACAAACACAAAACAAAATGGTGATGTCCGAGGTAACACCCCCGGAATCACCCGACTCCTACATAACAGGACTAACTCGATACAACAAGACAGACCTTAACCAAAAAGACTGACTCAAAACAAAGAGACAGACTCTAAACAAAACAATAGAACTGACTTCAACACCCAAGTCAGAAACTACAAAACTAGCATTTACAAATGCTCAAAACAGTGCGTACCAAACGCCACATCTGGAGTAAATCGAGCGCCATCCGCAGGTGGTTCATCTCCCGATCACATCACATTATCCCCCACAAGTTCACTAATCAAGTGCCGATAGACTTTGCTGAGTTGGTGCGACGATGACCTTGTTGTCAAACAAATCTTGTACATCATGGCGCAGACGAAAGCAGCTATCGGTCTCATGACCAGTTTGTTGATGGTAGGCACAGTACTTAGTCCTGTCATGCTTTGGAGGGAGAGGATCAGATAAAGGCTGTTGTTCCAATGGTTTCAGATGTCCTTTCCGGATTAAGACCTCTAGAGCCTTTGACAAAGGCATATAAAGTGAGGTGAAAACCCTCTTGACTCGGGGTGGATATTTGGTTTTCTGTGAGCTACTTCCGGACGCACCGGTGAATGGGGTAGCTGTTTTTGATGTAGTGGTGGTGACCATGCCCACGTCTGAAGTCCTAGCAGCTGCATCACCGCTGGTGGTCGCATTCGAACTGCGGGTAAATGCCCTCCTGGGCTACTCCTTTTCCTGGTCGATAAGGCCCTGCTTTATAGCGTCCTCGATTTGTACCCCAATCTCATGGAGGTCTGCAAAGGTGGGTAGGGGGAGGACGATCATCTTCTGCATCAGCCTGGGTTGGAGATTGCGCACAATCATCCGTATCTGGTCCTTGTCGGTCGGCCTGGTGGTCATCGAAGAAGCTTTGGCCCTCCAACGGGTTACAAAGTCAGAGAAGCCCTCTTTCTGCTCTTGCCTGGTTGTCTCAAGATCACGGGTTGTGATCTCGATCTGGGTATTGTATGAATATTGTATGACGAAGGCCTCGGCCATCTCTTCCCAGCTTCGTTTCACTGAGTCCTCTAATTTGGCGTACCAGATGGCCGCGATACCCGACAGGGTCCTGCCAAAAAGGGAGAGCTTCTATAATCTTATCAAGCCCATCGGGCACAAAACATCTGAAAACAAACTCAAGTGGACCATGGGATCTCCCGACCCGTCAAAACGGTCGATGTGAGGCATCTTGAAATGATCTGGCAACGTCATAGCTGCGTCGGTATATCCATCTTCGATGTCCGGGATGGACTTGACTCCTTGGGATTTCTTAAACATTTTTTCCAACTTACTCAGCTTCAGCGCTGTGGGGTCCGCTTCGAACTCAAAGGGAGAGTCCGGTACATTGATAGGCGTGGGCGCCTTGGATAGTTGCGGTAGAATCGGGGGCGGGGCTGGCCCCGTTGGAAGGTCTGTATCCTCTTGGACATTTTGGACATTTGGCGTCTCCCCGGGTATCGGAACCCTTGGTGGGGGAGGAGCCTGATGTGAAGCAGATGCGCCGCTTTGCTGTTGCAGCCTGGTGATGAGTTCAGCCTGCTGAGCCATGATTGCAGCCTGCTGCTTAGAGAATTCCGCTTGGCGGACAGCGTCTTGCTGCATGAGTTTCATAGTTTCCTGGAGTTGGCGCACCATCTCTTCCAAACTCGACATATCGTCCTGATCTGACTGAGCAATCGGTATATCTGTGTCTGCAGTAGGCCCGGAAATCTCAACCCGACTGCTTAAAGGTCACTGATCTGGTAGCTGTTGTACTGGTGGTCTGTACCTGACTAGCCTGCTCTGGCCCTGATTACCCTTGAACTGAGTCTCTGACCTGACAAAGTCTATCAGCACAAATCCAATGTACCCGGGGGATAGCGGAGCCTTCTGAAGCTATGATTCCAGGACTACCCTAGCAAAAGAGAAAACAGACAGCATTTCAGTCCAATTTCACTAGAGCGAAGCTGAACGACTGTATTCTATTACTGATCACTGTTCCCCGAAATCACTGCCTCAAATCTGAATCTGATACCCGCAGATATAACTGATTCTCAAAATACTGATACTGGTGCCCACAGGTCGGATACCCGGACTCGCAAACTGGTATATGCATTCCCTGTAGAGATACACTCTAAAAGCACATAGCAAGTAAATGAGAGCCAATGCACCCCTATGTTGGGGTAGGGTTTCCCTGTCCTATTTTGTCAGGAGCTAGGGTTTCACTACGCACGCAGCGGTTTCAAACAACCTAAAATCGGGTAAGCAACCTGTCCTAATTTGGAATGGTCACTATGGATTCCGAATATGCACCAGGTCGAATGGTCGAAAAGGGTGCCCCGGCAGAACCGGGGTTTGTGTTCCCATACTGGCAGAGCCCGCAACCGGTCAGCCTTATGGTCATGCCTTGACAAGACAAGCCTCCAGCAAACCGCTCAGGAATAGCAGATGGCCAACACGGTGTCCTAGGCGCACCAATGCACATGCAATGCAAAGAGACACATAAATGAAATCAAAACAGGATATCATGAGTTCGAGTCAAGCTCTCTAAACTCCCCAGCGGAGTCGCCAGAAACTGTAGACGCGCCCTTGGGCTTCACTCTACAGTTCGGACTCCCTTTTGTTGTTGCGGTTCTTAATCTGAACCAAAGAGTCCAACTCTGGCAAATCGTTTTGAGAAAAACAGATTTTTGAAAAGAAGTGCCAAACATGGACTGCTTTGCCAGATACAGAGTCGCCACCTAAATATTTTATTTTGGGGGAATTTAGGAAACCCTGACTCGATGCCAAAGGCCACGTGTCCGTCATCACCAAAGTTGCCTCGGCTCGGGAACTTGGGTACGATCGGGGAAGGTCAGCTATGAGCACCCCCTCTCGCCCGGTCCGAAGACCGGCCTCTACTAACCATGATATCCAATTTTGAAAACGTTATGTGTTCTTATTCTGGTTATTAGCCTAGAATTACTATGTTATGCGCACAGCAAACAAGTATAGACCAAATTGCCTAAATTGGAACAAAACACTACATGTTCGTTTTGAAAATGGTTTGCTACTCGCAGGTAGGCTAAAATGCAGGTTTTGCCACCCTCAAGTGGGCTTTAGAAAAGATGATTTTGCCACTATCCAGTGGGCTTAAAAAAAACTCACAGTTTTCATGCATTGTTTCAATTTAAGTAATTTGACCTCCATCCACAGGCATTCAAGCAGTAATATCACATAAGCAGCTAGCCTCATGGTAATCATGCTATTATGGCAACATTCACACGCATGCGATATGCTAAAGCACAAAAACTCACCTAGTATTCCAAGCCAAAAGAGAAACTAGTTAGTAATCAATGCATGATCCTAGCTCATGTTAAGATGGCTAATGCAACACATGCAAGATGCAACTACAATAGGCTCGGCTATTCTAAGATGGCATATGATGATGCTACAACTAACACATATTCAACTTGGAATTGAAGTACAGTGCAGTTAGTATGATGCGCCGAGCCCGATGCATGCGAGACAAATGTACGGATGCACGCATGCATAGCATAAGGTATGCTAAATAAAATATGCCCTAATACTAACCATCGAAAGCAGGTAAATAAAAGGGAGAAAGAAGTGGGGGTTGGAAGACATGCACACACGCACCCACACTTATTACAAATTCGCCCTCGCTCGGAGGAACCAAAAGAATAATACAGGCCGAATAAATAATTAACTACTCTAGCTAATTAAATATTACAAAACTCTATTTAATTAATTAACAAATTCACTAAGCTATGGAAAGCAGTAAAAGGCCTCGGGAAGAGGGATGCACGCATGCTCGGATTTGCTTCGCCCAGAAATTCATTGCCATGACACATGTTGCCTCTGTTTGGCACCTCTGAAGACTGCACAAGTTCCAAGGTATGCTCCCTGCACACTGTGGAGTGCCACCGGCTAGGAGGAATGTCCATCGGCTATGGGAAATGGTCACCGGCCGCTGATGAAGTTATCGGCCATTGATGAATTGCCGGTCGGCACTGTATGTAGCCGACCGGCCAAAACTTCCTGCAGAAACCTGTTTGACAGCAGCAGAGGGCAAACAAGGCATGGCAATGTATTTTCAAAGCAATGTTTGCACCACCACACTCCATATCATGTTTAAGACTCAAGGGAGTGTGGTGCTCGATTCTCGGACCACCAATCGCGCATTTCAATGCGTGATGGCCCAAGAAGCTAAGTTGTGCATTTTAATGTCAAATGTAATGCACACAAACACATAAGGAACCCAACCTCAATCATGGTGATTCAAGAGGCAAGGCATGCATGCCAAATGCAACCTAAGCATGCAATCTAAACATGCAACATGAACATGCAAGCAAGTAATGCACACTAGGCACACAACCTAAGCAAACAAGCATGCAAGGCATGAAACAAGGCAACAACATTTGAGCAACATGTCAAGCATGGACTTAAACTAATTTGGGGAGCTCTCAAGCATGCCAAAATCAGTGGCCAATATGCTCAAGAATGGAAGCCAAAACACACACAAATAGGCATGCATGCAATGTCCAACACTTAGGCACATAGAGACAACTCTTAAGCACACTTAAAATAGGAACAACATGGGCATATGGCATGCATTATAAGCTCTGAAATCATGTCATAAATGGTGCCAAACCAAGTAAACAAAACAAGCAAAGCATGCATAGAAGCTTGGAATTAGCCCAAGGACTTAAACCATGATCACATGACACATGAAGCAAATGATCAAAGTGAATCAAAACAGTCCCAAATCATGTCAAAGTAAGCCCCAAAAACCACTTAGATGGCATCTAAATGACCTACACATGGAAGCATACACAAATGTCTAAACATGGAGCATAATGCACAACCTCTTGAAGCATCAAAGGAGCATCAAATGCAAACATTTAAGCATACCATGAGGACTGAAATGACATTATAAGTGACTCCAAATCATTGAAATTGTGCAAATAAAGCATGCTAGAGGGGTCAACACTCAAGGCTCATGAGGGGGATTACATGGTAGCTATACAAAGCAAGTCATGGATGACTCAAATGACCAAAAACAGTCCCTTAGCATACTAAAACAAGCATAAAAGCTTCACAAAGCTAAGCCAAAACAAGTAAGCATAGTGGTCTAAATGCTAGATACATATTAAGGCAATTTCATGGCATTACAAGACAAGTATGCAAAGCAAGCATGGTGTGTCTAAACCAAGTAAAAACAGAGGTAATACATGGCAAAATATACCAAATAACACTTAAGACATGGCCAACATGCACTTAAAAATGGTGCTCACACATGAGGCTAAAATGGCACTTTTAAAGACAACAAGGAGAGGGGGTGGCCCTCTCCTTCTTAGGACCTTAAACCACCATCCTCACCACTGAAATCCCTCAAGATTTCAGTGGTGAGGAGGCCCAAACAAGGTGGTCCCGAAGTTCACCAAAAATAGCACAAAATGGGGCCAAACAAGGCCTAAGAGGGGGTAAACGACCCCAAACACAAAAGTGTCCTTAATTAAGTATCTTAAAAAAAAAAAAAAAACTTTTTTATGTTATACACAAAGCTCAAAACAGCAAGCAAGATAGGCTAAAAGCTTGTGCAAAAACGGGGAATAAAAGAGGGTTAGATGCTCACCCTTGTAGACCAACGGGGACAGCAGCCTTTGGTCCCAAAAACCAGTTCCTTAGCCTCTGAAAATGGCCTCCAAGAAGCTTAGATGGATGATGGAGAGGTGTGGTTGAGAGGTGGTGTGCAAAGGGGCCAAGAACTATGGACTTTGGAGCTTGGAATGTGGAGATATGGAGGGAAGTGTATGGTTTTTGCCTTAGACAAATTTCTTGGAACCTCTTGAATGGAAGGAGAGGCTTTCTATTTATAGAGAAGATGGAGGTTTGAAGCTTTTAAGAGAAGCTAAGCAAAAAAGGGGTCAAAGGGGTCAAGCTTCTCTTAGAAGTTTGGAGCAAAAGGGCCAAGAAGGCCAAGCTTCTTGGAGAAGCTAGACAAAAGAGCCAAGCTTCTTGGAGAAGCTAGGCAAAAGGGTCAAGAGGTGCAAGCTTCTCTTGGAAGCTAGAAAGGTGCAAGCTTCTCCAAGAAGCTAACAAGGTTCAAGCTTCTTGGAGAAGCTAAAAAGGTGCAAAAGGTTGAAGCTTCTAGGAGAAGCTAAACCAAGGTGCAAAAGGTTCAAGCTTCTTGGAGAAGCTAAACCAAGGGTTCAAAAGGTTCAAGCTTCATCAAGAAGCTAAAGACCAAGGGTTCAAAAGGTTCAAGTTTTCTCAAGAAGCTAAAACCAAGGGTTCAAAAGGTTCAAGCTTCTTGGAGAAGCTAAACCAAGAGTTCAAAAGGTTCAAGCTTCCTCAAGAAGTTAGAACCAAGGGTTCAAAAGGGTCAAGCTTCCTCAAGAAGCTAAAACAAGGGGTTCAAAAGGTTCAAACTCCCCTCAAGAAGAGGTCTCGGCCAACCAAAAAGGTCATCGGCACAATAAAGTGCCGGTCGGCAACATATAGTGCCGGCTGGCCAAATATTTTAACAAAACAGTGCCGGCGGTACACAAATGCGGCCGGTGATGATAGGGAAGGGCCGGTGGTGTGTGGGGATGGCCAACAAGCCATTCCCTGCCCTTCAAGACAAAACACAAGTGTTTGGTGCAAAACCAAACACAAAAAGGTCGAGTTCGGGGATCCTGAGGTAGGGCACGTAGCCGAGACCTCCAGGAACTCCAAACGAACACCAACATGGATAATCACCGAGTGTTCAAACGGTGACGTCCAAGTCTTGAGGACGGTCAAAAATGGGGTGTCTACAAGAGGTTCCTTTAAGGCAAAATCACCCATTGTTTGCTTGACAACTAGCTTAGAGTCGTCCCAAATTTTCAACTTAGGGAGGCCTTTTTATTTAGCAGCAATTAGACCCAGTATCCACGCCTCATATTCAGCCTCGTTGTTTGAACATTCAAAGTCCAGCTTATATGATAGATGAAACTTCTCTCCTTCTTGACTGGTTAGTGTTATGCCAGCTCCACCTTTCCCAGCTCTAGAAGCTCCATCAAATTTTAAGTCCCAATAAGTCTCAACTGCAGCTGCTGAGACATGGACCTCACCTGGTAGAGGTACCTCTGTAGGTTCATGTTCACCATATGGGAATTGGGCCAGTAAGTCTGTAAGTGCTTGGCTCTTAATAGCCTTGGAAGTAACACAAGTGATGTCATATTCTGCTAGAGCCAAAAGCCATCTTGCCATTCTTCCAGTCAGAGCAGGCTTGCTCAGCAAGTAGCAGACTGGATCACTCCGGGTCACAACCTGGATCGGGTGTGCCAAAAAATAGTGGCGCAACTTCTGCACTATGAAGATTAAGGCTAAACAATGCCTCTCAATTGGGGTATATCGCGACTCGGCACCATTGACTTTGCGACTGATGTAATAGACTGGCTTCTCAATGACATCTATGTCTTGGACAAGTAGAGCTCCGATAGACTGAAGTATAGCAGTCAGGTACAGTAGCAGAGGCTTTTCGAGTTGTGAGGCAATCATTATAAGTGGAGAGATAAGTGCTTTTTTCACCATATCAAATGCCTATTGGTGTTCTTGCAACCATTCAAACTTGTGATTCTCTTTCAGCAGTGTCCCAAAGGAAAATGTTATCCTAACAAGGGCTGGAATGAACCTCTTGAGATATGACACTTTGCCTAGGAATTTCTTCAAGGCCTTTGAGAGTGTAGTGGTGGCATCTCATCCCCATCTACTTCGATCCCCCATTGGTGTACAAGAAGCCAACGAACTTGCCGGCGGTAACTCCGAAGGCACACTTGAGAGGGTTTATCTTTTGGCAGAATTTGCGGCAACGCTGAAAAACTTTTTCCAAGTCGGAGAGGTGTCGGTTTGCCTTAATAGACTTGACCACCAGATCATCCACATATACTTCCACTTCATGATGCAACATGTCATGGAACACTGCAGTCATAGCCCGTTGGTAGGTTGCCCCTGCATTTTTCAAACCTAAGGGTATCACCATATAGAAAAAATTTCCCAATAGCGCTCTGAAAGTGATCTTTTCTGCATCTTCTAGTGCCATTTTGATCTGGTTATAACCACTGAACCCGTCCATGAAGAAGAGCATCTGATAGCCCGCAGTAGAATCGACAAGTGTGTCAACATGGGGCAATGGAAACTCATCTTTCAAGCAGGCCTTATTCAGGTCGCGAAAGTCTACACAGACCCTGATCTGACCGTTCTTCTTCTTCACAGGCACAATATTTGCTAGCCAAGTTGGGTACTGTATAGGCTCATTGAACTTGGCCATCTGCAACTTTTCTACCCCTGCCTTAATTTTTGCTTCAAGATTAGGGTGATACTTTCGAGCATGCTGCTTGATTGGCTTAGAGTTAGGAAAAGTATCCAGATGATGGGTGACAAGGGATGGGCTAAGACCAGGCATCTCGTCGTATGTCTAAGCAAAGACGTCACTGTACCGCTTCAGTAGTGTTATCAATTCTGCCTTAGCTGCTAGAGCCATTGTATCGTTGATAAACACAAGCTTGCTCTGCCCTGATAAGTAACTGAGGTTGACCTCAGCAAGTACCTCCTGTTGCAGTTTGGGTCTATCTTCCATGCATTTAGGGTCGGGCTCAGGCATCTCCACCAACCCTTCTTGAGACTTATCACTGTCACATTTATTCGTCTCGGGGCCATCCTCCCAAGCTGTGAAGTCTGGCCCCTAAGACCATCATAAGTAGTAAACTGTCTTGTCGCCCTCGCACACCTTAACAATCTTGGGCGGAGGACTTGTAGACTTGTTGCTCCTCTTCTACCCACTACTTTCTGGAGCAGCCTCTGCATCCCGAATGTCTTCCCACTTCAGCAATTTTACCCCTGCAACTTTACCAGTCCTTGGAGTTTTATCCATTAACAACTCAGTAAAGAAAACTACATCCGAATAGTGTGCCTCTTTTACTCCAAATGGCTTTTCAAACGCATTTATGGTCACCGTGCGCTTCCCCAACTTTGTCTTCACGTATTGGTGATAACTCGACGGAATAGCCCCATATCGGTGCATCCAAGCTCTACTAAGTACCATATGGTAATTTGTGTCCGCTTCAATCACATAGAACTTAGTTGCGAAACGGATCTCTCCAACTGCTAAGTGTATGAAAACATGGCCCTTAGTAACTTTTTTCTCACCACCAAAACCCATCACGGTGATAGGTTGGCAAACCATCCTGGACTCCGAGATACCAGCCTTTGCAAAGGTATCAGTAGCGATGATGTTTATGGACACCCCACCATCGAGGAGTACGCTTGAACTCTACATCATTGATGTAAGTCGTGACAAAAAGAGGACGGTTATGAGGAAATGGGTATGCTCTGTCTGCTTCTGAAAAAGTAATGGCCCCATAATCTTCTTGGATACGCCGAGACACATACTCCTTAGCCTCAGCAACTTTAGCATGATGCACTTCGGAAATGTTAATGAGGGCCTTTGTTGCTTCCAACCTGGCGACTTGGCTCAGCCCCAGCTGGTCAAAGAAGGTGCGAAACTTAACACAATTTTGCAAGGCCTGAGCATAAGTATCCTTTGCGAATTTTGCCTCTGCAAGTACTGTCTCAAGGAGCTGGCCACTAACAATTTCTTCTAACTCATCATAATAGGATGCCATGTGCACTTGATCGCGCACGGGCCCAAGGTACCCAATCATATGTACATTCTTCTCCTTCTCTTTGTGGTTAGGATAAGGGTCCTTTCTTACATCACGATTACCGGCATCTTTGAACTTCAGCTCATTTGCGTCAACTTTCTTCTTGAAGATACTTTTCAAAGTCCAACAGTCCCTAGTAGGTGTTTGGTGGTTTTGTGATAGATACAATGATCTGGGCTTTCTTTGTCCTTCTTGGCTGGAGGGACATCAACCGGAGACAAAGTAAGTTCACCATCAGCTACCCATTCTTTAACCGAGGCCTTAACATTCTCAAGGCTAAAAGGATATGGATTTCTGTCCATAGAATTTTCAATATAATTTTGAATTGTATGCTTGCTTATGAGTTATAATTTTGAATTAAGTTTTAAAAATTCTTTTCAAAACTCATAATCAAACAACTTTTCTTATTTCAAAACTCATTTCAAAAATTCAAAACTCATAACCAAACAAATTTTCTCTTCTCAAATCATGATTCAACAACTCATAAACTCCAAATACAACTCCAATCTCAAATCATGATTTTAAAACTAAACCAAACACTACCTAATTTTGTGTACGTCATTTTTGTAAAAACTTAAAAAATGAATTAAAATAGTCACTTCTCAAAACAACTTTAAAATTAGAATCAATCCAATCATGATGAGCCTTAAGTTTTTTAACCCAAAATCAAATCAATCATACACTAGAATCAATTCAACCTAACCCAACCCAATGTAGCTCGGGTTAGAACAACAATTCTACTATATTAAAAATAAGTAAGTCAATCAATAATAAATAATTAAAATAAACAAGTCTATAACATTTAAACATAAAACAAACAAAAATAAAATATTGTTTAATGCAAACCAATACAGATTAAGTCAAACTCAAGTTTAAACATAATTGTGGAGGGAAAAAACATGAGGCTAAGCCCAAACCCAATTATGCTAGCCCAGAATAGAAAGTAGAAAGTCCAAACTCGTCCCTTAAAGCCCACGAAAGACAGCTGGCAACAACTTGGCATCCAATCAAGACACGTGGGGGTACAAGCAAATATAAAAGATAAAATAAAGGAGAGTCATCCGATTAGGTATCATCCAATGGTGACAAGCGTACAACAGACAAGACTAAGGCATAGGCTGGGCTTAGCAAGAGGCGGAGTTGTCCGATCAAATTGATCCTACGGACGTGACGCTAAGCAAGCTGGCCAATAACATCTGACATCATTCAGGCCTTCCATGCGACAAAGATCCAACGATCAAGGACAAAGGCAACTCGACAAGTTGCCCGACCAAAGCTAGATATGGGCAGAACCTTTCGATTAAAATAAGATCCAACGGATGAGATTCGAGCTAGAATAACTATAAATGGGTAAGCAGGCAAGGGCGGAACCAGGAATTTATCTATGGGGGGCCAAGACATTTAATAGAAAATAAGGCAAAATATAGTGGTAGTTCTTACATTTTATCCTTGTGTTATTTTGGTCATTCCACTTTCAATTGCCTCAATTTTAATCATTAATTTTTTATTTTGTGTCAATTCAATCCCATTGATAATGTTGTTAGGATTTTTGATAGAAAATTATTACTGAGTTAGTTAAGATTAACTCATTGAGTTAATCAAGTTTATAATTTTATCCCTAAAAAGTGAATGAACAAGTCTCACCTATAAAAAATTTTACTGCATAATTGATTTAAAATATTACATAAATAATGCCACATGATGTTCCGGAATTAGTTGTAAATTGTAATGCAAGGGGGCCATCTCATTATATGGTGGTCATTTGGAGTAAAGGGTGTATTATGTCTTGAAACAAGTATTATATAAGCACAATTCATCACTTCAATAGGGGGGCCATGGCCCCTCATTGTCTACACATTAGCAGGCAAAGCATAAAGGCATGAGTGGTAACAAATCCAATTCTACTTCAATCTAGATTAGTTTCTACTTCATAACTATTTCCCTTTTAAATATTTGTGTTATGGCCAATCAATGTACTAATTTGATTGTCGGAGGGTCCTCCCGACCTACCCTAGTCAGAAGTGATCATTGACGTTTGATTTCTCTTTATAGAGTACAAAAGATTGAGCGCATCATCTCGCTTTCCCTATGGAAATAATTTCACCTTCCACAATAATCAATACAAATTATTATAAAATCCAACTCAAGTTTCTAGTACTTTGTTTAGTCACCTAATAATTCTTGTATATGGAAAATTATTAAATACAATCAAGTCTATTATAATATACCAATTAGGTGAAGATATGTCAATATAAATAAAAGTTATATATATATATATAGGTTCAATTCTTAAGTTGATTCAAATAATTTTTAAAAATTTTAAAATAATTTTTTAATATTTATTATAGTTAAACTAATTTTATTTTTTCAAAAAAAAATTCAAATTTTTTTTTAAAATCAAACCAAACAAGACCATAATTTTTGTAAAGAAAATTACGATTTTTTAAAAGTAATAAATCAATAAATGACCAAGTTAGGATGTGCATTCTTACAATTATAAATAATCAAATTATATTTTTTGTGATAAAAGTTAAGAGACTAGCCATAAATTTAATTTTTTAAATTATTTGGCAATTACATTATGCGCAAAACTGCTAAGGTCATATACAGACGCACATTTTTGTTAGGTAAATTTGAATAATGTTTCGTAGCTCGAAACATTGTTGGCCTGAATGGCTCGACAACTAAAACAACGTCGTTTTAGGGTTTTTTTTTTTTTTTTCCCCTTATGTTTTGTCTCTGAACAGACGAAAGAAGGAGACAGAAGGAGGAGGAAGACAGAAGAAAAGAAGGAGAAAATAGATTTTTTATTTGGGTTTGATTTGGCTCTCTCTCTCTCTCTCTCTCTCTCTCTTCTTCACTCCAAAAGCCGTCTCCTTCTCCGACACCCACAATCCGGATCACCATCGGAGTCCACGACGAGCTCCTTCTCTTCCCCCTTTGTTTTGGGTTTAATTGATTTTGTCTAATTTGGTTTGTGGCTGATTGGTTTTGATTTTTGATTTTTGGGTTTGACTGATTTGGGTTTGATTTCTTTTCCCAGATTTTTGGGTTTGATTTGTTAGCTTTCCCAGATTTGGGTTGAGAAATTGAACACAAAAGTAACAAAGATTGATAAAGAAATGGAGATGACAGTTACCAAAAACATCAGAAATGAGAAGGATTGCAAGCTTGGAGTCTTAGGGACCAATGACATGGATCTTAAGCCCTCCAATCTCTTGGAGATTCCTTGATCCACATGTTGAGCTCAGGCTTGGTGGGTTCTCAAAGCACTGTGGGGTTGCCATTTCCAACTCTAGACAACCCACAACACCACCACTTGTATACAATATATATATATAGGCATATCTGCAGAAGATTTGGACAACGGGAAGAGGGCATTGATGGAGAAAGACAATGAAGATTTGTAGAAGGAGAAGAAGAGAAGAAACAGAGGAAGGAGAGAAAGGGAGAAAGAGGATGAAAAGTGAAAAGTCGGGCCACCCGAGCTACGTAGCATTACTGGATAAATTTATCATTGTATTTATTTTTGTGTTAAAATTTTTTTAAATCTCATGACTTTAGTTTTATAAATCCGTTTTTAACAAAATTAATATTTATGGATTCATTTTTTCAAGATTCCTTCAAACAAGATCAATATTGAATATAAAATTTTAAAAAAATGAATAGATTAAATTTTTAATCAAATCAAATCAAAACAGTAAAAACCTATTTTATTTTATTTTTTTGTAAAAGTTCTCGAAACCACCTTCGACAATTTCACCATTGATGAATCTGCAGAATTCTCAGTCCATGACGTCATTCAACAAGCACGCACTGCAGTCCAGCAACTTGTCAAACTTCATCAACTCAAGCAGCCTTATATTTGCCTTTTCCTTCTAGCTCCAATCGATCCTGCTCCAATTGATTTGCCAGTTTGAGATCTTCCAGCTCAGTTTTATACTGGATTGCTTCTTCTCGAAGTCGCTTCATCTCAGCTTCACACCATCGAATGTACTCCTGTTGTTCTTGGAGTAAAGGTTTTTGATTATAGGGAATGGGTGCTCTTGTTTGCATCACAAATTTTGAAAACTTGAAATAGGGTTGAGCACATAATGCGCAAGTTAATGCATCGCATTTTGAACAGCAGTATTCCCAGTTGCTGGAGGGTATCCAGGGGGACCCATAATTGAATCAGTAGGAGGATTATATCTGGAGACGGCTGAGGATGATGAAAGGACATATTGAGGACGCCTTTTAGTATGTTTCTCCAGTAAATGTTCCTATATTGGAATTTTGTTTTTGTTTTATCCTGGTCATGGTATCAGAGCTAGTTAAGATGGTAGCTTAAATTCTTATCAGGGTAACAAAAGACCTCTGTTGTATTTGATTATCATGCTATGATTAAAATATTGACTTCCTTATATATTAGTTATCATCATACCAAGGCAAAAGTTATTCTTTGCTTACCAGGGCAAAGGCAATTACGATTTGGAATTATAATTTGCATGAGCTTAGTTTCTCCTAACCCTGATTTTGTCATTGATGACAAGCCATTGAAGCACGTAACTCCCGCAATGAAGAAAAGCTTTCAGAAGCATATTGATCAATTGCTGGAATTAAAGGTAATAAGGCCAAGCAAAAGTAGACATCGGACGACAGCTTTTATCGTCTACTCAGGCACTTATGTTGATCCAATCACAAAGGAGGAAAAGCGTGGGAAGGAGAGGATGGTTTGTAACTACAAACGTCTGAATGACAATACTCACAAAGATCAATACAGTCTTCCTGGAATTAATACGTTAATGGCAAAAGCTGGCCATAGTCGTATTTATTCTAAATTTGATCTTAAGAGTGGTTTTCATCAAGTGGCGATGCATCCAGATTCCATTGAATGGACGGCATTCTGGACTCCCTTGGGTCTTTATGAATGGTTAGTCATGCCATTTGGATTAAAGAGTATTGATTGAAGTGAAGATAAGATCGAATATATCACAGGGGTCCACCACAGCTTCCATTATTAAAAAGGATAGAGTCGCATCATGGTGACGACATCAAAGAGTTCCCCATCGATTTCTTTGATTTCGCAGTTGTGTTGGTGGATTGTGGGTAACAGATCTCCATGGGCATTGTCATTGTAGGCTCTCCTGGCATATGCTTCCAGCTTGAGTTGATGAAGTTTGACAAGTTGCTGGACTGCAGTGCGTGCTTGTTGAATGACGTCATCTTCAATGGCGGACAGTTGGACTGAGAATTCTGCAGATTCATCAATGGTGATTCCTGAGTCATAGGTAAACCTATCTTCATATCTTTGGAGAAGATTTTGGTATTCTGCAGCAAGGGGATGAAGCATTGGATCAATCCATCGGTGCGATGGTTCAGACTGTGCCAGCTGGATCCTTTCCTCTCTTGGCATTGGAGGATAAGTTCTTCTATTTGGCGAAGGCCTGCTAGAACCTCCATATCTTCCTGCTCCTCCTCTGTTGGCCATTCTGTCAATTGGACAAGTGTGAATACTAATCTTGATAATGCATCAGCTAAAGTATTATCAGAACCATTAATATGTTCTAATGTTACTTCAATACCAAGACCAGTAATATAATCTGAAAATGCTAGCCATCTAGATCTAGAGGGTTTATGGTCAACAGTTTTGTTGAAGAAACTGATTATGGCCTGACAGTCCGTCCTCAGAACTAAATGCTTTTTGTCAAGATAAAATATCTTGAAAGCTTCAAGAGAATTTATGCAAGCATAAATCTCAGCATCAATGGTTGATTTGATCGGATTGAATTTTCCACTTGCATAAGCACAAATTCGCTCTGTCTTATGCGGATCTTTTGGTGCCTTCTTCCATTTGCAGATGCCTCCCCATCCTTCCATGCATCCATCTGTTTCAAGAACAATGGCACATTCTTCAGGTGGGATCGCCAAATTGGGAAGCTTCTGGATCAAGGATTTCTATAAGGACTTACTCCTGCTGCCTTATTACGTCTATTGTTGTCTGTCTTTCAAATATAAACACTACCTTAGGAGAAACTAAGCTCATGCAAATTATAATTCCAAATCGTAATTGCCTTTGCCCTGGTAAGCAAAGAATAACTTTTGCCTTGGTATGATGATAACTAATATATAAGGAAGTCAATATTTTAATCATAGCATGATAATCAAATACAACAGAGGTCTTTTGTTACCCTGATAAGAAGGACACTATGCTCGAGATTGCACTAAAGACAAAAAGAGTGTCAAGCGTGTAGCATTATTTGAGAATATCCAAGTCCCTGAAGACTATGACGTTGTCTCTGTTCATGCTGAAGAAGATGATTCCGATGCAATTTACTCTGTGTCTGAAGGAATTGATGATACAGAACAAATTGGAGGAGGAATTGTGGAAACCATCTACATGCTCAAAGAAAATGACAACAAATATCTTCTTGGTGAACCAGGTGGATATCGATCTCAGATTCAGGTCTCACCCGAAGTTTATTATTGTCAACATACATGGGATCAAACTAATCCTCTCCCTGAAGATCGAAGGCCGGAGTGTACAACATGCCGTCGAAATTTGATAGGGCAATCAAAGGCTCTATGTTCAAAATGCGATGCATTAACTTGCGCATTATGTGCTCAACCCTATTTCAGTAATAATATGGGGCTGAAGTTTAATTTCCCCATTTCCAATAGTTGAGCCCAGAAAATCCATTTGGACTTTGGCTATCTTCATTTTTGTTGGACTTAAAATAAGCCCATTTCTTTGACAGATTTCCATCATTGTAGAGAGATGCTTTTTGTGACTTTGCTCATCAGGAGAAAATACGAGTATATCATCAATGTATACTGCAATAAATTCTTCAGTACCTTTGAAGCAATTATCCATTTTTCTCTGAAAAACTGCGGGAGCATTCTTTAATCCAAATGGCATAACTAACCATTCATAAAGACCCAAGGGAGTCCAGAATGCCGTCCATTCAATGGAATCTGGATGCATCGCCACTTGATGAAAACCACTCTTAAGATCAAATTTAGAATAAATACGACTATGGCCAGCTTTTGCCATTAACGTATTAATTCCAGGAAGACTGTATTGATCTTTGTGAGTATTGTCATTCAGACGTTTGTAGTTACAAACCATCCTCTCCTTCCCACGCTTTTCCTCCTTTGTGATTGGATCAACATAAGTGCCTGAGTAGACGATAAAAGCTGTCGTCCGATGTCTACTTTTGCTTGGCCTTATTACCTTTAATTCCAGCAACTGATCGATATGCTTCTGAAAGCTTTTCTTCATTGCGGGAGTTACGTGCTTCAATGGCTTGTCATCAATGACAAAATCAGGGTTCTTCAGATCCAATTGACAAGTGATTTTGTTCTTTTGCCATTTTGCCATGGGGTCTTCTCCTAGAATTCCACAGGTTTGAAGCTGCTTAATGAGAGCGGGATTTCTTTCTTCAAAGCTTGTAACATTGTTGGCCGAATAAAATAACCATTCAGAAGAATGATCATAATAATGGTCAATTATGAAATCTTCTTCCTGTTCTTGTTTACCTTCCTCCAGGAGATTAATGGACTGCTTTGTCTGGATTGTAATCACATTCTTATAGAAAGTGATATTGTCTCCTTCAATTCTGACACCTCCATACATGGATCGGATAAAGTTGCAACCAATGATCATCTGAATTCGTCCTCCAAGATGAAAAGGGAAACTGTACGTATATGGAATACGAAACCAGTTATCACCAATATACATCTTTCCATGTTTAAGGCGTTTGTTCGCCTTGGATTGAGAGTTGATGCCATTGAATTCCACCGTATATGTATTCTCTTCCAAAGCATCACTAGGGACAGAGTCAGAGTCTACGACACATGTTGTTGCTCCAGTGTCTAGAATGGCGTTTAATGCTACTCTTTTTGTACCCGGAATTTCCAGTTCCACAAGAATGTTGTATAGCATATTCTTTCTTTCTTTGACCTCCCCTTGAGCTATGGTTTCCACAAAGGCATGTAACTGCTGTTGAGATGCTTCAGCTGCTTCAGCTTCTTGAACTTCTTGTTCCAGAATAGCTTGCTCATCAGCCTTATATTTGCCTTTTCCTTCTAGCTCCAATCGATCCTGCTCCAATTGATTTGCCAGTTTGAGATCTTCCAGCTCAGTTTTATACTGGATTGCTTCTTCTCGAAGTCGCTTCATCTCAGCTTCACACCATCGAATGTACTCCTGTTGTTCTTGGAGTAAAGGCTTCTGATTATAAGGGACGGGTGCTCTTGTTTGCATAGCAAACTTTGAGAATTTGAAATAATGTTGAGCACATAATGCACAAGTTAATGCATCGCATTTTGAACATAGAGCCTTTGATTGCCCTATCAAATTTCGACGGCATGTTGTACAATCAGGTCTTCGATCTTCAGGGAGAGGATTAGTCTGATCCCATTTATGTTGACAATGATAAATTTCAGGTGAAACCTGAATTTGAGATCGATATCCTCCTGATTCTCCAAGCAGATATTTATTGTCATTTTCCTTGAGCATGTAGATAGTTTCAACAATTCCTCCTCCAATTTGTTCTGTATCATCAATGCCTTCAGATACTGAGTAGATTGCATCTGAATCTTCTTCTTCAGGATGAACAGAAACAACATCGTAATCATCAGGGACTTCGATGTTTTCAAATAATGCTACACGCTTGACACTCTTCTTGTCCTTGGTGCAATCTCGAGCATAATGACCTTCTTCTCCACAAAGATAGCATTTACAGTGCTTGGTCTTTTGTAAATACTTCCTTTTATCAATACGAACATGTGAAGGGTGTGGCTTACCCTTGTATGTTGTTGCTTTGCGAAGCCCGTACTTCTTTTCTGTATCTTTGTAGTAACCTGGGATAGGAATCTCTCTGCAGAAATCAAGATTACGGAGAGATTTCTGAAATGCAGCATTCTTGCATTCTGCTTCCAAGTATTTGTAGGAGAATAGAATCCGAGGGGCTACCCCAATAGTGTTGCCGGGGTACTTTATGTCAAATTCTTTCTTGATTCTCTCACCTAAATCTCCAGGCATCTTTGTCCATAGTTTGTCGGACAATTCTTCTTTTACATACAATCTCCCAGACTTAGTAGCGAGATGAAGATAATCATTCAGGAATCTAATGATATCTTTAACATCTTTGCATACTAGTCTCTCCAAATCCCTATATGCTTCTTCTTGCATCAAGGTTGAACCTTGATAGGGATCTTCCAGAGTGAAAACAGTTCGCATTTGAGAAAGGATATTTTGAGTTCCCTCATCGCCTTCACCAATGGCTAGTAGAGCTTCATACTCTGTAGTGAACTTCATTCGCCATTGCATCCATATTAATTGTTCTGTTTCTCCAAGGAGATTCTCGATAAACATCATTTTGTTGCGAACTTCTGTGAATCCTTGCATGGATGTGTGAATTCTTGTAATCTTTTCCCACCTCATGAATACATCATCGAACTTCCCCAAAGAGTGAGGGATTACAAAAATAGCACCTGTATTATGCATTGCAGAAGGGGGATTCCACCATTCATTCTTTGGATCTCTTCTGAAATTAGAGAACCTTGGAATTCCGTTTCCATATGTTGGTCTTGGTGGAATATCAATAGCAGTATTCCCAGTTGCTGGAGGGTATCCAGGGGGACCCATAATTGAATCAGTAGGAGGATTATATCTGGAGATGGCTGAGGATGATGAAAGGACATATTGAGGATGCCTTTTAGTATGTTTCTCCAGTAAATGTTCCAGCTTTTGAATCTGGGGATACTCCGTTTCAAGTTCTTCAAGCATAGCAATGGTATGTTGGGAATTAACGGGTTCAGAGTCGGAATCAGAATTCCGTTCTGTCTGCTTCAAAGCAGTTCCCGTACTTCCAGCAGTTCCTGATGTACCAGTGCTTCCAAAACCTTTATGGGGATTCTTCCTTAGATCATCTTGCTTTAAGATAATTCTTGGAACAGAAACCTTTTCAAAGATTATCTGAGCAATTCTATCACCTGGATTTATGATAAATGCCTCCGAACTGTGATTGAACAGTAGGACTTTAATTTCTCCCTTGTAATCAGGATCCACTACTCCTGCTCCAACGTTAATACCATGATTCAGAGCAAGTCCTGATCGTGGGGCTATTCTTCCATACATTCCCCATGGTATTTCCAAAGCATAACCTGTTGAGACTAGCATACGATCATGTGGCTGGATTATGTACTTGGCTATTGACGCCACATCATATCCAACCGCTCCAGCAGTCATCCTGGTTAGTCTCACCGCCTGAGGTTGCAGAGGAACAAACTGAACTGAATCAAATTCCTCATATTCTTCACTAGGATAACAATTCTTGCAGGGCTTGTACTTTTTCTTCTTCTTCTTCTTCTTCTTTTCTTCCGAGCTGGAACTGGAAGTAGATAAGGGAATATTGGAAAAATCTTGAGTCATCATTTCATGTGCTGCAGCAAATTCAATAGCCAGAGGAGTATCCTGAAGGATTTTCCTCTCATCTGTAAATTTTGAAAAAGCTTTGGCTACAGCTGTGAATTCTTCTGGTATCTCACCACCTTCCGTTAAAACAGAGAAAAATGGCTCTGTTTGTGCGCCAAAAGGATTGATAAACGGTGGACTAGGGTAGTCCGTAGGTGCTTGAGGATCAGGTTCATAATTTTCATCATATCCAAGGGGATATAATGATTCTTCCGCTACTTCAACTGATTGAGTAGTATCATCCCATCCGGTAGCAATTATATGGTTTCTGGAATCTGCAAATGATTCCCAATTGGAAGGGCCGCTGTAATTAACCATATATTGATGCTTGGGCATGTTGCCGAGAGTATCCCAGAAAGGATGATCTTGTCTTTCAAGAAACAGTAAAGTTTCTTGTCTTCTGGTTGCTTCATTTCTGATTGAATCCGCATCATCATCTTCAGACTCCATTACTTCATTATCGTTGGCATCATACTTAACTGGTTCTGTTGGTGAAACAGATGTATAGTTTCCAAATCGAAAACTAACATTTCCACCGGGAAGATTATGAGACTGAACCGTCGTTGGTTGTTGAGGAATGACCTTCTTGGCCGAAGGTTTGACAACCCAATTCTGTCCTCGTAATTCTTCAGTTGATACTTTTGCTCCAGCAATGGCTTTGATTCCTTTAGAAGTAAGGAAATCAGTGACTCCTTAAATTCTTATCAGGGTAACAAAAGACCTCTGTTGTATTTGATTATCATGCTATGATTAAAATATTGACTTCCTTATATATTAGTTATCATCATACCAAGGCAAAAGTTATTCTTTGCTTACCAGGGCAAAGGCAATTACGATTTGGAATTATAATTTGCATGAGCTTAGTTTCTCCTAAGGTAGTGTTTATATTTGAAAGACAGACAACAATAGACGTAATAAGGCAGCAGGAGTAAGTCCTTAAAAAAGGTGAGTTGTTCTATTTCAATATAAAGCTAGACCTTGTTTAAACAAATATTAAGCTCTGTATTTTATAATCTGTTTACGGATTGCTAAGACCAGTAAGTAAATGATAAGTCAAACTAGTATGAGAAATGACTAATATATGGGAACAAAATATTAAAGAATGGTATGAGAAGTCTGATACTTCACGTCTGAGTTACCTTGATCTTGCTAATATTCAAAACCCATCCAACAAAGAACTAGCTCATAATATTTCTGTTATTTACGATAGAGTCTGTCTATCAAGTAAAGTCTCATTAAAGGAATTCCGTGATCTTCATATCTTCCTTGAAACAAATAAAAGTGAATTCGAAAAGCTTAGATTGAAGGTGACTAGGCTTGAAAAGGAGATTACTAATCTGAGTAATTTTCTTTTAGCTTATAAACCCTTAACAAAACAGGAAGTGCTCAAACTTGTTCAGGAAATTTCACAAAAACCTGAAAAAGTTGAAGAACAAGCCATTCATTTGCTAAAAAGAGTCCACGAAAAGATTGAAGCAACAGAGTCATTACTACAGCAGTTCAAGCAGGTTGTGCTTGGATGACCAGTAGTCAGGACAACATCTTCTATCAAAGAGCACTCAAAGCAACAGAAGAAATCGAGGAACCCGCGATTGGATTATCACAATCCACGGGCAAAGCATCAGGAATTTCTGAGTCCAACAAGATTCTGATAAGACAAAATAATACAATCATTGAACTTTGTGTTCAATTGTCTAATCAGATTTCTCAATTGCACGCTCGTGTTCAATCCCTTGAAGCAAACAAGCAGGCTGAAAGATCAATCACTCCTGATTTAGTAACAAAGCTTGAGAAATTAACTTTGTTACCCGGGGAAAAGCCGAAGCCTCCTAAAGGAACCTTGAGGGTCCATAGAGATCCTTACAAACTTCTGAAAGACGAATTGGACAAAGCAGCATTAAAGTAATGTTGTCCAGAGCCTCATCATCCAGGACAGTAACTCTTCCTAGGGTTACTAATCGACCACAACAAACAGCTGCAACTCCTGGAGTTCCACTAGTAGAAGATCAAGTTAGAGAATATCGACAAAACCAGAGAGCAAGGTTTGTCAGGGAAAGAAGGATGCAGAAAGCACTAAGCCGAATCAGAGGAAGACCAGCATCTGCTAATACTTTGGAGCAACAGATAGCCCCAGAAGTTCAACTTCAGCTTTCTATGGCTGAACGTGCAAATATTGCCCCAGCAGAAGTTCTCTACAGGTCCAGAAGAGATGATGCTCATCATCGGGTCTATACTCATCGATCTGAGGAAACAATACTTTGTATTGGAAATACACAGATTGAAAGACCCTTTATTCAGGAAGAAAGTTTTGAAGAACTGCAACGAAGTAATATGCAGTATATTCATCTGGGAGTTATACAAGTTCGATTCCAGGTTCTACATCGTATAGAGCAAGGCACAATGGCTCTATTGGTGTTACGAGATACTCGATGGCGTGGAGATCAAGCCACTTTTGCATCGATGGAAGTAGATCTGACTAGAGGAATCCAGATGGTCTATATAGTTCCAAACACTATGATGACTATTGGGGATTTCTATAACCATGTTCAAATGGTTATTCAAACTCGTGGTTATGATCAATGGGAAGGTGGTGAAGCGAATCTCCTAATTACCAGGGGAATGGTTGGACGACTTTCCAATACACCAAATGTTGGGTTCGCATATGAAATTCAAGGAGTCACTGATTTCCTTACTTCTAAAGGAATCAAAGCCATTGCTGGAGCAAAAGTATCAACTGAAGAATTACGAGGACAGAATTGGGTTGTCAAACCTTCGGCCAAGAAGGTCATTCCTCAACAACCAACGACGGTTCAGTCTCATAATCTTCCCGGTGGAAATGTTAGTTTTCGATTTGGAAACTATACATCTGTTTCACCAACAGAACCAGTCAAGTATGATGCTCATGATAATGAAGTAATGGAGTCTGAAGATGATGATACGGACTCAATTAGAAATGAAGCAAATAGAAGGCAAGAAACATTATTGTTTCTTGAAAGACAAAATCATCCGCTTTGGGATACTCTTGGGGACATGCCAAAACATCAGTATATGGTTAATTACAGCGGCCCTTCCAATTGGGAATCATTTGCAGATTCCAGAAACCATATAATTGCTACCGGATGGGATGATACTACTCAATCAGTTGAAGTAGCGGAAGAATCATTATATCCCCTTGGATATGATGAAAATTATGAACCTGATCCTCAAGCACCTACGGACTACCCTAGTCCACCGTTTATCAATCCTTTTGGCGCACAAACAGAGCCATTTTTCTCTGTTTTAACGGAAGGTGGTGAGATACCAGAAGAATTCACAGCTGTAGCCAAAGCTTTTTCAAAATTTACAGATGAGAGGAAAATCCTTCAGGATACTCCTCTGGCTATTGAATTTGCTGCAGCACATGAAATGATGACTCAAGATTTTTCCAATATTCCCTTATCTACTTCCAGTTCCAGCTCGGAAGAAAAGAAGAAGAAGAAGAAGAAGAAAAAGTACAAGCCCTGCAAGAATTGTTATCCTAGTGAAGAATATGAGGAATTTGATTCAGTTCAGTTTGTTCCTCTGCAACCTCAGGCGGTGAGACTAACCAAGATGACTGCTGGAGCGGTTGGATATGATGTGGCGTCAATAGCCAAGTACATAATCCAGCCACATGATCGTATGCTAGTCTCAACAGGTTATGCTTTGGAAATACCATGGGGAATGTATGGAAGAATAGCCCCACGATCAGGACTTGCTCTGAATCATGGTATTAACGTTGGAGCAGGAGTAGTGGATCCTGATTACAAGGGAGAAATTAAAGTCCTACTGTTCAATCACAGTTCGGAGGCATTTATCATAAATCCAGGTGATAGAATTGCTCAGATAATCTTTGAAAAGGTTTCTGTTCCAAGAATTATCTTAAAGCAAGATGATCTAAGGAAGAATCCCCATAAAGGTTTTGGAAGCACTGGTACATCAGGAACTGCTGGAAGTACGGGAACTGCTTTGAAGCAGACAGAACGGAATTCTGATTCCGACTCTGAACCCGTTAATTCCCAACATACCATTGCTATGCTTGAAGAACTTGAAACGGAGTATCCCCAGATTCAAAAGCTGGAACATTTACTGGAGAAACATACTAAAAGGCATCCTCAATATGTCCTTTCATCATCCTCAGCCATCTCCAGATATAATCCTCCTACTGATTCAATTATGGGTCCCCCTGGATACCCTCCAGCAACTGGGAATACTGCTATTGATATTCCACCAAGACCAACATATGGAAACGGAATTCCAAGGTTCTCTAATTTCAGAAGAGATCCAAAGAATGAATGGTGGAATCCCCCTTCTGCAATGCATAATACAGGTGCTATTTTTGTAATCCCTCACTCTTTGGGGAAGTTCGATGATGTATTCATGAGGTGGGAAAAGATTACAAGAATTCACACATCCATGCAAGGATTCACAGAAGTTCGCAACAAAATGATGTTTATCGAGAATCTCCTTGGAGAAACAGAACAATTAATATGGATGCAATGGCGAATGAAGTTCACTACAGAGTATGAAGCTCTACTAGCCATTGGTGAAGGCGATGAGGGAACTCAAAATATCCTTTCTCAAATGCGAACTGTTTTCACTCTGGAAGATCCCTATCAAGGTTCAACCTTGATGCAAGAAGAAGCATATAGGGATTTGGAGAGACTAGTATGCAAAGATGTTAAAGATATCATTAGATTCCTGAATGACTATCTTCATCTCGCTACTAAGTCTGGGAGATTGTATGTAAAAGAAGAATTGTCCGACAAACTATGGACAAAGATGCCTGGAGATTTAGGTGAAAGAATCAAGAAGGAATTTGACATAAAGTACCCCGGCAACACTATTGGGGTAGCCCCTCGGATTCTATTCTCCTACAAATACTTGGAAGCAGAATGCAAGAATGCTGCATTTCAGAAATCTCTCCGTAATCTTGATTTCTGCAGAGAGATTCCTATCCCAGGTTACTACAAAGATACAGAAAAGAAGTACGGGCTTCGCAAAGCAACAACATACAAGGGAAAGCCACACCCCTCACATGTTCGTATTGACAAGAGAAAGTATCTACAGAAGACGAGACACTGTAAATGCTACTTATGTGGAGAAGAAGGACACTATGCTCGAGATTGCACTAAAGACAAAAAGAGTGTCAAGCGTGTAGCATTATTTGAGAATATCCAAGTCCCTGAAGACTATGACGTTGTCTCTGTTCATGCTGAAGAAGATGATTCCGATGCAATTTACTCTGTGTCTGAAGGAATTGATGATACAGAACAAATTGGAGGAGGAATTGTGGAAACCATCTACATGCTCAAAGAAAATGACAACAAATATCTTCTTGGTGAACCAGGTGGATATCGATCTCAGATTCAGGTCTCACCCGAAGTTTATTATTGTCAACATACATGGGATCAAACTAATCCTCTCCCTGAAGATCGAAGGCCGGAGTGTACAACATGCCGTCGAAATTTGATAGGGCAATCAAAGGCTCTATGTTCAAAATGCGATGCATTAACTTGCGCATTATGTGCTCAACCCTATTTCAAGTTTTCAAAATTTGTGATGCAAACAAGAGCACCCATTCCCTATAATCAAAAACCTTTACTCCAAGAACAACAGGAGTACATTCGATGGTGTGAAGCTGAGATGAAGCGACTTCGAGAAGAAGCAATCCAGTATAAAACTGAGCTGGAAGATCTCAAACTGGCAAATCAATTGGAGCAGGATCGATTGGAGCTAGAAGGAAAAGGCAAATATAAGGCTGATGAGCAAGCTATTCTGGAACAAGAAGTTCAAGAAGCTGAAGCAGCTGAAGCATCTCAACAGCAGTTACATGCCTTTGTTGAAACCATAGCTCAAGGGGAGGTCAAAGAAAGAAAGAATATGCTATACAACATTCTTGTGGAACTGGAAATTCCGGGTACAAAAAGAATAGCATTAAACGCCATTCTAGACACTGGAGCAACAACATGTGTCGTAGACTCTGACTCTGTCCCTAGTGATGCTTTGGAAGAGAATACATATACGGTGGAATTCAATGGCATCAACTCTCAATCCAAGGCGAACAAACGCCTTAAACATGGAAAGATGTATATTGGTGATAACTGGTTTCGTATTCCATATACGTACAGTTTCCCTTTTCATCTTGGAGGACGAATTCAGATGATCATTGGTTGCAACTTTATCCGATCCATGTATGGAGGTGTCAGAATTGAAGGAGACAATATCACTTTCTATAAGAATGTGATTACAATCCAGACAAAGCAGTCCATTAATCTCCTGGAGGAAGGTAAACAAGAGCAGGAAGAAGATTTCATAATTGACCATTATTATGATCATTCTTCTGAATGGTTATTTTATTCGGCCAACAATGTTACAAGCTTTGAAGAAAGAAATCCCGCTCTCATTAAGCAGCTTCAAACCTGTGGAATTCTAGGAGAAGACCCCATGGCAAAATGGCAAAAGAACAAAATCACTTGTCAATTGGATCTAAAGAACCCTGATTTTGTCATTGATGACAAGCCATTGAAGCACGTAACTCCCGCAATGAAGAAAAGCTTTCAGAAGCATATTGATCAATTGCTGGAATTAAAGGTAATAAGGCCAAGCAAAAGTAGACATCGGACGACAGCTTTTATCGTCTACTCAGGCACTTATGTTGATCCAATCACAAAGGAGGAAAAGCGTGGGAAGGAGAGGATGGTTTGTAACTACAAACGTCTGAATGACAATACTCACAAAGATCAATACAGTCTTCCTGGAATTAATACGTTAATGGCAAAAGCTGGCCATAGTCGTATTTATTCTAAATTTGATCTTAAGAGTGGTTTTCATCAAGTGGCGATGCATCCAGATTCCATTGAATGGACGGCATTCTGGACTCCCTTGGGTCTTTATGAATGGTTAGTCATGCCATTTGGATTAAAGAATGCTCCCGCAGTTTTTCAGAGAAAAATGGATAATTGCTTCAAAGGTACTGAAGAATTTATTGCAGTATACATTGATGATATACTCGTATTTTCTCCTGATGAGCAAAGTCACAAAAGGCATCTCTCTACAATGATGGAAATCTGTCAAAGAAATGGGCTTATTTTAAGTCCAACAAAAATGAAGATAGCCAAAGTCCAAATGGATTTTCTGGGCTCAACTATTGGAAATGGGGAAATTAAACTTCAGCCCCATATTATTACCAAGATAGCCCAATTCGACGATCAGACTTTGAAAGAAACAAAGGGGCTAAGATCATGGTTGGGCATATTAAACTATGCTAGGTCCTATATCAAGGATATGGGCCGACTCTTAAGCCCATTATATTCCAAAGTCAGCCCAAATGGTGAAAGAAGGCTGAATGCTCAAGATTGGGCCTTGATTCGTCAAATTAAGTCCTTGATCCAGAAGCTTCCCAATTTGGCGATCCCACCTGAAGAATGTGCCATTGTTCTTGAAACAGATGGATGCATGGAAGGATGGGGAGGCATCTGCAAATGGAAGAAGGCACCAAAAGATCCGCATAAGACAGAGCGAATTTGTGCTTATGCAAGTGGAAAATTCAATCCGATCAAATCAACCATTGATGCTGAGATTTATGCTTGCATAAATTCTCTTGAAGCTTTCAAGATATTTTATCTTGACAAAAAGCATTTAGTTCTGAGGACGGACTGTCAGGCCATAATCAGTTTCTTCAACAAAACTGTTGACCATAAACCCTCTAGATCTAGATGGCTAGCATTTTCAGATTATATTACTGGTCTTGGTATTGAAGTAACATTAGAACATATTAATGGTTCTGATAATACTTTAGCTGATGCATTATCAAGATTAGTATTCACACTTGTCCAATTGACAGAATGGCCAACAGAGGAGGAGCAAGAAGATATGGAGGTTCTAGCAGGCCTTCGCCAAATAGAAGAACTTATCCTCCAATGCCAAGAGAGGAAAGGATCCAGCTGGCACAGTCTGAACCATCGCACCGATGGATTGATCCAATGCTTCATCCCCTTGCTGCAGAATACCAAAATCTTCTCCAAAGATATGAAGATAGGTTTACCTATGACTCAGGAATCACCATTGATGAATCTGCAGAATTCTCAGTCCAACTGTCCGCCATTGAAGATGACGTCATTCAACAAGCACGCACTGCAGTCCAGCAACTTGTCAAACTTCATCAACTCAAGCTGGAAGCATATGCCAGGAGAGCCTACAATGACAATGCCCATGGAGATCTGTTACCCACAATCCACCAACACAACTGCGAAATCAAAGAAATCGATGGGGAACTCTTTGATGTCGTCACCATGATGCGACTCTATCCTTTTTAATAATGGAAGCTGTGGTGGACCCCTGTGATATATTCGATCTTATCTTCACTTCAATCAATACTCAGTCTCCACTGAGAAAAGCTGTTGAAGATAAGGTTTAGTGATGTCTAATAAGCAATAATTTTATCTCGAATATGGGATCTGTCCATATCTTGATAAAAGGTGTGTCTTTTGTCAAAAGTTGTTTGTCGTTTGATGTTTGTCCAGAGTTTATCTCGAATATGGATCTGTCCATATCTTGATAAAAGGTGTGTCTTTTGTCATAATCTTATCTCGAATATGGTATCCGTCCATATCTTGTATAAGATTTTTAGATATTGGAGAATCTGAATAATGCGTCGATGAGGCCCAGTGTGCACTCGGCATTATTGATTTCACCTTTATCTATCTATAAATAGGAGTGTGTTCTAGTAGCTCAAATCATCGAAAGAAGTTCCAAAAACTACATTCGAAAATTTGAGAAGTGTCAAAAGTTTTCAAGTCTTCCGCTTGTAAGATATCAAAGTTCTAATATCAGGTCTGAATGTTTTCTATCTAGTTCTTATATTCTTATCCTATATTGGAATTTTGTTTTTGTTTTATCCTGGTCAATAATGGAAGCTGTGGTGGACCCCTGTGATATATTCGATCTTATCTTCACTTCAATCAATACTCAGTCTCCACTGAGAAAAGCTGTTGAAGCAATTATCCATTTTTCTCTGAAAAACTGCGGGAGCATTCTTTAATCCAAATGGCATAACTAACCATTCATAAAGACTTGCTCTGAATCATGGTATTAACGTTGGAGCAGGAGTAGTGGATCCTGATTACAAGGGAGAAATTAAAGTCCTACTGTTCAATCACAGTTCGGAGGAATCATCTTCTTCAGCATGAACAGAGACAACGTCAGCCCATTTCTTTGACAGATTTCCATCATTGTAGAGAGATGCCTTTTGTGACTTTGCTCATCAGGAGAAAAAACGAGTATATCATCAATGTATACTGCAATAAATTCTTCAGTACCTTTGAAGCAATTATCCATTTTTCTCTGAAAAACTGCGGGAGCATTCTTTAATCCAAATGGCATGACTAACCATTCATAAAGACCCAAGATTTCCATCATTGTAGAGAGATGCCTTTTGTGACTTTGCTCATCAGGAGAAAATACGAGTATATCATCAATGTATACTGCAATAAATTCTTCAGTACCTTTGAAGCAATTATCCATTTTTCTCTGAAAAACTACGGGAGCATTCTTTAATCCAAATGGCATGACTAACCATTCACAGTTGTAGCCAAAGCTTTTTCAAAATTTACAGATGAGAGGAAAATCCTTCAGGATACTCCTCTGGCTATTGAATTTGCTGCAGCACATGAAATGATGACTTTACTTGATAGACAGACTCTATCGTAAATAACAGAAATATTATGAGCTAGTTCTTTGTTGGATGGGTTTTGAATATTAGCAAGATCAAGGTAACTCAGACGTGAAGTATCAGACTTCTCATACCATTCTTTAATATTTTGTTCCCATATATTAGTCATTTCTCATACTAGTTTGACTTATCATTTACTTACTGGTCTGAGCAATCCGTAAGCAGATTATAAATCACAGAGTTTAATATTGTCTAAAGAAGGTCTGGTTTTATAATGAAATAGAACAACTCACCTTTTTTAAGGACTTATGACTCCTGCTGCCTTATTACGTCTATTGTTGTCTGTCTTTCAAATATAAAAACCACCTTAGGAAAGGCTAAACTCATGCAAATTATAATTCCAAATCGTAATTGCCTTTGCCCTGGTAAGCAAAGAATAACTTTTGCCTTGGTATGATGATAACTAATATATAAGGAAGTCAATATTTTAATCATAGCATGATAATCAAATACAACAGAGGTACCCTGGCAACACTATTGGGGTAGCCCCTCGGATTCTATTCTCCTACAAATATAATCTGAAAATGCTAGCCATCTAGATCTAGAGGGTTTATGGTCAACAGTTTTGTTGAAGAAACTGATTATGGCCTGACAGTCCGTCCTCAGAACTAAATGCTTTTTGTCAAGATAAAATATCTTGAAAGCTTCAAGAGAATTTATGCAAGCATAAATCTCAGCATCAATGGTTGATTTGATCGGATTGAATTTTCCACTTGCATAAGCACAAATTCGCTCTGTCTTATGCGGATCTTTTGGTGCCTTCTTCCATTTGCAGATGCCTCCCCATCCTTCCATGCATCCATCTGTTTCAAGAACAATGGCACATTCTTCAGGTGGGATCGCCAAATTGGGAAGCTTCTGGATCAAGGACTTACTCTTAAGATCAAATTTAGAATAAATACGACTATGGCCAGCTTTTGCCATTAACGTATTAATTCCAGGAAGACTCTTTTTAGCAAATGAATGGCTTGTTCTTCAACTTTTTCAGGTTTTTGTGAAATTTCCTGAACAAGTTTGAGCACTTCCTGTTTTGTTAAGGGTTTATAAGCTAAAAGAAAATTACTCAGATTAGTAATCTCCTTTTCAAGCCTAGTCACCTTCAATCTAAGCTTTTCGAATTCACTTTTATTTGTTTCAAGGAAGATATGAAGATCACGGAATTCCTTTAATGAGACTTTACTTGATAGACAGACTCTATCGTAAATAACAGAAATATTATGAGCTAGTTCTTTGTTGGATGGGTTTTGAATATTAGCAAGATCAAGGTAACTCAGACGTGAAGTATCAGACTTCTCATACCATTCTTTAATATTTTGTTCCCATATATTAGTCATTTCTCATACTAGTTTGACTTATCATTTACTTACTGGTCTGAGCAATCCGTAAACAGATTATAAAATACAGAGCTTAATATTTGTTTAAACAAGGTCTAGCTTTATATTGAAATAGAACAACTCACCTTTTTTTAAGGACTTACTCCTGCTGCCTTATTACGTCTATTGTTGTCTGTCTTTCAAATATAAATACTACCTTAGGAGAAACTAAGCTCATGCAAATTATAATTCCAAATCGTAATTGCCTTTGCCCTGGTAAGGCAGGATCGATTGGAGCTAGAAGATCTCAAACTGGCAAATCAATTGGAGCAGGATCGATTGGAGCTAGAAGGAAAAGGCAAATATAAGGCTGATGAGCAAGCTATTCTGGAACAAGAAGTTCAAGAAGCTGAAGCAGCTGAAGCATCTCAACAGCAGTTACATGCCTTTGTGGAAACCATAGCTCAAGGGGAGGTCAAAGAAAGAAAGAATATGCTATACAACATTCTTGTGGAACTGGAAATTCCGGGTACAAAAAGAATAGCATTAAACGCCATTCTAGACACTGGAGCGACAACATGTGTCGTAGACTCTGACTCTGTCCCTAGTGATGCTTTGGAAGAGAATACATATACGGTGGAATTCAATGGCATCAACTCTCAATCCAAGGCGAACAAACGCCTTAAACATGGAAAGATGTATATTGGTGATAACTGGTTTCGTATTCCATATACGTACAGTTTCCCTTTTCATCTTGGAGGACGAATTCAGATGATCATTGGTTGCAACTTTATCCGATCCATGTATGGAGGTGTCAGAATTGAAGGAGACAATATCACTTTCTATAAGAATGTGATTACAATCCAGACAGATGGATTGATCTCGAAAAAGTACTTATAATAAAAATAATAAAAAAAAGAGGACAAATTACATTGGTAGGGATAAATGCATCCTAAAAATTAGGTTGAACACTCCATTGCTCAAGGCACCCCATTATCAAATTCTTTTTTTTTTTTCTTTTAACACTCCAAATAATTCCAACCCTATACTCTCACCATTCCCAGTCACCTCTGTCGCCGCCACCGCTGCTACCTGACACTCTCATCCTCCCCGCCATCGTGCCACCTGTCACTTCCTCTTCTTCTCACTCCTTTCAACATCTTTAAAACGCTCCCCATCTTCTTTCTCAGCATATACATATCTTCAACGAAATCTTGCAATCACGCCAACCCCTTCCTCTCCCTCCCGCATCGCCTTTCCCGTTGCTACGATTTTTACTAGCATTGGGCACATTTTCAAAAACCTTGAATCCTTGCCTATTTACCTTAGTCATTGATGAATTGACTAAAGATAGATGTATACAAGATGATGTCCCATGATGTATATTGTTTGTAGATAACTTTATCATAGTGGATGCAATTTAAAGTGTAATTCGAAGAAAAACACTTGAGTAAAAAATGTTTAAAACAATTAGGACTAAAACAGAATATATTGAACATAACTAAATTTAATAGTAGCAATAATAATATAAAAGAGTATTTATACACAAGTTTTAATTTATGAACTTATATTTTATTAAGTCTTAATTAAGATGTTTTAGACCTTCAAATCCCATTAAATTTTAAATAGTCGAAATTACTCTTCAAATGATGATTGTTCATTATTTATGATTATTTATAAAACAACATGATGATTTGACATTTATTTTGATTTTCAAAATTTTAAAACATCAACTTTCAAATTGAAAAAACTAATATATATATATATATATATATGTGCCAAAAAAAAAAAAACTAACTTTTTTTTTTTGAAAAAACTAAATTATTTTTTGTAAAATTAAAAATTTTGTGTCTATAAAGGAGTATGGTGATGGAACATTAATATGTAAAACAAAAAAAAAAATTAAAAATTAAAAAATTGATAATGTTCTTAATTTTATTAGATAGTTGAATCAAACCAATAAGTAAAAGAGCAAAATCGTTTAATCTCTCATGTTCTTTTTTTTTCATCAGTTAGTGAAATAATTATCTGAAACATTATGCAAAATCGATAATGTTGATAATATTCTCAGTTTTACTAAATAAGATTTATTGGTTCAAAAAATCTTAAATAAGACCTAAACTACTATAACATTTGTAAATAAGACTTTTAAGTAATTAACTCTAATAAAAATGGGTTAATTACACTAATAGTCCCTATAGTTTGGGATTTGTGTCACTTTGGTCCCTAACTTTTCAATTATGACACGTTTGACCCTGAATTTTGAATCTTGTTCCAAATAAGGACAATTGAAAATATCATTAGATTTTTCAAGGGTAAAATTGTCAATTTGATAAAACATAAACTAATTTGACAAAAATAAATGTCAAAAAAATATTTTTAATTTTTTAAAAATTATTTTTATCCACCAATGATAAAATTATGTAAAATTAATAAAAATTACATGATTAATTTTTTAAAATTAATTTTACATGATCATCATCCAAACACATAATAAAAATTAATTTGATAAAAATAAATAAATAAATGCCTAAAAGATTTATCAATTTTACATAATTTTATTTTTAGTAGGTAGAAATAATTTTTAAAAATTCAAAAATATTTGTTTGACATTTATTTTTGTCAAATTAGTTTATATTTTATCAAATTGACAATTTTACCCTTGAAAAATCTAATGATATCTTCAATTGTCCTTATTTGAAACAAGATTCAAAATTCAAGGTCAAATGTGTCATAATTGAAAAGTCAGGGACCAAAGTGATACAAGTCCCAAACTATAGGGACTATTTGTGTAATTTGCCCAATATAAATTGTAGAAAACAAAGATTAAAAACCAAGAGATACAAAAGTAAACAATTTCGTTAACCAGATTTGATTATCACTAAAGATATTGAAGATGATGTGACTTAATAAGGCCTCGTTTGGCAACTATCTTTTTTAGTTAAAAAGTCAAAAAGTTATTAAAAAAGTCAAAAATCTAACAATCTATACCAAAAAGTCAAAGATTCCCTTTTCTCTCTACTTTTTGCACATCTTTTCGTAAAAAGTCAAAAAATTATCCCAAACATACTAATTTTTTTTACATTATATTTTAGTCAAAAAGTCACTAAAAAAATCTGTTCCCAAACGAGGCCTAAATTAAATTACATTGGCTAAAGTAGATGAGTGTTTGTGGCATATCATACAATCGACATATACTAACAAAATTGAAGAAAAAAATTATAAAATGATTATAAAAACAACGATGCTTTACAGGATAAATAAGAAACAAGAAGTTAGTGCTTGAGATAAGGATGATAAGACATATAAGGTAAGTCCATGAAAGATAGAATTAAAATTCGTGAAATGATAGGAGTAATACCAATTGAAGATTAAGTATAACGAGAATAAATTAAAATGGTCGAATACCAATAGATGCCACTATAAGGAAAAGTGATATGATCACTATAAAGGAAATGATAAGAGAGGAAAGATTTAAATTGACATGCAAGGTTGTATAAAAAGACATGAACTTACTAAATTTAACTGAGCATATTACCATTGAAATAGAAGAATGGCAAAAAAAGATTCATATTGCCATTGAAATAGAAGAATGGCAAAAAAATAATTTATGTAGCTAAATCCAATTGAATGGAACACAATGCTTGGCTTTGATTTGGTTTGCTCCTCACATTTTATTTGGATAACCATTCTATCAAGTCGAGTGTCAATACAAAGAACAGATTAAAATGGTCGAATACCAATAGATGCCACAATAAGGAAAAGTGATATGATCACTATAACGTATAATGATAATATATTAAAATGGTCGGATACCAATAGATGTCAGGATAAGGAAAAGTGATATGATCACTATAAAGGAAAATGATAAGAGAGGAAAGACTTGAACTGACATGCAAAGTTGTATAAAAAGACGTGAACTTACTAAATCTAACTGAGCATATTACCATTGAATTAGAAGAATGGCAAAAAAAAGATTCATATTGCCATTGAAATAGAAGAATGGCCAAAAAAAGATTCATGTAGCTAAATCCAATTAAATGGAACACAATGCTTGCTTTTGATTTGGTTTGCTCCTTACATTTTATTTGGATAACCATTTTGTCTAGTGTCAATACAGAGACCAGATACATGAGCATCAAATGGGCATGAGAACATTTGTAATTTCTTACTAAACCTGGTCATTATTTAAATCAATTCTAGTCAATCCCCAAACGTGTTCAGAATCCATTGGAAGTATATATGTATTGCCTGTACAAAACTCAAAATTTGTTGCAGTTGCTCATAATATGTTATTAAGATCCTGGATTGCAATCTAGCTCGTCTAGTCGTCTTCTAGAAAGAAAAAGTAAAGAAAACGAACATTTATTCTTATAGCTTGTATGAACAAGGTGACATACATAATCTAAAACTCTGATACTGCTAATGCAATTTAAAAATATATATATATCCAATAAAACAAAATTTACAAGACCTTAGTAACCAGTAACATCTCTGATTTAGTTGTTAATTGATTCCACAATGATTAAATTATGTACACTTGGTTGTAAAATCAAGATAACTCACTTGGTCAATCAAGCTTGCATTTGTGGAGACATTGCATGCAGACTGATGTAACCGTATAGATGAAAAATATCAGCGCAAGCAGCAACACTGCCACATTGGATGGGAAACAGCATAATAAGGAACATAAACATAAAAAGGAAGTAGCAAATACACAAAAATATGATGCAGGGTCTTGCTGATTGTTAATTTTCCTCTTCATCCAGTTAAAAACATCTCGTTGAGCTGATAAGAAACATGCCAGAGACAATGAATCCACAATGCAAGAAGGCTATTTCTTTTATCAGTCATAAAGCAAGAAGGCTATACAGTGTCCACTTAGCCTCATTATTTTGAAATGATCTTATGCACACAAGATAAGAGCAGAGCCATTCTTCACAAGTCAAATGGGAAAAAAGGAAAGAAGAAGATGATGACTTGAAGCAAGTTTACTTTTCTCAGAAGATGTTAATTGCTTAACTTAAGAAATTGCTAAACAACTATAACAAAACATAGGAATTTTGAGTTGGTAACCCTGTGCTTTGGCATTGTTACAAATATAAATTTAGGTTTCATTCTTTTTGTATAATCTCTTCTTTGTTTTTTTTTTCTTTTGGCACTGGGGTGTCCAGATTCTTTTTGTGTAATCAATCTCAACTCTGAGATACCACATTCGCTGCCACATGCATCATGTTTCTATTAAACACAAAACCTTTAACTTCATAAGTTTTTACCCTTTCCCAGGTTGGAATAATCCCATAATCCCTCCTGTGACCATGTCATACATAATTCGAGCATAATATGGGTACCTTTTTCTCTTCTCAAGTGCATGATCCCTTATTTTATTTGATGAATATCTTGTCCTTCAAAAATAAGGAATGCCAAGATCTTCCTTCATACAATACCATAAAATTGTCTTTCTTATCCTTTTTCCCCACTATTCGGCATATCATTTTATTATTTTTATTTATTTACCATTGAATTAAGCAATCTAAAAGTACTTGACTTCAACAAGACAAGACCGCACAAAATTTACACAATAGATGTCAACTTATAAAATGTCCAAACAACAAGATAGTGTGCATTAATATAGAAAACAAAAAATGAGCAAATACTAAATCAAAGCAAACTAAGCATCATCTCCCAAGAATAGAAAATAAAGGAGTCTGTAAATGCAAAAAAAATTGTTGGACACCCTATTTTTCAAAAAATAAATAAATAAATAATACCATTTACCTCTAAATCAAATTACCAAAAGGAACAAACACAAACCCTAGCTACAGCCAGCCCTCCCTAGCTCCGACCAACGCTTCCCAGGCTCTCAACTCCGCCAGCACCCCCTTCCAATTGCCGCCACCTCCTCCCCCTTCTTCTTCTTCTTCTTCTACAACCCCCTGCCGCCCCATTCTTCTTCCCTTGACCCATCTGTGACTCTCTCTCTCAACAGGGTGGTGGGTTAGAGTTAGGGTTTGAAAAGGAGAAAGGTGAGAGGTGGGGGGCATAAGGGAAGGAAGGAAAGGGAGTAGGGGACGTTGGGTTGGGAAGGGAAGGGAAGGGAAGGGAAGGGGAGGGTGTAGTGGGGAAGGTGAGGGGGGCAGTTGACGAGGAAAGAAAGGGAGGGATGGTGGACGGTCGGAAGGAGGGAAGGGAAGCCCAACAACGAAGGTGGTTGGTGGTAGGGTTGGGATTAATTGGAGTGTTCAAAGAGAAAAAAACAAAATTCAAATTTTAGAGTGGGGTGAATTTAAAGACACTCGAAAAGAAATTTATACACACTACATGATTTTCCATAAATGGAATAACTATGCTATTAGTCTAGAGGTGGCAAATAGATGGGTTTGGGTGGGTTTTTGACGAGTCAAAACAGGTTATGCATTTAAAACCACTCCATCTAAACCCATACATAGGGGTGTGCACAGTGCAGTTCGGTGTGGTTTGTGGGTAAAATTATAAACCAACCCGTGAATAGTGGATTGGCAAATAACCAAACTGCGATTTGGACGGTTTGAGTTGTTTCAATTTGCTAGTTGATTAAAGAATAATCTTAAACAATTATCAAGCATTTGCATAATATTTAACACTAATTTGTATAATATTTTTTTATATATATAACACTAACTAATTTTACATAATATTTTTCATATGTGTAACTCGAATTTACAACAAATTTCACATATTAATCTCTCTCACATTTATTTTTACTTTGATATTTCATTAGAGGTAAAAAAAAATATATATGTATTAACTATGGCAGGGTGGAGCGGTTTCGAAGGCGAATTATAAATTTCAAACCGCGGCTCGGTGTGAATTGGGCGGTATTTTGCACAGGCCTACGCATCCATGTAATAAACGGTTTAAGCAGGTTGAGTGTTGACTTAGCTGAGTTGGACAAATGAACCTAACCATCTCGTTTGCTTCACTGATTTTTTTTCCCAATAGATGGTGGTAATGGTGGTGGTGGGGGTGGTGGTGGTGGTGGGGGTGGTGGTGGTGGTGGTGGTAGGGTGGTGGAGTGATAGTGGTGGAGTTGTGGAAGTGGTGATGGTGAAAATACAGGTAAAGGTGGAGGTGGTGGTAGTGGCAGTGGAAGTGGAGATGGAGATGGTAGTAGTGAAGGTGTGGTCGAGGAGGTGGTACTTATTTAAATGGGTACCGACTGTCACAACCTTAATATTCAAGCCTACAGTGCGGCCTTAGATGCTTGTCGCCTGCTTGCATGCACTTAAGTTATCCTAACTTTGGAAGGGAGCTTAAGAGAAGCTAACACACCAAGAGAGTTTGAGGAAGAACTTTCACTAGAGAGAATTTTGAAGAAGATTCCAAGAGAGCTTGTATTCCCTGGAAGTTAGGTGGCTTGGGCAAATGAGCCCCCCCCCCCCCGGCGCTCTTTACAAGCTTTAAATGAATAATCTAGATCTTAAGAATAGAGAGCAATCAAATACTTCAATTAAATCCTCAAATTGACCATTCTAGAATGTACAAGACAATTATCTACAAGTGTAGAATTATTTACATGTCTCTACATTTCTCTCCAAGAATCTAGGTAAAGTTCCAAGAACCCCTCATGTCCTGTATTTTTTTATAATTGATGTGTCAAAATGTCAATGTCATGTTGTGGTGGGTCTCTATGTATGTGCTACTTAGGGGCAACAATATAGAAATCCGTAAACAAAAGATGAGTATGCAAATAATCCATAGACATGAGGGGGAAGAAAGAAAAAAAAAGTAGATTAGACTAACCTCCCTTAAGATTTTCATTAATACAATGCGCCCCATGTGGTTTTGGAAATGGTAGAGATCTCTTTTCTATTTTAGGAATCATATACAACTTCCCCCACCCATTCATTTGTCGTTTGTAAGAATAATGGTTTGGATGACATCATGTAATAATTGTTTAAATATCCATTTTACCCATGACACGTGTCACTTAAAAATTGTGAACTAAGATCATGTTTGATTCACAAGACTAATAGTGAAGTATTAATAATCCTATTAAATTAGTGTGGTATTCACTATCCAATTGGATTAATATCCATTGGATTAATAATCCCACCCCTACCCCATTACTAATAATCCTACAAATTTGTTGGATTAATTATCCATTGGATTAATAATCCTAAACCAAAATGTTAAAACAAACATAGGATAATTGGACCCACGGATTAATAATCCCAATCCCATGCTCTAATCCACCCAATCAAACATGCCCTAAAAGTAATAAAAAAAATACTAAGAATTGATGACACATAAGCAAAATAAACCACATTTGGTTTACACTTATATTTATACTTTTTTCCCCTCTATATAGTTGCGTACACTATATAGTTGTTGTATACAGTATACCGAAGAATGAGACCAATAGCAACTAGCAATTGATATATATATATACATAGATATATACTACTACAGAGACCAAATTTGCCTACATTTCCATAGTTGGGCTGTTCATAAAAGTGACCAACCCAGACCGACTCGTCACGCTGCAGTCAATTTCGATGCCTGCTTTGGTCAGAAACTGGTGTTAATCAGTCAGGAAATCAAGTCTCAGTTCGGGCATTGGATTTAAAACCTTTAATTCGATTAAAACCCTACCGACTCGAGAAGATGTTTTAATTAACAAAATTGAATAGCTTTGAAAGTTTCCAAGGTCATGTCTCTTCTCACATTTAATGCATCTCTCTCGATTAGAAAGTTTCAACATACAGCAGCATTCCTCCATTCCATCATTCAAGAGTCCTTTCATCTCCTATCTCTCTCTCTCTTCTCTTATTTCTGTTAGATTTTCCTCTCTTTTTACTCTTATCAATAACTCCTCTTTTTCATCTCTCTCATTATTTACGTTACTCTCTCTCTCTCTCTCTCTAATTATTTCCTTCAGACTTTTCCTCTCCTCTCACTCTTATCATTAACTCTCTCTCACTACTTCAGTCAAGAGAGAAACTCTCTCTCTCATCTCTCCTTTATGTGTATATTCTATACAGAAAAAAAATATATAGATATTTTGTATGAGATGGTGGTGGTGGGTTAAGCTCACGGTAGAGATATCGCAGCAGCGGAAATGGTTGTACCCTTTCTGTATCTCACTTTCTCCTCTATCTCCCCCTCAACCCTTTATCTCCTCTGATCGCCCCCTCCCTAAACTGTCTCCTCCCTCCATTTTTTATCATCCTCACTTGAAACCTCATTTCCTTCCCTCTACCCTCTTTGATCTTCTTCCCAAGAACTCTCACTCCCCTCCTCCTTTTCATACGATGCTGTTGAATTGAGGAAGATGCTGGAGTTGCACCACTGACCGAAGCCCGACTGGTTTTTCTACAACCCGAAGATGCCAGTTTCGAAGCAATGGTCAGACCAGACGAGTTTGGTTGCTTTGTTCTTCAAACCGATGTTATCGGTTCGGTTGGCGGTGGCCCAAAAAACCGAGCCAATCCGACCCGTGAATAGCCCTATTCCATAGACATAATAGCATCAATCACCTACCTGAGCCACCCTATTGATGTTGAACACACTACCACCAACACTTTCAATACCCCATTCACCTTCCACCTTTGCTTACTCATCCTCCTCCCCAATCAATAGGTGGCGAGGTGACTACATCAAGGGGTAAAATTGTGAGAGAGAGAGAGAGAGAGAGAGAAGAAGAAGAAGAAGAAGAAGAAGAGGAAGAAGAAAGACGATTGTGGGTTATTTTGACAAATTGAGGAGTAATCATGGTGCTGTAGGATAGCTTGCTAGATTTTTTAAACAAAGGCAATTCAAGAACCCAAACAATATGTAATTTAGGGTTTTGATGGTTAAATTGAAGGCTAATATGTAGGAGAAGGAATTAAGGTTGATTTGAGGATAATTGAATGTGGTTTAGAGGCTAAAAAGTGCACTTTTTGAGAGCTGTGAATAGTAACCCGAGAATAATAACTTGTGTATGTACGTAAAGAAGAAGACAGAGAAGAAGTAGAATAAGAAGAGAGAGAAAGAGGTGCTTCACCCTTGCAATGGTTAGGCCAATCACATACAAACACAATCTCAGATTTTCATCATATCAACTCTTCTATTGAATTATTGAGATTACACATATTTTTATAGGCTAAAGACTTTCCTACTTCTATAAAGACTATTGACTCAAATTTGGAAACTAGGAATATTTGGTTACTACAAATATTCCTATGACTATGACATCCAATTCCATTTCAACTATAATTTATAATAGAAAACTTTGATAACTTCTAATTCTACTCCAACTTCAAAATAAGAAACTTGGACCTTTTTGACCACTACGATTATTCTAGATATAACAAAACCTATATATAATGACCCATTTAATAAATTGATCCAAAATAAAACCATGGGCGACCCCTACAGCCCATGTCCAACAATTATTGAAATTAGCATAACACCCTTAACTACTAAACACTACCATGGACACTTCTCTTTGGACCAAAAAGGCTTCTTGATGATCATGGGACACTTAGACTTTGTTTTGGGCTATTAGTCTATTAGTCCAAACTCAGTTTTTCTCGGTTTGTAGGACAATCAAAATTTCATATAGAGCAAATAAATCTCAGCAAGCCATCATATCAAACAGAACGCAATTATAGATATTGAAAAATGCTGCAAATTCAAGATCGCATACCAGCTAAAGCACAAAAGAAGAAAATAACCAAGCGATATCTGACAATCCAAGGTAGATTAACTTCAAGAGAGCAATATTTCTGATATTCTTCTGCTTCCACGGTGATTTTAGAGTTTCTTGCTTGGAGTTCTAGTAATGTGCTATTCATGCTCATAACTGGCAATCCATTTGCATCCCTAACTTCAATTTTCAAACTCACTGGAGTAGCATCCCAATTTATCTCTATCACTCCAAAATTTGGTTGCCCTAAAAGATGTTTACATTTTAGAAGGTCAAAATTTGAAGGTCCAAGTTGAAAAAATTGAGGGGAAAAGCATACCATATGTGCATGACCTGGATCTACAGCTTTTGTCCATTACTCTCAAGGTACTTGGTGTCAACCACGCCAGGAACCTCACTAGGAAATGTAACGGTGGCAGGACTGCTTTCTCAACAGCTTGGGTAAGCCCACTTGAGGTTATGTCATACAAGGGATATCCACTAGCACAGTCATATCGTGTAATTTCTCCAAAATGAACATCTCCGCTTATGAAGAAGACTCCATCCCTCTATGCAAAAAAGAAAAATGCACACTAGTTATTGGACTAAAGCAATTCAAATGTATAGCATAGCAGGTAGCTTATATCCTATTTTGGAGCAGAATGAAGAAAAGAAAAGAAAATATAAATTGGGCAGCCACTTTGTGCAGATTATGCCAAAGGGTAGGTCTGTACCCAATGTACTCCTCCCAGACCCCATCAAATGGGACTAAACTGGGCGTACTTCTTCTTAATCTTCCCTAGAGTCCCAGTGCTAGTGTGAAAAACATATGGCAAGTAGATCATGAGTGAAAGCGGTTCAGTTCAAATAAATTAAACTTGAAGTAGTCCATTTAAGTTACAGAATAAGCAGAAGATAATTCACCTTACTATCATCAATCAACTTAAAATCCTCTCCTTTGGGAAACGTCCCCATGACTCCATATAAAACAAAGGGCCAGTTATTGCAGAGAGATTTGATATAACCTGAAAGAAGAAATAGATGTTCACATTGTGCAAATAAAATTGACTGAAAAAACTGCAAAATTTCAAGCAATAAATGAAGCAGAAAACTACAAAGCTTATGAATATAAAATTGGCATCATGAGACATGTCTACTCATCACTTAAAATTACCACAGGATTGCAATTAGAGTTTGTTTGCCACGTACTGACCAATCCATCCTTTGGGCAAACATTAAAAGAAAAACATGCAATGAGTACTGGTAGGACTCATAAAAGCTGCCAACTTGGCTGCAAGTAATGCTATTAGTTCATTATGAAAAAGGGCATTAACAGGGAGGATCAAAAAAATTTAGGCTAGAAACCAAAGCTAAGGTTCTTGTCATGTACTTAGCTAGAGCTTCAACTCTAACAAATAAATGCAAGACAAATAATTATCAGTATTCTCATTAATATGCTTGGATCTAATGAGTCATTAGATCCAAGCATATTGCACACCATATTAAAACCAAATGAAATATCCTGCTTCCAGCCTGCTCCATACAGTACCAGATTGAAACAAGATTATATGGCCCAAATTCCAACCAACCGACCAAAATTTAACCTGTTTTGGGTCAACCCAACTAATCCAATTTTTGTTAACTGGTTTAATCATGTTGCAGCTATTTGGGAGACAAGCAGCCAACAACAAGAAGGGATTCCTTTAATGAGTTAGCTCATCCTCGCAGGATCATAACTCTTTGTCCCTGACAACTCTTTCAATATTTCGTAATGCATTCCATTATTGTATTCCATATGTTATTAGTATCATATTTTAAATTCCACATTTTTTAAATATTTTATCCAAACATTTCTAATTTCTCACCTTTTAGATTCCACCAACAGTTCGTGGGTTTTAGAGCCTGTTTGGTGCAGCTTCTTGCAAGTTAAAAGTTGATAATCATAATCATAACCTAAAAGCACCCCTTCCCCTTCTTCTCAATAATCAGCTTATTTAAGCTTTTTATGCTATTTATGCCTCATAAGCTGTGCACATAAGTTGCACTCCAAAATAAAAGAAAATAAAAAAAGGCAATAAGCAGCCCCATAAGTTGCACCAAACAGGGTCTTTCTAGTTCGATATCACCCTGTAATGTATATATCTAGTATTGTTAGTCTATTTTGTAATCAAAGTCTGTCTGGGAACAACCTTGACAAGTTTGGCGGTCCTTTTTTCTTACTAAAAAATTTATTTGACTCTTATTGGACCAGTTACGAGTGTCTCTCTCTTCTAAAGAAAGCATTGGTTAATATGAGATCAAATGCTGTTGTGAAATTTAAAATGCCTATTCCAAACTCTTTTTGGTCACCAAAGAAAAGAAGTCACCTTCTTTTCTGTACAACTATCTTAGGGCATATAGTTGAGCATGAGAGTATTCAGACCAGATGGAATAGGACAAAATTGAAGCAATCAAGAATGGCAGCCACCAATTAGTGTTTTAAAATTGAGATTGCTCTTGGGGTTGACCAACTGCTATCAATGGTTCATGGAGGGCCACTCAAGGATTCCACCCACTTGACATATTTCTTAAAAAGAATAAGGGTTGGGCTTGGACGGACGAGTGCCACAAAGCCTTTGACGAGCTGAAGCAAGCCACATCGAGAGTGAAAGGAAGCATATGCATGGCGAAATTTTAAAAAAATTCTTTCGATTCTTAAAACCCATGATCATGTTTGTGATGTATACAACACTCAAACTCAACCATCCATAGAGATAGTTAGAATAAATACCTCAAGCACAAAATCCAATTCCACGCTTGATCCTTGAAGTCCACTCGAATCCAAAACCATTCAATTGTCTAGCCTCTAAAAGTATCCACACAAAGCAAAACTTGAATACAAAGGTACTCTCAAACTTCACAAGTTTATGAGTGTAGGAGTGCTAGCTCTTATGAAGACTCTTATTTATACAACTAGATAAAATTGTTCCATAAAATTAGTCTGTCTTGTCCTACAAGAAATAAACTTTATCACAATTAAACCTTTAATTAAGGTAAGGTCCTATTAACTCTCATAATTCCTTCATATAATGTCCTGAACAAGCCAATAGGATATAAAAAATTGTCGAACCCCCAACTCCATCACATGTGCTCAATCTAACTGATATAACTCATATTGGTGAAATTAGAAACTCTTTTCTAATTATCACCCCAGCCTAGTGTTACACGCCAACCAAGCAGAAGCCTTGCCAAAGGGCTGCAGACGTGTGTGGCGCTAGTTTACTCTCTTTAACTATCCCGCCAAGCTCGCACAAGGGTGTTTACAAAGGCAAGCAAACACAAGAAGTTAGTAGGTGAGCAACAAGGTTGGAGATGTGCCACAATATAACAATCAACTAGCTAAGTAAAGTAAGCAACAAGAAGCCACAACAATGCACAATACTTGTGTAATAGAATATTTTGGTTGGCTATTTTTGGTGACAAATTTAATTGTTTTGGAGTGTTAAGTGTGAGGGTATTTTCGTAAAAGTCTCATACTCATCTATCCTATCACACAAGGAATCCAGCTTCGCTCCATTACTCAATCAGGTAAGGTTTGCACATATGTTTCAGTTGCTTTGGAAAAAGTTTTTCACAAAAAGAGTTTTACAAGTATATAAAAACCTATCCTAAATTGGTTCTAAAAGGAATACAAAAACCTATCCTGAATTGGTTTTGAAAAACTGTTTTTCGATATAAATGCCTCCATAATTTGTTTTACAGTATCCCAAATATTTTACACACAGCCAAAACTTGTGAGATCTCTAGAATAATTCTGAACTTCAATTCCCATATTTATGAGAGAAATTTTTTTGAGATAATTTGTCAAAAACCCTCAAAACCTTTGCATATCTTTGCATTGTTCGTTCTACACTCAAGGCTGGTTGGGCAATCAGAGCCGTTTGTGAATGGAGATTGGAGCTAAAGCTTCGTGGTGTCTTGAAGATCAAGAAGCCTGATTGGGTCAGACTGTGCTCATAGAGTTATTACAAGTCATTGTGTTAGGTAAACCGAAGTGAAGGTTGTAAGTCCTCTCGACTTTGTCTTTATATTCTTGGATCTTCTAGTGAATTTCATTGAGTGTTGGGACCGTGGCTTTTTACCCTTTCAGGTTTTCCACGTTAAATCTTGTGTTCATGTGTGATTGATTATTCATGTGTTAATTGATTAAATTCAACATAAAATTGAAATTTTTAATAGGATAGCCTATTCACTCCCCTCTAGGCTCAATATATTTGGACTTTGTAATTTCAATTGGTATCAGAGCAACGGTTGCTCATTGACGTAGTTTGACCACTAGAGTTGATCATGTTCCGTTGTCAGAGTCTGAATCAGAAGAGTCTGATGAGGCTATCCAAGATGCTTATAAAGAGTTGTATGATGAATTTTGTGAATTAAAAAGAGTAAGTTGAATCTGAAATCTAAATTTTAAAACCCTTGAAAAGAAAGTAGAAATTCTTAAAGCTGATATTGTTGATAAAATTACTGAAATCCTTAGTCTTAAAACTCATGGAACTGTAATGGCAGATAAAATTGTTGGTTTAGATAAGGATATGAATGATTTGAGAGAAAAACTAGGTAGTTCAGAGTCTAGGGTTGCAGAACTTCAATCAGAATTAGTAACAACCAAAGATTCTTTGAAAAGACTATCTAGTGGAAAAGAAAAACTTGATAAAATTATGATGATAGGACAATATGATAAAAACTAATTTAGGATTTAATGGGAAACATGTAAAGGAAACCAAGTTTCTCAAAATCTCGGATGATGGGTCTAGTACCTCCTATAGCCATTCTCTAGAACCTCCTAAGTCTGAACCTAAGAAGCAAGTGAAAAATACTATCAAATTTGTTCCTATGTGTCACCACTGTGGTATTAAGGGTCACATTTGTCCTAATTGTCATAGGTTGAAACAAAATAGGTCTTCTAGGAATCCTTCGAGAGGTTAATCAAGTAAGGGGAGTACCGGTTTTCTTCGTCATCTAGAGGCACTGGCAAACCAATCTAGGAACCTTAGTTTTGAGGTAAATAGGTTGTCCTCTGTTGCTAGGCAGGGTCCTTCAATTAATCACAATCAATTTGCCAATAGGAAGCCTCGGAATAACAAGAAAGAAAAGAAATCCAAGATTGTTAGGCAAAGTTCATCCCCCAAGAGTGTCTCGAAACCCACTGAGTCAAAGGTTAGAAAAGTTTGGGTTAGGAAAGATACTCTTCATTTTTCTTTTGACTAACTTAGTCAAAGTAGGTCACTCTAGTGTGCTAGGCTTCCTTATCATTCATCTAGAGTTGACATTGCATTCATTACATTTTTTTTTTTCTTTGCATTATTTTTATTAAAAAAAAATGTTAGAATTTAATTGTTGCATGCTAGGACATACTTTGATTTCTTGTATTTTTTTTTATTAATATTATTTTATTTTGCATGCTTGTGTGAGATACCAGAATCTTATTTATCTTGAATACATTGGCATAATTATATCTTGAATACATTGGCATAATTATATTATGCTCTTTGATGTCATAACACCTACACAGTGAGAAGTGTGATATGAGCAAATCTTATGATAATCAGAAGTTTCTTTAGTTGCTTTGTAAAGCGTTGTAAGCATTGACCTGATTGACCCATATTTGTCGCTTGCCTTTGACAACTTACCCAGCTCTGTACTAAGTAACCGGGCCTCTTGCCTCACTACGCTTCAAGTGTTTGCAACAAACAGTGGGAGTTTTGGGTTTGCTTTGCTTATAATATTCATTCAAGTTTGTAGCCTTTTTAACTAGAGTAAGTAAGCTCGTAGGGGTGTCTTCGCACCTAGTGCCCTAAAACCATCTCTTTTGGGATTCATTGGCTTAAAGCTCGCTACATGGGTTATCTAGAAAGCTTAAGGGACTTCGTTGTAACTTACAAAAAAAATTTAAAAAAAACTATGGTGTAATTTTTTAAAAGAAAAAGGTGTATTCATGTCTCAGGTCCAAATCCCGGGTTTGCAATCTGTGTCTGATTGTTCACTGAACTTTATGTAGCACCTTGAGAAACTTCCGCATTCTTGAGTTTTTTCTTGGTACACTGATCACAAGCACCATTCACTTGATTGATGAGAGCTTGATTGTTTTACTCAATAAATACTTGTTCTTGTTTCTCTTCTCTTGTTATGCTTCATGATTTATCATTCTCTAAGCATGTTGGTCATCTTGCTTGATTGTACATAGAACACAGATTCGGGTACACTGATTTATCTAACATATCTGAGATTTTGTGTGCATTTAGTTTTGAGAGGTTGTTCTTATTTGTAAATCCCGCTTGCTTGAGTGCTTGAAAAATTTTGCAGGGTGCATTCCTTAGGGGTAGTTGTGGGAGAAATTTACCTTAGAATCTTCTTTTAGAGTTGATAGAAATTGATAGGATTTAAGGGGAGTTGTGCATTCTTATGGTTTATCCATTATTGAACTAGGAATTGTGGTTTCTTCTCATCCATTTTGGATTGTTGTGACAAAAGGGGGAGAAAGTTAATGACGGTGGTGATACTTTCAGAGTAAAATATATGTTCTTATTTGCTCATACTTCTGATATCTACTATAATTTTACAATGATTGATGTTGATTATTCCTATCACTTTGTGATTCACAAGGTATATTTGTTATGTGTGTTTCAGGAACATAAAGTTGGTTGTGTTGATTACAGTTCAGAAAATCGTCTCAAATTCTATGTTTGTGGGTAGCATAGGATTTAATGTCAATCTCTTGTAATTGTATTAATTTTTTTTATTTTTTATTTTTTTTGATAACTCAGGTATCCCCAACCCGCTGATTTTAAGGGAAGCCAGGACTAATCCTGAAGGCCCTGAAGTTAACGAGTAATTGTATTAATTTCATTGAGTTGTAATGTTTTGTCACAAAAATGCCAAAGGGTGATATTGTAATAGAATATATTTGGTTGGCTATTTTTAATGACAAATTTAGTTGTTTTGGAGTGTTAGAATATTTTAGAAGCATGAGGGTATTTTCATAAAGTTTCATACTCAGTTATCCTATCATACAAGGAATCAAGTTTCGCTCCATTACCCAATCAGGTAAGGTTTGCATGTATGTTTCAATTGCATTGGAAAAGGTTTTTCACAAAAAGAGTTTTACAAGAACATAAAAACCTATCCTAAATTGGTTCTAAAAGGAATACAAAAACCTATCCTCAATTGGTTTTGGAAAACCTTTTTTTCTATATAAATGCCTCCATAATTTATTTTACACATAGCCAAAACTTGTGAGATCTCTAGAATAATTCTGAACTTCAATTCCCATATTTATGAGAGAATTTTTTTGAGATAGTTTTTCAAAAACCCTCAAAACCTCTACATATCTTTTCATTGTTCATTCTACACTCGAGGCCAATTGGGTAATCGAAGCCGTTCATGAACAGAGATCAAAGCTGAAGCTTCATGGTGTTCTGACGATCAAGAACGTTGACTTGGTCAAACTATGCTTGTGGAGTTACTACAAGTCATTGTGTTAGGTAAACCTAGGTGAAGGTTGTAAGTCCTCTCCACTTTGTCTTTGTATTCTTGGATCTTCTAGTGGATTTGATTGAGTATTGGGACCGTGATTTTTTATCCTTTTGGGATTTCCACATTAAATCTTGTGTTCATGTGTGATTGATTATTCATGTGTTAATTGGTTAAATTGATTAAATTGAACATAAAATTGAAAATGTTAATCGGGTAGCCTATTCACTCCCCTCTAGACTCAGTATATTCGGACTCTATAATTTCCAACTTGTATCAAAATGAGCCTTTTTATTAAGCAAAAGATTGCATTACATATGTTGAACAAGGTTACAAAGGGCATACAAGCTAAGTCAAAAACAAAAGTTCAAGGAAGCTTACTAACCTGCTACTCCCCTGTATAATAGCTTTTTGAGCCACTAACAAAGTGGCAGGGGAAAACATCCTTTATGTTTGAGGAATCATAATGAATTTTCAAAATTCTACAAAATGAGAAAAATTACAAGTTTTGGCCCCAAGACACCTTTCATACTATAATACTTGCATAAAAATTACAAGGCAAAAAGAGTCCATTTGGTCCTCCAAATATTGGCCAAAAGCTGCTGGTGCACAAGTGCTGCAGTTGGCATGGGTGCTGGTGCAAGCGGGGCGCACACCCACACGAAGGCTGGCAGGTGTGGGCCCATGCGTGCAGGCATGGGCAAGTGCGAGGCCATGTGCGCACAGCAGGCCTGGGTAGGCGCTGGCATGCGCATGTGGCTGGGCGTTGGTGTGCTGGGCATGGCACTGGGCGCTGGCGCCTGCATGTGCACGCCGGCTGGTTTGCAGTTGTTGAGTGATCAATTTCACCCTCAAAACATCTACCTGTCTAAACACCAATGTTGCAAGCCAGTATTGAGCACTCAAGCAGTCTTCTCTCCGCTCAAGCGGTGACCTTGGCCCAAATTTTCTATATTGACCTGTTTCATTTGACCAGGCCTGTTTGGGACCAACCTTTGTACTTGGATAGCCTCTTTGACCTTATTGTCCTTATATTGGGTCATCTTAAGCCATTCTCTTAACCTATATCATTCCTTATTTCCAGTTCACGGACTTGGGTTACAGGACCGTGACAGGCACCAACGGGGTTGCCACTCGAATACAAAGCATCTAGCCTTTCACATACCCCATCACCCCAACATGGAAAACCGCTCGTGCAATGTGCCAACATGGGAGACTGTCATGCCCAAAGCACAAAATAGTAGTGTGGAAGCAATCTTAGCCGATCTAATGACCACCTCTACAAGGAAGATATTCAAGGAATTTATGGTTAAGTGGAAAGGGCCCGGCTATGATGAAATTAGTTGGGAGTGTGAAGCGAAGTCCCTAATATTAAGCATATAAGCATGAGGCCACCCTCATCTTAAGTGCTTAGAGCTAGCTTTTGGGGTGCGTTCTATCCAAGACCATCATGTTACATGGTATCAGAGCCGAAGTATTCAGGGATGGGTAGGGTGCGTGTCCCTGGCCTGCACGCTGCAGGTGCTGCCGAGTGAGCACATTGGACGTGATGAAGGGTGTGAAGTGAAGTCCCACATCGCCTGAATACTAAAGTAATATTAAGCATATAAGCGTGAGGGCACCCTCACCTTAAGAGCTAGCTTTTGGGGTGAGTTCTACCCAATAACGTGTAACAGGGAGAAGGCATTAAACTTGATGGGGAATGTAGTTATTATAGATACAATTCTTACAGAAAAGTTCATCCAAATCAAAACAGTGGACTACATGAATGCTACAAAAAATTAGTCATAAATTTGCCATAACATTAAATGCCAAAATAAATATATGCAAGATCAAGCTAATGCACATCAATTACATATGCAAAGGTACACCTTAAAGCAATTAATAGGCCTGTTTACAGTGATAAATGCATGTCTTCTGGCCCTTGGAGATTAACCTAATATTTTTGTAACAACTAGGGACAAAACATTTTACATACCTGAATAGAAGATCCAATAATAGTGATGGCTGATGCAGGATCATTCAACTCTTTCTCCAACCATGTCCATTGTGAATTCCCCAAAATACTTCCATCACTAAACAAAGGGTCTCTGTGGTACCTGGTATCCAGGAGAATAACCTGAAGAAGTTTATAACCCATAATTAGAACAAGGTATGCCTTTAGGTCTCACCTATATGCACATACTGCAGTTTTCTAATTGAGGTGGGCATGGAACACAAAAATGGATTTTCCAAGAGCAACATACTGATTATAATTAGGATACCAAACATATCGACAATTATAATGAACAGGATGCATCTCTAGAACAATTCAACTTTAAATGAAAAGAAGTAACAGCAAAAGTTGCTAAAAATTATTCAGATTCAACCTTGACTTGTCTTCCTGCAGGGCCAAATGTGTATGATGCATAAACACCAGCCTGCTTGCGCCTGCAACAACAGACATGAGAGAAATTCAGCAGCTGCATTGCACCCATGCAAAGAAATCAACTCTTGCTACTTCTTTTTGCAAGGCAACCGTTAGTGTTAGCAGGTCAAGAAAATTAGTTTCTCCCTGCTTACTAACTTGCATAATTTGAAAATAATATGCACTACCCTTAAGCAGATTATTTTTAAAAAAATAAAACATTAAAAATATAAAAGTATAGACAGCAATAACTCTGAATTGTGATTTTTTCCTCACCGTGGGCTATCTTGAGGTTCATCCAAGAAATCCAGCATAAGCCTTTGGTTGGTAATTTTCCCATCAAATTCTTTTCCTGCATCATTTAATCCATAGTCATGGTCATCCCATGTGCCAATTACCTACATCGTTCATACGTAACTAGGTCAGGAGATTTTATCTAAAACTGTGAAGAGAATGTACGAGTGCCACAATCAATAAATGCTTACCAGACTCTCCATAAAGGTATCATTCAAAAAATTGGCAGGTATAATAATATAGTAAAGCATAAGTTTGAGTGAAGCACCTTCACATTCTCTCGAAGACGATTGTACCCATCATTCCTCTTAGCCTTATCATATCTGGCCTGCATTTCATGCTCAGAGGAAGGAATGAATCTTGGAACATTCTTCCAGGGCCCAATCGTCCTTTCCTTGCCAAATAACTTCAAAGGGCGCCTAATGTCCCCATAGATGTTGTCACCCAGCCAGATAAAAATTTGAGGATCAAAGTCTATTATTGCATTCCATATAGGCTGCAGACAACCACTAATTTTCAGTGAACTTGAAAAAGGATTTTGTTATCCATTAAATATGTTATAACTAAAAATGCCACTTAATCACAATCTACAACATATCTGATATAGATATATATATCTACTACTTTAAAAAGTGGCAGGAATCTGAGTGTTTTCTACATTTTCATATTCCACAAATGCGCATAATAAGGAAAAAGAATTACATAATCAATTTGCCATATGTTGATTCGAATGATTGTGTCTTTTCAATAGCCCCTGCTAACGCTTGGAACAAAAGGAAAATTCAAATAACCAAATCATTTATAACCAGAACATTTATCATTGCGTTTGGAACATTGATAGTCCATAACCAATTTTGTTTCATGTCAGACTACTTCATATACCATTGTCTACAAATCCATCGTAGTGAATGAATTCCTCAAAGATTATCATGCCTGCGTCATCTAAATCCGTGACAATCAAGATTTATGGTAACTACTCCTACTTTCTCTTTGATTGATTTTTTTTGTTTGATTTGATGTTCCACTACTTGGGAAGTCTCGACTCTACGTGATAACACCATTAATGTTGGAAGCAATTGATCATGCAACTGCCAGAAATAAAATGGGCATCTTCAACAATCTATCTTTTGACAATTTGAGAAAAAAAATTTATGAGTATTGGGATACATGTACTTACTTGTGATGGGTGCAATTTTGTTTTTAAACTATTAGATGGTTTAATGATTGAGAGCAATGTGATGAATGATGAAAAAATTTAATTGTTTTAAATAGTTATTAGATAGGACAATTAAAAGGCATTACTGAAAAAATAAAAATCACATCAAATGAAATGTATATTTTATATATAAAATTGAAGTCTAATAGATAATTCGGCTTGTGTCTCAATACCTGTTGGATCTATATTTGTATAGCATTTCAATTTTTATATTAGATTTAGGATAAAAGACATTTTTGGTGATTAAAGCATTCGTTTCTTGTTACTTTGGTCCTTTAAGTTTTAATTATGTTAATTTCGTTCTCAAAATTTTCAATTTGGTCCAATTTTAACATGCTCCCAAACCACACTGCCTTTGTCCAACCACAATCAAACAATAAGTGTTCCACTGATTCTTCTTCTTTCAGACACACAGGGCGCATGTTAGATGCAGCACATCTACATTTAGATAGGTTTACCTTAGTTGCTAGCAAGTTCTTGCACACCAAAAATGGCGGATTTTTGGTGGTACCTGAAGAGTCCAAATGTGTTTCCAGAAATTAGGGGGGCGGAGAAAGGAGGAAGAAGGTTGGTCAGGGGGAGGACTAGATGATAAAACTTTGGCCAACTGGTACCCTGATTTCACTGTATAAATTCCAGATTTGTTTAGATGCCAAAACAAAGCGTCATCACAACCTTCAAAGGATAATTGAATGGATTTAATGGCCTCTAGATCAGTTTCAGAAATGATGGATTGTATTGATTCCAACTTCCATTGCTTGTGGACTTGGTCTATAACATCTGAAACCAGAAAAATATCACAATCAGAGGGTTTATTGGAAGATATCTTGAAATTACTGGTTGTAGGAATCCAACAATCATCCCAAAACCTTACTGAGTTTCCATTGTGAATCTGCCACTGAGACCCTTTTAGCAATAGTTCTCTGCCTTTCAACAAACTTGCCCATGCCCATGATGTTCTGGCCCCTCTAGACGCATGCAAGAAGTCTGAATTCAGGTAATACAGCCCTTTAAATATTCTTGCCCAATAAGAATTGGGGTGTTTAATTAACCTTCAACCTTGCTTTGCAAGCAAAGCTGGATTGAATTGTGAAAAAATTCTGGAATCCCATACCCCCTTCCAATTTTGGTAAGCACATAGATTCCCACTTGGCTCTGTTTCCCGGATCTCCTTTCCACCAATAATTTTGAATAGCAACATCCAACTTGTGGCAAAAGCTCTGGGGGAGATAGAAGCAAGCCATATCGTAGGACGGAATAGCTTGCACCACTGCTTTAATAAGAACTTCTCTGCCGGCATGAGAAAGCAAGTTGTTTTCCCACCCTTGCATCTTAGAAACCATTCTTTCAATCAAAAAACCATAAGCATCTGCTTTCGATCACCCCCACATCGTAGGTAAACCCAGATATTTGATGTTTGGTCCGGCCCTGTTGATACCCATTGTTCCACAAATCCCCTCTTTAAGCACCTCTGAAGCATTGGCCGAAAAGACAATTTCAGACTTGTCCAGGTTGAGAAGCTGGCCCGAAGCCCTGCTGTACACTTGAAGAATATGGAGCATATTCTGACATCCAACAGTGTTAGCCTTGAAGAAGAGGATAGGACATCGGCCGAAAACAAATGAGATAAGATTGGACAAGTTCTTCTCATCTTTAGTCCCAAGATTGCCTTAGAATGAATACCACGAGCTATCAATTTGGACAAGACATCGGCCACAAGTAGAAAGAGGTAAGGGGATAGAGGGTCTCCTTGCCTAAGTCCACAAGGAGTGAAAACAGCTCTTTTCTCCCCATTGGCAAAGATTGAGAAACTAACCGTCGTGACACACTTCATCACCCACTTCACCCATTACCCCAACTTACTGAGAACCACTTCAAGAAAATCCCATTGGATTCGATCATAAGCCTTGTTGAAGTCCAATTTCAAGGCTAAATCCAACCTCTCTCCCCGATTCTGATTTCTCGAGAAATGGGATGCTTCATGCGCTATCAGAATATTGTCCTGAATCAAACGTCCAGGTACAAAGGCTGACGGATTAGGTGCAACAAGCTGTTTGAGAATTCTCGAGCCTATTAGCCAAAACCTTTGTGATGATTTTCATATTGAAGTTGCAAAAGCTAATAGGGCAATAATGGTTAAGTGTCTCTGGAGCCGCCACTTTTGGAATGAAGATAAGATTAGTGTGATTCCATTCTCTTGACACAAACCCTTCATTGAAAAAACTCCAGACTGCTAAACAAACTTCTGGACCAACCACTTGCCAATGCTTTTGGTAGAAAATACCTGAAAAGCCATCTGGACATGGGGCTTTGAGGGGGCCCAATTGGAAGGCTGCCAATTTTATCTCAGCATCAGTGAGAGGCTTGGTAAGGTCTGCATTCATGGCTTCAGTAACCTCACAATCAACAACCGATAAAGCTTTTGTCATGTCTCTAGCTTCCAAAGCCTTAAAAAGCTTTTGGAAGTAAGAGAATAGCTGGTTGTTTATGGCTTCATCCATATCACACCATTCCCCAAATTCAGTCTTGAGCTTAACCATCTGATTTCTTTGCCTCCTTTGGATAACAGTGGCATGAAAGAACGTTGTGTTTTTGTCTCCATACCTCAGCCAATTGACTCTAGACCGCTGATGTGGATACATCTCTTCCCTTCCCAGCACCACTTCTAAGTCACTTTGAATATTACAAATCTAAACGAAGTTATCATATGTGTATGGTCGAGCTTGAATCTTCAGTAGTGCATTTTTCAAAACACCTATTTTTATTCAGTTATCCCCAAATTTTTCCTTGCTCCAACTGGACAACTCTCTTCTGCATTTCCTAAGCTTTTGTGTGAAGCAATACATTGGGGACCCTATGTTAGCTATAGCCAGGACGATTGGATCACTTCAGAGCATAGTTGTCAAATCGGGATTCGTATCATGGGTCTAAATGGCCTCGTACTGAATTGCGAATCGAATCGAATCGAATTGTAAATCGTAAAGATTCGGTCACTTTTTCTAAATTACTTAAAAACATATATCTACACATTTAGATGTTAAATATATATTAGGAATATAAAATATTTAGACTTAAATCAATGAAAATGTTATTTTGAATGGTAATCGCGTAGTCTAATAGGTAAGAAGTTAACAAAGGTTCCTAGGTAAGATCACTATCTTACCTTTTTACTTTTTTAGATATTTCTTATAAACCATTCTTAATAAAGATAATAACCAAATAGACAAACTATCAATTTCCAAAGTAATAATAATCAACAACAATATTAATATTTGGACAATAAGCACAGATACTTTTCTAAGTAACAGTGAGTAAATAATAAGAAAGAATTTTTTAGAATTTTTTATTTTAAAGCCTAAAACATTTTAAAGGGTATAACTGACCTCACACATTTAATATTCAACTATATTCAATTTAATAAAATAGCAATAGATAATTCATAGTGTAACTTTAATCTTAAACATCTTTAGAAAATACATTATGATTTTTTAAAGGAAAAAAAAATGAGAAGAAAGGTTAAAAATATGTTGGGTCTGACTAAATTTGATTGGATCCTATTAAAAACTCCATGATCACTAAAATAACAACAAATCATGTATATATGTTGGTTATTTTGGTATTAAACGCTATTAGAAATTGTATTATGTCATTTTTACTAAAAAGATGGAGAGAAAAAATCGAAAATATGTCGGACACAACAATTTTAAAAATTGCATAAATCATAAAAAGTGAATCAAATTCACTTTCAAAATAGATTCACCCATAGATTCATATCGATTTTGCAAAAATTGCGAATCAAATCGTAAGATTCTGATAACAGAGCTTTAAAGCATTCCGGGCTAGTAGTCCACATGGATTCGAATTTGAACAGGTGTGGTATCTTCTTGGGAGGTATGTGACAGTGTAGAAGAAGGGGCAGTGATCAGACCCCACCATTGCTTCATGATGCACTTGTGCATAGGGGTACAATTGTCTCCAACTCACTGTTGCCAAAGCTTTGTCCAATCTTTCCCTCATGTTGTTGACACTCGATTGGTTGTTAGTCCACGTATATGGTGCACTTTTAAACTCAAGGTCCATTAACTCACACTCAGATAGTAGGTCTTGAAACTGTTGCATTCTAGCATTATTATATCTTGCAGAACCCAGTTTCTCCCATGACTAGCCCACCTCATTTAAATCCCCCATACAGACCCAAGGATACCCATTTTAAGAAGCCAAATTTTTTTAGATATTGCCAAAAAGCTCTTCTATCAGCCCAGCGAGGAGAAGCGTACACAAAGGTGGCAAGCCAACTAGAAGCTATCAATCCCATAGATACTGTGCATTTAAAAATATTTGGGGACTTGAAGCTCACATTCATGTCCACCTCTTCCTTCCACCACAAAGCAAGACCTCCTGACAACCCAACAAGGTCGACATAGCTTTTGTTTAGAAAGTGGAGCTTTCGACGAATCCTCTCTAGAACTAATTGCTTATTTTTGGTTTCTATAAGGAAAATTATTGAGGGACGATGGGTCATATATAACCCTTGTAAGATCTGGAATGTTAGGAGTCACCCCAACCCCTGACAATTCCAACTCAAAATCAGCATGATTCATGAGGCTTTTAGGACCAACCACCATAGCCCATGCATGAACACCTGATTCCAAATCCAGACAAGTACTAGAAACTTGAGATACATTCTCATCAAAATCAAAGCAAACTGAATTTACACTCATTAGGGAAGGAAGATGCTACATCAATGACTCCCATAGCCTCTAAAATTTCCACATCCACTAGACCTCGTTCCAGCTTGGTAGCTCTTCTCCCTCTGGAAATTCTCTTTTTCTCAATCTTGGATTTTCCCAAATTGCTTACTTCTTCATGCTACTAGCACTGGGAGGGAGAAACAAGCTCTAGGAAGAACTCTGAATAGGAAGGCTTGGTCCTTCAATACTTTAACACTTCGAGTGCCGCAGAGCTGGGTCCTCATCTTTAGCCCCTTTTCTTTTGAGCTTTAGATGCTTTAAGGCTGAAGACAAGAGCCCATCTAAAACACGTGTGGGTTTTGAGATATCAGAGTTGAGATTGGGCTTCTTAGAACAAACGATGGCAACTCATCGCTAGGATCCTCTCCTCCTAAAGGATGGGCTTGGTCACTTTGTGGGCTATCTAGAGGCTCTGTAACAAAATAGTTGGGCTTAAGGTTTGGAGAAGAAGGCCTCTCAATTCTATGGGTTGAATTACTGATAGGGCCCAAACAGAAATCCAGCCCAGTTGCCCCATCCTTATCCTTGTGCGTAGGTAATTTTTGTTGCCCCAAATTAGGTAAAACAAGAGGCACCTGAATTACTGTTTGGACAGATGGTGAATTAGGGCGATCTCCACCTAGCAAGCCGACCTTAGCTATCCGTTGAGAGGACAGAGACGTAGTGCATGACTCTGTACGGGAAGGTGAAATTGGGGATGACAGGTCTGCGTAATTTGAAGGCCCAATCGTGGTACTGGCACGCGCCGGTGCATTCTCCGATGGAGAGACGATTGTGTTCTTCAAGCCAAAAGCAACCCTTTTTTTCCAGCTCATCGACCTATTGACGGTAGTGCTCAATGTGGATGCCAGTTGGACTAGCAGTTCCGGTCTGCAAATTGGGTCCATACCTAATGAAGCACCTTGTTCTTTTGATACAAATTTACATACATTGCTTTCGTGCCCCAATCTCCCGCAATCATAACAGAAATCCAAAAGTTTTTCATATTTAAAAGTAAGCCAGAACTCACCTCCCCCTTGAGATCTCTGAAGCCAAATTCCTTTTGGTAGGGTGGTTGTGTGTCAATTTCTACTCTTATCTGAAGGAAATTACGGTATAGCAATTGTCCTTCAATATGAGCTTCCACACGAATTAGTCTCCCAATGCACCTCCCTAGAATCTCACCATTATGTTTAGTGAGATTATTGAGTGGTAGTCCATGAACTTGGACCCAAAATGGGCACCAATGGAAATCCATTTCTTCCACCGTCTGGCCAATCATTAGAGGCTAAAGTGCTAGAAGATTTCCCATAACCGACCATGAACTATCTCGGAGCACCTTGTGCCGGTCGTCACTGTCACTGAACTAGAAAAGATACACATTATCGTTCCATGGAGATATACCATGGACTATCTCAGAGCACCTTTTGCCGGTCATCACTGTCACTGAACTAGAAAAGATACACATTATCATCCCATGGAGATATAGATAGTTCACCACGTATTTTCCAGGCCCGTCTAATAATATTAGACACTGCCTTCTTGTTGAGAATCTTAGGAGCCAAAATCTTCCCGATCAAACAAAGGTTAGAGGTCTCAACACTCTCACCAGAACCTTCTTCGAGAGAGATGCCATCATGCTCCTATGGGGGATGGGATTGTCAAGCCATGAAAGAAGCAAGTGATACCCAGAGGGGCAAGAGAATAGGGGACAAGAGTGGATGAGCAATAGCAAGAGATGGAACAAGAGAGAAGGGACAGAGCAAGAGAGTGAGACGAAATTTGGGTTGGGAAATCTAATAGGTGAAAGGGAGGAAAGGATTAATCACAGGTAGAAAACGCGATGATCGGAGAACACTGGACAAAACCAGTGGTAAATCCCAAGGCAGAACTCTCATTATAGAGAGAGAGAGAGAGAGAGAGAGACTCATTATAGAGAGAGAAATGGGTTAGGAAATTTATTATATAATAAAACTCAATCATATACCATGAGGAAAATTTTGAGCAGAAATTTAGAAAGAAACTAAAAATTTAGGATAAGGTGGTTAAATGGATCCCCTAAAGCAAATTTGCAGAATATTCTCTATAGTGACTTTGATTGCAGGCGAATAAGTACAGAACCGTTTATGTACCAAGTGTAAAGCTTGATGCAAAATCAGGTTATGCTAGGAACAAAATGGCAGCTCATTGCAAAGCCAATTTAAACACTCAAAAGTAGAAGAACATCATGAATCTTTACAAAATATTGAACAAGTTGGTGTTAAAATTTGAGGACCTCCTCGCAACTTGATGTCCAAACCTACCCTTTCAAAAGGCTCTCCCTCGCTCAGGAGGACTAGAATTTTTCAATCAAATCAGTGGTGCATGCTTTGCTATTATTTAATTTAAGCAAAAAAACAAAATCTAATTGGAATGTTTGGTTGAGAGGAACATAAAATAGAATGAAATGAATGGTAATTCCTTCACCGAATGAGTATTCTTCAGATTCCATGTTTGTATATATTTTTAGAAAACTAAGCTAGTAGTGTGTAGCCTGATAAGTGAATAGAAATAAATAAATAAATAAAATTAACAAAAATGAACAATTATTATGATTAAAGATGAATTAGAGAAACCTGGGGAGCGCTTTGGTTGGCGCAGGATCCGAAGGCAATTCGAGAAACGAGAGGCACTTGGGAAGCAGCACCGCAATCAAGAAGAAGAAGCACACTTGTCACGACGCCTCCGACCTCTATTAACCTCCGCAATACCATCGCCATTTTGCTCATTCCCCGATCAGCTATTTCTTCTAATCTCTTTCTTCTAAATTATCAAATGTTTTATTTTACATTAGCCTGGTGCAGATAATTCAGTCCCACGTTCTTCATTTGTACGCCACTACGTTCTTTAATAAGGAGTTTCTATTTGGCGATTTGGGCAAAAAAAAAAATTATGTATCAATACATAGGTTGCATTTGATAGTGTTTTGTAAGGTTAAGTTGGCATAATTAAATAATATAAAAAGTTAAAAAGTCTTATATCATCTTATTTAAATTATATCATCTCTTTAACACATCACATCAAACTCAACTTAAACCAACCCATATAAGTCAATAAGTCAAAAAGTGCACTTTTTTAGAACATCCCAAATCAACCCTTATGATTTGGAATAATGCTTGGGACCCGCTTTTGGGGTCACCCCCTCACCTCCTTTGCCACGTGGCGGGTGGTGATTGGAGGAGTAGGAAAAAAAAAAAAAAAAAAAAGAAAAGGGACCAATGAGAGAGAGAGGGGGTCAAAGGGGTGGGGAAAAAGGGAGGATGAATCATTGTTGTATGATTTGAGAGTTTGAGTTATATTTTGAGTTTGTGAGTTGTGAAATTATGATTTGAGTGTAGAAAATTTATTTAGTTATGATTTTTGAATAGAATATTGAATTGAAATTGAGTTTTGAAAGTTTGATTTGACATGTGAAGTAAGAAAATTGGTTTGGTTATGAATTTTGAAAAGAGTTTTTAAAACTTAATTTAAATTAGTATAACTCATAACAAAACACACTACTTACACACTATTGAAAATTCTGATCAACACTCATAACCAAACTCTTTTTAAAATTCAATTAAAAAAATTTATTATTATCAGAAAATAACATTAATCAGTTTTTAAATTGAAAATACTACAAAGGAAATAATTTTTTTTCAAAATAAATATTCAAAAAATTTAAATCATAAATATTTAAATAATTTAAATAATCTAAAAAATTTAATAAGTAAAAAATTAAAATAAATATTCAAAAAATTTAAATAATTTAAATATTCAAAAAATTTAAATAATTTAAAATGTTAATATTTTAAATTTAAAAACAACTCTACACTCAAATCGTAACCAAACACATAAAACAAAATTCAATTAAGAAATTATTTTAAAATTCATAACCAAACACATAACTCGAAACTCCATACTACTTTTATAATTCTATACTCAAATCGTAACCAAATACATAACAACAAAATTAAAATATTTAAAAATATTTTTATAAAATAGAATTTGAATTTATTTTTATAAAATATTTTAAATTTAAAAAAATTAAAATCGTAATATTTTGAAATTAAAATATTCAAAAAAATAAAAATTTAAAAAATCGTAACATATTAAAATATTTAAATATTTAAAATCTTAACAAAATTAAAATATTTTTAAAATAATTACATATTTAAAAATATTTAAAAAAATTAAAATATTGATTTGAATTGAGTTTTGAAAAGAGTTTTGAATTTTATGTTTGGTTATGAGTTTTGAAAAGTAATGATTATATTTTGAATTGAGTTTTGAGAAATTGGTGTAAAATTATGATTTGAAAACTCAAAACAAACAACACACTCAAATCAATGAGTAGAACTATAATTCGAAACTCTAACCAAACGGAGCCATAATCTTTCATTTTCGTTTATATTTCACTAGCATATCACCCGTGCTATGCACGGATTGTGTTTACAATTATTTATATATGTAAATTGTGATTTTTAAATGTCTTTTTTTTTTTTTTAAATGTCATCTTTTTTTTCTTTTTTTATATTATATTAAAGTTTAATATTTTGATAATAATCATATGTGCTAGACTTTTTAAAGAATTAAATGTCTTTTTTTTTATTATATATATTTTGATAATACTCATATGTGTTGGACTTTTTAAGAAATTTTTTATGTGTTTGTTCTTAATGCATTAAAGTGTTATTATGAGGATAATAATCATATGTGTTGGGACTTTTCAAGGAATTCATATGTGCTGGATTTCAAAAAAAAAAATTATACTTGTTCTTAATACATTAAAGTGTTATTTTGAGGGTAAGACTTGGGGGTTGGGAAAAGTTAATAAATGCTAAGTTTTTTTTTTTTTAAATCAAAAAATCAAGAAATTTAGATTGGGAATTGAAACTCCCACAAAATTTGAGGTTAAAAATCACTTTTTACTTAATATGTAGTATAGATTACAGATATATTTATATTTTATGTATTTATAAAAAAAAATTTCTCAACTCCCACCTACACTTTCTATTTTCACTTTTATCTTGTTACATCCATTTTTTATTAAAATTTACAAATGTGTGGTGTCTTTTCAAAATAATTAGGATAAATTATAAGTACAATTTTTTTCTTTTTAAGTTGGTTAAAAATATAAATTCTGCTTTCACGTTTTGAAAATTATAAATATATTCTTACCAACAATTTTTGTGTAACTAACCTAACCAAAAAAAAAAATTTCAAAATGAAATTATTATGTTATTCTAATTTTCATCCATTTATTGTCAAATTTCTCTCTCTATATCATTATAATATTCTCTAATTCTCGATGACACACTAAATGTTTGTAGGCATTAACAAAGGTGGTGTTGATTAAAAGTGAGAGAACATAGTGCGATGGTTTGGTAAAGTGGTGTTACTAGTTGATAAGAAAAATAAATAAATAAAGTGGTTAACTTCATAAAGATTAATATTATAAATATATATATATATATATATATTTTAAATTATTGTTTACATTATACACTATGTTAGTCTGACTTAACAGTTAATTAGCGTAGTAGGCCATTTATAAGGGCCTTTTTCCAAATTAAGCCAAATTAGCAACCTATTTCCCAAACCAGGTCTAGTTTGGACGGAATTCTCAAATTAGGCTAAAACGTGATTGTGAACCACGCTTTCACCGTTTTTCAAGCTCTCGCGCGGAAAATTTGTAAAATCGTAAAAGTGTGTTTTCAAATCATGCTTTTAATTAAGAAAGCGTGGTTAGGAACCACGCTTTTAATTTTAAAAAATTTTTTTTTTCTGAAAACGTGGTTGTGAACCACGATTTTAAGTGATTTTTTTTTTTTTTCCTGAAAACATAGTTGTGAACCACACTTTTAAGTATTTTTTTTTTTTTTTCTAAAAACGTGGTTGTGAATCACGCTTTTAAGTGAAATTTTTTTTTTTCTTGAAAACGTGTGTGACACCCGAATGTTTTAAATTTAACATTACGATAAAATAAATAAATAATAATAATAATAAAATAAGTATATATATACATGTAGTGATAATAATAATAATAAATAAATGATAATAAATAAATGCATAATTTAAAAAATTGGGAATTTTATGGTTAAAGAAATACGTCGTGAAACATTACGCATTAAATATTTTAGTAAGTGGTAAGTGGTGATTTATAATTGAATAGTGAGGTTTTAGACGTGAACCTAACGTATAGTCATATATAATTTTAGGAGTCATCTTGAATTACCAAAGAAGGTAATAACTTTTAAATTAAAAAAAAAACAAATGGTCAAAACATGTCTAAGTTCTAAGAAGCTGGGTTAGTCAATGGTCATAGAATTCAAACAAGTTAATAAATTAAATGGATAAGGGTAGACTCAGTTTTACACGCGTCAATTTCGGAAATTTCTGAGACTTGTTACCCACGGTTCACCTTCCTATAAATAGGAAAGAGTGGCGAGTTAAGGCAACGGAAAGAAAAAAGGTATAAGAGAGGATGCACGGGTGAGCATCTTGAGTGTGGGTGGAAAGAAAGGATAAAGGAATTAATTTAAGGTGAGTTATATTATACCTTGAGCTATCAAAAAGTATTTTACTTATGTTTTGACTTACCAAAATCTATTTTATATAATTTATGTTTTATTAATATATTAATAAAGTTATGTTTTATAAAAGTTTCAGCTACGTGGTTTATTTCTAAACCCTATTTGCTTAAAAGTGAAACCCATGGATATGTTTGTTTTACTTTTAAAGAATATTTGGCTATGACCTTATATGAAAATATACTTTGTGAGTACCACCACGGGAGTCCCATACCTTGGGGGACTTAAATAACCATTGGCTAGTGTTTGACCACTTTGTGGTCCAGTGTTTGTCATGGATCCATTGATCAGTGTAGTGATTGTCACTTAGTGATGTACCGTGGTTATAGTGATTATTTTGTGTATTCAACTCAACTCAATTTATAATGTTTTAGCTTAAATAAATATCCATGGCCATTTTGTGCCCCTCATAGTATAATATTTCTCACTCTGCTATGTGCTTATAGCTGTTACCCCTTTCAGGTGACGAGGTTTAGCGGGATCAAGATGGAAAAAGAATCGCTATGTTATTTTGTTTTCTATCTTTTATTATTAAACTCTTGTAATATAATAACGTTCAAGTAAATTATGTTTTATTTCCTTATAAATAAACAGTTGGTACCCAGTTATTTATTTTAATTAATTTATTTATTTTCGCTTGCTGTGACTACAGAATTATCCGAATTACTTTATTTTTTTTATCTTGTTATGACGCTGAGCCTTTGGGTACCGGGTTTGGGTCGTGACAAAAGTGGTATCAGAGCAATGGTTTTAAAAAATAATAATAAAAATATAATAATAATACATAATTAAATGAATAAAAATAAATAAAAAAATAAAAATAAAAATATATATATAGTACAAGTTTTTAAATTTTTATATAATTTTCACAAAAAAAAAATGTATTAAACTTGCATTATTATGTGATATGTCTAACGCATATAACCATGTTATATATATGTCTAGGCTAAGTTTTCTTGTGTTGTAGGACATGGCGAACCTATTGGAGCTATTCTGGTACGAGCCCCCAGAAGCTCATCTCCTCCGAACCAATTAGAGGGCTGGGGTGACTCAGAAGTCTTGTCAGGCAACCCATCCAACACTTGACCATCTCATGGAAAGATCCGTTTACTTACAGGCTGACCCCGATGAGGACTTATTATTCTGGAGACTTAGCCGAGGTAGCACTCGTGAAAGGTACATAGGACTGACCCACATTGTTGGTCTTGCTCCGGACATAGAACCACCACATTTTCTGGTCGCACCTCTACCCGTAGGCTTTGTAGAGAGGAGGGGACCTGCATATCCTAGTAGCCACATTCGCACCACGACACCACCTCTCCAGCACATTGTCTATACCCCAGCTGTGGACTTTACCGACGGTGCATCATACCTGGAGACACCGATACGGATTACTGGACGGGAATTCTGGGGTTATGATCACGGTGCTCCTGTTTACATGGTTCAGGTAGTATGGAGCTGCTTGGAGTTGAGCTTAGTGGGTGGGAGTTTGAGTCCATCATGCAAAGTGAGTTTCCGGGGTTGTTTCATGGACCAGTTTTCGAGGCCAGTTCTCCTGGTGGCCTAATGGACCATTTTAGATGTCTGACCAGAAGACCCTTTTTGTGAGCTGACCATGAGTAGTCTAATCTTTTTGTATTAGTAGGATTAGACATTGATTTGTGACCGCCAAACTAACACCCTATGTATGGTAATAATGATGTATATGGTATTAATGTGATGTATATGTGGTAATCTTAACATGATGGTAAAACTATTATATTATATATGAAAGTGGTGATATTAATAGCAAAACTAATACGATATATACGAATGTGGTAATAATAGAACTAATATGTTATATATGACGTTGTATCAAAATTGTTTCAATATGATGTCACGCTTATATCATTTTGCCTTGTAGTAATGGCCAACGAAGGAAATGAAAACGGATCATCAGTCAGCGGTACCATCCCAATGGAACAGATCATGGAAAGGGCAGTCACCAACTTTTTACAAGCCTTGCAAAGCAGCATAACCAATGGGACATTAGAAAGACGAGAAGAATCGACTACGATTAAACAATTTCAAGATCTGAAACCCACCACGTTTATCGGCAGTCCAAACCCACTAGTAGCAGAGGCTTGGGTCAGGGACATGGAGAAAATCTTTCGCGCACTTCCTTGCACAGAAAGACAGAAGGTGACTTTTGCCACCTTCATTTTCAAGGACGATGCGCAAGAATGGTGGCTCCTTACCCTGGAAAAGGAAGATATTGTGACTTGGGCAAGATTTTTAGAAGTATTCTATGAAAAGTACTTTCCAGATTCACTACGGGAACAAAAAGCGTCAGAATTCATACATCTAAGGCAAGGAACCATGACAGTGGCCGAATATGAAAGTAAGTTCACACAGCTAGCCCGATTCGCGACATATGTCATTCCCACCGAAGCTCGAAAAGCCAGGAAATTTGAAGCAGGGTTGGATCCTGAAATTAAGGACAGGCTGGAGGTTCTGAAACTACCAACCTATGCGGTAGTGGTAGATCGACATATGCGCGGAAAAAGGAATTAAAGCCTTGCGATCTGGGGAGCCAAGTCAGAGGAAGCGATTTTGGGAAAAAGATAACAGAAGGCCCGGTGTCGCACCTCCCAAGAGAATAAATACGAGCACAACCAGTTCAACCGGTCCAAGCAATCAAAGCCCTGCAAACCCTAAAGGAGGCACCACTCTAGCTTGCTCTACCTGTGGACGGATTCATTGGGGACCATGCCGTCAAGATACGAGAACATGCTTTAGATGTGGCCAAGTTGGCCATTGGCTGAAGAATTGTCCAACGCTTGTCCGCCCCTTTGAACCAGTCCGAAAACCCGCAGTACCTGAAGGAGCGAGAAAGGACCAAAAACGCCAAGGAAGAGCTTTTGCCCTGGTGCCTGGAAACCCAGAAGTTACTGAAAATGTTGTGTCAGGTACACTCTCTGTTTGTGGTCACTTAGCCCATGTTCTCTTTGACTCTGGTTCAACTCATTCTTTTGTTACACCACACTTTGCTACCAAGTTGACATCAACACCCGAACCCTTAGGATACATACTATCTGTGTCTTTTCCCTCTGGAAATTCCGCCCTTAGTACTGATGTATACAAATCTTGTACTATATCCTTAAAAGGTGAAACCTTACACGTAGACTTGATACCCCTTGGCATTAGTACCTTTGATGTAATCTTAGGAATGGATTGGTTAGCTGCTAATCGTGCCTCTATCGATTGTAAAGCCAAAAAGGTATTCCTTAGGTCACCAAACCAACTCGAGTTTGTCTTCGAAGGAACTGGAGCCTCTCCCCCTCCTTGTATTATATCCTTCATAACAGCCCAACGACTGCTAAGAAAGGGTTGTTGTGGTTGTATCTGTTATATGATTGATACTCAACAAGAGACCCCCACACTTGATGCGATCCCAGTAGTTCGAGAATTTCCGGATGTGTTTCCTGAAGACCTGCCTGGCACCCTAGTTGATCGGGAAATCGAGTTCACCATTGAAACCCAACCTAGTACACAACCAATCTCAAAGACCCCTTATCGCATGTCCATGGCAGAATTAAAAGAACTAAAAACTCAACTCCAAGAATTACTGAATAAAGGCTTCATCCGACCAAGTACCTCACCATGGGGAGCTTCGGTACTGTTCGTAAAGAAAAAGGATGGTACAATGAGGTTATGTATCGACTATCGAGAGCTAAATAAAGTCACCATCAAAAATCGTACCCCCTGCCACGAATTGACGACTTGTTTGATCAACTGCAAGGTGCCAAAGTGTTCTCAAAGATTGACTTGCGTTCTGGTTACCATCAACTAAAAGTCAAAACGGAAAGCATCGAAAAGACAGAACCCATTATGGGCACTACGAGTTCCTCGTCATGCCATTTGGCGTCACCAATGCTCCAGCGGCCTTTATGGACCTCATGAATCGAGTGTTCAAACCCTATCTTGACGAGTTCGTCATTGTCTTCATTGACGACATCCTCATATACTCCAAATCGCCAGAATATCATGAACACCACTTGCGAAAAGTTCTACAGACATTACGTGATCACAAACTCTATGCCAAGTTGAAGAAATGCGAATTCTGGATCACTAGTGTACACTTCCTCGGTCACGTCATTAACAAAGATGGCATTTCAGTTGATCCCCAAAAGGTTGCAGCAATGTGGATTGGCCACGACCTACTAACGTATCAGAAATTCGAAGCTTCTTGGGCCTAGCCGGCTACTACCGGCGCTTTGTGCAAGACTTCTCGAAGATAGCTTCACCATTGACCCAGCTAACTCAAAAGAACACACCCTTTGAATGGACGGACAAGCAGGAGCGTTGCTTCCAAGAATTGAAGGACAAACTCGTGACGGCTCCAATACTAGCGCTCCCCGCGGAAGCAGAAGGGTTTATAATTTACAGCGATGTCTCATACAATGGTTTGGGTTGCGTTCTTATGCAAAACGGGAAGGTCATTGCTTATGCCTCTCGCCAACTAAAGACTCACGAAAGGAACTATCCAACTCATGATCTAGAATTGGCTGCGGTGATCTTCGCCCTCAAAATCTGGCGTCATTATGTCTACGGAGTAGCCTGCGAAATCTACACCGATCACAAAAGTCTTAAATATCTGTTTACACAGAAGGAATTGAACATGAGGCAACGACGATGGCTAGAATTTATGAAGGACTACAATGTAGAGATCCATCATCATCCCGGCAAAGCTAATGTAGTAGCAAACGCACTAAGTCGAAAAACGACCAAAAGTTTGGCATGTACCCTCGTTCCCCGCAAGATCCATGGATTGCTTGCCAACATAATCGTGGAACCCGAGTTGATGGAAGAAATTAGAGCCCGCCAATGTGAAGATAAACTTTTGAAGAAAAAGTATGAAGAGCAAGGAAACACGGCTGATCCTGACTTTACAATAAGCAATGGGATGCTAAAATTTCAAAATCGAATTCGCGTACCCGACCTTCCAGAACTCAAGAAAAGGATATTGGTAGAAGCTCATAGCTCGAGGTTTGCGATCCATCCTGGCAATACGAAGATGTATCACGATCTGAAGGAATACTTCTGGTGGACAGGAATGAAGAAAGACATAGCAAGCCATGTCTCCAAATGCTTGCGTTGTCAACAAGTTAAAGCGGAACATCAGAGACCTGCAGGAATGTTGCAACCACTCCCTATTCCTGAATGGAAGTGGGAACACATTACTATGGACTTCGTGGTCGGGCTACCGCAATCAGTCTCGAAGAATGATGCAATATGGGTTATCGTAGATCGATTGACGAAGTCGGCGCATTTTCTACCAATCAGAATCATGTACTCCCTCTCTAAGTTCGCTACTCTCTACATTAAGGAAATCGTTCGCTTGCACGGCACCCCAGTTTCAATCGTATCCGATAGAGACCCTCGTTTCGTGTCTCACTTCTGGAACAAATTACAGGAAGCTTTGGGAACCACTCTAAGGTTTAGCACGGCTTACCACCCGCAAACTGATGGGCAATCTGAAAGGACGATCCAGACTTTGGAAGATATGTTACGTTTGTGCGTACTAGACCTCAAAGGTAACTGGGATGACCACCTACCTTTAGTGGAGTTCGCGTATAATAATAGCTACCATGCAAGTATTGGAATGGCACCGTACGAGGCACTGTATGGAAGAAGATGTCGATCACCTCTGTGTTGGACGGAAGTCGAGACAGAAAATTATTAGGCCCCGAGATCGTGCAAGTAACGAGTGATAAAATTCAACTCATCCAACAACGAATTCGCACTGCCCAGAGCCGCCAGAAAAGCTATGCAGATACACGAAGACGAGACTTAGAATTTCAAATAGGAGATCATGTGTTCCTTAAAATCTCACCGACAAGAGGGGTAATCCGATTTGGAAAACGAGGAAAGTTGAGACCACGATACATCGGCCCATTCGAGATACTCGAAAAGATTGGTCCTGTAGCATATCGTCTTGCGCTTCCACCCGAACTATCCAATGTCCATAATGTGTTTCATGTTTCGATGCTTCGTCGATATCTTCGAGATCCAGAGCATGTTGTCGATCATGAGAACCTAGAAGTTCAAGAAGATCTCTCCTACGAAGAGCAACCTGTACAGATTCTCGATCGTCGTAATCAGATCCTTCGAAATAAAACTATACCCCTCATAAAGGTCTTATGGAGAAATTATCGTGTCGAAGAAGCAACGTGGGAAACTGAAAGCCAAATGCGAGCCAAATACCCACACCTCTTCGAAAACCAAGGTACGTCAAGTTTGAGACAAACTTCTTTTAAGGAGAGGAGAAATGTGACACCCGAATGTTTTAAATTTAACATTACGATAAAATAAATAATAAAATAATAATAATAATAATAATAATAATAAAATAAGTATATATATACATGTAGTGATAATAATAATAATAAATAAATGATAATAAATAAATGCATAATTTAGGAGATTGAGAATTTTATGGTTAAAGAAATACGTCGTGAAACATTACACATTAAATATTTTAGTAAGTGGTAAGTGGTGATTTATAATTGAGTAGTGAGGTTTTAGACGTGAACCTAACGTATAGTCATATATAATTTTAGGAGTCATCTTGAATTACCAAAGAAGGTAATAACTTTTAAATTAAAAAAAAAAAAATGGTCAAAACATGTCTAAGTTCTAAGAAGCTGGGTTAGTCAATGGTCATAAAATTCAAACAAGTTAATAAATTAAATGGATAAGGGTGGACTCAGTTTTACACGCGTCAATTTCGAAATTTCTGAGACTTGTTACCCACGGTTCACCTTCCTATAAATAGGAAAGAGTGGCGAGTTAAGGCAACGGAAAGAAAAAAGGTATAAGAGAGGACGCACGGGTGAGCATCTTGAGTGTGGGTGGAAAGAAAGGATAAAGGAATTAATTTAAGGTGAGTTATATTATACCTTGAGTTACCAAAAAGTATTTTACTTATATTTTGACTTACCAAAATCTATTTTATATAATTTATGTTTTATTAATATATTAATAAAAGTTATGTTTTATAAAAGTTTCAGCTACGTGGTTTATTTCTAAACCCTATTTGCTTAAAAGTGAAACCCATGGATATGTTTGTTTTACTTTTAAAGAATATTTGGCTATGACCTTATATGAAAATATACTTTGTGAGTACCACCACGGGAGTCCCATGCCTTGAGGGACTTAAATAACCATTGGCTAGTGTTTAACCACTTTGTGGTCCAGTGTTTGTCATGGATCCATTGACCAGTGTAGTGATTGTCACTTAGTGATGTACCGTGGTTATAGTGATTATTTTGTGTATTCAACTCAACTCAATTTATAATGTTTTAGCTTAAATAAATATCCATGGCCATTTTGTGCCCCTCATAGTATAATATTTCTCACTCTGCTATGTGCTTATAGCTGTTACCCCTTCAGGTGACGAGGTTTAGCGGGATCAAGATGGAAAAAGAATCGCTATGTTATTTTGTTTTCTATCTTTTATTATTAAACTCTTGTAATATAATGACGTTCAAGTAAATTATGTTTTATTTCCTTATAAATAAACAGTTGGTACCCAGTTATTTATTTTAATTAATTTATTTTATCCGCTTGCGCTGTGACTACAGAATTATCCGAATTACTTTATTTTTTTTATCTTGTTACGACGCTGAGCCTTTGGGTACCGAGTTTGGGTCGTGACAATGTGGTTGTGAACCACGCTTTAACTGTGTAAATTTTTTTTTCCAAAAAACGTGGTTTTGAACCATGCTTTTACTGTAGTTTTAAATAAATTTTTTTTTTCAAAAAACCTGGTTCAATACAGTTTTAAAATTATTCATATAAAATATCGTCTTGTTCACAACCACGCTTTTACTACTGAAATACAATTTTTAAGGAAAGCGTGGCCACTCATTGTTGATTATTATTATTATTATTATTCAATCCACATTTTATAATTCGCTTAATCATCTTTGTAGATCTCTATATATAAATTATTCATATAAAATATCGTATTAAATTTGTAATCTTAGCTACCAAATTTTATTATTTAAAAATCAATTATATAATTTGGAAATTATGTTTCACATTCATTATTTTTTTTTTAAATGATAAAATTATATGTACGATTATCAAATCAATTTGATATTTACATAAATAATTTATATATTAAATTTTTAAAAAATAAACAGCATGCATTGTCTAAAGAGTAGTGAATTGTGTAAAAAATGTAAATTAAATATTTGCTTAATTTACCTAATATTTTTTAAATTGTTATTTAAATATAAAATTTTAAATAAATTTTTATTTTGTTATATAATTCAAATATGATTTAAAAAAGATCGATGACGGACAAAAACAAAAACAACAAATAAAAAATTTAAAAATAAAAATTAAAAAAGAAGAAGAAAATAATGGCCTCGAGACACGCACCCTCCCAGAGAACATTTTGCGCAATTTCGGAGAAATTTTGTCAGGGCTTTTCCCAAACTAAGCCCCTATACAAATTTATTTCCCAAACTAAGCCTACTTTTGCAGATTTTTCGAAACTAAATATTTTTTGCCACGAAATATTTACATAAAACTTCACACAGCATATATAAAGTATCTAATTTGCTAATTACTACTACGAACAGGAAAACAAAATAAAGGTATGACTATAACACTTATAACACTTTAGAATGCCGTAGCTAGTTCAAACATCAGTATCCCACAAAAATAATTTGTGCAAACATTCAACATAACACAGAACATAAAATAAAGCAACGAGTACAATACTTAACAGTTATATAAACAAATATTAGACAAACCTTTCACAAACTCATTGTTGAAAGAGTTATTTTAACACACACAACATATAATTATGGATAACCTAATATAATTTAGCAGACAGATAAACGCCTAATCCTCGCTCAAATCAGTAATCTCAGAGTCCGAACAATCAGAGAGCTCAGGGTCAGAGAGAAGTGCAGGATCGTCCTTGATAGCCGCAGCATTTGGTGTGTTCCGTTCTTTTTGGCATCCGACTTAAGTATAGATAGTTCCATATCGCGGGCTGACCTACGGCGCATTTGAGAAATCTCACGTCGAAGTCTTTCACATAGTCGATCAACATTATATGGATCTTCCTTTTGGATCTGAACTAAACGTGCTTTCGGCACCTTCAGTCGATTTTCCCAACATAATCTTTCCATTTGCACTCGCTCTATAAATAGTGCAGAGCACTTCAGAAGTCTAGCGTCTGTTAAACCATATCCTGTTTGATTATCAGATGGATCCTCCACGAAACCACATGGATCTCGATAGTAGTTAGGCATGACAAAATGTCGCTTCCCAAACCTATCATGATAAGCACAAGATGCATCTAACAAAGTAAATGGTGTTTCATCTTCAGCATCGCCATTTCCCCTTCCTGTTCCTGTTCCTCGGCATGAACTCTCACCTCTTTCGAAGTTCCTACCCCTTGCGAATCCCCTTCCCGTTCCTCTTCCTCGTCGTGAACTTTCACCTCTGCGATTCCTATCCCCTGCCGTGAATCTATACTCCATTTGACTTTTTCTTAATAGATGAACGATAGTTTCCTAGGGCGAACTAAGTGGAAAGGTTGTGTGTTTACCATCACTCCTTCAGTCCTTTATATAGTTGTTTGTCAACACTATTGCCATGTGGTCATATTAATGTGACTTAGATGGATTCTGAAATGTGAGGAAAAAACAAAGCATCTAAGTCACGCTGCACAAAGTCATATGCATCACTGCATGTGACGAAAAAAGTCACAAAGTATATAAATGACAAAGTCAGAAAGTCACATGCATCACTGCATTACTGCACAAAGTCACATGCATCACTGCACAAAGTCACATGCATCACATGCATTACTGCATCTGAGGAAAAAAAGTCACATGCATCACTGCATCGTTGCACAAAGTCACATAGCATCTAGAGGAAAAAACAAAGCATACAATTTATTACGTCTGTTAAAGTCACTGCATCACTGAGAAATGTTGGACGTATCACTGCGCCGAGCTACAATTTATTATCGTACCATAGCTACTGTGCCCATGTGAATTCTGCAATTCATAATGAGATGAAGGGGTGTCAGAACAAAACAACCAAACAATTAGACCCTTTGTGTTTAAAAAGCCACCCTATGCAGCTCCAAATAGATTCATAAACGTTGAAGATAAAATATTATAGAGTTAGAATGTATTGAAGATTAATTTGTAGTAGAGTTAAAATGAATGGGTTTTTCGATGTATAGAACTTGAAAGTGTTACAGATAAAAGCTAGCTTAGTATGCAGATAAGAACAGCATCGACTTAAATGAACACATAGTTAACTTCAAATTAAATTGGTCAAATTTCTCCAATTAAATTAAATGAAATATGTAAGGTGAAAAGTGAAATTAAATATATTGCGAAGGCAAAATAAATTGAATTATATTTGTAAGTGGAAAAGTGAAATTAAATTTCTAAGCAAATTTGAACTTTGCTTAAAACCTTCAGATATGCATTGAGTAGTAAATAAAAGTCGAAGTGACAACTCATATAAAGTTGATGCATAGTTGTTCAGGTCATAAAAGTTGACGTAACAACTCTGATGCATAGTTGTTTACAATAATTTCAAACATACAGCTACCATGTGTAATGGCTTTGCAATGCTTATACATGAGTTATCAATAGGAAGAGAAATCCGTAACGAATCTTGACATGTCTACTTATAAATGTAGTTATTTCATAAACTTCAAGTTCATATAACAAATAGTTGAAATACATCCGTAAGTTAGATGAACAACAACATTGTCTTACATTCCAGTAACGAAGATACGACACAACATACAAACATATATGGAAGATAAAGGTGTTTGATTTCTCATTCCTCATATGACATGTAGTAATGAAAGAGATATTTTTCATTGTTTAAGACATTATTTCGCTCAATCACTGTCAAATCTCTGTTGCTTGCTTCTGCCATTTCGGTGGCTAGTTGAAGCATGAAATGTCGACATCTCCGCATCAACATTCTGTTGTTCTCCTTCTTAATTCTGCTAACTGCTTTTTCATAGTCACTCACATTTCGTCTAGCCATGGTCAATGAACGGCGATGAGGTACCGGTGCCCTAAAGTTACGTAGATCATTAAACAATCCTTCTTGCTCCGTTACCCTGAACGCCCATTCTGCTCGGATACCAGAATAATAATCCTTCGGACTCGAGTACTTTTCGCTTTTGTAGTCATAAGTAAATGGAGGTAGTAGCCACACTTTCGGATTTCTTTAACGGCGTGAACTTCTTGCACCTCTTGAAAACATTGTTCATAAAATAAAAAAATTAATAATAATAGTAATTGTAGATATATTACTATTGTTATGACTTGAACAAATATCATACTGGGGGTAGCGCCATTTATAGACATCATGCTGGGGGTTAACTAGAGATGACTTGGTGACGATAATTGAGTTGGGGCACTATGGAAGAAGTGATGCTGTGATATTTTTTTATCTTATTCATTTCATGCAATCCTGAGTACCTGTGACTTTGTGTACCTGTGATGTAGTCACGGATGTGGTTGTCAGATAAAATCATAATTGTAGGTCGTTCTTTTCACAATGCAATCCCTTCATATTCAAGCAGTGAGTTGTCAAATTAATCAGTAATGCAGTGAGTTGTCACATCGCCACATTAAACTATTTTTTCATGCTTGCTTTTTTAATACAGTAAGTAGTCACTTCGAACTGACGATTTTAGTACAAATTGGTGTTTTCAAAAAATTATAAATTAAATTATAAAATAAAACAACGGCTTTAATTTTTTTTGTTTTAAAGTAATACTGTTCATAAACAACTATGAAACAGAGTGCAAGTAAATACACAAACTTCCAACTCACTTCGACCTACAAAACTATCGTTGATTTTTTCACCAAAACAATGTTCAAAACACAAACAAAACAAAATAATAAAATGGTCACCTGATATGTAAAGAAGATTGGCACTGTAGCCTATATTTTATCTTATTTTCACTTAACGAAACTTCACAGTCATCCCTTTTTCTCCTCTTTGCATTTTCTGCTTCTTTTTATATTCGGTAAATTACACTTCACTCCTTTATATAATTGTTTATCAACACTATTGCCATGTGGTCGTATTAATGTGACTTAGATGAATTCTGAAATGTGAGGAAAAAACAAAGCATCTAAGTCGCACTGCACAAAGTCACATGCATCACTACATGTGAGGAAAAAAAATCACAAAGTATATAATTTACAAAGTCAGAAAGTCACATGCATCACTGCGTCACTGAATCACTGCATGAAGTCACATACATCACTATATCACTGCACAAAGTCACATGCATCACTGTATCTGAGGAAAAAAAGTCACATGCATCACTACATCACTGCAGAAAGTCACATAGCATCTGAGGAAAAAACAAAGCATACAATTTATTATGTCTGTTAAAGTCTTTGCATCACTGATGAATGTTGGACGTCTTACTGTGTCGAGCTACAATTTATTATCGTACCATAGCTATTGTGCCCATGTGAATTTCTGCAATTCATAATGGGATGAGGGGGTGTCAGAACAAAACAACAAAACAATTAGACCCTTTTGTGTTTAAAAAGCTACTCTATGCAACTCCAAATAGATTCATAAACCTTGAAGATAAAATCTTATAGAGTTATAATGTATTGAAGATTAATTTGTAGTAGAGTTAGAATGAATGGGCTTTTCGATGTATAGAACTTGAAAGTGTTACAGATAAAAGCTAGCCTAGTATGCAGACAAGAACAACACCAACTTAAATCAACACATAGTTAACTTCAAATTAAATCGGTCAAATTTCTTCAATTAAATTAAATGAAATATGTAAGGTGAAAAGTGAAATTAAATATATTGTCAAGGCAAAGTAAATTGAATTATATTTATAAGCGAAAAAATGAAATTAAATTTCTAAGTGGATTTGAACTTTGCTTAAAAGTCGAAATTAAATTGCTTAAATTTTAGATATGCACTGAGTAGTAAATAAAAGTTGAAGTGACAACTCGTATGAAGTTGATGCATAGTTGTTTAGGTCATAAAAGTTGATGTGACAACTCTGATGCATAGTTGTTTACAATAAGTTCAAACATACAGCTACCATGTGTATATGTGGTATAAATATCGCATCATACCACAATAAAAGTTTTATAGCTATTTCGAGCGATAAGCATTACACTTTCGTCGTTGATGAGCACTCCCTGCTTTCCATAGAAGTTGTTTCGGCTCCTTATTTTTGAACTTTGTGTTAAAGTTACTACAAACATGTCGAAGGCAGTGTCGATGATATCCAACAAATTGGAGCGAGGGATTCAACCAATGTCGCCTCACAGCAGCTAAAATACTCTCAGCTCGATCAGATATCAAAGTCACTCCCTGTTGGTCCATGACAATATGTTCCTTGATATTTGAAATAAAGAACGACCAAGACTCCAAACTCTCCTTGTCGACAACAGCGAATGCAAGCGGTAATACTTTGCCATTGGCAGTGACAATCGTTGCTACAAGCAACACACCAGTGTATTTACCGTATAAGAATGTACCATCTATGGTTATAACATGCCTACAATATCTGAAGCCATCGATGACGGGTTTGAAAGACCAGAAAACAAAGTGGAAGACGGGCATAATGGTTGTACCTTCGGTATATCTATGCTTCCATTAAACGATGGTGCCAGGATTAGGTGTCTGTAATGCATGCATGAATTTAGGCAATTGCCTATATGATTCATCCCAATCCCCGAATACCATTCTAACTGCCTTTGCCCTTGCATGCCACGCCTTCTTGTATGATATACTATAGTTCATGGTCTTTTTGATATCTTCGATGACATTCTTAATTGGCATATCAGGTTCATTCTGCATACGACAATCAAATATGAGTTGGATTATTTTGGTGTGAACACTATAAACAAACAAATATGTATATATATGTAAACATTTATTTTTTATACTCACCGCAACTTGTCCCAAAAGATAAGAAGCAATGTAACTGGAGCTAATATTAGTGTGATCCATGTTCATTCGTGGGTATAAACAATGGTGAGGACCCCTGTACTACTTTATTTAAAAAAGACCATGTTTCCTACTAAGAGATGCACGCAACCACCATCTGCAATCGTGCTTGCAAGCAGACACCCAAAGGTCTCGCTTGGAGGTTACGACTTTATATTCTCGATTATTTGTTGCATAGTACAATTTCACAGCATGTTCAAGTTGCTTTTTATCAACGAAAACCATCCTTTTGTCCAACTCTGGATTTTCAGCATTCCAGATCCGGTTACGGGGAACAACATCACGGCTACTCATGTCAAAATCACCACCCATGTGAATGTTCTCATAGAAAGGGATTTCAGGTCTAGGTGGAATGAGGTCATTTTCAAGGTCAACGGGAGCGTCGGCATCATCTTCTTCATCATCATCATCTGATCCGCCCAATAAATTTTCTTCATCACACATTTCATTCTCATCATCGTCTAGGGCGACATCAGGACTGTACATGTCATTGTCAGCAAACTGCACATAGTTCACTGTTTCAGCCATATTACCAGCAACTTCAACTGGAGTGGTATGATGGTTGCAGGTGGGCACATCTTCTGTGTTATTGTGAAATTCATAATCATATCCATCACGTGAACTTGATTCTACACCATGGCCCTCAAATGTCTGTTGTGTGTAACCCACTGCATAACATTGATCTGATTCATACATAGGAGACTGAAACGCTGTCGTGTCAATCCCATGTGTCAGCAATGTAGTGAACGGACGATAATCCATCTGTGTCATATTCGGGACATTGTGTACAACCTCTTTATCAATGTACACTTCCAAACAATTTGGTGGTTGGAAACTTGCACCGATACTTAATATGGTATTCAACACCTCATCGTCATTGATTAGTAATATCTTGTATTTGCTGATTGCTTGCCACTTGTGATAAGGATATCTACATTTGAAGTTCAATCGGACACTTTCCCCGTAACTTGCCACCTTGGACATGAACATCTCTCCAAATTGCTAAGCGTGGTGCCAAGTTGCACCCCAGATATCCCTTTCGGCTCAGCATCATATGACACACCTTCATCGGGATCCCGAATTATGTTTCCCCCCAGTAGAAGATAATTGGAACAGTCTCCATATACTTGCTTCAATGAAACAAAAAACATTAAAATATCAACAATATACTTATATCGGATTTTGGTAATATTTCAGTGTTGATTTGATTTTTGTAAATTCACCTGCTTTTATTTTTGTGTTGGTTATTTGAATTTGTTTAGGCGGATACTTGGTGAAAGGAAGTTGTGGGAGTCAAAAGACAATTTATATTTTCCTATAAGTGACATTTATATCATAAGTGACATTTTCATATAAAAAGCAGCCCTCTCATTTTTGTCAATTTATATTTTCTAGGGTAGAAGGAACTCTAGAGGTGAAACATTACTTCAACACAACTGAACATTACTTCAATTTATATTTTCTCGCATTTTTATTTTTGTCTCTATTTGTTTATTATTGTTTATTTTCTCATTTTTTTTACTTATTTTTATTCATATAAAACAACGGCTGAGGTTTCATCTCTACGTGGAGTTTTTTTTACTTCCTATGTAGAGACTCGTATTTTTTATGCGTGAAGGTTCTTTTTCTCCATTTAGGATTTATTTTATATTTTGTACTCAGATTTATTTTATTAGATGAGTTATTGTTAGATGTATAATATATTAAATCTTGTGTTTTGTCATACAAAAAATAAATATAAAAATAAACAATTCAGACTGTACTAAAATTTAAATTTCATATTATAATTTTGACAAAAATAGACATGCAATGTATTCTATTATATAAATGAAGGATGTCACATTTAAAAATAAAAGCAAAAAAAAAAAAAAGAAGAATGCGCTCTGCATACATCACTATCACATTTAATATTTGCTTGAGAATTGATCAGAAACTATCTACAAATTTAAATATAAAATTATAAATTCATAACATTTACACCTACTTCTGAGTTACATAAATTAGGTATATTTTACATTTGTTAGAAAACTGGTATACTACAAAAAAAAAAACTCTTTTTTTGTCCACTTGAAGAACTTTTATGGTAAGAGCTCATAACTTAATTGAGTTTTGAATAGAAATGGTAATTTTCCCCAATATCACTTCAATGAGAAAATAGGGTGGGGACGGGAAAATTATATTTTCACACACTTAATAACTAAACAACTCTTACATCATAATCAAAATAATGTCATAATTGACCTCACAATATGTTATAACTAATCACATTATGTCATAATTCAGCTAAGTTTTTGTTCTTAAGATCTTTTATTAATTTTGGATAAATTTTACAAGAGATTTCTAATTTTTTATGATAAAAATTAGAATTATTAAAAGTGTATTATGCTATTCTATGATACAAATACAATGACGAATCTATGGTGTGTGATAAAAACAGACATAATTTTTTCCGACAACTTTTTCAACATCGTCAACAATTTTCACTTTGTCCTTATTACCAAACAAGATTTTACCTTGAATGTAATACTTTATACCGCTTTGAAATAAATTTTTCACCAATTGTCTCTACTATTTAAGGATGAAATTATACATTTGGTAATGAATTACTATCCTGTCAAGACCAAAATTTTATTTTTAAAAAGGTATATCATTTAGCATTAAATTATTTGGTTCTTAAAATTACATTTGTTAGTGGCATGAAATTTTTACATTACAGTGTATACTAAATATATTTTTATTTTCATTTTTGCCAACAAATGAACATAAACATATTTAAAATATTGGACAAATTACAAAAAAAAACTCCAGAGTTTTACGTATTTTTTAATTTAAACTCGAAAGTTTTAATTTCATCAATTTAAATTTTGAACTTCATTCTGTGTCACTACCTACACTCATGTCCATCTCAGTTACTTTGTTTAACATTTTTGTTTTTTTTTTAAAAAATACATGTGGCAATATATTAGTTACTCTTTTAACTTCTTTTAAAACCACTTTTAAACTTGACCATACTAGATCACAAACTATCCTAACCATCCATTTAAATATTACCATGCACCTCACACAGTGGATAAACTCTCTCTCATTCCCCATCTCTTTCGTCATTGAAACGTACCTGTTTCCTGCTACAACCTAACGCCATCAAAACACACGCTGCCTCTACAATCATCCTCCCCTTCCCCTTGCCCCATAACCCATCGCCACCCTCTAAATGCACTGTTACATTTTGAAAACCTGGTTCCATTTCTTTTGGTAAAAATACTTCACTCAAAAAATAACTTTTGGAAAGTTTCTTTCATGTAAAACTACTCATCTAGATAGTTTATTTCTCTTCACATGGAAACTTGGGAATAATCATCAATTATCTTCAATAAGATAGTCAATTTGATGGGTAATAGCCTTTCCCATTGGATTAAGCATCCTTGTAATAATATAAATTTATTAAAATGCTTAAAATGCATCAAACGAGTAGAGCCATCCAAGCACTACCATTAATTTAATTTTATTTATTTTAAAAAAGCCCTAATTAATTTTATAATATGGTAACTTTTGTATATGATTAAGTCACTCTATGCGACATCAAAACATTTCTTTTTGAGGTTGGATATGTTTTATTCATATGATCCTTTTTGAATTCATACACATGTATAGATGTCCTATACAAAAATGTTTATTGAATTTGAAACAAAAAGAAATTTTGAATCACATAGCAGCAATAACTTCAGATTTTGAATAAGTCTAAGAACACAAAAATGGTTATAGAACTGTACACAAAATGTATATAGATGGATAAATTTTTTCAAAATACTAACAAACTCTATAAAATTTTATGCGTATATATGTATCTGTATTCAATTTTATGATCAATTTTGTTTGTTTATAACAAAACTATAAGATTTTTAGCTAGTGACCCATTTTGATTTACAAGATCTGTAAAGGGGCAATTCCAAATATTACAGTCATGACAGAGTTTAGAGGAAGATCAGATATATGCACGCGCCTTATTAAGTATCTAGAGACATTATTTCTATGATTTGAATCCATAACACTCGAATTATAATAGAATTATTGTATTTTATATTTTTATCAGCATAATAAAACAAATGGCCTCCCTCCCTCAATATGATCAATTTCTAAAAGGCATTGACTCCAAATAAATAAATAAATAATAATAACTCTATACAACCCTTAATTTAGGCAATGATTTAATCATACGCATGTAAGTGGGAGCAATTTAAAGAACACTTATTTTGTTTTCTTTTGATAAATCTTGATTTATTTTTTAGTATTTTGATAAAGTAGACAGATATATCACACATTTAATTTCTATTTTTTTAGTATTTTTATTTAATAAATAGCATCATGGATTACTAATTTTGAATCTTAAGACATAATGAAAATTCTTGTTTTATTTTTCTCTTCATATAATTTTATAGTATAATTTTAAAACAACTTCATTCTATCAAGTATTGTTTTTATTAAGTGAGATTGGCCTAAATTGGACAAGTCATACAAAAATCTTAAATCATAGTGTAAGTTTTGAATGAAATTATTATTATTTTCATTGAGTTGAAATAACTCGACTGATTTGGACAATATCAAATAGAGGTTTCAAACATTGTTCTTAATTTTTTTAAACTGGTGATCCAATTGTTGAGATTTATGGACAATTAAAGAGAAGTTACTTTTATTTGCTCAAACTTGTGCCATTAGGGACCTTAATGCCAAAGTTATTTCCTATGTGAAATGGTAACCCTCGTCCACTTTTTGGAGGTCATAGAGGCTTTGTTATGAAATTCAAACAAAAAGTTCATTTTGGCTTGTTTTGAAAAGTAAGAAAAAAAATTAATTTATTTACTCTTTTTTTTTTTTAAACATATAAAAAAAAAATAGAGAGATAATATAATCAAAATATACCAATAAATTAATTTTTTTCATGCTCTCAAAAGAGGCTTGTGCCTTGGCTTATGGGCTTATGTTGGTGGTTAAATCTATGTAGTAAATTTTGGATACTAATCCATGTCAATCTATTGGGCCATCCCTAGCAATTATTTGGTATTATGAAACACAGGCTTAGCCATCAAAATGCCATTTTTTTTTCTTTTCTTCTTATCTAGGAAATTTCTATGGACTATTAATTAGAATGTTTTAAGACTTTATTTTGATGCATATATTATAATTTTAAATTTAGTCGAGATGTGTATAAATTGACTTAGATACTCAGTTATAAAAGATAAAAATAAAAAATTTGAAAGTTAATAATTATGAGTTGTAATTTTATATTATTTCTATTGAAGTATGGTGATATTTGAAATACTTCTCTCAAATTCCCAATCATGAGTTGTTTGAAATAGGGTTGCAAATGAGCCGAACTTTTGATGAACAAGCTCGACTGAGCTTGTTAAGGGCTCGGCTTGGTTCGTCAAGCTCGACTTATTTATTTTTATTTAAACAATATAAATAACATTAAAAAAAATTATCGAACCGAACCGAGTCAAACTTGAGTTTCATTAATATTAATGAGCTCTCATTATGTATTAAAAATTAGGTATGCTCCTTTCAGGTCTCAAGTTGAACTCTCATTATATGTTATCAATTTCTTGAGGTCATGTTTATAGGTATTATTTGAGATTTGTCCGATTTACGTGGAAAAGACGTTTGGTGTAGATTCTAAGATTAGTGGAGAAATACGTAAACTGATTCAGACATCCGACTATCATAAAAATATAAAGCTTAATTGAATAAACATAATCTAGACGCATAGGGAATAAGTCAATTGGATAGTTCAAGTGGGTAAAAATTCTAGAGAATGAGTCATTTAATAAATCAAAAATTTTAATTTTTTCAAACAAAATTTTTAAACAAAATTTTTTTATTTATATAAAATGTTTTGGTAATAGCATTTTTGAGGACGACTTCAAAGGCCTCTTTTGGTAAAGAGGTTAAAAGTCATTTTTTGACTTCTAATTTTTTTTGGGTCACATAATTTCTCTACTTTTTTTTACACGTTTTTCCAAAAAAAGTTTTTTTTTTTAAAAAATGAAAAATTAGCTTTTAACATATTTCCTAAAACAACCCAAAAAAATTGTTTGCACTAGTTATAGTGGCCTAATGACGTAGCTTAAGAGATAAGCGAAAGAATAAGAAGATTTAACCATATAGATAGGATTAACAAGCAAAAAATAAAATTTTCAATTCAAAAAATATAGACAGGATTCACAATTCAAAATTCAAAACCCTAATTTCAAAAAATATAGACAAGATTCACAATTTACAATGCAAAAAATATAGACAGGATTCACAATTCAAAACCCTAATTTCTGAAACCCTAACCCTAATTTCTGATTTCACAATTCAAAACCCTAACCCTAATTTATAATTTCACATTCAATTGAAAACCCTAGAAAATTTTCACAATTCAAAACCACAACATTTTACCAATTCAAAACCACAATTTCAATTCACAACATTTTCACATTCACAAACCCTATTCTACCGACATTTTCATCAATTCACAACATTTTCACATCCATGAACTCTATTCTACCCACATTATACCCACATTGTACCCACATTCACATTTTCACAAACACAATAAACAGATAAAATTCAAATGAGACAAAGAGAGACAGATGCCATACCAGCGAGAGAGAGCAACCCACGGACAGAGAGAGAGCATAGACAGAGAGTGAGAGCAGAGAGAGAGTGTGAGAGCAGAGAGAGAGTTTGAGAGCAGAGGGAGCAAGAACAGAGAGTGAGAGAGAGCCTGAAGTCGAAAAAACCTAAGTGTAAAAAGCGTGGTTGCAAATGAGGGGGCTGGGGAAATTTTTTAAGTTTTAAAAGCGTGGTTACGAACCACGCTTTCACTTAAAAACGGATTTTGGTTAAAAGCGTGGTTATCATCCACGCTTTTTTTGATTAACAGTAAAAGCGTGGTTCACAACCACGTTTTCAAAAAAAATAAATAAATAAATAAATAAATAAATTTACTTAAAAGCGTGGTTCACAACCACGCTTTTAGAAAAAAAAAAATTTTTACTTAAAAGCGTGGTTCCTAACCACATTTTCTTAATTAAAAGCGTGGTTTGGAAACACGCTTTTACGATTTTACAAATTTTCCGTGCGAGAGTTAGAAAACCGATGAAAGCGTAGTTCACAACCACGTTTTATCCTAGTTTGGGAATTCCGTCCAAACTAGGCCTAGTTTGGGAAATAGGTTGCTAATTTGGCTTAATTTGAGAGAAGGCCCCATTTATAATGTGATTGGAAATCTCAAAGGTGAGATGTAATTTCTCAAGGGAAATGTTTGGGACTCCCTTTGGGGATGACTCCACACCCCCAAAGTAATCATGGCTCTCCATATATGTGTGGGGCCCACTCATGTATGTGTAAGGTCCACATCATGAGTGGTCTAAATTTGTGGGGATCTTGTGGGGTAAAGGTCTCAATCATTACTCAATTTCTCAAACATGAGAAATGAGTTTTTATTTTTAATTAACATCAGGGGTTTATTTATAATTTACACAATAAAATAAGGATTCATGAAAATATTTATAATTTTAATCATTAAAATTTATAAAATTTTCTATGACTCATAAATTATTTTTTCAAATTATTATTTTCCCTTTTATTTACATTATTTTTCAAAAATTAAAATTTGTATTTTATCTCATTATACACTTCCTAATTCTAAAAGAGTAACACTAAGAGCAACTATTTTTTTTAGGAGGAAGCACCAAAAAATTCTATTTTCATATCTTAATAGTCAATAAGTCCTCCAAATAATCTAAGGAACCTAATAGTTATATTTGTATGGAAATGACAGTATAACCCTAAAGTTTATACTTGTGGATGCTAGTTAATACTCATAAATAACTGAAATCCCCACAATTTGAAATTACACATTTACCCAAAACTTACCAAGGAGTTTTGTAATCCTTTTGAAATGTTTGAAAAATCCCACATTTCAAGTCATTGCAAATCAAAATCTCAAAATTTGAAATTACATATTTATCCAAAGTTTACTAAGGGATTTTTGTACTCCTTTTGAAATGTTTAAAAAATCTCATATTTCAAATAATTCCAAATTAAAACCGCGCAGTTTGAAATTATACATTTGCCTAAAAACTTATTAAGGAGTTTTTGTACTCTTTTTAAAATGTTTGAAAAATCTCACATTTCAAGTCATTCCAAATCGAAATAACACATTTATCTAAAACTTACAAAGTGGTTTCTAAAAAATCTCATATTTCAAGTCATTTTTGTACTCCTTTTGGAATGTTTGAAGAATCTTACATTTCAAGCCATTCCAAATCAAAAAGATTCTCATATTAAAATTCACCCCAAATTTGATTCTCATATGTTGTGTATTTTACCTTTCTAGCGCAAAAGAAAAAATAAAATAAAATAATGAAAATAAGGGTATAACCGTAAACCCAATTTTCAAAAAACATATTAAATTCACATTTCCAAAATCAATATAACTAATTGATTTATAAGAAAATATTTGGGACTAAACGGATCATCATTCCTCAAGATGGGATTTATGGGTAAATTTTTCTTTTCTTTTTTTATCTAAACTCCCACTCTTCATATTTTTTGTATTACAATTTTACCACATCTTCAAATTACACTTTTGTCCTTAATTATTCCTAATATCCCAAAATCCTAAAGTCATGTTTAGATGGATATGATTTTGGAAAGGAAATGAAAAAGGTAAAGGAAACACGAAAAATTAATTTATATTTTATTCATATTTTCCTCAATTTTTCCTTTTATTTTTCAAATCCTCACCAAATTTCATGATTCAAACACAACCTAACCCTTACCTTAAGCCTAACCCCATACCCAGCTACCATAACTCGAGTCATCACCTTGCCCTACTCATCTAGTGTTCTGGGGACTCTCCTTGCTATAGATACCCCATTTTTTACGGCCTTAAGACTGGGGCACCTCCAAGATGATCCCACAATAACGAAACAAAGATGGTTCCCAATTAGCTTTAAGCAAAACCTTTTAAATGGAGAGGATTCCTAACCCTAAACCCTTTTTTGCCAAAATATTTTCAAAACCTTTAAAATGTTATCAAAAATTATTTTCAAGGATACAAAATGCCATTTTAAGCATTTAACTTAGTCCGACTCCACATTTTCGCAAACAAAAACTCTTGTTCTTTCAAAAAAGTGAGCGAAGACTAATTCAAATTTAACGAAATGAGGGAAAATACTTAAGAAAATAGTTAGTCACAAATTTATTAGTCCACCCATGGGTTAGCAGATGAGCCAAGCTGCAGATTATACACGCGAGTAAAAATCATACATGTGGTTGCTCGCGTGGGTGACAATCATACTCATGGGTGATCATGTGGTGAGATCATATTCGTGGCCATAGTTACTCATTACCTACGACCGCAAGTAATATTTGCGCTTGTAAAAAAATTTGAGCTGACGCAGGTTTCAGACGTCTCAAACAATTTCTTCAGAATGATCCCCCTAGCATCTTGGAATATGTCATACATACATATTCCAAATATCTTTGCAAAATGACATATTCCAAAGGCTTCCTTAGCCTATAGAAACACCCCTTTATGTAAAGTAAAAGATGTTAGACTCTCTCTTTACCTTGCCCAAACTCTGCCCAAATATCCTTTTTTCCATCCTCCATTAGTGGCTGAGTGTTAAAGCTTTCTTGGGAGGATTCTTGGAAGCTTAAGTGGGAGACTTGGAGAAGGATTTACATTGTTAGAGTTTTCTTTCTTTGCTTCCTTTGTTTGAGGCTTGGCAGATGGTAAAAAGTTTGTTTTCCTTTCTTTTTTTCTTTTTTTTTTCTCTCTCTTTCCTAACACTCTATTTCTTTTGATATTGTTGTATTATATTGATTTTTGGGCTTGATAATTAGCCAAATCCCGTAGTTGATTATTGTAGCCTCATTATCTCATTTTTTTCTCCAATTTCTTGCACTTTCTTAGCATCCAAACATGATTTGTCCATTTGATAATGGTTGAAACTATCCTTCTAATCCATTAGTTCATGAATTTGGTCATTCTATACTCATTTTCATGCTTGAAAGGTAGATATTGACTATTATCTGCTTTCTTTTAAGAGTTTAGTTTCCCATTTGATGAAGAATTGAATCTACTTTCTTCATGGATTGTCGCCTTTGATTCTATATCATGCCTCTTTACATGTCTTGAGGAGTAGCTTCATCTCATCATCTGCCTTATTCCCTCTTATTTTCTCTATTTGTGTAGATTAGCTTTTCAATTATATTTGTAGTATAGTTTTTGTGAAGATGATGGAATTTATCTCCCTAAATCCATTGCATCATGAGTCTAGGCTTTGGTCTCATTCTTCCAATAAGATTCATGCTTATTCTCATTTGTTAGAAATAGATTTCATATGTCTTCTATCTTCTTTTGCTTATTTTCTTGCATTTACTAGCATGCTCTTACCTTGACTCATGCATCTAAGCTCGGTTAATTGTAATTTTTTTTTTCTCTAGATATTGTTGCTATCTTGTTATATTAATCATATGTGCTGAAATGATCTATCATGCCTGAAATGATTCATATGACACTTTAGTGGCAATTGGGTCTATAGGATTCATTCTTGTGAGTTCTATAGTATTTAGTGGATTTGTGCATATAGGATCATACATTTTTTTTTAACCCCTTTCTTTTTGGTTTGGTGCAGAGGAGTACTAGATGAGTTTCTTTCTTTTTATTTGCATCTTGCTTGTGTTTGCTTTTTTACTATGCCTGACATGCTACCATAAGACTATTTGCTTATCTGAAATATCTTTATATTTGCTCATTGGCTAGAGGGCAGTTCGCCTAAGTTGGAAATGACTCTATCTCTCACATAAGGGTTTTCCATTTTTTTTTCTTGGAGAACTCTCAATAAAACATTTTTCATCGTAGAGAAGATAGAAGCTCTCGAAAATAGGTGATTTATTACTCTATATTTGTTTGCTTTACATAGTAAAGTTAGCATTAATAATTAGAATATGAATATTTTGGTAATGATTCTCATATCAACAGTTAGTAGAGGCTGATACTTGATCGAGTGAGCTAGGAGTGCTCAATTCATGATTTTCCCCTCTCATACCTAAACTCTCAGATCAAACTTTCTAGTTATGATGAACAATGGCCTATACTGGTAGGAGTTAGGTTTTTCCAAAAGATTCGATGGCGACTTCTAGTCTAGTGATACATTCTTTGTTTGGCATGTCGATAGATTGGTGGATGTGTCAGATTTAAACCCTCACTTGTTTCACATTGCACATACTTGTGAACAAGACGGAAGGGCGCGTTGGATTTCCGCTATCCCACACCTACCTCTCTCCATACCATTTCCATCACTCCTACCATTCATGCCACCTCCACAACATCCCTTGTTCCTTTCCCAGCCTACCTCCACCACTTAGTCCATCTCCATTCGCACACTCTCTTTCAGCTTTCATCGTCATAGTTGAGGCTTTTACTTGGATAAAGAAGAAACTATGACAAATTATGATGTTTAGTGATCAACAAATTGGTATTACTGGAATTATTTCATCAAGATTTATTAATTAGGATCCCTTTTGGATATATATATATATATATATATGTATATATTTAAAATGGTATTGGTGAATGTTTAGTGTTTAAGCTAATGTCAACATGATAAACTTTTATTGTGTTTAATGTTAGATTAAATAGTAAATTTTAATATTTTAGTTTAGCATTTAAACATTAAAATTCCACCATAATCACCACGTTTACTATCCTATGTAGAAATATAAAAGAAATAATTTTATCAAACTAGTGAAATGCTTAAAATTCTTCTAATGAAAAAAAGTTTTATTATCTAAGCAAAACAATGAAAGAAGTTTAATAGTGTTTGACTTATAATCTTTTTTTCCATTGGTCTTGCCAACGTGGCTTGACTGTCCAATTGCCAAGATTGTTCGCTTCATTGCGTGTACGGAACTCTTTACACAAATTGGATCGCTTATTAGGGATTTTAATGCACAGTTAGTAACTTGGCACTAGTTTCATGCCACAAAGCAAATGGTGAGAAGATTGGGAATGGAGAAACAGTAGTGACACTATCAAGTGGCGGGGAGAAATATTAACTTATTTGCGATGTGATACCAAAAAGAAGCTAGCCAATCACTTATTTCAATGGATGAAGAGGTAATATTTCATTGACACCGGTGAGTTGAGGATTTTGCATGAAGGTTCCCTCTGCTTGCGCATGGTAACCTATAGGAATGGCAACGGGCCGGGCCGGGGCCGGGGACTACACTCCCCGTCCTCGATCCCCGATCCCCGATCCCTGATCCCTGAAGGCTCAAAAATCCCCGTCCCCGGCCTCGATCCCCGGCGGGGAAACCCATCAACTCCCCGTCTCCGTCCCCTAACGGGGATCGGGTTTCCCCGACCCCGAAAAATCCCCGAGCTTTTTTTTGAATTTTGTTCAACACAACAACAAATCAATATAATCACTATGTTTTGCCATGAACAACAAATCAATGTGTACACAGATCAAACACAGATTTAAATTAAAAAAAAAATAATGTGAAAAAAAAAATCTATTTTTAACAACAATATGTTTTCATCGTCATCAATAAATCAATATGTGTACACAGATCAAATCACACAGAGATTTAAATTTTTTAAAAAAATTAATCTGAAAAAAAAAAATCTGATTTCAACAACAATACCAGAGAGAGATCTGAGTACACAGATCAGATCACAGAGAGAGAGAGAGAGAGAGACATAACAGATCTGAGTTCAGATCTAACAGATTTGGGCGCGAGATCGACAATCGCTGGTTGTGGCGATGGGTTCGGTGGTTTCTGTAACAACCCTCGTACTGATTACCGTTAAACCACTGAATTATGTACTGATCATTGCTAAACTGAACTGATAATGACTGGTAATTGGATTAACTGAGTTACTGAATAAATCGATTGAAATCGAAACTGAAATTGAATAAGTTTGTCTATTGAATTGCATATTGCATCTGTTTGATTGATTGATTATCTGTTTGAATTCGTGTGTTTAATTGCTAATTGAAGGCCTTATCGGCGGCCGAATTAGAAACCGTTTAGTGTTCCATGATCAATAGAATATTTGTGATTTAATGGTATAATTCTCTGAAAATTGATTAGGAATGATTAGATTAGATTAAAGTAAGTCAATTAAAGGAGTTGCCATAATTACAACTTTGCCATGGAGTGGCTTTTGTTTATTCTTGTCATTGTAGAGCCTTAGAGACTTGATTGAAACATTTCCTCAGCCTTGTTTGAGAGCTACCACCGAAATTAGAGAGAAAGTAGAGGGAGAGAGTTGATTTTCATCTCTTTTTGCTTGGAGGCTTGTAGATTTAGAAGATTAATTGCATTGTTGATCTCCTAGGCTCTGTATTGAAGTCTTAAGGTAGGAATTTCTCCCTACATTCTTGTGTTAAACTTGTTCTTGCATGATTCATGCTCCATTGTAGGATTAAACCATGATTTTGTTCATAATTGTTGAATTTGGAACTCCATTGTTACATGCATGGTGAAATTAATGATTTTTGAGTTGGATTCATGATGGGATTATGCATGCATGTCCATGTTCAAGCCATAGTCCATGTTTTCAGTTTGTTTTCCAGTTATTGAGCTCCATTGAGCAAGAATGAAAGCTTGATTTTGGTTTAAAGATCATACATTTCATGTTTTGAAAGTGTTCTTGGAAATGGGTTTGAAATGGCTTGAATTGACCAACTCTTGGCCCTTGCATGTGTAAAATGGCTTTTGAAACTTGTTGTATATTGAATGTGGATGTATTTTCCAGAATTTGGGGCCAAGAGGTTGAGTTTTGTGTGTTTGAATGCTTAGTTCGAACTTGGGAGACAAATCTGGAAATTCCAGATTTGGCTTCCTCGCTCGAGCGAAGGATTCCTCGCTCGAGCGAGCCCTTTGGTTTTGCAAGCTCGCTCGAGCGAGCATCGAGCGTGCATCGCGCGTAAAAATCGAGCATCCAGTACTTTTACTGTTCATCAGATCGCTCGAGCGAAGGATTGTTCGCTCGAGCGAAGCCTTTGATTTTTGAAGCTCGCTCGAGCGAAGGAAGGCTCGCTCGAGCGAAGAGCCTATTTTCAGCAACTTTTGAGAAATGCCTTCCAACTGTATTTTTGCATCCTCATCCCATTCTAGGCATTCTTAGGCCTAGTTTAAGATATCTTAATGAGGATATAGACATAGAACCACACCGAGGAAATTTAGGGATTTAATTATCGTCCTTCCCGACTGTGAAACTTAGTGTGTGTTCTATTTGTTAACTGGTTAGGGTTGGCGACTGGAGAGACGCGCTCTAGCACATTGTAGCCCAATCACGGTGAGTAACAATTGTGTAAAGATATGTTCAAAATGATTATCTTCTGAACAACTGAACTGTACTGTTTTCTGAACTGTTTACTGAATTGAAATTGATTACTGAATGAATGTATGTCCTTTATTTCTGAACTGTACTGTGGCATCCTTAGCACTGACTGTTTACTGTTACAGAGCTCTGTCGGTTTCCTTGTGGAACCATACTGAATGATTGGCCATCATTACTGTTGGGTCTGTTAAGACCCGGTCTTTTTGGACCTACTGTTTATAGGCTTATGGATGTACCACATATGACTGATTGACTGGAATACTGAAAGACTGAAATACTGTTTAAATGAACTGTTTTCATTACTGTAAGGACATTTCATTCTTAACCTCTTTATGCTTTATGTTATTCACTGGGCTTTAGCTCACTGCTCATATATATATGTAGGTGTACAGGCACCGGACCAGAGCTAGAAGCGTCGGGGTTATTCCAGTTTTGTCAAGCCAGCCTATGTGCCTCACTGTGAGGTTCCGCGTTGCCGTGTTATGGCCATGGGATTTTGTTTTAGTTTTTCCCGTCGGTCTCCTCACCGTGTTGTATCACTGTATAGACTGTCTACTGTTTTACTGTACTGTTATCGAGGGATTAAGTCCCCGTACTGAATGTTTGTGTGTGATTGTATAGACTGTATATAGACCGTACTGTTTTGAACTGTATGAATGCATGAAAAATGTTTTTGGCATACAGATTTACACAGCTCAATGGACACTAGTTATTTACTGTATTGGCTTCCGCCAGGCCCTGAACTCTGTTATACTGTATTACTGTTAAGCAGGCCTTCGGTAATCACGGATTACTGGCCGGTTACGGTGCTAAACCCATAGGGCCGGGTTTGGGTCGTGACAGTTTCGGTGGTGGTGACAGAGAGACAGAGCTTCTGCGGCGGTGGCGGTGGCGGTGGCCGACGGTAGTGGTGGTGTCGGGGCTGAGATGAGAGTCGGGGCTAAGTTGAGAACGAGAGTTGACAGAGAGAAGAACGAGAGTTGACAGAGAGTGAGGGAGAGAAGAACGAGAGACAGAAAGTTGAGAGAGTGAGAAAGAAATGAATGAGAGAGTGAGAGTGAGATGAGAGTCAGAAAGTGAGAGAATAGAGATGTATGAAAGAGATATATAATAATATAATAATAATATGAAAGAGATATATAATAATATAATAATAATACAACTAATAGGTGGTATATACGGGGGAAGCTTCGGGGAACTTTCAGGGCGGGGCGGGGCGGGGCGGGGCGGGGCCGGGGCGGGGCCGGGGCTGAGAAATTAATCCCCGTCCCCGGCCCGAAAATCATCGGGGATGTGTTTTTTAATACCAGTCCCGGCCCTATGGAGAATAATTTTCGGAGAAAAACCTATTTATCGGGACGGGGCGGTCTGGGTCCCCGTCGGGCCGGGTTGATATTGCCATCCCTAGTAACCCATCAATTTTGAATGGTAAAGATAACAAGAATTCATGTTGGAGGGAGAGACAACGGGCTGAAACGCCATTGTAAAAAAGGTTGTGAAAAAATAAGGGGCAAAATCGATCAAAATTTAGTCTCATAAATTTTTTGTGGACTTAATAACTTGAAGAAAATAAAATGAGAGACCTTACCTTAGTCATTAATAATATTAATTTTGGATTTTCAACATTACACTTCTTACATGAGGGATTTTTTCAGAGAAAATTATTGGAAAATTCCATTTGGGAGAGTTTTAGGCCAATAAGTCCTCCTTTTAGAATAATACACGTGGGAGTCCTTTTTTTTCGTATTGTGTTCCGCATGATCCATTTTAGTTTTTTGGGGTGGTATTTCTGACGTTTGTACCCTTTCATATTTGGTATTTGAAAACATTTTTGGAAGGGTTTGATATGAATCCCTTTGATTACGTTGGTTTTGTTGCGGACATTATGGAAGATCATATATTGGCAGATTTGTAGGGATTGCAAGGTTCATCAGTATTTGAATAGTGGAGTGAAGGAAGCGGGAAGGCAAGGTGTTCAAAGGGTGGTTTAGTTTTGTATTGCGTTGTTTGTTGTGTTGTGTAGTCCGTGGTGCAACATTTTTCAGTTCATTGACGCTAATGTATTTGTTATTTTTTCCTTTTGTTTTTGATTATTGGGGGGGTGAAATGGTGGTGTGGGGTGTGTGATTATCTGTCACAGCCCAAACCCGCCCCTATGGGTTTAACACCGTAACCGGCCAGTAATCCGTGATTACCGAAGGCCTGCTTAACAGTAGAACAGTAAAACAGAGTATAGGGGCATGGCAGAAGCCAATACAGTAAATAAACAATGTCCAATGAGCTGTGACAGTCTGTATGCAAAAAGACTTTTTATACATATATACAGTCGGTGACCAAACAGTATGCACATCATAACAGGACAGTCTATACAGTCTATACAGTAAACAAAACAGTTACAGAGACAGACGGAGAATATTAAAACACCCCTAAGCCAAAGCTTGAACGGGCTTGGAACCTCACAGTGAGGCACAGTGGTTGACTGACAAAACAAAAGCTTGCCTGACGCTCCTAGCAGCGGTCCGGTGCCTGAAAACCTACATATATATATATGAGCAGTGAGCTAAAGCCCAGTGAATAACATAATGCGTAAAGAGGTTAGCAAAGAATATCCTTTCAGTATTTTAACCAGTCGTTGGTAAATCAGTTATACGATCGGTGGCTTACATTTCATGCCATATCAGTCATTTAGAAATCATAGTAATCGTACGTGGCACATCCGTTAGCAGAACAGTACAGTAGTAGTAGCAGTGTTAGTACAGTGACAGTATAGTAACAGTAACGGTACAATGCAATAACGGTACAATGCAGTAACAGTAACAGTAACAGTAACAGTAACATTTCAGAAAACAGTACAGTACAGTAACAGTAACGTTTCAGAAAACAGTACAGTACAGTAACAGTAACGTTTCAGAAAACAGTACAGTACTTATGGACTCAAGAGGTGTCTCGCACGGGTTCTAGAGGTGGCTCACACTGTAGCACTTAGTTCCATACAGCACTTTGTTCCAGGTTTCACAGATTGGCTTTAAGCCCAGATTTTACATATGTATGGACTCAAGAGGTGTCTCGCACAGATTCTAGAGGTGGCTCACACTGTAGCACTTAGTTCCGTACAGCACTTTGTTCCATATCAGAAATACAGAATGGCCTCTGGCTGTAGACACCCCATTTTTGACCGCCCACAAGACTTGGGCACTACTGATGGTTTGCTCGGTGTTGAGAGATGTGCAGGCCACAGGTTCGATTTCTTCGGCAAGGAGAGAGGCAAATCTCAACTTCACACCCCGTTTTGGACCACAATTATTTTGGATGGTTTTTAGACTTTAAAAACCTCTCTTTCAAAACATTTTTGAAATAAAATTCCCACGATGATCTGACGCTCGCATTTCGGTAAATGTTGCGCTTTTCGATAAACCGAGCAAGGACAAAGTGGAGATGAATGAAAGAGAGATGAAATCTTTGAAAAATCTTTCAAAACACCTTGCTTAGGGGTTTGAAATTGAAGAAAAGAGGAGAAGAGGGGAGAAACCAAGTTGGAGAAGAAGATAGGCAAGAATCGCTAAGAGAGGGACGAGCAGTCCTCGCTAAATCAAGCCTATTTGTCTATACACTTGGAGTTAAGTTATGAGGCTACCACCATTGGAAAGAAGACTTCCGGGGCTTCATTTTTCATACAAGGATCTCTTAAACCCGAGTCCAGATGGCGGAGATATGGTTGGTTGAAGTTGGGCATCATCCCGGTTGGACCGAAACTGAGCAACCTTCACCAAAACAAGCATAACTTTCTGCCCAGTTGGAATTTTAATGCAAGGTTTGCGGCATTGGAAAGCTTACTTCCGGGGCTTCAATTTTGAGACAAGAATGACCTGAAAAGGAGTTCATATGAGGAAGTTATGCCCGTTTGAAGTCGGACCTGCAAAGCATATTTTTCCTGCCGACCGGCCAAATAGATGGCCGACCGGCCAGAACAGATGGCCGACCGGCCAAATAGAGTGCCGACCGGCCAGTAAAGGTAGCCGACCGACTTTTTTTGCTAGCCGACGACCTTCCGGTGTATTCTACAGATTGAATGGATGCCATCTGTGCTAGCTGGAATACACAGATTCTGCTCCCCATGCACGTGTGTGGCCGTTTTGCACCCTTTGCACCCCTTTGACCCCTCTTTTGTGCACCCTTTGCTCATGGCTTCTTGAGGAAGCCTTGACCCCTTGTCTTGGCTTCCTCAAGAAGCCTACTAGCTGTCCAAGCTTCTCCAATAAGCCTTGACCTCCCCTTAGATCCCTTTGACCCTTTGAAGCTTGTTGGAGAAGCTTAGCATTGCCTATATAAGAGAGGTCCCTCCTCCATTGTTAAAGGTTAGAGATTCTTAAGCAAAAAACCAGAGATATAGATACATATCTGATATAGATACATATATCCCTCCATCTCTCACTATATCTCTCTCATTCAACCTCCAAACACCCTTGTTCTTGGGCCATTCCTTCACCAATCCATAGCACCACCACCACTACTCCATCACAGCAGCTTGGAGAAGTTTTTCAGAGGCCAAAGGTGCTGCAACTCAAGCCAAGAAGCAACCAAAAGGGTAGTCTTCAAGGGTGAGATCATTTTCCCTCTTTTGTAGCACTTTCTTGCTCCATTTCTTAGGCCTATTTGCTTACTGTTTTGGGCTCCGACCAGAACTGAAAAGGTCATTATTTTGAGCCATATTTCATGTTTGTTTAAGGGCTCAACCCTGTTTGGGCCCTCCATTTGGTACTTGCTTCAATACCTCTTGGTATGTCATATTTTTGCATGGAATTTCTAGTCTATGAGTGATCTGTTTTTGAGCATAATGTAAACTGTAAGAGGGCCTATTTTGAGCCTCTCTTCAACATTGAAGAAGGGCTCAACACTGTTTGAGCCCCCCATGATGCACTTGCTTCACAATCTCTCCTATTTACCGTAAATTTGCATGATTTGTTTGGCCTATATGTGATCTGTTTTGGAGCATCTCATGAACTGATATTGTGCTTATTTTGAGCCCCTCTTCAACATTGAAGAAGGGCTCAACCTTGTTTTCATGCTCCATATGCCACTTGCTTTGAATCCATGTTTTACCCTTGTTTTTGCATGCTTTGCTAGCCCATTTTGCTTCTGTTTTTGGACCATGATCAGAACTGGAAATGGTCATATTTTGACCCCTTGGATATATTTCATGAAGGGTCTTTGCTTGTTTGATGAATGTTTGGCCCACTTCATGTCATACCCTCTTTTGAGCCTCATTTTGCATGCCATTGTTGCTCTATCTATGCTTGCTGTTTGGCCATATTTTGTACTGAGAAAATGCTGGTCTTGGGGCTGCCTCGCTACTGTATTTTCATTCCATATCTATATTGTGCATGCATTGCATAGCTATAGGCCGTTTCGGGTGCCTAAATTCGCATTTTGGGACCATTCCTTGCATTTGGCGTCATTTTGCCATCTTTCGGGACTGTTTTCCCCCATATTTCAGTGCTGAAACTCCATTGGCATGTTTGCATATCATTTTAGCATCATTGCATTCCATATGCCATTGCCTCGGTATGCGTGCCCGTGTGCACGCATTTCGAGGCACTTCATTTTCATCCAATGGCCACTGATGTGAGTGCGGCTGAGGTCCACTCACATTGGTGTAAGTCCATCTTGCATTGTGTATGCCATGTTACAATGTGTTGTGCATGTTATGTTGTTGCATTGCGTTATGCCTTGCATGCTTGTTCGCATACTCATATTGCATACTTAGCTCGCATGCTTAGGTTGCATTTGGCATGCATCCCTTGCCTCTTGATCAAGCATGATAGAGGTTGGGGCCTTTGATGTGTTTTGTGCTTGCATTTCATTTAAAATCAAAGTTGCTAACTTGGCTTTTGGGCCATCATGCATTGAAACGCGTGATTGATGGCCCGGGGGTCGAGGGCCATGCTCCCTTGAGTCCATTACATGATAGGGAGTGTGTCCGTGCATATATTTGCTTGAGATCCCATACCATACACTGTCTGTCCTCTGTTGCTGTCAAAATTGTCTTCTGCAGGAAGTTTCTGCCGACCGGCAACATTAAGTGCCGACCGGCCATTTATTCAGTGCCGATAACTTTATCTCCAGCCGATGGATATTGTACACAGCCGGTGGTGTTTCTATTCAGCCGGTGGTGCTCCAAAGTGTCCAGGGAAGCATCCTTGGGATCTGTGCAGATTTTAAAGGAGTAAGACAATGTAAACAGAGGCAACAGTGGCATGGTGCGGGTTTCCAAGCAAGGCGAGCCAAACATACATTATTCACGCATCCCGAGGCAGGGTTGCGGCCACCTCCTTTTGGCATTTAATTTGTTAATTAATTAGAAGTTTTGTAATAATTAATTTAGTATTCGGACTGTAATATTTATTCGGTCTCTCCGTGTGAGGGCATCTTTGTAATAAGTGTGGGTGAGTGTGTGTATGTCTTCCAACCCCCATTTCTTTCTTCCCTTTTATTTACCTGCTTATGATGGTAGATTAGGGCATATTTAAAATTAGCATACCTTATGCAATGCATGCGTGCATCCATGCATTTCTTGACATCATCGGGCTCGGTACATCATACAAACTGCATTGTATTTCAAATCTAACTTGAATACGTGTTACTCGTGCATTTCACATGCCATGTTTAGGATAGCCGAGCCTGTCTAATTGCACTCTGTATGCGTCGCATTAGTCATCTTAACATGAGCTAGGTCATGCATGTTTGCTAACTAGTTTCTTGTTTTGGCTCAGAGTACGATGTAAGTATTTTACGCTTTAGCATATCGCGTGCGTGTGAATGCTAACATGACAGTATGATTGCCATGCGGCTAAATGCTTATGTGATAAACTGTTTGACTGCCTGTGGGTGGAGGTTGGGTTGCTTGAGTTGGAAAACTCATTGAAATCCGTAGTTTAGCCTACTTGCGAGTAGCAAATTCCGAAACATTTTCAAAACGAACGGATATGCAATGTTTGTTTCCAAATTAGGCAATCCAGTCTATACTTGTTTGCTGCGCGCATAACATAGTAAATTCTAGGCTAACAATTGGAATAAGGGCATGTAATGTTTTCAAAATCAGATATCACGGTTAGTAGAGGCCGGTCTTCGGACCGGGCGAAAGGGGTGCTCATAGCTGACCTTCCCCGATCGTACCCAAGCTCCCGAGCCAAGACATTCGGTGATGACGGACACGTGGCCTTCGGCACCGAGTCAGAGTTTCCTAAATTTCCCATTTTAAAAATATTTAGGTGGCGACTCTGTAATCTGGCAAAGCAGTCCATGTTTGGCACTATTTTTCAAAAAAATCTGTTTTCTCAAAACGATTTGCCAGAGTTGGACTCTTTGGTTCAGATTTAGAACCGTGACAAAAAAAAGGAGTCCGAGCTGTAGCCGAGGTCCCCCGCGGGCGTTGTTACACTGGCCTAACAAATCAAACAGTGAATGATGGCCATCATAACAGTAAACAGAAGTTCCAAGATAAGAACTGACAAAGATATCTATGATAGTAGCAGTACAGTACAGTAACAGTAAGTTGCTATATGGATGCCACGAATACAGTCCATAATTAAGACATTCAGTTCATTCAATAGACAGTATTTCCTTCAGAAACAGTTCAGTTGGTCTTTCATAAAATAATCATAATTGAACACATCTTTACAACATTGTTACTCACAGAGTTCTAGGCTACAGATGAGCTAGAGCGTCTCCAGATGCCAACCCTACACAATTACAGATTGAACACACACTAAGCTACATAGTTGGGAAAATCAATAACTTAATCCCTAATTTGCCTTGGTGTGGTTCTACATCAATATCCTCCTTAAGATGCATGAAACATGCCTTAGGAATGCCTAGGATGGAAAGAGGATGCAAAGATGCGCTCAGAAAACATTTTCAGAATTTTCAGGAAACAGGGGTCCCGTTCGAGCGTGACTAACTCCGCTCGAGCGTACATGCAATAAAAGGTTTCCGCTCGAGCGTATACTTACCCGCTCGAGCGTACTTCAAAACAGTCAAAAGTGCTGGGAGCACGAATTCCACGCTCGAGCGCCAGTCACCCCGCTCGAGCGTGAGTCCAAATTCTGGAAATTCCAGATTTGAACCTCAAGCTCAAATTCAACTTTTGAAACACCAATTTCGATCCTCTTGGGCTAATATTCTGGAAAACATTTGTAAATCTATAGAATAACATGATTCAAAGATTAATTTGAGAAATCAAAGCCCAAAGGTAGTTCAATTAAACATGATTTCAAACCAAAATTCAAGAACATGATGAACATGCAATATCCATGAATTCAATCAACTTCAAAGCTTCAAACACTTGCTCAATGAGCCAATTCTTCTTAAAACATGGTGAAACCATGGACTTAAACATAAACATGTACATGCATGCAAGATTTCTATGAAATCAAACCTCCAAACTCAACAATGTATATGCGTGCTAGAAGCTACAATTCAACATTTTGAACCAAAGCTTGACTTTAAACCTCAATATAACATGAATCATGTAAGAACTAACTTAAATGTAAGTTCAAGAAGATGGTTCCTCTACCTTATGCTTTCAATTTGAGGTATAAAGGCTCAAGTTTGCAATTCTTCTATGATTCTTCAAATCTCCAAGCAATTCAAGATGAAATGTTGACATCAATATTTCTCCTAATTCTCTCTCTCTCTCTAATCGGCTATGAGCTCAAGAATGGGCTGATGAAAATGTTTTGTTTGGATGAAAAAGGCTCAATATGTTTTATATGAAAAGGGCCACTAGGTGGCAAAACGGTAAATAAGGCCAACTCTTGTAATTACATTGTTTGATCTAATTTAACCATACCAAATAACATTTTAATTAAATATACCATTAAATCATATTAATTCCAATTGGCATAAAATACTAATCGGTTTCAGATGCGGCCGCCAATAAGGCCTTCAATTTGTAATTTATTGCATAAAACATGAACAGATAGTTCAACAGTCAAACAGATAGACATGCATTTCAACAGATACAGTCAATCAATCAGTTTCGGAGTTCAGTCAGTCAGTTCGGTATTTCAATCAATTCAATTATCAATCATGGTCAGTCTCAGTTTAGCAGTAATCAGTGACAGTATCAGTAATCAGTGGTCAATCAGTGATTAGTGATGAGGGTTGTTACATTATCATGTTGCGACATCCACATTATCCTGATTATTATTTCGTTTGATACGCTCCGGCGGGAAGTATAATAAGGGTATACATGTAATGTATACTTGATGAACATGAGTTGCATTTTTAATTTACTTTTTTTCTTGTTTTCGTGTCGGAATGGGTGATTGTATAATGTTGTTGTGTTCGTACGAGAATAAAAACGTTGCTGTTTTGGTGTGTGTAGATTTCACGTTTAGTAGATTGACCACTCATGTGTACGAACGTTTCGATGGACTGACACCTACTTCGGTTTCCCTGTCATTCAAGATCCTAGGGTACAATAATTTCAAAATGAAGAGCGAGTCAAACTTCCAAAACATGTTATGTCTTGCCAGGTCATTTCAACTAGATAACACCGATGTTGATGTATTAGTCCGTGGTGCAATTCAGGGTGTCAAACATGGAGGTAGTTTGACACATGGGCACAATGACTCAGATGGGGACAGTGAAGAAATGGTCACAAATATTGATAAGGAGGCTGATTTGTTACCAAATTTTTGCTAACACGCTGGTAAGGTATTGTTGTCGGCGGATTGGGCGAGTACCATAACTCATATCGGGCAATGTTTCGAGGGTGGACTAGTGGAATTTCGCAAGATACTCAGCAAATACGCCATCGAATGTGAGTTTCAATTTAGGTTCAGAAAGAATGACTCGGTTTGTATTATGGCGGAATGCATGTTTAACGAGTCAATGGGGTATTTGTGGTCCATCCATGCGAGGGTGTTGAATGCGAATAAGTATTTTTATTTGAAGAAGTGGTGCCGGGACCACACATGTGAGGTCGCTGTGTACATTGACAGAAACCCGAGGATGGGGTCCGAGCTTGTTGCAGATGTTATTGCAGAACGTGTGCATGACAAACCATTGACTCACCTTACCGATGTCCAATATGATTTCAAAAAAGCATACGGGTTACAAATTAGTTATTGTGTAGCTTGGTTGGGGGTTGAAAAGGTCAGAGGAGAAATTTATGGCGATCATTCTGTGTCATTTGACCAGTTGCGTTGGTACAGTGATGCGGTTATGGAATAAAACCCCATAAGTTATATTAATCTTGACTTCGATGAACACAACACACGTCGTTTTAATAGGCTGTTCATATAATTCAAAGCATGCATGGATGGGTTTAACCACTGTCGTCCGTTATTGTTTCTCGATAGTACTTTTCTGAAAGGTAGATTTAAAGGCAACTTGTTTGCGGCTACCAGAAAAGATGGTAACCAACGTAATGTTCTTCATACTTGTTTTGCATGACATGGTTATGGTGGGTTTCTAAACGCTGTGTTTGATTATACACACATTGGAGTGTTATACACACAGTGGTAGCTATTGGGATTGATCACCTCTTCTTTTTTTTTTTTTTTTTTCCCCCCCATTGTTTTTAGGTCTATTCCTGGTGGCTTTTGCAATTGTTGATTCCGAAAACGCAGCGAATTGGGCTTGGTTCTTACAAAATTTGGCTAATGCAGTTGATGGGGATTGGAACTTGACATTTGTTTCCGATCGGCGTGTTGGTATCATTGAATCTTTACCTACTGTTTTCCCGTCTGCCCACCACGTTTTTTGTATGCAACATTTACAGAGGAATTTGAAGGACAAGATGAATATTTGAACAAATTGTACTGTATTGGGTTGGTAAGTATATTGCGGGAATGTGCATATGCACCGACCGTTGCTGACTTTAATGAAAAAATAGAGGCATTCAAATAGTCCGGGAGGCACATCGTTGTCAATTTCTTACAAGATCTAAAGTTGCACCACTGGGCCAAAGCGTACTTCAGGTAACGAAACATGTAAACAATTTCATTTTTTTTTTCCCACCATGTTCATGACTTATTATTCCCCATTTTACATCGAACATTACATATCACAACAAACTCACACAATTGCAGGGGCAACCGTTATGGTGAGATGTGTTCAAGCGCTGCCGAATCATTTAACAATTGGATAAAGGAAGCACGCCATTTACCAATCCTTCGAATGGTTGATGCAATTAGGACACAGATTATGAATCAAATGTCCGACCGTAGGGGAGCATCAAGTTCGTGGGTTGGTGTAATATGTCCGAAGATGGAGTACAAACTAGAAATGGTGTATAAGAAAGGAAGATCATGGACTGTCAGTCAGTCTAACAATGACGTGTATGAGGTCCACTCACACCTATCTGTTTTGGTGGACATTGGTAGACGTACATGCTCATGTTTCCAAAAGCAGATTAACGGGCTCTCGTGCGAACATGTAATGGTCGCTATCCACAACAGTAGCAGTGATTTGAATGCATTGGTTGACCCTTATTTCCACGTCACCAACTACCAATTATTGTACTCCCAAGCCATATTTCCGATACCAACAGTTGAGAAACCACAGGTTATTTAGGGACATCATGGTATTCTACCTCCGAGTGTGCGACAACCACCCAGCAGGCTAAAGAAAAAGAGGATACTATCGAAAAATGAAGAAATGTAACAAATCCGATGTGGCCATCGTGGACGATTGGGCAATCATAACAAGAAAACATGCAACGAACCATTATAGCGTCACAAGCTGTGCAGCGAAATGTTTAATTCAACCCATTCCACAAGGCTTTTATTTTTTCTTTTAATTTTCATCGTGACCAATAATTTGTGTTAGTTCGTTTTCAATTTGACGGGCAAAATAAATTTGGTTAGTTCAATTCATAGTTGGTGTTATGTTTTAATTTTGGAATACCTACCTATTCCACAAGGCTGTTACGTTTTATTCTACTTTCTATCCTTAACAAACATAGGTGTTAGTTCGTTCCAAAATTGATGTGCAAATTGAAATGTGGTTGGCCGATTCATATGTGGTGTTATGTTTTGATGTTGGATTACTTACCCATTCCACAAGGCTTTAACGTTCACTTTTAATTACCCTCATTACTAAACATATATGCTAGTTCTGTTTCAATATTACGTGCAACACAAATTTGGCTAATTCGATTCACTGTTGGTGTCATGTTTTTGATGTTGGATTACCTATCCATTCCATAAGGCTATTATGATTTCGTTTAATTTCCGTTGTTACCAATCATATGTGTTATTTCGTTTTCAATTTGACGTGCAAAATAAATTTGGGTAGTTCGAGTCACATTTCGTGTCATGTTTGTTGTTGGAATACCTCTTTCCTGAATTTGTAATAAATTATGTTTTATTGCACATTTGACTTGTGCCGTACCACCAAAATTGGAACAATTCGATACGTTGAACGTCAACCAAACCGTAGCACCCACACAATTCCAACTGGTAAACAAATAGTACAGTCTCACAATATAGGAATGCGACACTCAATTTTTGGATTTACCTTCTTCCTTACTAACCACATTTACAAGTTCGTGCATGCTATTGCACATGGAGGGAATGTTATTCAAACACGAATGGACCACTGAATAACATGGGAGAATGACACCCACTAGGGGGTTTCAATCAAAATGTAACCTTACAGATGGTTAATCATCGTACATGCATTTGTGGGTTTGCCACATGCATGCCCAGCGTTGACAAACAATCAATAAAACTGCACACACAAGTCTAGACCAACTACATTTCAACCGTATTCATTCACAACGAACAAAGTCATAACTAGGCTATAACTGCGTTCATAATCATGACTTCCACTAAATGAATACGTTACCGTTTCATGCGAATTTCCAACACCTGTACCATGCCCACGGAAAATATTAAAAACACACATTCCACATTACATGCTCCCGAAACTACTACCTTCGTTTCGGATGTCCACCTGGACAAGTTCATGGACTGTGGCAAGTATTGTTTGCACTTTTTACATCACAAAAACCACAACATTTGATTAACCACAACTAAAGCAAACAAATACTAACAAAGTTGATTAGGAGAAAAACAAATCCAAACAATTATAAACTGAAGGACAATTACCATGTCAAATAAAAAAAATCGTCCAACACAAAACAGAACATAACAGTTCAATGTCAGTCACATTATTTGCATCCCATGTCTTCTAGCCCTTTTTGTGGGTCATTCACAAAAGCTTCCACCATAGTTGCACGTGCACTATGTCACGACCCAAACCCGCCCCTATGGGTTTAGTACCGTAATCGGCCAGTAATCCGTGATTACCGAAGGCCTGCTTAACAGTAAAGACAGTAATACAGAGTACAGGGACTGGCGGAAGCCAAAACAGTAATAAAAGATGTCCAATGAGCTGTGACAGTCTGTATGCAAAAAGACTTTTCTGTAACATATTCACGCTCAAAACCATAACAGTATATACATACACACATCATATACAGACATTCAAGTTAGGGACCAAGTCCCTACCATAATAGTACAGTGCCAGTCTCATACAGTCTATACAAAACAAAAACAGAACGGGGCAATCTAAAACACCCCAAAGCAGCCTTAGCTTGAGGCACTCGGAACCTCGAAGTGAGGCACAATGGTTGGCTTGACAAAAAAGGAGTTTAACCCAACGCTCCTAGCTCCGATCCGGTGCCTGGACACCTACATATATATATATATATATATATATATAAACAGTGAGCTAAAGCCCAGTGAATAACAGTTGTGTAAAGAAGTTAAGAATGAATGTCCTTTCAGTCATTAAACAGTCATATCAGTCAATTTAGAAACCATAGCAGTTATATGTGGTATATCCAATAGCAAACAGTACAGTAGGTCTTAACAGACCGAACAGTCAGTTGATGGCCATCATAACAGTAAACAGTAGTGGTTCCAACATGGGAACCGACAGAGATCTCTGTAACAGTAGCAGTAACAGTACAGTAACAGTAAATTGCTATGGATACCACGGATACAGTTTACAAATAGAACAAACATTCATTCATTAAACAATAACGTTTCAGTAAACAGAATAGTTGATCTTTCAGAAAATATTCATAATTGAACATATCTTTACAACATTGTTACTCACAGAGCACTAGGCTATAAGCGGCTAATGAGCGTCCTCGGATGCCAACCCTACACAGTTACAGAACGAACACACACTAAGTTACACACTTGGGAATCAACAACTTAGTCTCTATCTTGACTCGGTGTGGTTCTACATCAATATCCTCCTTAAGATGCCTTAAACATGGCCTAGGAATGCCTAGGATGGAAAGAGGATGCAAATATGTACTTTAAAACACTTTTCAAAATTTTCAGAAAACAGGGGTCTCGCTCGAGCGTGGATTTCTACACTCGAGCGGACATGCAGACAAAGGAGCTCCGCTCGAGCGTGACTTCCTTCGCTCGAGCGGACTGTAAACTCAAGCAAAAGTACTGGATGCACAAAAATCACGCTCGATGAGCGCTCGATCCATGCTCGAGCGTGAGACATAAGTCCTCGCTCGAGTGTGCATTCCCTCGCTTAAGCGGACTGTAAACACATGAAAAGTACTGGATACACGCATTTCACGCTCGAGCGTTACTTTCCCCGCTCGAGCGGGATGCATGTACTCAGAGTGTACGCTCGAGCGTGGATCCAAAATCTAGAATTTCCAGATTTGTCTCCAAGCACAAAACTCAACATTTAAAGCATCAAATTCGATTCCTTTGGGCCAATTTTCTGGAAAACACTTTAAAACTCATAATATGACATGTTTTGAAGATCAATTTGCAAAATCAAAGCCCAAAGGTGAGTCAATTAAACACAATTTCAAATAAATTTCAAGAACATAAAGTGTATGTAACATGCATGTGTTCAATTGAAATCAAAGCTTCCAATACGTAATCAAATGAGTCAAAACTTCCAAAAACATGATGAATTCATGAACTATAATCAAGATATGGACATGCATGTAGCAATTTCCATGAAAACAACCTCAAAATGCTAGAACATGTACATGCATGCATGATTTAAGCTTCAATTCAACATTTTGAACCACTTCTAGACTCTAATCACCAAACTTCCATGAAATATGCAAGATACAACTTAAATACAAGTTCAAGAAGGTGATTCTCCTACCTTAGGTCCTCAATTTCAAGAATGGAAGCTCAATTTGTGCAATTATCCTCCAAATCTTCTAATTCTCCAAGCCAATTTGATGAACTCAAGTCTTTCCTCCTACTCTCCCTCTTTCAATCGATTTTGGTCTCAAGAATGAACAAAATGATGCAACACATAAGCTCTAACAAGACTTAACAAAGTGGCCCACTTCTATGGCATTTTGGAAAATAAGCTAACTAATGTAATTTATCATTATTTAATCTAATTTAATCATTCTAAATCACATTTCAATCAAATCTACCATAAAATCATATAAATTCTAATTAGCATAAAACATTAATCAATTTCAGATTCGGCCGCCGATAAGGCCTTCAATTTACAGTTCAAACTTAAAACATGAACAGATCAATTAATAGTCAAACAGATAGAAATGCGTTTAAACTAATACACTCAATCAATCAGTTCAGAATGTCAGTCAAATCAGTTACTTAATCATGTTCAGTCATAGTTTAACAGTAATCAGTGGTATTATCAGTAAACAGTGGTGAGGGTTGTCTCACACTGATGCAAGTAGTACCCTTCATTGCCTTTCGGATCCCGACGTGGTGTATATATTGCCACATTAAGTAATAAATGATGATTGCACAATCAGGATTGCTGTGGATAGACATAACACACCCACAGACAAAAACAAGTCATCAACATCAGCAGCCAATGTAACCAAAAAAATTTCACAACTCAAAATACTTACGCATCTGGTCGATGCTGTAGACAATCACTAATTGGCTTTAGCACCATGTCCCCATCTTCGGTATAAACAATTGCATCCTCTGTGGCCGTCTGGCACGTTAGCCAAATGTAATCCAGTACATTTCATTTCTGTTACATTAACCAACAACCAAGTCTCACACAACGCCTCCACATTCACATATGCAAACACAACTTTACAGAAAATTAACAAAATGAGCACTGTTACTGTAACAGTTTCGGGAAAAACATATCAACACTGATGTACATTATAATGTATGTTTTTCGAACCAGTGTGTGGCCTAAGCGAATTGTAATATTTTCACGACCCATCTTCTGTATCGTACACCACTAACGTCCAGTGGCCTTTGTGGCATATAGAAAAATGTAAGTACCTACAACCAACGCAGGCGCGAAAATTGGTCTCTAGGTATCAATCCCTTGACGTATCACTTACGTTTATTACTATATCCTACGTTCCATGACGTGCCCACCATTTTAAACAACAACAATAACATACCCTAAAACTAGAATTACGACTCCAGTGTAAAAAAAAACACATACTAGACATATGCCACTGAAAAAGTATGACTTTTCCAGGGATACCACTCCCACCGCAAGCATATTCTGTTTGCTCACCAAAAGCTTTACGTATGTGTCGACCACCTACCAACAACTAGCTACACATTTAGCCCAAAAATTCACTACTTTGACACTACAACATTAAGAGATACGACACAACAAGCGTTTGGAACAAGGTGCCACAGTGTACATCTAAAACGTATGCATAGGGAATTCATGCAACTGTGTGTTGGGTCGGTAGACCCTGATAAGTACTGTTCACTTAACCCTACTATTCACTCAAACATTGGGTCCAATAGGGGGTTTGGGGGCCTTTCCCTAAGGAGGAGGGGGGTCCAGGGAGGTTTATCCCCCCGATCAAAATTTTTTAGGTACTTTCGTAATTCCTATGTGCTTCCGTGTAACCCTAATTCTATACTTATAAATAGATGATGAGGCGCCTCTTTTAGGTTAAGAGAGAGTTGTATTTTTCTGCTCATAGTAAAAACCGTAGTAGTCGTGGACGTAACCCTATTATGGGGTGAACCACGTAAATCCTTGTGTTCTTGTGTGTGTGATTTGTTTGATTCGTTAATTTTTTTCTTGTTTGTTAATTCATGTCTCACTGATTTTGGTTAGAAAGGGTCAAATCCTAACAACTGGTATCAGAGCATAGGTTCGAATGAGAGCGATGGCTACAGACGAAAAGGTTAGAATTGATAAATTCAATGGCACAGATTTCGACTTCTAGAAGATTCAGATTGAAGACTATCTGTATCAGAAAAAATTGTATGAGCCCCTTTCAGGGATGAAACCAGAAAAGATGAAGGATGATGAGTGGACTCTTCTTGATCGCCAAGCGCTAGGTGTTATTCGGCTAACGTTGTCTTGTAACGTTGTGTTTAACATAGCGAAGGAAAAGACTACAGTAGGTCTCATGGCAGCACTCTCAAACATGTATAAAAAATCCTCTACCTCGAATAAAGTTTATTTGATGCGTAAATTGTTTAATCTGAGAATGACAGAAGGTGCTTTGGTGGCTGAGCATCTAAACGAATTCAATATCGTGGTAACACAATTAAGTTCTGTATCTAGCAAATTTGATGATGAGGTTAGGGCTTTGATTCTTCTATTTAGTTCGCCAAAAAGTTAGAATGGTACTGTAACGGTAGTAAGTAATTCTTCAGGAAAAGAAAAGTTGAATTACAATGATATTCGAGATTTAATTCTAAGTGAAGAAATTCGCATGAGGGAATTAGGGGAAACATCAGGTTCTGCTCTGAATACAGAAGCTAGAGGAAGATTAGTAGGAAAAAATCCGAACCGCAACAGATCAAAATCCAAACACAGAAACAAGTCAAGAACTGGAAAGCGACAGAGTTACCGGAAGTGTGGAAAAAAGGGACATCTAAAGGGAGATTGCCCAACATTGAATAAGAACAAAGGTGATCAAAATCAAAAGTCTGCTAATGTTGCAACAGAGGAGATTTATGATGCTTTGATCTTGAGTATTGACAGCTCTCTTGAATCTTAGATTTTAGATTCTAGGGCATCATTCCATTCCACTTCACAGAAGGAAATCATGGACAATTACATTGGTGGTGATTTCAGGAAGGTTTATCTGGCTGATGACGAACCTTTGAAGATTGTGGGTAAAGGGGATGTAACAATCAGGTTGCCAAACGGATCTTTTTGGAAGATACAAAATGTCAGACATGTGCCTGGTTTGAAAAGAAACTTGATTTCTGTTGGACAACTTAATGATGAAGGTCATGTTGTAACCTTTATGGGCGGTTTGTGAAAAATCATCAAAGAAGCCATGGTTGTTGCTCGTGATAAAAAAGAAAGCACCCTTTACATGACTACGAACAATAGGGATGCAGTAGTAGTTGCTAGTGAGAAGGAAAACTCAAATCTGTGGCACCAAAGGCTTGGGCATGTGAGTTAAAAAGAGATGCATGTACTTGCATCTAAGGGGAAACTATCAGATTTGAAATCGGTGGACATTGACTTTTGTGAGGATTGCATCTTCGGCAAATAAAAAAGGGTCTGTTTATCAAAGGATGGTAGGAAACCAAAGTCAGAAAAATTGAAGTTGGTTCGTACAGATATGTGAGGACTTGCACCAGTTTCATCTCTTAGAGGATCATCATACTATGTTACCTTTATCGACGACTCAACGAGAAAGGTATGAGTTTATTTTCTAAAACATAAATCTGAAGTTTATACTACTTTTAAGAAGTGGAAAGCCTTGGTGGAGACTAAAACAGGTCTGAAAATTAAGTGCTTGAGATAAGATAATGGAGGGGAATATGAGGACAATAAGTTCAAAAAATATTGTGCAAAAAGTGGAATTAGAATGGAGAAGACTGTTCGAAAGACACCTCAACAGAATGGCATTGCAGAACGCATGAATAGAACTCTGAATGAACGTGCTAGAAGTATGAGGATACAAGCCAGATTACCAAAGATGTTTAGGGCAGATGCAGTTAACACTACAACATATCTGATTAACCGTGGTCCATCTGTTCCATTAGATGGAGAGTTACCAGAAGAACCTTGGAGTGGTAAAGAGGTAAATCTTTCTTTTTTGAAAGTATTTGGTTGTATTTCATATGTGCATATAGATTCTGCTGATAGAAGTAAACTTGATCCGAAATCTGTTAAATGTACTTTTATTGGCTATGACATTGAACAATTTGGTTATTGGTTTTGGGATGATAAAAATTGGAAAATAATCAGAAGTAGAGGTGTCATATTTAATGAGAAAGTAATGTATAAAGATAGGGATAAGTCTGCATGTGAATCTGAATATGTTACTTGTCATGAGTATGTTGAGTTAGAGAAGATTAGTGAGAGCGATTTAATAGTAGGATTCATAATAATCCTAAAAAACTTATTCCACAAACTAAGCCACATACTCCCACTCCTACTCCTAAGTTGAGACGGTTAGAAAGAGAGTCTAAACCTACATAGTGTTGGTCTCCATCTTTACATTATTTGTTGTTGTTTACAGCATTGGTCTCCATCTTTACATTATTTGTTGTTATTTGATGAAGGTGACCCTGAAAGTTATGCTGAGGCCTTGCAGGTTGATGATTCAGTTAAGTGAGAGTCAGCTATGCAGGATGAAATGGATTCACTCATGGCAAACCAGACATGGGAGTTGACTAAATTACCAGTAGGTAAGAAAGCTTTGCATAACAAGTGGGCTTACAGGGTCAAATAGGAACATGATGGAAGTAAACGCTACAAGGCCAGATTGGTTACAAAAGGATTTCAGCAAAAAGAAGGAGTTGACTACACTGAAATTTTCTCTCTAGTTGTGAAGTTGACCACTATTAGATTGGTGCTAGGAATTGTGGCTACTGAAGATTTGCATCTTGAGTAGATGGATGTAAAGACGGCTTTTCTCCATGGTGATTTGGAGGAGGAAATTTACATGAAGCAACCACAAGGTTTCTTAGCACGTGGCAAAGAGGAGTTTGTATGCAAACTTCGAAAAAGGTTGTATGGTTTGAAACAGGCCCCAAGGCAGTGGTATAAGAAGTTTGATGGGTTTATGTGTAACAGCGGTTTTACAAGATGTCAAGCAGATCATTGTTGTTATTTCAAGAGGTTTGACAAAAGTAATATTATTTTGCTCTTATACGTTGATGATATACTTATCGCAGAATCTAGCATTGAAGATTTAAAAAGATTGAAGAAACTTTTGTCCAACTAATTTGAGACGAAGGATCTTGGAGTTGCAAACAAAATCCTTGGTATGAGGATTCATATGAACAAGGCAAATGGTATTTTGAAGTTGTCACAAGTTGTGTATGTCAAGAAAGTTCTCAAGAGGTTTAGCATGGATGGTGCAAAACTAGTGAGCACTTCATTGGCTAGCCACTTCAGACTTACCAAAGAGCAGTCTCCGAAGACCGAAGAAGAGCAGGCTTATATGGAACATGTTCCATATGCTTCAGCTATCAGTAGCATAATGTATGCTATGGTTTGTACTAGACCAGACATTGCACATGTAGTGGGAGTGGTTAGTAGGGACATGAGTAATCCAAGCAAACAACATTGGGAGGCAGTGAAGTGAATCCTTAGATACTTGAGTGGTACTACATACGTGGCACTTTGTTTCAGACGAACCAGCATCGAGTTATATGGTTATGTTGATATAGACTTGGCTGGTGATATGGATAACAGAAAGAGTACTACTGGTTATGTTTACACATTGGATGGTATAGCAGTGAGTTGGATTTCATAGTTACTAAATATTGTGGCCCTTTCTACAACAGAGGCTGAGTATGTTGCTATTATTGAAGTTGGGAAGGAGATGACTTGGTTACAGAATTTCCTAGCAAAGTTGAGTAAGACGCAAATGAGTATTTTGCATAGTGACAGTCAAAGTGCTATTCATCTTGCAAAGAATCTGACTTTTCATTCTAGGACGAAACACATTCAGCTGTGATACCATTTCATTCGTTCACTTGTAGATGATTGAGTCTTGTCTCTTGAGAAGATCCAAGGCAGTAAGATTCTAGCAAATATGTTGACCAAGACAGTCACCATTGACAAACTGAAGTTGTGTGCAACTTCAGTTGGCCTTCAAGATTGATGACGAAAGATCGAGTTGTTGCAGCATTCCTTTATGTGATGAAGATGATGGAGAGCTTGTGTTATTAGGTTTTAAGTGGCAGATTGTTGGGTCGGTGGACCTTGATAAGTGTTGTTCACCTAAACACTAGGTCTAATGGGGGGTTTGGGGGGGCCTCCCCCAAGGGAGAAGGGGGTCTAACCCCCTCCCCCGACCGAAATTTTTTGGATACTTTCGTAATTCTCATGTGCTTCCGTATAACCCTAATTCTACACTTATAAATAGATGAGGGGGAGCCTCTTTTAGGTTAAGAGAGAGTTGTATTTTTTTGATCATAGTAAAAACCGTAGCAACCGTGGACGTAACCCTATTCTGGGGTAAACCACGTAAATCCTTGTGTTCTTGTGTGTGTGATTTGTTTGATTCGTTAATTCTTTCTTGTTTGTTATTTCGTGTCTCATTGATCTTGGCTAGGAAGGGTCAATTCCTAATACTGTGAGCGACTTACATTTCCCCTAGTTACAGAATGTCGGACTAACTTTTTAATGTCTGAAAAGTAAATAAACACATTTTTGTTGCCACCGGTCCATACGACAACCCTGAAAAAATACCACACATTAGACAAAGACAACCACAAAACAAAATAATAAAAAAACATACAAATTGTCAAACGCGACTTACTCGTCTCCATTCCACTCATACGCTGCGCTAAGTTTACGTTTCACATCCTCTTTCACTAACTTCCAGACAGCAAAACGGTTATTTAGCCCAAACTCCGATCTCTTCTTGTTATGCCCATAAACCTCATTAACAACTTCAACTTCATCGCACAAATCAATATTAAAATTAATACCACCGTCGCTAACTGCACGCTGCCTCTCACTTCCATCCACCGGATGAAGGCGCTCCTGAAGCATAGGATACTTAAATTCCGACAACTTCCTTTCCGGCCTCACCTTCTCTTTGATTTTCTTGACAAATGAGTTTTGTAAAGCAGATCCTACCGAGACCTCAATAGCCCATCCCCTTACCATTCGCAATTAGTTTCGGTTCCCACCATCAGCAGCAAATATTTTTGCCTGTAACACTTTCCCACTTGCCAATCCTATTTCCTTCTGATTTCCAGTCCCAACACTGTCTCAATACATAGCTATCTGTGTAACATCATGGATTAGCACCTCTGCATTTTCCGCATCCACAAAGGCAAACGAGTCTGTTTCGTCCTTGGTGTCAGCCCTGCGTGAACCTTCTCTAGTGGGATTTGCATTTGAGGAAGCGACTTTCTCCTCAAGGTCGGTTATGGTGCTCCTTAGATCACTAATAACACCTACCATCCATGCTATTTCATCATCTTTCACTTTTTAGGCAACCATTGAACCCAACAAACATATTCGAAGCTTGTTGCTCAAGTGCAGTTGTTAGTTTTGAAACCTGCTCCTCCAACTTAGCAATAACAAAATCCTTGCTTTTGTTCTCTAACTGTAGAGCAAAAATTGTTCTGTGTGCATCTTCAAGGGTGGCTGGAACCGATGGCCCATCAGAATTTGTCAAAAAACTGACTCTACCCTCTCCCGTCTTAGCTACCCTTTTCAATCTACCAATTGGCAGTTCATCTGCCAACTGTGCTTTTACCTGCATTCCAGATGGGGCTCCTCCGACAACCACATTCATAACAGGTTTCCTTTCATCTATTGTCTTCTTATCCCTGTGTATGTCATCAACCATGTCAATCCTATCTACAAAGCCATCATCACTACTGTCCACCATGTCATTACCACTAAGCAATTGATCCCTTTCATACTCCGTCACTTGCAGTCTACCAGGTAGCACCTGCTCATATAATCCACAACCATACAATTACACACAAACGCATATACGTTTCAAAAAACCACACTAAATGTCACCGAACATAAGGCTAAAAACATGGGGAATTACCTCAAACTTGTTAACATCATCTAGCGTCGCACTCCGCATCCTCGTTAACAACGTGCCAACATTCCGCTTCAAAAATCTGGGAAACACTCTGGGCCTCTTAGCCACCACCAACGTCGTGTGCTCACATAGGAAATACTGTATGAAAAAAGGAAAAACAAATATTACCATGTAGTCTATATGACAGTACACCCATATACAAAACCAAACCCAAAACTAACCAAACGTCTCATTTATCAGCAGTACGACGACGCATCCAGTAACTTTTTCAGGTGTATGATGGAACTCTTTCACTGACCCCAGTAACGCGCTCCATATCGCACCAGTCCAATTATATAACTTCATTGAATCCAATTTATCTATAATACGAATGAACGTCTAGCTCATAGATTCGCCGATGTCGAGAAGAACAATTTCACACATACATACAATGTTATTAACTTAACTGCATCCTCAACATCTCTCGCAGACATGCCTTACACTGCATCAAAGAAAAGGGTCTTCACAAGCTTCAAACTAATACAGCTCACGAACCCATATCTTTGCTGTATGAAATCAAATGGTGGCCAAGGCCCGAGAGTCATCAATAATGGCTGACCACCACATAGCAAGCCAAATATCAGTCTGATGTCACTATCCCTCAGTGTCAGCATGCCACTTCCAACATGAAAACAACCAGTATCCGACACGTATGTTTGTATCAGTTTAAACACTAACTCATCACATTTTTTGAACTTGTGCGGTTTTAGATCATTCTCCATGATGGCTTCAAACATCAACCAGAATGGGGTCCTTCGCAGGTGGACACGGTGGGCCTCTGTCAATCCTGATGTGGATATAATTTTCACGATCCCTGTAATGTTCGACTTATAATTTAATCGCATTTTTCTAGGTTCCATGGTTACAGGCACACTTCTGATTGGTTTCACTTGTTAAACAATATATGCCCTTGAATCCTTAGACCAATCTTCTTCGACAGTGACCCAGCAACAACATAGAGGTCGGTTCTGTGTAACAACCCTCGTCACTGTTTACCGATTAACTACCGAATATTGCTAAACTGCGACTAATTATGATAAGTAATGGAACTGATTGAAATACTGAACTGACTGACTGAAAACTGAAGCCGAATTGATTGAGGGTTTCTATTTGAATTGCATTTCTATCTGTTGCCTGTTTAATTATCTGTTCGTGTCTTTATGTTAAACTGCAAATTGAAGGCCTTATCGGCGGCCGAACCGGAAATCGATTGGTGTTTTATGATCGTTATAATTTATGTGATTTTATGGTGTAATTAATTGAAAATTGATTTTGTATGATTAAACTAGATTAAATAATGTAAAACACATAAGTTACCTTATCTACCAAATTGCCATTGTGAGTGGGCCACTACCTAGGACATCTTTGACCCTTGTACACTCAGACAAAACAAATTCTTCAGCCATTCTTGTGTTCATAACCGACCAAAGAGAGAGAGGAAGTGAGAGTAGTGAATTTAACATAGAGAATTGGCTTGAATCTTGAGGAATTGAAGCTTAAGTGCATAATTGAGCCTCTAGACTCGCAATTGAGGAACCTAGGTATGAATTCCACCCTCTTACTTGTGTTTTTTTGAGTTCCTCCTAGCATGGATCATGGTAGTTTAAGGAGCTAAGTCAAGAATTGGTTCAATGTTGTTGAATTGAAGCTTAATTGTTGCATGCATGGCATACTCTTGCATTTTTGAACTAGTTCTTCATAAATTGGACATGCATGCCCATATTTTTACAATAGACCATGAACTTATCATGTTTTTGGAAGATTTGACTTATTAGAGCATGTGTTTGGAACTTGGAAGTTGTTTAAAGTTCATGCATGTCATGTTTGGATCATGTTCATGGAAATGGGTTTGAAATTTGGTTTTAATTGACTCACCATTGGGCTTTGATTTCACAAATTAAGCTTTGAAACTTGTTGTATATTGAGTTTTGATATGTTTTTCCAGAAAATGGGCCCAAGAGGATCGATTTTGGTGTTTGAAAACATGATTTTGAACTTGGAGCTCAAATTGGATTTTCCAGATTTTGGTCTTCCGCTCGAGCAGGGAAAGTGGCGCTCGAGCGAGAAATTCGTGCTCCCAATACTTTGCACTGTGTTGAAGTCCGCTCGAGCGGAAGGATTGACGCTCGAGCGGGACCTTGTGTCTTACGCTCGAGTGGCTATCGAGTGCCTGATCGAGCGTGAATTTCACCTATCCAGTACTTTTTGGTACGCTCGAGCGGGTAAGTTGACGCTCGAGCGGGAACCGTTGTCTGCATGTCCGCTCGAGCGGGGAAATCTGCGCTCGAGCGGGACCCTGTTTCACTGAAAATTCTGAAAATGTCTTCTAAGTGCATCTTTGTATCCTCATCCCATCCTAGGCACTCTTAGGCCTAGTTTAAGGCATATTAATGAGGATATAGATGTAGAACACATCGAGGCAATTAGGGATTAAACTATTTTTATCCTTCCCAACTGTGTAGCTTAGTGTGTGTTCATTCTGTACTGTTTAGGGTTGGCATTTCGAGGAGACGCTCTAGCTTACCATAGCCCAGAACTCTGTGAGTAAAAACTGTGTAAAGATATGTTCAAAAATGATTATCTTCTGAACAATTGAACTGTACTGTTTTCTGAACTGCTACTGTTAACTGAATGAATGTATGTCCTATATTCTAAACTATATTGTGGCATCCTTAGCAACTACTGTTTACTGTTACTGTTACAGAGATCTTTGTCGGTTCCCTCGTTGGAACCACTACTGTTTACTGATTGATGGCCATCATTTACTGTTCGGTCTTTTAAGACCTACTGTTTACTGTTATGCTAATGGATGTACCGCATATGACTGTTTACTGTACCGAACAATTGATATACTGATTGAAATGAACTGTTTTCATTACTATAAGGACATTCATTCTAAACCCCTTTACGCATTATGTTATTCACTGGGCTTTAGCTCACTGCTCATATATATATGTAGGTGTACAGGCACCAGACCGCGGCTAGGAGCGTCGGGGTAGACTCCCAGTTTTGTCAAGCCAACCACTGTGCCTCACTGCGAGGTTCCGAGCCTGTCTAGCTATGGCTTAGGGGTGTGTTTATTTCCCCGTCTGTCTCTGTATTGTTTTTGTAATACTATATAGACTGATAGGACTGTACTGTTAATAGGGATTAGGTCCCTGTCTTTGAATGATCGTATATGATGTACATACCGTTTTGCCACTGACTGCATATATGTATGAAAAATCTTTTTGCATACAGACTGTCACAGCTCATTGGACATTGTTTATTTACTGTATTGGCTTCCGCCATGCCCCTGTACTCTGTATTACTGTCTTACTGTTAAGCAGGCCTTTGGTAATCTCGGATTACTGGCCGGTTACGGTGCTAAACCCATAGGAGCGGGTTTGGGTCGTGACATTCTGTCTCTTGAACGCGTACATGGGCTCGATGTCATCACACCTCCTGCAATACAAAACCCAACAAAAAACACTTCACATTTCAGTCCACATTACACACATGCAGCAGGCACATCTAATTTCATTGACAAACACAATAACGTAAACACACATCATATGCCCCAACCTATACATTGCCACCCTCATTCACAAATGCAACCAACGCACATGCATGCCCAGAAACGCCATGACACTCCACAATACTACTACAACACAAATATGATAACCGTAACACACCACACTTCCTCATGCCACACAAAACCAACTTACATTCCCATACGAAATTAGAGACGCATACATTACGATGAAAACCACAACACCACTACATGACACCATGGCCTGTGCGTGCACGCACACCTAACTAACTACCACATTCCTTTTTTAACGCATACAGCAAAGCAACAACACAAACACACATTAACAAACAAACATGAACAAACAAACATCTATGTGCATTAACATCACAACACCAACAACACCAAATTCCCAAATCAAGCACACACATGCCACTTCAAACCCCTACTCCCAAAACACATACACATTCTTCTCTCAACAAATTCCACCACTTCACGGCGATAACCCATACACACACCCCCCTCATTTAACCACATTCCACACTTATGCCACGATGTTACTCCACATACGTCAACAAACAAACCTACACCAACACGCGCCCACCACAAAACCACCAACCTCATTTGACATTATCACATTCCAAACTCACTCCAACATCCCAAACAAAAACCCATTTCCCCCTGCCCTCACCAACAACACACATACACCTATACTACACCGACTAATCCAAAAACCCAAAACCCAAAATAGCAGTAACACACGCAAAGTTCTCGTAATGTTAAACAACAGGACATCATCATTTCCAAAACCTCATCACGACCAACACTTACACACTATACACTAAACATGTAAAATACTACAAGACAACACATTCACAACTAACACTGTTCACATAATCAAAATGGAAGATGTGGACACTTATTGCGTCGCGGCGTCATCATCGGATTTGGATTGGTAAATCTTGAATACAATACCAAACACACGTATCAAACTCGCCCACTACACCAACCCTCGCCAGTGAACTACGACGTTACGTTTGACGCTACAGATTCAATGGAAATTAGGGAGTATTGGGTTTTTGTACATCTTCCCCGCTTGGGCATTTTCATTCCATATCTACATTGCCAAATCTAGGATCTAATCACAGTAATCGCGCAATTGACAACAAATCAAAACCCCCTCCCTATACTTCCGCCACAAAATTCGTGATGCAGTTCATACACCCCTGCCCTCAGTACCAACCACGTCACCTTACCGCTCGCACACTATCACCATTTCAATCGCCTCCACAGCTTGTACTACGTGTGTTTGCTGATTTTTCCCAAACATGGATTACTGCAAGGTGGGAAAAGGCCCTCACAAATTACCTTCAAAAGCCCTAATTACCAAAAGCACGCGTAGTACTTGAGTTTGTCGAAATCCAACACCGGCACCTAAGGAGTTGCTCACACTAACCAAAATGTGGAAATAAAGAACTAAACCAATGTGTGTTATAACTAAATGTGGGTCAGCCCAAATCCCAAAAACCCTATAGTGCGTTTTTTCGAAACGTTTCATCTACGCCAATCAATGAACCATTATTTCCCAAAACAAATACCCATTTCATAAGAACAAGAACGTAAACCAACACATAATGGGACCTCTGTGTGTACAAACAAAAATATGGGACCAATCAGTTTCTAATTCCACATTATGGGATTTATGGGTCAGTTCCCAATTTTTAAACTATTTTTTTTTAATTTTTCATTTACAATATAGGAGAAAAATAGGAGATAAATAAAAGTTGTACTTAAAAGATAAAATTCAATTATGGTCATCAAGTTTGCTAAGAGAGTGTCAAACTTATTTGACCAACTAGGGATGGAAATGAGGTGGGGCAAGGACAAGTTTGTAGTGCTTTGCCCAACCCCAAATCAAATTGAATGAGGCAAATCAAGAAGGTGGGCGGAGAGAGGAGGAGGTGGGAACACATTACTTTTGTAACCTTAGAAATGGTAGTAATAATAAAAATGAGAGATGTATAGTATATTACTGATAATGGTCTATAAGTGATAAGATTTTAAAGATACAAAATAATAAATAAATAAAAGAAGTGAGAATGAGTGTTAAGTGTAATATTTTTGTATTTTAGCCTTATTATATTTAAAAATTAAATTATATGCTATATAGATATATATATATATATTCGATAAATATAATCAGGATGTGGCAAGGAAAACCCTTTTTCATCTCGCTTCCTTATCCGGATTAAAAAAGTCTATATGGGGTGACAGGAGATGCATGAATGGAGTGGGATAAGGAAATTACTATCATCGCTAGCCCTTTTTCTTTCTTTCATATCACCAACCATTTTTTTTGTTTCCTAAATATAAAATGTTAGTAGGTTAATTAATTAAATTACTACTATGTATCAAATTTTGCTCTATTAACTTGAATCTAATCCCTCGCCATACTATATGTGACTACAAGACTATTAAGCTACCACCCTGGGCCTGATAAGACTATACCAGTTAATGATACTCAAGGATCTCAAAGGCATCAATGTTCTCAGATTGAACGTGCATCAACACCTTCAATGTACAACACCTTAATATATAAAAATGTTAAGTGCATTTTTGCATTTATAAACTAGTCAAATCATAGTAAACTTTTAATGCCCTAAAATAAATCAATTTTACGAATTTTTTTGCTTTTTAATTTTTGTTTTAACTAAAGACTAGTCCAACCCAAGATGACATGATAGTGAAATAATTTGCTAGTTTTAAAAACATCTATGGTGACTCTAAATGTACCCTAAAATGTTTGTTGAGCACACCATTTCTTAATACACCGTATCCTAAAATTTGAATTTTGTTTATCTCTTTGAACACCTTAATTAATCTCAACCTTACCCCAGTTACCTCCGTTGCCTCTTTTTCCCCCCTCCCCTCTACCCTCATGGCTACCTCTTCCAACCATCCACCGCCCTTATTCTTTTGCTTCTTACATAAACCTTAGATATGAAAACTCTAGTTACCATATGGGGACATAATTTTGAGTTGTCCACGTGGCCTAGGTGGTTAGCCAAGGTACCATGTGGGTGATTCTGATTGGCCTAGGTGTGGTCAAACCACATCTGAATCCGAGATGTTCAAATGAGGGACTAAAGTTCTAAATGATGACAGACTCTCTATTTGGGTAAGGTTGGACGCTTGAGAGGATTGATCTTAATCCAAATAGGAGGAGTCTTGGATAATTGATATCCTTATAAAAGAGTCCTATGAGGTAAGACTTTTAGGGGAAGTTGGACACTGATCATTATAAAAGTAAAGCACTCCCATGGGTTTAAGGTATGTGAGTTACTTTGTGAGCTCTTGATTTGAGATAAGTGTAATAACCCCGACCCTGATTAACGCTAATTGGAGCTTAGTTATGCCTAATGATAATTAAGGGGAAATCTGAAATTAATTAGCATATGCATTGCATGAATTATGTGTTTTGATTTGAGCGGTGTCGGAATATTTGTTCGTGTTTTACACTTTAATTTGTAAATTGAAAGCCTTATCGGCACCCAATTCCGAAATTGATTAGCGTTTTAGACTAGTTGAATTTTATGTGATTTAATGGTATTTTTATTCAAAATGTGATTAGGTGTGATTAAATTAGATTAAAATAAGCAAAACACCTAAGTTGCCGTAATTACCCTTTTGCCATTGTTAGTGGGTCTTGTAGGCAACATGCTTTGAGCTTGTTACACTTAAACAAAACATTTTCCTCAGCCCAAATGAGAGAGTTCAATCGACCCTAGGGAGAGAGAGCTAGGGAATTGACTTCATCTTGCATTGGCTTGGGAATTTGGAAGAATTGAAAAGAGTATTGGCAATTAAGCTCCTACAACTTAAATTCAAGACTTAGGTATGAAAATTCAACCCCTCATTGTTGTATTTAAGATGGTTCTTGCATAATAGATGGTCCATTTAAGGGTGGAGTTTAGAAATTGGTTCTAGGTGTTGAATTAGAACTTAGCTCATGCATGCATGCACTTGTTCTTAGATTTTGAGGTTGAGTTTTGGGTTGTAGAATGCTTGGTTCGAACTTGGGAGACAAATCTGGAAATTCCAGATTTGGCTTCCTCGCTCGAGCGAAGGATTCCTCGCTTGAGCGAGCACCTTTGTCCAGGGATCCGCTCGAGCGAGCATTGAGCGACCATCGCGCGTAAAATTTCAGCATCCAGTATTTTTACTGTTTCGACAGACCGCTCGAGCGAAGGGTTTCTCGCTCGAGCGAAGCCTTTGATTTTGGAAGCTCGCTCAAGCGAAGGAAGGCTCGCTCGAGCGAGGCTCCTATTTTCAGCAACTTTTGAAAAATATTTTCTAAGGCAATTTTGCACCCTCATTCCATCCTAGGCATTCCTAGGCCATGATTAAGACTCCATACTAAGGGTAAGGGGTTAGATGCACACTTAGAATCGTTGATGTAAGTTTTGTACGATTGGAGAGCGTGTTTCAAAGTGTGTATCCGTGATGTGTTATGTAGGTCACGTGCCGCAATCCGTTTGACCCTCTTGATTTCGTCTACTGGTATCAACGCCCACTGTGAGTAATAACTTTGTAAAGTTATGTTCAATGTTTTGTATTTTCAGTATACTATGATACAAAATGATTGATTCTCGAAAAGCTATGATATGTTGGAAATGAATGAATGAATGTCCAGTTTTCTGAAAAGTAATTGTGGCACCCTTAGTATCTGGCCCTTACCCAGGGGAGATAATACCGTGGATCTGGCCCTTGCCTGGGGGAAATAATACCATGGCTACTTGCGCGCAAGATATGGACCTTTATGGTTGTTGGTACCAACTCTGTCTGTGGTTTCTAGACCAATTTGATCTGTTAGCTAATGGGTGTACCACATATGATCTTATGCAGAAATCTAATTATGAATCTGAAAAACAAGTATGTATCTGTATCTGTTTCTGATTTGAAACCTGAAAATGCATGACTCTATTTCTGATATGATTGTGTTTTTGATATGAACTTTGGTTTCTAACTCTGTGATGGGCATCATTCATTAAAAATCTTTACTCTGTTATTATTCACTGGGCTTTCGCTCACAGTTTATTATATATATGTAGGTGAGCCGGCACAAGACCCTGGCCAGAGTTGATGGCTCTCTGTTTTTGTTTTTGGTCAGCCACCTGTTGCGCCTCCCGAGGAGGTTCCGCCTGAAGCCTAACACCGTGGCAGTTTTGTACTTCATGCTAGTCAGTGGTAGTGTTTTTGTCAAGTCGGATCTTAGGATGTACTTATGTAAATATTCTGTACATATTGGTGTACTTTGACTGGCATGCTATGTATATAAATAAGTTTTAAAATTTTCTGTCCCATGTATGTCATCACAGCTCATTGGACCTTGTTTATTTTACATTATTGCTTCCGCAGCCCCTTAATATTTGTTAATCTGTTTGGAGGCCGTAGGTAATCCACGGATTACTGGCCGGTTACGTCGCTAAACCTATAGGGGCGGGTTTGGGTCGTGACAATAAGTTATTGACTTGATCGTCGGAGTGCCCCTCGGTGGATGAGCTACCGCGGTATTTCTTGTCTTTTTGTGCGCAGGTGCTAGCTTAATCTATGCTTCCTTGTGCTTTTGACTGAGTTCCCTAGTTCTTGGCAATGAGATCTATTTGGTTGTGAGGTCAAAAATCAACACCTACATCTAGATATAGGATTTGTAGTGAAGAAGGTATGTGAAAGGGTTCGTGATAAATAAAGGGTTAAGAGTGGGAGTTCACGATAGAAAATGATGGTTTAGATAGGGGTTTGCAATAGGAGAGGGGGGTTGCAACGAGTAAAAAGGCATTCAAGGTAGGTTTAGGATGAACAGGTTTAAGTTCCAAAGAGTGGTGGTGGGAGAAAGTTGCAAATTATAGAAAGGGTGAGGGGTTGGTTAGTTGCAAAGAATAGTGGGGGGTTTCACAAGTTGTAGAAAAATGGTTGGGGGTTCGTGAGTTTTAGAGAATAGTGGGAGAGGGTAGCGAGAAGTTGCAGGCTAAAGCTAAGAAGGAGTTAAGAAGTGGTGGTAAGTCGGTGGGATTAAAGCAGTTACCAGAGATGGCAACGACAAGGAAGATGGGGGGTTGGGAACGACTGGCAATAGTTAGGGAGGATTGGCTAAAGGACTATCGAAGTTGGGAGGGAATGGTTAAGGTTTGATAGGTTTGATCATTTTGGTAATTTGATTAAACATAATTTCTATAATACAAACCCAAATAAAGGGGTTTATTATAAGGTTAGTTACTATCTTTTATGGTGTTTGGTTGTGACCTATTATGATGTTAGTTATAACTTGATTATAACTCATTGTGGTGTTGGTTATGAGTTAGTTATTACCTGTTATGATTGTTGTTTTGGTTATAATCAAATAGGTCTTTAGTTATACATCAAGTAGTATTTGGTTATAACCCATTGTAGTGGTGCTATGACTCGTTGTCGTATTAGTTATGACTTATTGTGATTGTGATTTTAGTTATGACCGAACATATCTTTGGTTATATCATAAATGGTGCTTGGTTATGATCCATTTGTGGTATTTTAGTTATGAGACAAAATGAATAAGTTATTTGGTGGTCTCGAAACATTACTCCACATTGCGCGTGTTAGGGTAAGTGTCTTGTTGTCTCCTTAAATGAGACAAAAAAGTGGTAAAACCCATTGTTCTAACCAAAATATTCCAACTAGGGCACCTACTGTATTTGTCCCAAGAACAAACTATACTTTTCCTACAAAAATGATAGCAAAACTATAAAATTGCATAATCTGTTTATGTGCTAATATTTGACCACACAACCAACTAAATCTACGAAGATTACCTCATCCAGAGTAACTGAAAACAGTGTCGATATGTTTAAGAGATGAATCTGTGAGATTAATGCTTGCAAAATCAAGGTTAGTATCTATCTTTGTTATGTCGTTGACTGCGAGGACATTCTGATGCTAAAGTTGGCAACTGTCTCTGTCTAGAATCTAGAGAATACTCAATAGCGCAAATCCTAAAAGTTATAATCAATTATTAGAACGTGTGTACTTTTTTATTTTTGAATGAAGAACATATGTACTTCAACTCATGAGTTGTGCTCTTTATATAAGAGTGTCATGCCTCCTCCTAGGATTTGTTTTGCATCTAGAAATATGTTTGTCTAACAAATGTTCCAGAATTATTCTTCCTAATTAGATTGGATTTGACCTTTTAAAAAAGACTCATTCACTTTGCTTGGTTACACTTTTTCAGAAACACTTTTCAAAAAATTTTACTTTCTTGTTTTCCGTATTTTTTTATTTTTACTGAATTTTTTTAATATTTTAAGTATTTTTTTTTTTACTTTTTAGACATACCTAACATAAATATATCTAAAAAGTAAAAAATTGTGAAAAAAACATTTTAAAAATTCACTAAATACCAAAAATACAAAAAAAAAAAAAAAAAAGGAAAGAGAATTCAATACATTTTTTTTAATATTTTTATGTTTTTATTAATTTTTTAAAATATTTTTTCACAATTTTTTTACTTTTTAGATATATCTAAATAAGGTGCATCTAAAAAAGTAAAAAAATGTTTAAAAATTTAAAAATATTCACTAAAAACAAAAAAAATATAAAAACTAAAAAATTCAATTTTCAAAAATTTTAATTTAAAAAACACAAACCAAACACATTGATTCTTATCCAACTTGGGGTTGTTTGGGGTGTTCTAAATAAGTGCACTTTTTGTTTTTTGGACTATAAAGTTGAGGAAAAAAATATGGATGTTTGGGTTAACTTTTTGACTTTTTATGAAAAAATGTGTATTAAAATATTGTATAATTAAGTGTGTAGGAGAAGATAATTAATTAATCCATGCAGTGCGTCAGCTGAAAAGGATATGGGAAAAGATTGCCTACTTTTTAGCTTTTGATTGGACGGTGTTGTTTGGCCCGTGGAGGCCCACCACGGGTCCCGTTTTTATAATCGGAACCATTTAACGTGTAGAACTCGTCGAGTACTATATTCTTATAAAAATCACGTTCATTGGATATCGATAACTATCTGATCGTATTAGTTTTTTTTGTCACATGTTAACTATAACACTATCCATTTTTTATACAAAACTGATTTGATCATGTAGTTAGCGATATCCAATAGAAGTATTTTTTACAAGCTTATAGTACTCGACGAGTTCTACAGATTGAACGGTTCTGATTAGAAAACGGAACCGTGGTGGGCCTCTATGGGCCCAACTTTACCATCCAATTTAAGAATATACACATGTAAGATATTTTTTTTTCCTTTCACTCCTATGCTTTGATGTCTGTACATAGGCTGTCGTGTGTCAGCTGATTTGTATTTAACATTATATATATTAATTTTTTTATATATTTTTTTGATAAATAGTGATAACTTTTAAATTTTTTGACTTTTTTGAGAGTTGCCAAATTTGGCCTTAAAATCATATCTCTATTGAATTTCCATTACCTAAATTTTTGACCGGGTTAGTCCAATATCATAACCTAAACTGGCAGTGTTTGGCAACCAATTTTTTGGGTTTTTTTTTTCGTTTTTTTCACTAAAAGACAAATTAGTTTCAAAATAAAAAAAAATAGATCCAAACAAAATATCACATCAAACTCCATAATTATTTCACTTTTTTTCTCACAAACATCACATCCAACCACAAAAAAATCTAACTATCGTTCAAAACACAAAATTTTTTTCTTCAATAATATCCTACAATTAAAAAAACTTATAAAAAAATTCACTTTCCAAACACCCGCATTATCTTACACCTCAACTCGACGTCATACCACGTAATTGAGGTACTGGACACATGCAACTCTACTTAAAAATATGTACCAATAATGTATATGGTAAATCCAAAGAGGCTCCTTTGATTGAAAGGTAAAATGATATCTTTTGGAAGTTGTCAAAAAGTCACTTTTTTTATTTTTAAATTTTTTTAGTCAAAAAAATTAATTTTTTTACTCAAAACATTGTAATTTTTTTATCAAAAAAGTCACTAAAAAAGTTAAAAAGTTAAAAAATTAATTTTTTACCAATTTTTTAAAACAACACAATATATATATACCAACAATTTTTTATTTGGTGGATTCAGAGACAGCCGACATCTCTAACAACTTCTCACGTTCGTCCCTGTATTGAGTTGGTTATTTTTTTGGAGAAATTTAAAAAACGTAATGGGTAATAAAAATAATTTCAAAATGATGATAATATAATATTTTATTATATAAATTTATATATGAACCATGTGTACTTCTATATGTTGTTTATACATAACTTTTTGAAATTCTCCCTACTTTTTTTTTTCATCTCTTAAGATCTCGTTTGGCAATATTAAAAATAGTCTAAAAGTAAAATATCACCAAACCAAAAAAAAAAAATATACTAAAAAGTCAATAAATATCAAAAAATCAAATATTCATTTTCACACATTCTACTTTTTATACAACTTTTTGTAAAAAATTAAAAAATCATTTCAATGGCTTTGTTTAGTTACAATTCTCATAAAATATTTTTAAACGAATTTTCGTTTGTCTTTATTAATTTTTTTCTTCATATTTAGTCAATTTTATTTTTAAGAGGTAGTTTGTGATGTTCTAAATAAGTATACTTTTTGACTTTTTATGAAATATGAGTTGAGTTTGAAGTCATGTGGTAGAGATGTGATATGACTTAAATAAGATGATGTGACTTAAATAGGATAGTGACTTTTTGACTTTTCTAGTATATGCCAAACAAGGCATTAATTTTTTAGATACATCAAAATGAGATACATATAAAAAGTAAAAGAATTTAACTAAACCTTCGTTTGGGAACATGTTATTTTACTAATTCTTTAGTTTTTTGGCTAAAATATGAGGTAAAAAAAATATGTTTAGAATAATTTTTTTATTTTTTACGAAAAGATGTGCAAAAAGTAGAGAGAAAATGGAATCTTTGACTTTTTAGTATAGATTATAAGCTTTTTAATTTTTTTTAGTAACTTTTTGACTTTTAGGCAACATCATTTTTTAGCCTAAAAGTCAAAAAGTCACTAAAAAAATTAAAAAGCCAGCAACCTATACAAAAAAGTCAAAGATTCTCTTTTCTCTCTACTTTTCGCACATCTTTTCGTAAAAAAAAAAAAAAATATTCAAAACATATACTAGTTTTTTACATCATATTTTAATTAAAAAGCCAAAAAGTTATTAAAAAAGTCTGTTCCCAAACGAGACCTAAAATATAAAAAAATTAACTAAAAACAAACAAAAATCTGAACAGAAATAGATACATATTTTTTTCAAATTTATATCTATTTTTAGTATTTTTTTAATATTTTAACAAATTTATTTTATTTTTTAGATAGATCTTGATTACATACATTTTAAAAATATAAAAAATTCACTAAGCATGTATAAAAATTAATCTAAAAATAATTTTAAAAAAATCAAACCAAACTTGAATTAAAAAAATAAAAAAATCAAACCAAACAACTTTTTTTTATGTCATATTTTAATCACAAAATAATAATAAAAAAAAACTCGAAAAAAAAAGCCTGTTATTACAAGTTATCTTATCACCTATCCATTTTTCTACGCTTAATTAAAAAAACCAAAACAAATATGAGCATATCCAAACCACCCCGTGTAGGGTGAACCATCGTAGAAGGGCGCCTCGCTCCTTCAACTGCGTTGAAGAGCAATCTGACTTCCTCAAGATCTCTGCAGCCCAAGGAATTCCACAAGAGCACCTCCCTCCTTCAATTTCCTTTGTCATCTCTCTCTGATCAAAGGTGCGGAACACTCTCTCTCTCTCTCAATTCAACCGAAGCCCCTTCTATGCAAACCCCTTGTACAACCCTTCGGAACCCCAATTTCCCGTTCTCTGCAACTCCTTCACCATCCCCATCCCCATCTACAGTTTTTCCCTCTTCTTTGCAAAGCCGAAACCCCTCCATTTTTCCTTAGTTTGAACTTTTTACAAATATATTCATGCCTAATTTTATTTTAATAGAATCCTACTGTAATTAGGTTTGAACACCCCTATATTTGAACTTCTCGAAACCCTAATTTTATTTTCATAACTATAAAGTTCTTAGTTGCCTATTTGGAATTTGGATGCTCTTCTCATAACTACGCTCTTTCTCTGCATAATGTTCATACCACTTTTTGGAACCCTATAGTTCTACCTGTTTATTTGCAATTGTAGCTGTAGGATATCTATTTAATTCCTATCAAGTCTTGTAATGGTTTTTCTGTGCAGTGGGCTTCTCAAGTCTTTTCTTGCTTCTTATTTTGGCTTCTGCTATGTTTTGTAGGTATATTTTTAGGTCTTGTAATCATGTGTTGTTTATATCTCTTTTATATCTATGTTTTTGGGACCTGCTACCTGTTTTTAAATTTTTCTAGCTCCAATAATTTCTTGTGAAACTTCGTTAAGTTAGTTTTTGAAAGGGTAGGTAAAATAAAGATTAGCGTGTTGGAATACATAAATGAAAAAGTGATTAGCAAAATAAGGAGTGTACTTTCGCTATGTAAAATAAACAAGGGTTTATTACACTCTATACTTGTAAACTATCGCTAAATTGTCTACTTAGTTCTTGAACTATCGATTGAGTCTATTAAGTCCTATAGTATATAAATCAAAGTTTATTTAATCCCTAAACTATTGATTGAATCTATTGAGTTCCTAAAGTATCCAATTCAAACATATTTAGTCTCTAAAAAGATTACAAAAATAAAATATAAACCTATAAGTATTATAAATTATTAAAATACCCTATCTAGTTAAAATTTATTTTAAAAAAATCTTAAATTTTTATTGTCTTTGAAAAGTGGGCATCAGTTCTTTTGGTGAATTTTCTTTGTAAGGGTAAAAGTAATTATCTATAGTATTTTCTAACTTATCTTCTACAATGGCTACGTGCTTGTCTTTATCTAGTATTATATGTCAGATTTCGTTTATAATTTCTAATTTATTGTTTTTAAGTTTTTCGCTAAGTTCTTTTTATGACTTAACTAATGTATTATTTTGCTCTATTATTATTTGTAGTGAATATTTGTTATTTAAATTATCTAATTCTACTTCTTCAGTATATCTAATACTAATCTAATACTAATTTCAACACACAACGAAATAAAATACTTTTTAAAGACAATAAAAATTTAAGATTTTTCTTCAATAAAATCTTAATTAGGTAGGATCTTTTACTAATTTATAATACTTCTGAGCATATGTTTTATTTTTGTAACCCTTTTGGGGACTAAATAGGTTTGAATCAAATATTTAAAGACTTAATAGATTCAATCAATAGTTTAGGAATTAAATAAACTTTGATTTATAAACTTTAGGGACTGAGTAGACTTAATCAATAGCTTAGGGACTAAATAGATAATTTGACAATAGTTTAGGGGTAGAAAGTGTAATAACCCAATAAAGAATAATGTTGGAGTTGCTCACAAACATAAATATCAATATATATGGTTTGGGTTGGAAATACAATTCAATGCAGGAGACTTGAATTTGTGATAATGGGAAATTGGAAGTTGTGATTGGGAATCTTGACCAGGTTTATCTTATCTTGTGTATTTTGTCTGCAATCTATTTGTAAACGTCGTCTCAAATTTTTTCTGTCCTGGCATAGCATCTATTTGTACATTTTTTTTATACACTATTTTGATGGTATTAATGTTATCTCAAATTTTCTTCGTCTTGGCATAGCTATATCTCTCCAATTTGAAAGAGAGCAATTTTAGGGTTTTCTTAATAAAAAGTTGTTATATAAGAATCAGTTGTACGAATAATATACTGCTTCCTTCTGATTTTTAGATTTGAAAATATTGAAGGAGAAAGTAGCAATTGTGACTTGTTTACTATTAAGTGTAGAATTCTTAAACCTAGAGTCGTATGTGTTCTGTGTTTTAGGGGTTTTCATCTTTTTTTTTTTTTTTTTTTTTTTTTGCTTTGTTATGTAGATAATAAGTAATTTTAGTGTTTTTTTGGGTGTAATTCAACAAAGTTCATGACCTATTATCCTATGGAATGGACAATTTCCATCACAATGAGGAAAAGAAGAAAACAAAAGTTATTAGCAATATATATTGTTAGGCCCAAGGTTTGTTGTAATGATTTTGATGATGACAAATTGAGTTATAGGGGTACATAAATTATTTTAATGTATCTCAAATGTTTTTGATAATATATAGCTTCATTTTTATCTGTCTAGACAAAAAGTTATGGGTCATAGAAAATATGGAACTGACCATATTGAGATTTGCGCCATAGCTCCTACACAATATAGTTCAGATGTAATTTCTCTGTTTTGTTATTTTAGTAAATAACTTCTTAATTTGTATTCCAATCATAGTTGTCAGATTTGATACAATCACAAATCATGTTTTTGTTTTATTTTTCCAGGTCGTGCATTGTATTATAATGTACATCATAATATTTTATGGGATTTGTTATTCCCACTCCACTTTTTGACAAATGCACTCCAAATTTTGTCTTATAATGTGCATTGGAAATCATGTCATGTGTAATGTTTACACTAAAAGCAGAATTGGGAGTCTGATTTATTAAAAAAAAAGTGGGAATAATATTTCCTGTTTTATAACAATCTCAAAATAGGGTTAAAAAAATAAATATATGCTTAGAAATCAGAAATATTTTTCTAGTGTGAAGCATGAGATCATGTGTTATCAATAATATGTGAAGAAGCATGTATGCATCAATGCTTAATACATATAAAGCGAATAGTGAAGGTAAAATATAAAAAAAATTAATAGATATGACACTTAATTGCATTATTATATTCAATATTAAATAAATTGGTCTATTCTGTAATTATTAAATGACCAAGCACTCCACCACATAGTGAAAGTACTAGTTATTGAGCATCATATCGTCAATATTTTCAGCTTCCATTTTCCAGTTACTCCCAATATCGATATACAAAAAGAAAACAAAAGAAGAGGGACAAAAACTAGCTAAGTATTTCAAAGTGTAACTACATGACAAACTTCCCCTCAATATGTTTCTCATCTTTTTTAATTATATTATTTGTGTTAACTCACCATTTAGATTTTTCTTTGTAATTTACAACTTTTAAGTGTTCAAATCTTGTATATAATAGAAATATTTGTTAAGCCATTTAGAATATGGTTAGGTTCACTTGATATAAGTGGGCATAAAATTCTTAATATCATGAGAGTTGATATTTGTGAAGAAGGTAGACCAAAGCAAGATTAATAGCTTCCTTTAATATTAATGAACTTTTTTCTCTGACAATATTAGTTTTTAAACATGTTTAATTAGTTACGCTTTCTTTGAAAGATGGCTGCTTCCAAGCCCACCTCCTGGTTGTCATCGCTCGATTAGTGCTGTGTATTGTAAGTGATCCAAACCTGCCTGGAGCGAGCTCCCCCCTAAAATTACTAAAGAAACTCGAAGTATGCATGTATCACATGTATCATATATTGTATGTTTTGTACCTCAAATCATGAGATATTGAGAACACATTGCCATGTGATGATAGAATGAGTTTCTCGCTTGATTAACAAAAAAAATAATAATATAAAAAAAATTAAAGTAAGTTTGCCTTAACAAGAGAAAGTTCGGGCCACACCAATTAGTGTGTTTTAAATAGAAGAAGCTATTCTCTTGTAATAATTAGTGCGTTTGTTTTAAATAGAAGCTTTTCTCTTAACATTTTAATCAATTATGATCTTGTACTATGGTGTTTAAGTATTTTGGGAGTGTTTTTCAACCAGTTGGAACGTTGTCTACTTGTAACTGTCCTTTCTATCTAGCTTGCTTCATCTCTTCCTCTCTCCCCCCCCCCCCCCCTTCTTCTCTCTATATGTGTGTGTATATATGTTAACTACCACCTGCATTTTGGTTTAGTTTGGGCATTAAGTGTCCCACTTGTGATTTACATGACTTATGCACGTCGAACACTTTTGTTTCTGTTTTAACTTTATTCACAACCTTTCATCAGGTTGAGTGATGGAAACAGGAGGCAATTCCCTGCCATCTGGACCAGATGGAGTGAAGAGAAAAGTGTTCTATTTTTATGACCCGGAGGTTGGCAATTACTATTATGGGCAAGGTCACCCAATGAAGCCACACAGGATTCGTATGACACATGCTCTTCTAGCTCACTATGGTTTACTACAACATATGCATGTTGTAAAGCCTGCTCTTGCTAGAGATAGGGATCTTTGTAGGTTTCATGCTGATGATTATGTTGCATTTCTGAGGAGCATCACCCCAGAAACCCAGCAGGATCAACTCAGGCAGCTGAAGAGGTTCAATGTTGGTGAAGACTGCCCTGTGTTTGATGGTTTGTATTCTTTCTGTCAGACTTATGCTGGGGGTTCAGTTGGTGGTGCCGTGAAGTTGAACCATGGATCTTGTGATATTGCAATAAATTGGGCTGGTGGTCTACATCATGCAAAGAAATGTGAGGCTTCTGGTTTCTGCTATGTGAATGATATTGTCTTAGCAATTTTGGAACTTCTTAAAGTGCATGAGGTTGGTGAAATTTTTTTGCTTGCTATTTTTTATTTTTTATGTGTGATAAGTGTAATGCATTTGATTAGCATCTATGTAAGGCTCTAAAGCCTCGTTTGTTTGAGTGAGGGGATTATTAATACAATGGGATTGAGTGAGGGGATTACTAGTGTGGTGATATTAGGTTTGAGATGTAAAAGAAATTGTATTTGTTTGTGCACTATATAGTGATATTAGTTGTTTGGGATTAAATCTATAAAATTTCGTAAAAGCCCTTGTTATATAGAAGGTGACTTCATTGTTTTTGTAAAGTTGGGCAAAATAGTCTTCTTACCTCCAATCCCATGAAATCAAATTTCAATACCATCTCCCCCATGGGATTGCTAGACCCCTCCTTGGAGGGGTTTCACAGTCCCATGGGGCTCTTAATCCCATAGCAATTTTCCAAAACAAACATGATTTTTTTGAACTCACCTCATTACTAATCCAATCCCCTCCATTTTCTCAAAACAAACATGGCCTAAGAAAAATCCATATTAGTGTTCAGTATTTGTACTTGCTATTTCTATCGTTATTACTCAACTTATCAAGCCTTTATCCCAATTAGTTACGGTTGGCTACATGAATCTGGGTCCTCCAACTGGCTCTATTAAAAGCCATGCCCTTTGTTAAGTCTGAGGTAATCGTGTCATTTTTTACCGCTTCGACTCATGTTCTCTTTCGGATTTCTTCTTTTTCTTTTAGCTTTCTCAACATGAATAAAATCACTCCTCTTTACAGGCACGTTAGTTGGTTTATGCTGTATATGGGCATACCATCTCACATTCCTCATTTTATGTTCAATTGGTTCCTCTTCTAACTTTCCCCTAATGAATACAATTCTCATTTTATCTTTTCTTGTAAACCATTCATTCATATTAAAATTCTCGTTTTAAACTATACTAATTATTTTTTAACCATTTAATATCCTGTATCATACATATTAGCAGGCCTTGTAACAATCATATAAAACTTTCATTTCAACTTATTGGTGAGATTTTCATCTCATACAACTCCTTTCTTATGTGCTTAATGAAAATAATAAATGGAATCAAAATATTTAAATATTCTCATTATTAACTGAGCAATGGCTGTGTTTTTATAAGAAATTCTAGCCAACCTTCTTGCAAGAGGTCTTTTCTTAGCATCAAGTGAGTTGATACTAGTTTTACGTACACCACTACCAGGAGATGCACGCAACATTTCATTTTCCTTTGTAGACGAGAGCAAGATGGAGTGTTAACACAATTGCCCCATTTTACCTTTTACAATTCTTGTCGTGTCCGTATCGTGTCACATGTCTATGCTACTTGGATTTCAACAAACCTTCCATATACAAAAAATTTTATTGTAAATTTAGGTTAATTTTTTTTTTTTTTTTTGATAATTAGGTGTCCGGGCACCTCAACAAATCCCAGGGTCATGAAGTTAATGACTGGACAAACATCCAGTTGCCCCTTGGGGTGACTGGAACTCGAGACCTTGGATCATACCCTCAAGTCTTTACCACTTAGCCTAAATTTGTAATTTTTTGACTATTTTGACCTTAGATTGTATACTATTAATTTGTAAATTTTTGCTTTATTTTGAGAAAAATTGGCCTTTTCTTAAAAAAATTATTTATAAGGTTTTGATGAGTTACGAGTTTTGTTCTTGCAATTGCATCAAGTATTTTGCATATTAGAATAAGAATTCTTGTGCACACACAGAGCATTTAGCACATTAAGCTCACATTGCTTACTTAGGCTATCACGTGATATAATTTGATATTGTGTTTGTGTTGATCTTGCAGCGTGTTTTATATGTTGATATCGATATTCATCACGGTGATGGTGTAGAGGAGGCTTTTTATACTACAGACAGGGTTATGACTGTTTCCTTTCATAAATTCGGAGATTATTTCCCTGGTACGGGTGATGTACGTGATATTGGATATGGAAAGGGGAAATATTACTCTCTCAATGTCCCACTAGATGATGGTATTGATGATGAGAGCTACCAGTCCTTGTTTAAGCCAATAATGGGCAAAGTGATGGAAGTTTTCAAGCCTGGTGCTGTGGTCTTACAATGTGGTGCAGACTCGTTGTCTGGGGATAGATTAGGCTGTTTTAATCTCTCAATAAAAGGTCATGCAGAGTGTGTAAGATACATGAGATCATTTAATGTGCCTCTACTGTTGCTGGGTGGAGGTGGTTATACCATACGTAACGTTGCTCGCTGCTGGTGCTATGAGGTATTATATAATCATATTGCAAGTGATTATTTTCAATAATTGAATCACGGTTTCATATTCCATTTGAAGGTGCTTTTTGTTAACCTTTAGATGGTAATATTTAACTACAGACCATTTTAGGAATTGAATAAAAGACTTAAAATTGTAGAAACACTTCCATTAAATGGAACAATGTCTGAATGACTAAAATACACTGACAACCCCAAAATACATGTTTTGTAGAAGCTAAGTGTGTCTAAAAGAGTTTTGTCCTTGATGTGAGTATGAACCAAATATCCCCCTTCTTAAACTTACATATTTTTTATTTTTTATTGTTTTTAATTAAATTTGAAAGGGTAAGTCAGTGATTTATGTAATTCTCTGTTGAGTAAATTACAGTTTCACTGTCATCCTCTATTTGAAATTTTATTTTATTTTTTGTATAGTAAAACTTTTTTTTGTTTAGTAAAGCTTTATTTTGTTTATTTCTTATAATTTATTAGGTGATGAGACTCTACCAGTTTGTCTCAGATTTATGGTTTCTTTTCCTTTTCCTTGTAATAACAAAATCCTTTCAACATATTTCTTATATTTGTGGGCCTGTTGCTCTGTCAGTGTTTTGATCTACATTGCCCTCTAACTTGTCAAGTTATATGCCAGTATGTTGGCTCATGGAAACGACTGGAACTTTCTTCCTTAATGTTATTATTTTGTGGTGGTTATTGTTACAAAAGAAAAGCAATATTTGCACAAAGACACGTAACATGCTAAACCAAAGACGCGTAACAAGGAATAATTAGGAACCTGACCATATATTTTTCATAAGGGGAGATACTTGAAAGAAGAGTTGTAGGCATACAATTGATAAGATAGGTTGTGCTGTGAACTGCCTTACCCCCAAAACCACGAGGAACCAATGAAGAGAGAATAGGCGGTGTTGAGAAGATGACGGTATTTAGTTCAGCTTTGCCATTTTGTGCGGAGGTATCAGAATAGGAAGATTGATGAATATAGTAGTACCACTTGCATCTAAGAAAGCTATAAAATCAGACAAAATACTCCCAACCAAGATAGACTGAAGAATTTTATGAGTTGTTTGGGATGATCTAAATAAGTGCATTTTTTGAGTTTTTATGAAATATGGGTTGGGTTGGGTTGGGTTGGGTTTGAGTTGGGTTTGAAGTGATGCGATAGAGAGATGATGTAACTTAAATAAGATGATGTGACTTAAATAAGATAGTGACTTTTTGACTTTTTGAGATTATGACAAACAAGGCCTTAATGACAGTGAAAAACTGAGTCTGAACCATGGAAGAAAATGTATGATATATGCGAAAGAAGTCAAACTTGTGAGACATAAGATATACTCAAGATAAATGACTATAATCATCAACAAAAGAAACATAGTAACGAGATCCACCTGTTAGTATCAACAAGGATGGCTCCCACACATCAGTATGAACAATAGAAAAAGGGGAGATAGAAGTAGACTTGCTTTTATTAAAAGGTAAAGCAAACTTCTTTGCAAGTTTTCATCTGCGACACTTGGGGACATCACTAACGGGGATAGAGCCCAAGACACCAGACTTAACTAAATTATTCAAACTATCACTAGACAAATGACCTTACTTAGAATGCCAAAGATAAAAAGGACTCGAGTTCTGATTGAGACAGAAGGAAGCCATAATGGCTGATGAAGACTCCATAGGAATGTGTTGGATCTCGAGAACATATAGGTCACCAACTCTACGCCCAATTCCAATTTGCTTCTTTTATGTTCGATCCCGAACAACACATCCAAAAGAAAAGACAACATTAAAACCAAAATCAGAGAGTTGACTAATGGGCAACAAACTAAGAGACAATTGGGGAACATAAAAGACATCAGGAATAGATAAAGAGGATGAAGAAGAGGGAAGAACAGATCCAATGGAGACAACATACATAGGGGGGCCATTAGCCGTAACAATAGTAATAGGAGGAGAATAGCAGTTACTAAGACTAGACAAGCTAGAAGTCATATGATGTGAAGAACTTGATTAAAAAATTCCAAGTAGTAGGAGAGATACTTGTGAAAGGAGAACCAAGCAAACCTGAATGAGTAGTGGTCATGGCGGAAGCATGAGGTTGGGATTGAAGCATAGACTGGAGCTGCTCAAACATGGATCGAATAGTTGAATGAAAGACACTGTTAGAGGTAGGTGCAGCAAGAGCGGCAGGAGGACAAGATGACACCTGGGAAGAGGAGCGAGAAAGGGACTATGAAGAGGCATGCCCCTTTGAATTTGTAAGATGAGGGCAAGCAAACTTCCACTGACCCTTTTGATGACAAAAGCTACACTTATCATTAGCAATGTTGGGTTTGGGCTTCCCGGTAACCTAAATGAGGTAAGAAGACGGAGTAGGCAAGAGAGGAGGCTGAGATGAAGTAGCAAACACACACTTAGATGGAGGAGTAATGTGAGAAACCTTAAGGCAAGTCTCCTCTACAATAAGTTCATGAACCACCACATCAACAGAAGGCAAAGGTGACCTGTGTAGACTAGCACCATGAGGGGGCTCAAATTGATCCTGAAGAGCCATGAGAAACTGTACCAATCTGTGTCTTTCCATGTACTGAAGATAACTATCCAACAATTGTAAATCTGATGGTTCCATGAGCTAACCGGTTCCAATAACAGACATCTCATTATAAAATTCTTGAACAGATTTGTCCCTTTGCTTGGCACACCAAAAAGACATCTCTAATTCACTTTACTTACCAAAATTTGACTTCAGATACAATTTTTTCAAATAATCCCAAACTTTGGTGGTTGTCATATTTCAAAAAATTCATGTCTATGCTTGGCACAATGGAATTATTTAGCCATTTGTGGACTTGGGCATTCTTCCTTTTCCATGTGTGAAGAGCCAACTGATAACCCTTAACCTTAGAATTTGTGGGTCTACATGTGGAGCTGGTTGCATAGCTCCCAACGATATTTTCCCAGGAGAAAGTTCTTAAAAACATTGGACCAATATGAATAGTTTTCTCATTCAAACGAATACTAATGGCTTGTAATTTATTGTCAGCCATTGTGAAAAGTGGGCTAAATACTAAACTACTATTTAGCAGCAAACAATAATTTGAACAAACCTAGTAAAAGAGATCTGAGATAAATAAAAATACCCAGTCTGTGTGAGAAAGAAGGCTTCAAACCTGAGAGAGACCTATCAATTGTGAAACTAAAAACAACAAACCGACCTATCATTAGTGAGTAGAGTAGAGTAGAGTAGAGTCAAGGATGGAAAACGATCGCGAATCTGAAAGAAAGCACCAGAAATCAACTGAGAGATCAAACACCAGAGAGAGATCAACTTCCCAATCATGAATCTATCAATCGTGAGTCGAAGGTGGAAGACAATCATGAATCAACGAAACGCGATAGCTAGGGTTTTGGATTTGGATTTGGATTTGGAATACGGATCAAACTAAGTGCAATGATGAGCACTGATCGAGAGGAGTAAAGCGATGTCCTGCTTGACGACAAACACTGCTAGGGTTCAAACAACGATGAAGAATGAATAGGGGAACTTGCGATTGACGAAACCCTAACGATGGCAATCAACCAGAAGAGAGAGAAAAGGTTGCGATCAATCAGACCCAACAATGTATATCAAGTTATCTAACACCCTCCCTCAAGTGCAATCTCGTCTTGTAAGTGGAGAGACAAACATAGAAGCAAACAGAAGGAGAAGCAAACAACTAAACAAAGAAGAGGAAACCAAATGGGGATCAAATATCAAATGTCAATGGAGAGACTTGAATCCAAGACCTTTGTCAACTAGAGCTTTGATACCATGTTACAAAAGGGAAACGATATTTGCATAAATCTGATCATATTATAAGCACTAATAGATGTACCAAAAGCTAAATCCAAATTAAGAAACAACGATTAAACATAAACATATGAAACTACCCTTGTATATAATATACTATACTCTACCATTTCACAGTATAACGTTGAATTGCAGACATTATTTATTTATTTATTTATTTTGGGTATGCCAAGATGCTCTAACCCATTTTGAGTAGAGATTGATCCTTGAAATGCACACAACCCAGAAACCGAACTCCAGCGTTTGGTTCTTTAGCTGTTATCTTGGCCAATTCACCTGTCCATGCTTGGTTATCACAGAATTGCAACTGCCGAGCAAAATGAAATTAATTGGCTGCCAATTCAATGATGAACACCACCTCCCTTTTGTTAATATGGAACTTGTACATAGATTCTTTTCTCAACATAAAAAATTGTTGATTATTGTTGAATCGTTGATAAGTGCCTTCTTCCCATTTGAGGAAGTTATTGGTTTATTTTATTTTATTTATATTTATATTTTTAATTTTTTAAAAGTTAAACAAATAAGCTGTTATCCTTTGAACAGACTGGAGTTGCACTTGGGGCTGACCTTGATGATAAGATGCCACAACATGAGTACTATGAATATTTTGGTCCAGATTATACTCTTCATGTTGCTCCAAGTAACATGGAAAACAAGAATTCACGTCAGCTACTGGATGATATAAGAGTAAAGCTTCTTGATAATTTGTCAAAACTTCAGCATGCACCAAGTGTGCAGTTTCAGGAGCGGCCTCCTGATATTGAGCTCCCAGAGGTTTGTTTCTGCTTCTGGTAATGCATTCATATATTTTTGGGGCTATGTTTCTTTCCCTTTTTGTTTTTCCTATCAGTTTGAGACTTGGCTAGATATCTGATACTTGTTTAATTTGATTCTGGAAATGCAAAGTTTTCTTGGCAAGATACTGCCTGATATCTGAGGGAAAAGTGACTCAAAAGTTAGCTAAGGAAACCTTTGTGCTATGATGTTTTGGTTGCTGTTGTTTTTTACAGTTTGGTGGCAAAGCCTATTTACTTTAATTTTTTTTGTATTAATGTGATTTTTGCATTTTGCTTTTTGGGAAAAGGTTATATTGTCTTTGTCTAAATATTATCTAGAAAGTATGATTTAGGATGACTGAGATGTTTTAACAGTTTTATAAGTGCTACGAAATGCAGCTAACCTAAAGTTCAAATTGCTAATTGTTTGCTATATTTAGGTACTATGATGTAGTTTAGGATTTATTTTATTTTATTTATTTATATTGGGATGACATTTTATGAATTTAGTTTGCTTATATTGATATGATATTGGGGTTGCCCACATTTGCTCAAAGGTCACGAGCTTTGCACTTGACTTGCTTAATTGAAGTGACACATGGCAGGGTTTGGTTTTGACACCTAAGAAAGGGGAGCTAGGATTGGGCCATTTTTGTTTGCTTTAGTTGATGTGTGTGCTTGGTTAGTTGATGTGTTGTGCTTGCTTTCTATTTGGAGCTTACTAGATTTTGGATATTTGGGACTACATCCGTAAAGTTCTCCGTTAGTATAAATCACTATGGTTGACCTTTTAAAATCGCTATGATCGTGGGGACTATTCTTAGTGTTTTAATGCCCCCTTGCCATCTCCTGTCCCATTATAGCCTAGGATAAGGGTTGTGTGGGGTTGTTTTTAATATATCTTCTATTGCAAATTGATATAAAATATTGTTTGAGGTTCCCTTTATGTTTTGTGTTTGATAAAGTTAGAGGACACCAATGTTTTCAAAATCGGACCGGCCCGGCTGGTTGACCAGTCGACCGGTCCGGATAGACCCTGAAACCAGGACTTGATTGAAAACCGGCTTATTTACTTGGAACCAGTAAGAACCGTGGTTTAACTGGATGATCGCTCAAACCGGCACCGGTTGAAGTGAACCAGCTGAACCCTGCAGATTGTGCACAACCTGCGAAATTCTGCATTCTCAACACTAAACTTATGTTACAACTTACAAACTTGAAACCTCTTCTGTGGAAGCGTGGTCTTCAACCACCAAGCCATCATATTGTCTTGCTTATATGTAAGGAACATTATATATTTATTACAATAAGTTTATTTTGTCTAAACCACAAGTTTAATTAACTTTCCTACACAGAATAAATTTATATATATTTAAAATATTATTATAAATATCTATGTATGTATAAGTATAAAAATAATTTAAATGAAATTTTTTCTATAGTTGTATTTTTATTTAATAATTGTCAATATATTTATGAGGTAATCTGATGTCACGGTTCAATTTTAGTTGACCCAATGGTTGAACCAGTGACCCTTGAGCCTGTCCCCTTTTCAGTTTAGTCAACGGTCTAGATTTCAGAACATTGGTGTGCGACGTTTTACCTCCCTAAAGTGAATCTTATGTTTTGCTTCTTTCTAAATACAAGCTCTGTTATCAGAATCTTACGATTATCGATTTGATTCATGATTCGATTTGCAATTTTTGCAAAATCAATACGAATCTATGGGTGAATTTATTTTGGAAGTGAATCTCTAGTGAATTGCACGATTCATAATCAATTCACGATTCGATTCACTTTTTACGATTCATGCAATTTTTAAAATTATTGTGTCCGACATATTTTCGACTCTTTTTTTCTTCATCTTTTTAGTGAAAAGACATAATACAACTTCTAATAGTGTTTAATACCAAAATAACCAACATATGTACATGATTTGTTGTTATTTTAGTGATTATGGAGTTTTTAATAGGATCCAATCAGATTTAGTCAAACCCAACATATTTTTAACCTTTCTTCTCATTTTTTTCCCTTTAAAAAATCATAATATATCTTCTAAAGATGTTTAAGATTAAAGTTATACTATGAATTATCTATTGCTATTTTATTAAATTGAATATTATATGTGTGATGTCAGTTATACCTTTTAAAATGTTTTAGGCTTTAAAATAAAAGATTATAAATAATTCTTTCTTATTATTTGCTCATTGTTACTTAGAAAAGTATGCATGCTTATTGTCCAAATATCAATATCGTTATTAATTATTGTTACTTTAGAACTTGATAGTTTGCCTATTTGGTTATTATCTTTATTAAGAATGGTTCATAAGAAATATCTAAAAAAGAAAAAAAGGTAAGATGGTGATCTTACTTAAAAACCTTTGTTAACTTCTTATCTGTTAAACTACGTGATTATCATTCAAAATAACATTTTTATTGATTTAAGTCTGAATATTTTATATTAATAAGATATATTTAACATCTAAATGTGTAGATATATGTTTTTAAGTAATTTAGAAAAGGTGACTGAATCTTTACGATTCACGATTCGATTTGATTCGATTCAATTTGCGATTCGGTACGGGGCCATTTCAATTCACAATACAAATCCCGATTTGACAACTATGGATAGAAGACAAAAGTTGGCTGCCACTTCCTAAACTTATGGGAGCCTCTCTTAATTTAAGGTTAATGCACATTAATGTTGTTATGATAGTCAAGTAACATCTCCCATCTTCAAATTGTTTTTTGCTTCACCCTTTTCACTTTTTCTTGGGGGCTTAGAATAAAATTTTGTTTTATTTCCATTGAAACATATGGCATTTCCTAGGAGACCGGCACAAACATTATTGGAAAACCAAAATTCTATTGTTTCTATAAGAACATATTGCAATGTATTGGAACATATCAAACAATGAGTTGTTTTAACGTGTATCAAGAATTCTTAACAAAAACTAGTTGTTTATGATTGCATCTTTTCTTTTCTTTCTTTCTTCTTCTTTTTTTAATTTTATTTTAATAGAAGATTTAAGAACAAAGAAGACATCTCGAAATTGGTTTAGAATAGTAAAAAGTAGAATGGGAAAGAGAGAGAAACAAAAGAGAGGGGAAATGGTTAAACCACTTATTCTCTTTCATTCCTATTACAAGTGCCTTTTTTTATTTTTATTTATTTTTTATTTTATTGTCCTATTGCTTCTTAGCAATGCTAGGTACCTAGAACATTTACTCAGAAAAATACCCAAAAAAGCAATGTGTGGTGGAGATTCATTTCAAGTATGTGTCCCGCTGTATAAAAATTGAATCTGAGCCACGCATCACATTTTGGGATAATTTTTTTGGGTTCCTATCTTTTCTGATTGCTTCTAGAATTTGGCCTTTCTTATTTGTTCTCTCACAATGGAAAACCCTAGTGTCCAACCAAACATTTTAAACCTTTTGCTTATTATCTTCTGGTACTTTTTGACCTATGCTGAGCTTTGTTTTTAACCTTACTAAAAATACCTTTTAGTCTTGTGATCAAAAGGATCACCTTACACCTTGGAACCCCTTTGACTTTTGTTTATTGTTAATTATTGCCATTATATTATTATTTTTGAATATATTTTTAGGGGTAAATAACACGAACACCCCTCCTATTACTCTTAAATCAAAATTTGACCTTCATTTTTTGAAATATCACTGATCTCCCTTGTTAGTTAACAAAGTTAAATGGAATTGATAAAATTACTATTATACCCATATGATTTTATAATATTCTACAGCATTCTTCTCACTCTAGAACTTGCTTTCTCTCTCTCTCTCTCTCTAGCGTGCGCGCATCTCACTCACTAGCCTTTACAACTACCAACCACCTTCATTTTTTGTTGGTTATGCCACCCTACCACCACATCAGTACCATCAGTGTTGCTAATCGCTGCCCTACCACCATTTCACATTGACAATAGGCACCCTGCCGTTAGAATTGCCAATTGCTGCCTTGCCATCTCATCAGTACCGCCAACGCCACTCTCACCTCTCTTTCCATCTCTTTACATCTGCAACTCCCAGAAACCTTGGCCACAACCACTGCAAACCCTGGTCCACTGTTGCTAATCCACCACCTCAACCCTTACTGGAACCCACCACAACCCCCCACCGCTAGCCCCACTGCCCAGCTATCCAAATTCCACAGGCACCACAAGATCGAAACATGGGTTGTTGTCTGGTGAGTTTAGGGTTAAGCTTATCTGATCAAAGCATCATCGATGCAATCAATCAGATTGAATACCATCAGTGTTTTTCTTCCACTCATTCGGCCTTGTAGAATGAAAGATATGGGATGGCATGGCAGAAACGACGCATGTCCAGTGTTTGGCGAAATGGTTATTATGGAGGGTGTATTCCAACAATCTTGTACTTATCACAAAAAAAAAAAAAAAAAAAAGTATTCCAACAATCCTGTAAGATTTGGAAAAGGGTTGGGAGGTTGGATTGGGGGTCTCTGTCTCAAATTCAACGTTGGCACGCTGATAGTTAACACCATTAACTCTCTCTCTCTCATTGTTGTTGAGAGCAGAACCAATGTGGCATTTTTGGAAACAACCAGTGATAGCTATGGATAGTGGTAGTTGGCAGCAACGGAGTGGTCAACGACAATGACCTTTCTCTCTATAGAAATTCATTCCTCAAATCTTAATTCCCCCTCTCTATTTGTTTTCATCAAGGGGCTGTGATTTGAGGGCAATTATACTTTGGCAGCATGAAAGTTGCGATGACTGTGAAGGGATTGGTGGTTTGGGGATGAGAGATGATATGGATGCAATGAATTGATTAGGGGTTTTTATTGGTGGCGTGGCTGGTAGTGGCCTATGGCAAGTGGTTGGTTGCCAATGGTAAATGACTGATGGATGGAGGAAGATGGAGAAGATGGTGATGGATCTTGCTGGGAAAGGGAGGGGAGTGAGGAAGTGGTGGTATGAGTATTGGTAGGTGGTTGGTGTCTGGTGGCAAGTGGCCAAATGACTAGTGGATGGTGGTAAATGGCTACTGGACGGTATCAAATGGTTGGGCTGTGAGATGGTTTTGTTTGAAGAGGGCATAGGGGAGGGGAATGTCTAACTTATATGGGCAAATTTGACATTTATGTATTATTTTTGCTGAGGTCAACATTTTTTGTTGGTCAACAGACAGTTGACTCACAGAAGGACTAGAGTGTTACTAAAAAAGGGAGGGCAATGCTATTTCATAGAGTGAAGGGGTGTCAATGTGTTTTCAATAATGTGTTGTCAAAGTAATTTACCCTCTTTTTAAACATTGTTTAATAGGAGCTTTATGCACATTAAGAATTATAAAAGCTAATGTTTGATAACATTTATTTGTCTTATATTTTGTTTGTGTTGACAATGACATATACAACCAAATTGTACACTTGTAATGAATGAGTTCACCTCAAACATGTTCACTTATTTAATTACTAGTCTTTATGTAGTTTAATTTTCAAACATTTTTGTATGTTTCCAAAATATTATGTTGTTTCCCTCGTGTTTCCAAAACATTTCCATTTTTGAGTTTATCAAAATGTTACACCAACACAGAATTATATACATGCTTTGGGGATACATTTCCTAGGTCAATTTCTTATCTTCCCAAGCATGAAACCTTTCTTTAATAATAGAAATATGTGTCTTTTTTTGTTGGTTCTATCCATGGTTTGAGGTTAGTTTCCAAAATACAGATGTTCTTTCCACATTATCCTGACATGCTCCCTGATCCAAATGTGAATTGTGAAGATGTTGTAATTTAGAGTCATCAGTGTTCTTTGAAGGCATGAGATGAAAATAGCATCTGTAGTAGTTTTATAGTTCTAAGCTCAGTGGGTGGAACAGTGTGCATCAATTGCTGGCATGTAATTGGGATAAGTTTATTTTAGTGTCTTTCTTCTTCGTTATTTTGATGTTGGTGTAATTCCTTAAACCTATAAAAAAGTTACTAGGGAATTTATTAGAATTTAGGACCACTTATTCTAATTTTGGAAGAAAATATACAGAGACATTTTAGAAAGCCAGACATAATGGGATTCAAACCATGATTCCACCCACTCAATACTGTACCCAAATGATCACTAGGCCAAAGTACTAGTTTTGACCCATAATTTTAGGGTTTGAGCCTTTAATTTTAGGGATCATTCATGATTGCTACTCTTCTTGCTATTATTTTTATTATTATAATTTATTTTAAAATTAATGTCTGCATCCAATTTTTATTATTATAATTTGGTCTCACATTAAAAGACTGTAGTTGCATACAAAGTGTTCTTTTTCTAAGATGTTCTAACATTCAGGCTGATGAGGATCAAGAGGATGAAGATGAAAGGTGGGATCGTGATACTGATATGGATGTTGATGATGACCGGTACATTCTTAAATTTATTTTCACTTTCTAGCTTATGTGTTGTTTTATGGCTGCTAATCCATTATTCCTTAATTTTCCTGTATAGCAAGCATTTGCCAGGCAGAGTGAAGAGGGAATATCTTGAGCCTAAAGACACGGTATGTTCAGTTGCACATTAGTTTTGCTTAGCATCAACAAAATCTAGTTAGAAAATGTTAGTGACGCCAACATGTTTACAAACAAACATATGAACACACAAAATCTTGAGTGGGCCCCATGCCAGGTGATGGTGGGGCTACCAAAGCTTTTAAGTTTGAATATCATATTCAAGAAAATTGTTGGGCACAAAGTTCTGTGTATCAGAAATGGAACAAAAAAAAAAAAAAAAACTGCTTTAGAGCTTTTGCATAGCCCATTATTCAATTGTTCTCTCTCTCTCTCTCTCTCTCTCTCTCTCAACAAGGCCCTTTGCTCGGTCGAATCTAGCATCTGGGAATGGGGTGTAGAAAAAGAAACCTCCCCTTAAGAGCTATGAGGGGCGTGGAAGGTAAGAGCTTTTTTTGAACAATAACAAATGGAGTGACTGAGGAAATGGAGCTTACAGCCTTTAGTTTAGTCAAAACTTACGGGCGAGGCCCTCACTCAAAACTTCAGAGAAAGAGGGGCAAATTTGATATGATGGTTGTCCTTATTTAACAGGGGCAAATTTGTCTTTTTTGCCAAAGCTTTAGAGTGCCTTGACTGGAGATTTTATCTGTGCTAGGAGCTATAGTCCACTCATTAAGGCCTGAATTTCTCATTAAGGCCTGAATTTGACATATAATTAATTGTTATGTGTTGATTGGTAGCTGCTTATTAAGGTTTGCGAAGACGTTTTTAAGAAACCAGTAACTTGTGATTTTATATGATATTTTTACTTTGAGAAACTGAGGAGGCAGGAAAATAACTCCAGCTTCTTATTTTATATACATGATGATGAACTAAGTTTAGGCCGTCTCATTTTCCATTTCATTTATTATTTCTGTTTTTGTTGCCATCTTCAGGAGGATCTGAAAGTGGAGTGCGCAAGAGAAATGGATATGCCATTTATGGAAACTGCATGCTCAAATGTGAACCTCTAACATGAGAGTTTCTGTGGTGGGAGTTTCTTTAGCCTCGTAATATTTTTCCTTTATTGAATTGAATGTCTTTTTATCAGGCTTCACATCCAGGAGCAATGTCGTCCGTAGATGAATCATCGCAGAAAAAGCTGGAACAAGAAAACATAAACAAGCCATCTGATCCGCCTTATGAGATGAATTCATAGAGTAAAGGTTGCATAGCCAACACTGACACAATCTGTATGGTGTTGTAAATGTTATGTTTTAATTTTATTTATTGGCTGTAATGACGACATGGACATTTCTGTTCAGTGTTACAAAAAAATTTGTGGATTTTTGTTGATTGACTAAAGGCAAAGATCATCTGATAGCAGCAGCTGCCGCCTTGTGAGATGATATAGTCAAGGCCTTCCCCTACAAAATCAACCATTGACAAATTTTTTTTTTTTTTTTTTTTGAGAACCACCATTGACATATCTTAATACTAAAAGATTTTCTTATAGGCAATCCATGTTATTTACTCTCTCTCTCTCTCTTTATTTTTTATTTTTTTTATGAGGATTGTTCCAGCATTTAAAAGCATTATATTCCAAGAGGCTCCAAATCTCTCAACTCATGTTTCAATATTTTATCAGTGGATCTCATCTGCAAAAGAAAGGCTTCTACCCTTGAAGGGGGGGGGGGGCAAAAAAAGGAATGTTCGCGGAATTACTAGATAAAGTGATGCATTGATTCAACACCCTTCCAATAAGAACATCATCTGAAAGCTGTCAAAGTTGGGGTATTTTAGCTATGTATAGCCTGACCTGAAATTTCCCTTGGCGAGTGAAAAAACAATGCGCAACGATATTCTAAAAGAAAGCAACATCTTCACTACAAACAACTAAAATCTGAATAAGATGTTTTGAAGGAAAAATTATTTATTTGACAACTGGATAATTTATTTAATAAATATAATTACTCTCATGATTGTATATACTAGAACTGATAAACATGGTTGTACATACATTTAAAAAAGGAAAAAGAAAAGGGGAATTAACAGCACCTTTGCGGCTACATAATAAAAAAGGTGAAAAACTTTTGTGCCAAACATCCTCTCAAATCTGGTACAAAAGGGTAACATTTAGCAAAGAAAAAGAAAAAGCAAAAAAGGAACCTCGTACTCACCAGCGTGACAAAAGTTGCAGAAAGTTTACTAGAAACGATGGACCTGCAGTGCCTTCAGTGCACTTACAGCATATGTTTTACGTACACCACTACTGAATTTGGATCCTCTCCTTGAGCTTGGTCCTTGAGGGCCTTCGGGTCCACTTTGAGGCCCGATTTTGATAATCTGAACCGTCCATATTTTAATATCTACTCAGTATAACATACCTGTAAAAAATCAAGTTGATCGGATATCAGAAAGTATGTGTTCAAAAAACTGTTTATTAAAAAATAGTTTGTAGTCCCAGTTTTTCGAACACATACTTTCTGATATCCGATCAACTTGATTTTTTACAGGTATGTTATACTGAGTAAATATTAAAATATGAACGGTTCAGATTATCAAAATCGGGTCTCAAAGTGGACCCGAAAGCCCTCAAGGACCGAGCTCAAGGAGAGGATCCAGATTCACCACTACCAGGAGACACACACAACAGTTCATTTTCCTTTGTAGACGAGAGCAAGATGGAGTGGTAGCACAATTGCCCCATTTCACCTTTCACATATGAAATTCAAAACCTGCATAATAAAACATACGAGAAAGTACATTTCCTTCAGCTTTGATGACTAATCATGCCATGGAAAGTCTCCTTTTCCGTGTCTCAGGCTCCTTGCTCTCCCGTAGTCAATTTCTGCATTAGAGCTTGATAATCCCAGATGATGTTTCCTGCTAATTTTGGAAGTTCCCATCCTAGAAAATATGTTCTCTTCATCAGTCAGAATACAGTTACCACTACCAGGTGTACTTTGCCCAGAAACATCTCTAGGTTGCCCCCGTGATATATGGCCTCCTAATTCACACAAGAAAAGAAACATTATTGCAGCGGGAAACAGGAGAGGAAGGAGATAAACTCGGAAGAACAACAAATACTACGTGTTGGTGATAATGACAAATAAAACACTAGAAAATAAGAATAATAAAAATTACAATAACTATTGTAAGGGCTGAGGCGCGGGAAATTCGCTCTCTTTAAGGAGATTCAAGCCCTCTGCGGTTAGGCAAAGCCTCACACCGGTGCAGCAGAAAAAACTTTGACTTGTCCCCCCAGGATACAACAGCCCGACTAAGTCGTATGGTTAACCAATACTGCACAATTGGTTGAACCCAAAGCTTTATCACATACACCCTTTTTTATTTGCCTGATAATCTCACACAGGACATAATAAAAGCAACCAAAACTTCTTCTCATATTTCTCAAGATAGGACATAGCTCAATATATATAGGAGAAAAAGCTAGGAGGGTCTTCCTTGGTGGATAAGAAAAGGAAGACTTGGAAGACTTGAAAAGATAAGACTTGGCGAAGACTTAAGACTTATCTTGGAAGACTAGGAAGACTGGATGTGGATAAGAATGGGGAGACTGGACCAAGACTTGACAAAGACTTGAATGGTAAGTAAACTTGGTAGAAAAGAAAAGAAAACCAACCTATGACACATTATAATATTAAAATACCTGCTAACATTCCCCCACCTATTTTAATATTATAGGTAACAAAAACTGAGATTATTAGGCAAATAAGGATATTATGCATCATGGTAGGTGTGCTCTGCATTGAACCTCCATTAGTGAAACAATAATATCTACTCCAGAGCCAATAGTATGCTCAGCATTGAACTATGACTACTTAAGGGAAATAAATAATTATTGCACACACATAATATTCCAGGTGTTCACAAAAGCTTTAAAAGCTAGCACATTACGGCCTTGTGCGATCCCAGGATTCATGAGTGTGTTTGAGAATTAGCCCAAATCTCATAGGTAGCGGCCCCACTACCACACTCACATAGGTGAATTCTGTCAAGGGTGCTCCTGTAACTATGACACCCCACTCAATAAGAGCTACAGAAATTCATTAAGAGTTTTTTTAATAACTCAACCTCTACAACGTTACAGGATAAATGCACTTACATCATAGGGATGGGTAAAAAGTAATTTAGTGCATTTCTCACGGCCATCATATGATCGTTTTTCTCATTGAACCCAGTTACAGGATCTCTGGTCCCTGGGTTGAGTATCCTCATACATGGCTCCTGCTATATTCAATGGGCTTCAACCCCATCCCCCTCGATGTATTCCAGACTCTATCTCTTGCTAAGGCCTTAGTTAATGGATCTGCAAGATTATCACCAGATTTAATATAATCCACATTTATGATGCCATTATTCATATAAGATCTCACAGTACTGTGTTTTCTTCTGATAGGTCTGGATTTACCGTTATAATAACGGTTATTAACTCGACCAATTGCTGCGGTGCTATCACAATGAATCAATATAGGTGGAATCGGTTTTTCCCAACAAGAGATTTCATTTAACAAATCTCTTAACCAATTTGCTTCTTCACTAGCTGTAGCTAAAGCAATAAGCTCAGCCTCCATTGTTGAATTAGCAATAATGGTTTGTTTTTTCGATTTCCAACTTATAGCACCACCTCCCAATGTAAATAAGTAACCAGTGGTTGATAATGAATCACCTGACAAGGTATTCCAATCGGCATCACTGTAACCTTCAAGTACTGCAGGATACTTATTATAAAACAAGCCATATTTTATGGTACCAGATAAATATTTCATAATACGCTCAATGGCTAGCCAGTGATCACTGCCAGGCTTGCTAGTAAACCTGCTAAGTACTCCAACTGCATATGCAATGTCAGGTCTAGTACAGTCAGTCGCATAACGCAAGCTACCAATCATACTAGCATATTCCTTTTGATTAATTACATCCTCATCATTTTCAACAGGAAATAAACGCACATGAGGATCAAAAGGAGTAAGAACATGCTTGCAGTTATAAAAATTATATTTTCTCAAAATTTTCTCAACATAATGCGACTGATCAAGAAATATACCATCACAGGTTTTGGTAATTTTCATTCCCAAAATATAATTAGCCTCACCAAGATCTTTCATATCAAAATGGCTACTAAGCATATTTTTAGTTTCCACGATGATATGCAAATTAGAGCCAAATATAAGTAAATCATCCACATAGAGGCTAATAATGACATGTGAATTCTCTTCAGATTTATAGTAAATGCATTTATCACATTCATTCGTTTTATAGCCATTCTCAATCATGCAGGAATCAAATTTCTCATGCCACTGTTTAGGGGCCTGTTTTAAGCCATATAGGGATTTAACTAGCTTGCACACTTTGCTTTCTTGACCGGGTTCCACAAAACCCTCAGGTTGATCCATATAGATTTCTTCACCCAGGTCTCCATTTAAAAAGGCTGTTTTAACATCCATTTGATGAATTTTTAGATCATGAATTGCAGCCACTGCAATTAATAATCTAATGGATGTAACTCTAGTAACCGGAGAAAATGTATCAAAAAAGTCAAGATCTGCTTGTTGTTTAAAACCTTTTGCAACAAGCCTTGCTTTATATTTATCAATAGTTCCATCCGGTTTAAGTTTTTTTCTCAAAACCCATTTACAGCCAATAGTTTTACAACCTGGTGGTAAATCTACTAATACCCAAGTTTTATTGGATAATAATGATTCCATCTCATCATTTACAGCCTCGTTCCAAAAAACAGAGTCAGGAGATGCCAAAGCTTCTTGTAAAGTTAATGGAGTTTCCTCCACATTAAAAACATGATAATCAGGGCCAAAATCTTTTTCTAATCTGGCTCTTTTACTCCTTCTAGGTTCAAAAACTACAGTATCTTGGTTTTGTAAAAGAGGAGTAGAGGAACCGGTTTCAGATAAAATATTTTCTTGATAATTTTGACCCCCACCATTTTTAGATTTAAAAGGAAATTTTTCTTCATGAAAAATTGCATCACCTGATTCAAAAATTATTTTGTTTTCAATATCAAAAAATCTATAGGCTGTACTATTTGTTGCATATCCAAGAAAAGCACAAGTGGCAGCTTTCACACCTAATTTAGGTCTTTTAGGGTCCACAAGTCTAACAAAAGCTAGACAACCCCAAACCCTCAAATATCTCAAATTTGGCTTATGCCCTTTCCACAACTCAAAAGGTGTAACTTTTGTTTTTTTATGTGGCACTCTATTCATAACATAACATGCAGTTAAAATTGCTTCTCCCCACAAATTTGAAGGAGCACCTGCTTCAATTAGCATAGCATTTGTTAAATCAGTTAAAGTTCTATTTTTCCTTTCTGCTACACCATTAGATGCAGGTGAATATGGTGGAGTAGTTTCATGGATTATTCCCAAAGACTGAGCAAACGAGTTGAATCCAAAAGATTCATACTCCCGGCCTCTATCACTTCTATATCTTTTAATCTTTTTACCGAATTGATTTTCAACTTCAAGAAGGAATTCTTTAAATTTTTCAAAAGCATCACTTTTATTTTTCAACAAGTATACATAAGTGTATTTTGAAAAATCATCAATAAAAGTGATAAAATATCTATTTCCACCACGTGTTAAAATTCCTTCAAATTCACATAAATCAGTGTGAATTAATTCTAACAATTCAGTATTTCTCACCACACTTTTATGAGGCCTTTTAGTTATTTTTGCTTGACTGCAAACTTCACATTTCTCAAACTTATTTGTTAGTCTGGGAATTAATCCTAAACTACTCATGACTCCCACATATCGGCTATTAATATGACACAGACGAGCATGCCAAAAATTCATAGAAGACAGCATGTAAACAGAAACATGTGCTTTCTTATTCTCAACATTTAATTTAAACATTCCATCACAGGCATACCCTTTCCCCACAAATATGCCTTTTTTAGTGATTACATATTGGTCAGATTCAATAGTCTGCTTGAAACCAGCTTTGTTGAGCAAATAACTTGACATCAAATTTTTCCTCATGGACGGTGTGTACAACACATCTTTTAAAACAAGCACACGTCCAGAGGTAAAATTCAGCTCAACATCCCCACACCCGAGCACCTTGGTTAAACTGGAGTCACCAAGCATAACAGTCATCTCCTCATTAAAAGGAGTGAAATCTTTGAACCAATCTTTATCATAGCAGACATGCCTATTGGCACCAGAGTCTGCCCACCACCCTTCCACAGATTGAACCATAAAAATATCTGTAATCATAGCCACAAATGGTTCCTCGGTAACATTAGCCTGTGGTCGAGACTGTTGTTTCCGAAATTTGCAAGTTCGAGCAATATGCCCACTTTTGCCACACACAAAACATGTCACATTTGTCAGATCTTGTGAAGGGGGTTCTTGGTTCCATTTCTTTTGCCTCGGGTAATTTTTATTTTGTGGCCTTCCAGTATTTTTCCAAATTTTCTTAACTGGCTTCAAGTGACTATTTTTATGAAATCGACCTTTAGGTAAAGTATTTCCAGAAGTTAAATTTACCTTTGCAGTGGAATGCTCTTGTGTCATAAGCACATCTTGTCCTCGTGCTTCCTCCTCCACCCGAATCCGTGTGATTAGAGTCTCCAAGGATGTCTCTTTTTGCTTGTGGCGCATTGACTTCTGGAACTCCCTCCAAGATGATGGAAGTTTGTCAACAATACCTGCTACAACAAGATTGTCTCCAATTTTGATGCCTTCAGATCTAACTTCAGCTACTAACATCTGAAAATCTTGAACTTGCTCCACCACTGATTTTCCATCTATCATCTGATAGCGGAAAAAACGGCTTGCAGCATATTTTTTAGCGCCTGCCTCTTCAGTGTCATATTTGTTCTGCAAGGCTTTCCAAATTTTCTTGGCAGTGGTGTAAGTAGTATCATAATAATCATAAAATTGATCTGAAAGACAATTCAAAAGATAGTATCGACATTTATACTCATCTGTGTTGTATTTCTCGATTTTTTCAAGATGAGCAGCATACTCCTCGTCGGTCATCTCTTCAGTGGGGACTTTGTTTGGATTTTTCTCGGTCAGGATATAGGCCACCTTGAGGAGACTGAGGTAGAAAAGCACCTTGCCTTTCCATCTCTTGAAATGAGCTCCCTTGAACCGGAAGGGCTTGTTGAGATCGCCGGTATTCTCGTTGGGCTTCTCCAGTACTGGCTCCATGGATTTTTGCTATTTGAATCTCCTTAAAATTGTTGGTGATAATTACAAATAAAACACTAGAAAATAAGAATAATAAAAATTACAATAACTATTGTAAGGGCTGAGGCGCGGGAAATTCGCTCTCTTTAAGGAGATTCAAGCCCTCTGCGGTTAGGCAAAGCCTCACACCGGTGCAGCAGAAAAAACCTTGACTTGTCCCCCCAGGATACAACAGCCCGACTAAGTCGTATGGTTAACCAATACTGCACAATTGGTTGAACCCAAAGCTTTATCACATACACCCTTTTTTATTTGCCTGATAATCTCACACAAGACATAATAAAAGCAACCAAAACTTCTTCTTATATTTCTCAAGATAGGACATAGCTCAATATATTTAGGAGAAAAAGCTAGGAGGGTCTTCTTGGTGGATAAGAAAAGGAAGACTTGGAAGACTTGAAAGGATAAGACTTGGCGAAGACTTATCTTGGAAGACTAGGAAGACTGGATGTGGATAAGAATGGGGAGACTGGACCAAGACTTGACAAAGACTTGAATGGTAAGTAAACTGGTAGAAAAGAAAAGAAAACCAACCTATGACACATTATAATATTAAAATACCTGCTAACAAAAACCAACCTATGACACATTATAATATTAAAATACCTGCTAACACTACGATAATTGAATGAACAAGAACATCCAATGTATCCTCCAATTGATTGCTGAAAAACAATAGCAAGACAAGAAATTTAAGAGTCCAAGTTAATTTCCTTACTAAGATTTTCTTTTTCTTTCCTATGATTTATGAACAATCAACAAGGACATATTATATTTATCAACAAGAGATAATTCACCTTCAAAATTATTGCCTGAACCTAGCATTTCACCACATACAACCCCATAAACATCATCTAACTCTAACGAATGTTTTTTTTTACTCCGCAAGTTTGTACGTGTTTCCTTTGCCTTTTGTCCTCCTTCATTAGTTGCAGCCAATATACTTCCTTCTATATGTGGCTTATCGGCAGTGAAACGTGTCATGGTAAAGGAGTCCTCCAATATGTCAAAAATTTCCACATATTGAGCTGTAATTATTTCATCTGCATTGAACCCAAAGGATGCTCTGTAAGCTTCTATTTCCTCCGCATCTTGCTTGCAGGTCTTATTCCGCCTGTTATGATGCTCATTGCCACCATTAGAGTAAACATCCGATTCCCTAGAAACACTTAATGGGGGCAATGGATTCTCGTCCAGATAGAATTGTGCAAATGTAACAGGGCAGAAGAAATTTGAACCTTGAGACAACTTAGAGGCACTAACTGTTTCAAGCTTTGTAAACCTGCCTGATTCAGACTTGGGAGGGTATTTGGTGTCATGAGAAGAAATTGAAGGGTTCCATTGAGTGGGGAACTCACGTTCAGGGAAAGATGACAATAAACAGCCACCTAGGGTCCTTGAAACAGGTGATAGGAGACTACTGGCAGTGGCGGGACAACCAGGATGAAGGGAATATGTTGCTTGAAGATCATTTGCAGTGATGTAATTGGTCTTTTCAAGATCTTTATTAAGATCCATAGATGATGAAAGGAACTGAGCAAAAGGCACATCTGGAGAAGAGGGAGTAGTTAGGTGAACCAACTCTGGCGGTCGTGTGAGAGGAGCAGTAGATGGTTCAGTTGTGAAGGATGAGAAAACAGGAGGAGAAACTAGTTACGTCTCATGGGAATATGGCCGTGGTAATCATTGTGGACTAAGGACCCCCAGATGAGTTGGCAGACAATGAAAGGAAAGAGCTGGGTGACTGGGCTGTTGAAGGAAGTGTAGAAATTGAGAAAGATGCAGGTGAGGATGGCGGAGCTAGAAGAGAAGGCACTTGTGTTGTAGTCTAGTTAGTCAACCCAACATTTTGAGATCCATTTGGTGCATTTGCCAATTAATTGGGCTCTGGAATATGAGATGCAGGTACAATACGTTTTGCACCTTTTTGTGAGCCAAAACAAGATGTTGGTGATAATTACAAATAAAACACCAGAAAATAAGAATAATAAAAATTACAATAACTATTGTAAGGGCTGAGGCGCGGGAAATTCGCTTTCTTTAAGGAGATTCAAGCCCTCTGCGATTAGGCAAAGCCTCACACCGGTACAGCAGAAAAAACCTTGACTTGTTCCCCCCCAGGATACAACAGCCCAACTAAGTCGTATGGTTAACCAATACTGCACAATTGGTTGAACCCAAAGCTTTGTCACATACACTCTTTTTTATTTGCCTGATAATCTCACACAAGACATAATAAAAGCAACCAAAACTTCTTCTCGTATTTCTCAAGATAGGACATAGCTCAATATATATAGGAGAAAAAGCTAGGAGGGTCTTCCTTGGTGGATAAGAAACGGAAGACTTGAAAGGATAAGACTTGGCGAAGACTTATCTTTGAAGACTAGGAAGACTTGATGTGGATAAGAATGGGGAGACTTGACCAAGACTTGGCAAAGACTTGAATGGTAAGTAAACTTGGTAGAAAAGAAAAGAAAACCAAACTATGACACATTATAATATTAAAATACCTGCTAACACAAGACAATCTATCCCAACATCCCCCTGCCTCTTCTGCTGTTAATACAGGGTAACATTAGAAATTTGAATACAGATTGCCCAACCAAAAGTAAACGTTGAAGAAGAAAAAAGTTGTAGCGCAGAAAGTTAGAAAATGAATGACAAATTAAGCTGAACAAAAAGGGTACTTCACATGCAATCAATCTCCCAACAAATCCTTATTTCCAGGAATACTAATTTGCACTAATTAACTGAAACATCTCTAAAATATGTTTTCAAAAACCCAAAATTGCAATTGCTTCACTCAGCAACAGACATTGTGTAATATTTTGTAAAACATGTATCTAGGTGGTTTATTTCTACAATCAGAACTTAAGCAATCGGAGTAGCCCAGATTTGTTGGATTGGATCTGACAATTAACAGATCGGATCCACATAGGAGGAATTCAAGATCCATCATAGAAGGGATTTGATTGGACACTGAATTTCACGGGGTGGACGATGATCACCACAAATCCTGCGTGAACCTAAACAAGTTTAGGCCTTGTAGGCACATGAACAAACAAATGCCTTTGAAAATATTGAAGAAGAGAAAATAGATCCATTGAAGTTTTAGAAAATGGTATAAACAAACTGTAAGAAAAAGCAAGTTATAACCATTTATGGTCATGGTCCTGTGAAAATGGTACACTTCACATTGTAGCCATTCTTTCCCCATTTTTTCTCGAGTGCTAATGTCCATTGCAGTGGAATTAACAATATCAACATCCAATGGAATATTAGGTAATTGCCGAAATGGAGAAATTCTTGCACCTATCTAATAATTAGTATCATGCATGGTTATCAAAATCGTTCCTACGATCCTAAATAGCCAAAACAAACCAAATCGTTATAGAATTGGTATCATTGCAGGATTGCAAGTAAAATCGTGTTGGATCGTAGGTAGGATTGTTGGGTTGGTAATTTTTCACCTTATTTTATATAAGAAGTAAAATCTTACGATTCTCAATCCAATCCTATGATTCAATCCACGAGACACTTTCATTGATCCCACGTAGAATCCTGATTTTAACGACCATGGTATTGTGTTATCAGCTTGGTTCTACATAATGGCCTGAGTCTGAAGGATGAATATTTACCTTGAATACAACAACCCCTTCACATGACAACAAGCAAATACCAAGATAGAGAGAGAAAGTTGCCTTAGATGGGCAGTGAAGGAACACATGAAGACATGTTTTAGATCTGTAAGAGGAGTTAACTTGAGCCCACTAAATTAATTAAGCCCAATAAGAAAGTCCAAGATTGGTGGGCCCGGATTGATTGCCATCAAACGGGCCGAATCGCTCCAAGCCTCGAAAGGGTTCGAATCCACGAACTTAGAGACTTACTTGGGCCCAGATTCGAAAGAGTATTGAGCAAACCTAGAGATCCGAGGCACTCAAGCTTCGAACAGATTCAATCGCAATCTAAAAGCCGCTCTATTGGTGAGTCCCAGAACATTTGCGGACTTGGAGCATTCTGGGATCGACCCACTAGAATCACGAGTGAGGTTAAAGCCCGAACAAAGGGCTTGAATCCCGAGGATAGTGGGTGGAGATAAATTCACCCACCGGTTGATTTTTCCTATCCCCGGGTCGAGGTGGCACGACCCCGGGGGGTCTATGAGACCCGAAAATATTAGTGGTAGGGGTCCTCGAGGACTACCTCGGCCTTTTGGGATGATTGGGGATTCATTGGTTAGGTGTGGCTAAGAAGAAAGGTTCGCTGAGAGGTTGATCTCCTCTTCCGGGTTTTCTTCATCTTCGGAGAGGTCACCTTCTCGGACAAGGTGCTTAGAGAGAATATTCCTCATATGCCTTGCACACGGGCTCCATTCCACATCATGAGGTGCCTATAAATAGTACCCACCCATAGCTTTACAAGGGATGGATTTTGGAGAGATAACTCTTGGAAAAGAACTAATTTCCCTTCTCCATTATCAACCTTGAGAGTGAAAGTGGGAGATCCATGGGAGAGCCTCGCCATTATTCTCTCTTTAACTACTTTGCCTTCTTCCTCACCCAATCTCTTATCTCTATCATCTCTTTGCTTTTGTGTTCTTAGTTGTGACTATTGAAGAATCTAAGCCTCTCATCATTTCTAGAGAATTCGAATTTTCTTCAAAGATCTTCAAAGATTTTCGAATTTTCCAACGACGTTCTTGAACCCTTTCATACATTTGGCGACTCCGCTAGGGAGGTGGATTGATTAATGGTCTCAACGAGATCTGGAACCCACACAACTCCAACAAGGATGGCGGGAGAAGATAAAGTTCACCAACAAGGATCCTCTAATGGTGGTGATGACAGGACCATGGCTCCAGATCAACCACTTTTACTCAAAGCCATTCAAGGACTTCAAAATACTCAGCAGGAGATTCTTACCACTCTTCAAAATCTCACTCACACCATGTTAGTGATGAGTTCTAATTTTGCACCGACACCAAACGAAAATCAAATTGGCGGTGGAGTTATCCCTGCCGGAGTGCAAAATCAAACCCAAGGAAAAGTAGGCCTCAGTCAGCCTGTGGCTTATGACAACACAACAACAGTAACACATGCTCAAACCATAGTAGGCAGCAACAGTTTGTCCACGCCCAGGCTCCATGGCGTGCCAAGCCAAGATCCAATGTTGGCTAGGGAAGGTTTTGGTGTAATGAATGGTGCTCCGGCGACTGTTGGTGTCCAGGCAAATATAAGGGGCATGATGGTGCAAAAGGGAGCTCTGCTCATACCTAATCTTGTTCTATCACTAGTAAATGTTACTCAAGTACCAAGCAGGCCTCCTTTGGTGCCGACAACAAATTTGCAAGCCTAACTCGGTATAGCTGCGCTATGTAGTGGACTTTATGGGCCTCAATTTAGTGTTTCATCACCAACTGGCTTGTCCATAGGCGCTGATGGCCAGTATCGTCAAGTGTCTTCACTAATGATGAATGCACAACACCAGAATGGCCAAGTCGCTCCTAGCTCAGTCTTCGTGTCACGCCCTAAACCCGCCCCTAAAAGTTTGGGCATGACCACTTGCGAAACAGACATAAAAACCGACATATGTAACATATGGGGCTTGAACGGAAGCACCTAATAACAGAAGTCTATTCCATTGAGCTACCACTAATATGCCAGGATCATAAACATCATATTAGGTTAATAAGACACAGAAAACATACATCTGAGCTTCAGTCACATACACGTACATACTTAGACCCAGCCCCACAATTGGGGGTATAACAAAACATTAGCGAAGAAGGGGATATATACATTCAACCATAGGCAGACAATCAAAGCATAAGCCAAAACCTAGCAAAACTTTACAAAATGTACGAGATTCATCTAAGTGCCTGGACACACTGAGGTTGACAAGAGAGAGACGAGCCTTAGGGATTAGGACTGGCCTCCCGGTTGATTACCTACAGCAACAGACAAAATACAAGGTGAGCGAATCTCAGTGAATAATAGTACTTAATTAATCAATGATTAACTTGAATGATAAAGCATATAACTGCAGAGGCATATGATTAACTACATCCTGTAATTATTTCCAGAATGTCCATAGGCCCAGTTTTTAACAGAATGGCTTTAAGCCCTTGAACAGAGTGGCATGGAGCCCTTAAACAGAGTGGCATGGAGCCCAGAATGCAGAACGGGCTCAGCCCTGTTCTTGCATGTATGAACCCAAGAGGTGTCTCGTACGGATTCTAGAGGTGACTCACACTGCCCTTAAACAGAGTGGCATGGAGCCCAGAATGCAGAACGGGCTCAGCCCTGTTCTTGCATGTATGAACCCAAGAGGTGTCTCGTACGGATTCTAGAGGTGACTTACACTGTAGCACTTAGTTCCATGCAGCACTTTGTTTCATACCAGAAAATACAGATTGGCCTCAGGCCTAACAGATCATACAGAATGGCCATAGGCCCAGATTGGCTTTAAGCCCAGTTCATGTATGTATGGACTCAAGAGGTGTCTTGCACGGATTCTAGAGGTGACTCGCATTGCAGCACTTAGTTCCGTACAACACTTTGTTCCGTACCAGAAATCAATAGGTCTTCAAGACCAAACAATTCATATCATGTCATAGTATAAATAGAACAAATAAACAGAACAGACTAACTCCAGATTCATGAGAATACCATCACATGATAGTGTACATAATTTACCCCATGGTTTATTACAAGTTAACATAGTTGTCTTGCGTATAACGGAATAATAACAATAACTATTAACAGAGGGCACATATATCCTTCCAGTACGCTTAATAAGAACAGAACAATTCACATTCTAGCGTGAATTACATAATGATGTTAGACTGTAGTATTCATATCATAGGTTTTGAACGACCTTGGGTCCATGTATGGCACAACAGAATAATCTTCGATTTACTAGTGGCAAAACAGAATGATCTTAGGTTCACACAAATTTCATCGTTCAAGGATGAACATAAGTTCCATTTATTTATTAAGAATCGACATAGTTTGCTTATAGATAACAGAGGGTTAATATTCGTTATTGACAGAACAAAATGATTCCAAATTCATACCAATGTAAGCAAATCTTTCAACGTTCACATAGGGTCACACCGATCTCCAACGGACATAAATGTTAGTGTAATCACTTATGAGGAACAGAACATTAGTAACAATAGTCATTAACGGTAAGTAAAATGTACACATGCCGTACTATTACGCACAGTGCCATAATGGAGCGCTTGACCCTCCCAGGTTATGACCTACACACATGCACAACTTATACATTAGTTCTTTTCTTTTCTTATTTCATTTCCTGCTTCATTTCACTTCGAATGAATTTACAGGCATCTTACGGACCTCAAATACAGATTTCAAAAATACCAGAGGATTAAGCACGTGAAACAGAGCAAACAAAATTTTGTAGCATGGGTCGCACGTGCGGCAAGGCTTCCCGCACCTGCGGCCATGACCCTCGCACGTGCGACGATTCTACACAGATTGCAGTTCGAAATTCCAGCAAAAGTCCAATTCTTGATAAATGTTTACAAGGCTTCTAATAGGTCCAAAATCATGTAAATAGAACTACAATTATATATCAATCTAAGTACAAATTGGATCTTTAATCTTTAAAATTCATAAACATAACTCAATTCTAACATGTTCCAACTTTCCCTCACAAACACACACACACATACACACACACACATATAACCATTATTCATATAGGTGAGTTCCAACTTGATGATTGAAAAAGTAAGATGTAGTTCCCCATTAGATGGTTCAAATTGAGTCAAAATAATTAAAGGAGAAGATTATCATGCCAATTATCCAACATACAATTACAAGATCTCCAATACATCCTTAGGTCTCACAACATCAAAGAATTCCTACTCTAAATCAAGAAAAGGAAGTGAAATTAGGTAGTTTTGACTTACCTTGAGCTTCAATTCTCAGATAACCCCTCAGTTTTTCTCAATTTCCTCTCATGTTAGACTTCTCCTCTTTCTCTAAAACCCTCCTCTTCTAAGTTCTTTCTCAGGACATATTTTGATTTAATACAAGAGTTCTAAGTCAAATGTTCAAAGGGCACACATATTTATATAAAATTGAATAGGACAAAACTTAATCAATTTAATCATTCCAAATTGACATTTCACAAAAATGCTTATTATGACTTAAAAATTATGCTAGTCACAAATATAGAATCAATTTTAGATTATCAAGCCTCTAAGGCCTCAATTTCAGGTCCAAACATTTTTTTTTTATAATTGTAACAGATGCTCTTCTTACTAAACAGATATAGATCTTAAATCACAAGATCCATTAGCTTAAACTTAATTTCACATGATATTTCACATTAAGCATTTAAATGCACAGAATAAGAGACTGAAAGTATACCAGAAACATATGCGAGGGTTGGGTTATTACACTTTGGGTCTATTAGCCAAGTTCTGGGATTACCACTATCAAACTCTCTCCCTCAACAGTTTCTCACTCTTGTCGATGTGCAAGCTATGTTCGATCTCGAACGAGGCAAGAGGACTTTACCCTCTTTGCTAGACCTGGATGTCAAGCCACCATACCCTATTGAGATGCTGAGCTATCCATACCCTGAGGGGTATATAGTGCCGAGGTTTATCAAATTCGATGGCAAACAAGGAAATGCTCGAGAACATGTTGTGCGGTTCATTGAGACTCTAAGCATTCATGGTTCAAACCACGTCCTTCAGTTAAGAGAGTTCTCTAAGTCCCTTACTGATCGAGCATATAGTTGGTATGTTAATTTGGCCCCAAACTCTATCTGAAGTTGGGAGGAAATGGTCAACGAATTTCACTCCAAGTTCTTTCAAGTGGCGGAGAAGGTGACCATACTTACATTGTGTAAGGAAAAGTAATGAGAAAGTGAGGACATCCTTGATTATGTCAAAAGGTTTCAAAACAAGGTGGTGGATTGTCATGAAGCTGTGGAGGAGAGTTATTTGGTTCAAATTTGTCTAGAGAGGGCATTGAACAGGTACAAATTGTTTTTGGTTAATCACAAGCTACCCACCTTCTCAGTTCTAATAGAAGTAGCTCGGAACATTAGCACTCCTCAGGCTTAGGAGTCTGGATTTAAGGCCAGTGACAAGACTAGCTTCAAATCGTCTCATGGACCTATTGCTGCTACTGCCTCTGCCCCAGACACCTGGAAGTCACAATGAGGGGGTCATAGAGGCCAGAAGAGGAAGCAATATAGTAGTGAAAAGGGCAATGTTTCTTATCCATGTGGAATCGAGGAGGTAAAAGCTCTAGTTAAGGAATGGGTGCCTGATGGAGGGCTAAAATTGCCTTATGTCGAGGAAATTCCATCAAAGAAGGACCGCGAGGGCTCGAGTTTTGCGTCTATCATCGCACATTGAAACATCCGACAGAGAAGTGTTGGACTCTCAGGAAAATCTTCAGAGATAAAGTCGAGGCAGACGAATTAAGGTTCAAAAAGCAAGGGACTCAGTACCGAGACAATGGCAAGAATGTTGCTATGATAGCATATGAAGGCCCAATGATTGAGGCTATCACCAATCTCGATGATGATGATTGTTATTTGGACGACACTTTCGAGCTCGAGGGTGAACAAGTTTATTAAAGAAGTGCTCTTGATCCAGAGGGTAGAGCCTTTAGGGCTCATGTTGAAGGTCCCTCGATCCAAAAAAAGGAGAAGAATACTATGGAAGAGGAGGACACCATGTTTATGTGGCATCTTATTTTGAAGAGACCGAGAAGATGGTTAACTACGAGCCTCCAAGAGTGGAGAAAGATCCAGATCACTATGCCAAAACCCTGCAAGATTGTGTAAAGTTCAAGTTATTCTTCAACCAGCTTGGACTTTCTAGGGAGGTAAGAACAAAAATCACCAAGGCTATCATCAATATAGCCGAGGCACACCATGAGGAATGCATGTCGATTGAGGGATCTATCTCGAGAAAGGCAAAAGAGCAATCTAGTGCCATTACTTTCTCCAAGACTGATCAGAAGTATCCTTTTCTCATAACCGCCTGCTTTATGTGACTGCTTTTAGTAACGGGGTTGAGTTCAAAAGGGCCTTTCTAGACAATGGAGCCTCTATCAACATTATGACTAGCCCTACTCTAGAGAAGGCCAGAATCTCTGAAGAGCGCATTGTGAAGCAGCCGATAGTCATTACTAGCTTCGGTGGAGAAAGGAGAGTTACTATAGGATGTGTAACAGTTGATTTAGCCGTCAGAGAGATTCGCTTGGCCACCAAGTTCCATATTATCGATTCCGAGGCAAATTATCACATCATTCTAGGGAGGACCTGGATGCATAGATATGGGGCTGTATCGTCGAGTTATCATCAGTGTGTTAAGGCTAAATGGGGAAAGAAGACGGTGACAATTTAGGCTACAGAAAGGCCTTTCGAGACCTATGAAGCTCATTATTCTGATGCCATCTACTTTATCGAATTGTTTGTCGAAGAAAATCCCATCACTTCTAAGCCTCAGGGGGTCAAAATTCCTCGTTGGGAGGATATCAAAGATGACATGGAGCCAAAGGCAGAATCAAGTAAGTGGATGACGTCTCGACCAGAAAGTTCGCCTATTCCTCGGAAGGTGATGAAAGTCCGAGAAGGGGGCAAGATGGTGTACTATTTGTGAAGGTGCGGGGAGTCTGTTTCTTTAGCCACCGACTTTGAGTCAAAAGAAGAGCCTCCTGACATTGACATAGTAATAAAGCTTGAAGTGGCTCCATAATGCATGCAAGATGGGCCGAAGCCTCAGCCCGAACAATTTATTGAAGTAGATCTGAGTGATGGACAAGATGCTAGAAGGCCAATAATCATAAGTTTGAGCCTTAGCCCAGAAAAACTGGAGCAGTTGTTAAAATTGATAAGCTGGTACTTAGATGTGTTTGCTTGGTCATATAAAGAAATGCCCGAACTAGATCCTTACCTAGTCTCCCATTATCTTGATGTGTTCCCAAACTCCAAACCAATCAAGCTAGCTGCTTGAAAATATCATCCAGATTTCGAAGAGAAAATTAAGGAGGAGATTGAAAAACTTCAATAGGCAGGTTTCATCCGGCCAATACAGTACCCCATGTGGTTGGCAAACATAGTGCCAGTGAAGAAGAAGAATGGTCAAATCAGAGTATGTGTAGACTTTCGAGATTTAAACAAATCTTGCCCGAATGATGACTTCCCTTTACCTCACATTAACACTCTCATGGATGCCATCTCAGGACACTAGATGTTCTCATTCATGGATGGATTCAGCAGATACAATCAGATTAAGATGATCGAAGAGGACGCATAAAAGATTGCTTTTAGAACACCTCTCGGAAACTTCTTCTGTACAGTCATGTCTTTCGGACTCAAGAATGCCGGAGCAACTTACCAAAGCTATGACTGCAATCTTTCATGACATGATCCATCATGAGGTGGAAGATTATGTTGATGATCTAGTGGTGAAATCCAAGAAAGAAGAGGACCATCTCCGAGACCTTGAGAAAGTATTCAAGAGTTGTCAGAAATTCAAAATGAAGATGAATCCTCTCAAATGTGCTTTTGGGGTGACAGCTGGGAAGTTTCTCGAGTTTCTTGTACATAGGAATGGTATCGAGGCAGATGAAGACAAGGTCAAATCTATCAGAGCAACGCCTCCCCTGCATTCTCTAAAGGAGTTAAAGAAGTTCCTCGGGAAGGTGTCTTATATTCGGAGGTTTATCCTAGCACTTGCAGAGATCTCTGTCCCCCTTCAGCTCTTTGTTAAAGGGAGATGCCAAGTTTGAGTGGAACCAAGAGCACCAAAAGGCCTTCGAGAGAATCAAGGCAGCCTTGACCTCGCCTCAAACTATGAGGTCCTGCAGCTCGAGGTGCCTCTAATGTTGTACCTAACTTCAACCCCCAAGTCCATAGGGGCATTATTGGTCCAAGATATATATGGAGTAGAATGCTCGGTGTATTACATCAGCCGGAAGATTCAAGGAGCAGAAATCCGATATATTCCGGTAGAGAGACATTGTTTAGCTTTGGTATTTATTGCCCAAAAGCTCAGACATTACTTCTTAGCACATCCGATTCAGATTGTTTCTAGAAGTGATCCAATTTGATACTTCCTTAGCAAGCCTGCTCTAACCGAGAAGGTGGCAAGATGGTTGTTAGCACTGGGTGAATTCGAGATCATATGTGTAGCTTCCAAGGCGATCAAAAGCCAAGCCTTAGCTGATCTCCTTGCCCAATTTCCAAGTGGTGACTATGAACCAGTGAATGAAGAATTAAGAGGAGAAGTGCATGAAGCTATGGTTTTTGAGGAAAGCTTTTGGACATTGAGCTTTGACGGAGCAGCAGCCGGAGGGAAAGGTGGAACCAGGATAGTCCTTATAAGCAAAAGTGGGGAAAAATTATATTTGTCTTATAAACTAGACTTCCATTGTTCGAATAATGAAGCCGAGTATGAGGCTCGTATTTTAGGCTTGATAGCAGCTGAGAAGCATAGTATCAAGAAGATTCGGATTTGGGGGGACTCGAAGTTGATAGTGAAGCAAGTTTCAGGATAGTTTGTCTTAAAGGAGCCTACCTTGGCCACATATCGAACAACAGTCCAAAGGCTTCTTGACAAATTTCAGAAGGTCGAAATAGAGCATGTGCCTCGCTCTGACAACAAGTTTTCAGATGCCCTCGTAATGCTAGGGGCAAGAGTTGACATTCCAGAGGAGCAGGCGACAATTTTTATCAAGAAGAGAACAGAGCCCTCAGTAATACCCGAGAACAAAGACCTTCCAAAGGACTGGAGAGAAGAAGTCCTTGAACAACTCAGAAGCAAAGTCGAAAAATTGACTATGGCCAAGCTTGCTCAATTCCTAATCATCCAAGGTGAACTTTACTTCTGAGGAAATACCGGATTCCTAGCCCGGTGTGTCGGCCAACAAGAAGCAAGCCTCTGACTACAACAAATTCATGAAAAATCCTGCAGGGACGGGGATATTAGTCTATACAGAAGAATCCAAATACAAGGCTACTATTGGCTTGAGATGGAGAAGGCCTCGAATCAACTACATAAAGAATGCCCCAAATGTCAGTCATATATCTAGGAGGATGAGAGTTGCTTTGAAATTGATATCCCCGATTGGAGACAAGTCTACATTGACTATCTTAAGGAGGGGACATTACCAGAGAACCCGAGAGACATTGCACACCTCAAGAGGAGAGCGAGATGTACTTTCTTAATCAGAACAAGCTTTACAGAATAAGCATTGAGGGCACTCCCCTAAGGTGTCTTTCCAAGGAGGAGTCTAATTTAGTCCTCGGAAGAGCCCATGAAATTGAGCATCAAGGAGGGGCTCGGTTGTTCAAGCAACTAATACACCTTGGGTATTATTAGCCGACCATAGAGTCAGATACCTCCCATCACGTGAAAAGCTGCCAGACTTGTTAGAAGCATGGAAACTTAATCCATGCGCCGGCCATAGATCTATATAGCATCCGAACGCCATGGCCATTTCATACCTGGGCTTTTGACCTTATAGGGCCTATCTCTTCACCATCCAAAGGATATAAATGGATCCTTGCAGCCACGAGTTGAGCACAAAATGGGTCGAGGCAAATCCCTTTTAAGAATACTACCAGGCCCGCAGTTGCAAACTTTATCAAGGAAAATATCATTTGCAGGTTCGGAGTATCGAACACCATCCTTTCGAACAATGGCACACCCTTCATAAACAAGCATGTGAAGAGCCTCCTAGAGACTTACCAAGTGAGGCATCAAAAATCCACACCCTATTACCTGAAAGGGAACGGGCAAGCGGAGGCCACGAATAAGACCCTAATAAGAATTCTGAGTAAGATGATGGATGAATTCGGTGGGACTTGGTTTGAACAGTTGATAGTAGCCTTATGGGCATATCGCACCTCAAAGAAAAAGCCAACTTAAGTAACTCCTTATTTCCTTGTGTATGGGTCTGAGGCAGTGTTACCTATAGAGTTGGAGACACCATCTGCTTGGATGGCTCTTGCCTCAGGAATGGTACTTGAGCCTCGAACCACCAGATTGGAGGCATTAGAGGAAAAGTAAGATTGAGCCGCAAAAGTCATGGAAAGGTATCATGAGTCCATCGCCTGAGCCTATAATCAGACTATGGTGCCAAGAAAGTTCGAAGAGGGTGATCTAGTATGGAAGATTGTAGACCCAATCATGCGAAGACAACCCCTAATCAAGTTTTCTCCAAAATGGGAAGGGCCCTACAGGGTGGTTCAAACAAGCTCAAGCGGGTACTACAGGCTCGTAAGGATTGAAGATGGCTTCCGAACAGGCCCGCTCAATGCAAAGTTCATCAAGAATTACTATCCATAAATACACTCATCTATGTTAAATCTTGTTTTGATTCTTCTTACTTTATCTAAAAGTTGTATTTCCCTTATGTTATGAAGAAGCTGATTTCCTTTATGATGTATGTCTGTCCATTACTTGTGATGAATATTTTATACTTTTGTCAAGAAAGTTAAAGAATTAATGAGAATATTTCAGCTTTTATGAACATGTACATGTAATTGTTATTTCCATTATATCATTCGAGATAAATGTTTTTATCAAATAGAATGAGAAAATAGTGAGAAAATCTCCACAAACAAAACCTTTGTCATTCTATTGCATTGTCCTAGATAAAACATTTTTATCGAAAGGGGCCAGAAAGTAATGCAAAAAAACAACTCAATCTTCTCTAAAAACACCCTCAAAGAAGTTGCCCGTCACATCTACATCCCGAGGACAAGCAGTAGAGTGTGCCTCTAAAGCCTCCAAGGCTCGAGAATAGCCCGACTCAAGTTCACGAAGTGTTGCCTTTGTCTCATCTATAGAGGTCCGATAAGAGGCGAGCACAGACAAAACTTTTACCCGTCAACTGGCGTTCGAGGCTATGTCCGGCATTTCCGAAGCCAAGATAGATCCACTTGATGACACTCCATATCAGAGATCCCCTGATATGCAGTCTCAATTACTTTCCCATTAAGGTCACATAGCCGTTGCCTATCCAAGCTATATAGGATAGTGGCAAAAGACTCAAGTAAAGCAGTCTGAATAAGCAGACATGGCAAGCAAAGGAAGCAAAGGTCGCAAGGTAACTTGAATGCACAAGCTGTAGAAATGATGCAAACTCAGGAGCTACCTAATAGTGGAGAAATGGTACTTTGCTAGAAGCCGGAGGAGAAACTAGGGCCGAAAAGGTATTAGTCTCAGGAAACTCCCCAATTTCTATCGGGTTAGATGAACCACCCGGATGGGTAACTTTCGGGAGAAGTCTCGAGCCTGAGCATACGGGCCGATAAGGAGAAAGGCCAAAAGCATCACTATCAAAGTGGAAATCACTAAGATTTAGATCCAAAACATTCGAAGGCACTTGCGATGAAGAGCCTCTAGCAGTCGTTTCAAAGGTAGGTGTATCCCCTCGAGAAGGAGAGCCATGAGGAGTCACAAAGAGAGTCAGAGCAGAGTCTGAGACAGGTGAAGACAGGACCCCAGCAGCGGCTAACACTGAAGAAAAGACAGGCAAGTCTTATTAGGGGCAGGGAGCAGTAAAGCCATTTGAGTAAAAATTTCTCACAAATAGAAGTATATGACAAACTTCAGAAAAGAAGATTACCTGAGGCAGAATCATTGTGCAAAGCCGGGGCAACTGAAGGGCTCCTAGCATCAACAAAGTCACTGGGCCGTACATGGGGCACCTGATCGATTTCAATGTCTAATAGAACAATAGCAGTCATCCCTGAAGAAGGAATGAAGGCAGGAGGATGAGAATCACCATAAGTGCCAGAGTGAGTCTCAGAGACTTCTAGCACATCCACCTCCACACTACTCTTAGAGGCGCACCTCATTTCTATGCCGCCTTTGGAGGTGTGTCCCTCAGCACCACCAGAAGCACACCTCATCTCTATATTGCCTCCAGAAGCATGTCTTGTGGCATCAATCCCTATGGCACCAGTTCCTTCAACAATCTCAGCACCAGAGCCATGGTTCTTAATAATCTCAACATCAGAACAGTGAGCCCCGATAACCTCATCGCTAAGATGGCGCTCCTCCCCTGGAACTGAGCGAGGAGGGAAATATTGACCAATGGGGAGGCATCCTCAGTCACAATAAGACGGTGATGACGCACACGCGGGACCAGGTCACAAAAGTGATCGGAAGACTCAGCCTCATCATCATCTTCTATAGCTGCTATACGAGGGGTGCGCATCTTCATGAGTCTTGCAGACAAAGAGAGAGTGTCATCCAGGTCTGAGTCCGTCCTGGTAAGGGCAGCATGGCCAATAGCTACAGTATCGAGAATGTCAGCAATCGCAGGATCAAAAGATAGAGTAGGGTCCTGCACAACAGGGAAAGTAAAGAGTGTTCATTTAAGAAGGTACAGTCACAAGAAGGAAAGTAACTTCAAATAAAAAAAAACTAAGATGTCCGGTACCTAATAGAGCCTTTTGGAAAGGCGAGGAATAGAAGGACTGGCATCAAAAGCCTGCTTGTGGGCCATCTTCTTGAGGCGGGTCGTCCGAGGACCAAAAACCTTATTTAGAGGGACTGGCTCTGGGGCAACAATGGCCAAGCTAGAAGTAGATGTCCGAGCTGGAGGGTCATTGGGACCAGATGAAGCGAAGAAGCTCTCATATATATGATCAGATTTTCGACTCTCAGGCAGTCGAAGAGAGGAGTCCTTAGAAATCAGTAGAGGCAGACATATAGTCAGTTTACTCTGAATAAATTCAATAAATACATTAATGTTCTTCGCCAATATCTCCTAAAAGAGGGGGTGAAACCCTCTACTCGGCTCAAACCCGACATCGTCAAAGAGCCAGATACAGGAAGCATGGTGTGTACAAGTTTGCGAGTAAAGCACCCATAGCTTTCTGAAAAAGACAATAAAGGAGGTGCTGGCCCTGGGGCACACTGGTCAAACCCAAATCGGCATGCTACTCTATCAGGTCTATAGATGGTACTATCAAGGCTTCCTCATGCCATACTGGTAGCGAATTGGGACGAACCATTATCAACATATTAACAAGGTGCGTAGAAATGCCCTTTGGCAGGCAAAAAGATACTAGGCGGGGAGGAGCCATAATAGATAAGTGGCATCACCACACCCACTGGTGGGTACACATAGGGGCGTGCCACAAAGCGCTGAGGATTATCTACCAAAGTATTCAGCGATAGGGTGAAAATTACATGTGACCAGCATACGATCAACGGCTGACAAGTCTTTGCTTTCTCAAATGTACGAGACCTGTTATTACTGAACACGAGGATACCCTCTTTATCCACTATCTTCCAAGAACTTCTGCCTCGAATATTGTCACGACCCAAACCCGCCCCTAAAAGTTTGGTCCATGACCGGCCTGTACATAGGCCTCAAAACAAAATAATATTTAACCATATATAGGGCCTTAGGTGGAAGCAATATCAATAAAAGACAACATTCATTGAGCTTGTGCATACATGATGGTTTAATTGGATTTAAGCATTTAAATACATTCCAAATATACATATACAACCACAAAATTTATATAGATCTCACACACACTCACATAAGACTTACTAATTTATATGACTCCCAACAATAAATTAAGGCCTCCACGTGGAGACATACTCCAAGTGTCTTGGCAGACAGACGAACCTTGGTACAACTCTAGTGTCAATCCCTGATGACCCACCTATAGAAAAATACATAAAACAGAATGAGCAAAGCTCAGTGAATAAGAGCACTCAAACAATTAAATGATTAAACTTGAGTTGTAATATTTATAACGTATATAAGTGCAAAGGTCATATATTTACTCTTGTCTTGTAAACATTTTCAGAACGGCCTTGGCCCCAGTCTTTAAACAGAATGGCTTTAAGCCCTTGAACCGAGTGGCATTAAGCCCTTAAACAGAATGGCAATCAGCCCTTAAACAGATCGGCATTAAGCCCTCTTCATACATGTATGAACTCAAGAGGTGGCTCGCATTGCAGCACTTAGTTCCGTGCAGCACTTTGTTTCATACTAACAGATCATACAGAATAGCCATAGGCCCAGATGTCACAGATTGGCCATAGGCCTCACAACTTTCTCAAAACGGCCATAGGCCTCATAACTTTCACAGAACGGCCATAGGCCTTAGTTCACATATGTATGGACTCAAAAGGTGGCTCGTACGAATTCTAGAGGTGGCTCGCATTGCAGCACTTAGTTCCGTACAACACTTTGTTTCATACCAGAAATCAATTATATCATGTTATAGCATAAACGAAACGGATAAACAAAACAGAATAATCCCAGACTCATAGGAATACCGTTCACAATAGTGCACATAAATTTCCCCATGGTTTATCACAAGTTGACATAGTTGTCTTACATATAAGAAATCATTAGTAATAACTATTAACATATAAAGCAACCCATAATTCTATCCGATTAGCCATTTCGATGATTCATTATAAGATATTCAAAACATCATGTTCTTAGTAGGTGGGGCTTGTGGAGAAGTGGTTTGGAAATACTCTTCAGATCCTGGGAGACGCTAGTGATCCTCAGCTAGTCACCTGAAAAGATACAAACACTCCGGTCGGGGGTGCCGGAATTAGCACTCCGACGGACAACTAGTTCAGGCCCTCAGGATAGCTTGTTTACTAAGTTAAGTGAAGTGATTCTTACATACCTTTCTAAATTTGTGGTTCTTGTATTTATACTTTCTTTTTGGGCCTCGGGGCCTGAGCCTACTTTTATCCCATTCACCTTTTATTCATTCGGAGCTACTGACCTCCGTCTATTCGGCTTTACTAACGCATTCGGCGTCCTAGTCACGCAATATGAAACCGAATAGTATCTAATTTCTGGGGTACGCGTCTTTCGACTCTTCTACTTATTCGGCTCCCACAATTGCCCCCCAAGCACTTCATCGACGACAGTTGGCTGGAGTGCTTGGTTTTGAATTTCGAAAAGTCAGAGCCAAAATTCGGCGGTTGGCCTCATCGTCATGCGGATATCTAAGCGCACCCCTTTCGGTTGTCATGTCGACTTCTCCCCCTGGCACGTGTTTATTTATTGCGATTTAAAATTTTGACGTCCTTTCAAGTATGTATTTCATGACGCTCATCACTGGATTGCCTTTTGGATAGTCCCTGCAACTCTGTTTTCCGATATCCCCTTCGTCCTTTGTAAGTTCTCTTCTCCCTTGCTTTGAAGACTCTTTCTGGTTTATTCCTTCCTAGGCATATTCTCATAAACTGTAGGGTATGGCGAAACATTTAAAAGACCTCCTCTCGTTAGATCGAATCGCTGGCTTTAAACGCCATTTCTCCATTCCTGATAATGTCCGTCTGTCGCTTATGGCAGACAACACTCTTGATATGGAGAGGGAGGACAAAACCACGATTGTCTTTCCTCTTTTGTCAATTGCAGAGGGTGGAGTCCGTTTTCCCCTTCACCCGTTTCTTAGGGCTGTGCTTCGCTACTGGGGTTTAATCCCTTCCCAACCTAATGTGAATTTCTTTAGAATCATAATGGGGATTATAGCACTCAACCGTCGCCTAAGAATTAACCTTGGCATTCCAGCCATCTGGCATTGTTATGCCTTGGCTAAGTCTTTTGGTTGGCACGGGCATTTCTTCCTTAGGGCTAAGGATATCGACCATCAGCTGATTACTATGCTTTCCAGTTCTGGAAAACGAGTTGATGATGTTATGGTCGTTGTCCAGGGCAACTGGGAATTTGGCGAAGGGGAGGATCACGTCGACCCTATTCCTAGACGGAGGGGTGAGCCAGGTGGCTGATTGCCTTCTCGCTTTTATTATTTGTTCGTTTTCGTTGTAAAGCCTCTTCTTTGAAATGTGACGGCTTGGCTTGTGCAGGGAGCAATTTGAAGAAAGTTCTGTCTTCAACTGACGGCGCCGTTCTTTCGGATATCGAAGTCGCCCTCAAATATTTTGGCCGTCAAAGTCTTCAGAAACAAGGGAGGTCGGCGCATATTCTGCTTCGTTACGAGCCGACATATATGACCTTCTCGGCGGCGGAAAATATCCTTGTTCCAGAGGGTGAAGATTCTCTTATCGCTCTTATTTTGTCCGACTTCAAAAACTTGAGGCAGGTTGGTTTTGAAGGGTCTGATTCGGAGCGGGATGTAGCTAATGTTATCGAATCAGATCAGTCCGAAACCGAGTCTGACGAGGTATTGAATTCGGTCGATCCCCCATCCACTTCGGGCCGAGGGGATCTTTCACTTGATGGCGTTGTTCATGGCTTGGAGGGTATCCCTGCCGCAGACCCTGAAGACATGGCCGGGTTAAGCCTGACAAAACTTGCCAGGAAGGCGAATGCGGAAAGGTTGGCCGCGCGGCGAAGAGCGGAGGCCCTTCCGTCTGAAGTACCACCCGCCACCGAATCTCAATTCCCCCTGCCTGTTAGCGAATCAGAGTCCGTGCGCGTTGTTGACGTGGAAATGGCAGAAATCGAAATACCGAATCTGCTTTGATCATGCAGGCCGGCCAAGAAGTTGAGGCAGAGAAACGCCCTGCCGAGTTTGAGGCCGGCTCAGAAGAACACAGCGGCAAATGTCCTCAATTAGAGGGAGCGGACGTGATCGTTCCTTTTGTCATTCAGCCGATGATAAGAAACATGCCGGTTTCTTCTGATGCTTCGGCGCTTAAAGATCCAGAAGTCGCATTCAGCTTGGCTACATCCATGTCGTTGCCATCTGACAAGGAGGCTTTCCGGGTGGAAACGGATCTGAATGTGACAGCACTAGCTGCCCAATCGGCACTTTTGGTACATCCGAACTTAGCTTGACTTAATCCAAATACTGTTGAAGTTATGGTTTTAAATTCTTGTTTTGCAGACCGTCGGATGGATAGCCAATATGGGTCGTCGCCATCGTGACGCTGTCAAAGAGATTGGTCATTTACGCGAGGAAGTTGAAGGCCAGCGGAGAAGGGCCGAGGTCGAGGCTTTAAGGGCGAACAAGGAAGCCTCAAGGGCCGACGCTGAGATGGAGAGGGCTCGAAGCGCGGATCAAATGAGGTCGGATGCCGAGAAGAAGGCGGACGCAAGCGAAGATGTGCTCAAATTGGCCCAGAAGGCGATCTCCAAACTGGAGGCTGAGTTGGCTGAAATGAAGGCGGCGAAGGAAGCAGCCGACTCGGAGTCTTCCAAAGTATTCGAGGCCGGGAAAAATGCTGGACTCGCCGAGTACGTTGACCAAGTCCCCAAGTTTGAAAATCGGGGATTCAAACATGGCTGGCACAAAGCCCTTGCTGCTGCTAACGCTGCGTTGATTACACCAATACCATATGAGCAAGTGGATGGTGAGCCATTGGAGTCTGATTCCGATGGCTGATCCGGCCGACTGACAGTTTTTAGGATGTCGAATGTATTTTTACAGTTTTTAATTTAGTGTTTTTCATCTGTTGCTACAGTCATGAGGAAATCTTTTTGTTTAGTAACTTGAGTATATATATAAAAAATTTCATGAGTAACTTTTCATGAGTATATATAAAATCAGGCTTGTAGCTTTTTGTTTCGTAACTTGAGTATATATAAAAAATTTCATGAGTTGTGCTCAATTGGCTAAGGAAAATGTTGATGAATGATATTGCTTTCGGTTATGGTTAGATCAGCTGCTTAGCTTAGGTATTTGGCCGACCGGATTAATAAAGTAAATCTGCTCTTGCCTTAGCCAGGGCGCGAGCTTTGGAAGCCGAGTGGGCCTAACTCGCGGGCTGGCTGAGGCACAGATTGATCGGCGCTTGCGCTTGAAAACGTGGCCGACCAGATTAATAAATCTGCCCTTGCCTTAGCCAAGGCACGAGCTTTGGAAGCCGAATGGGCCTAACTCGCGGGCTGGTTGAGGCACAGATTGATCGGTGCTTGCGCTTGAAAACATGGCCGGCCAAATGAATAAATCTGCCTTTGCCTTAGCCAGGGCGCGAGCTTTGGAAGCCGAATGGGCCTAACTCACGGGCTGGCTGAGGCACAGATTGATCGGCGCTTGCGCTTGAAAACATGGCCGGCCAGATTAATAAAGTAAATCTGCCCTTGCCTTAGCCAGGGCGCGAGCTTTGGAAGCCGAATGGGCCTAACTCGCGGGCTGGACAATTTTCATCCGACTGTCGACGTTTGGGATTACTGACGTTGCCTCGAGAGAGCTGCAAACATTGAAGGATAAATGGAGCGGGTGCACGCCAGAGGCCCTACTTATTTCCATTCAGGCAACTTGGGAGGGACGAAGATGGATTGAATTAGACACCGCAATGAGTCGTAGTAGCGAGCCTACGCGTACGGGAAGAAGAACGTCCAAGGATCGGGAAACACAGCAGCCCCTTAGTCATCGAAGCAGATCGCCCCGAAAGGACAGGCAACAACGGGGAAATTCTCCACGCCCGCGACCGAGAATCGAGCCTGATGCGACGCCACGACCATTGAGTTTTGTGATTTCTGTGAGGAATAGACCAATGACGGAGGCGGATTCTATCATTAAAGACCCAGATGTGGCAGTCGAGTTCGCTCGACAGATATTCCCGCCGGAAGTCCAACAATCGATGGTCGGACGTCGAGATTTCGAAGTATTTCGAGACGGCATTCATGGGGCCGTGAAAGGACTATATACTGCTTATGAAGTCGGCATGCGTTTGCGGAAAGCGCGACGTGAGAGCAAGAAAAAGGACGAAAGGAATCGCAGTCTGGAGATTCGCGCGGAAAAGGCTGAGCGTGAGCGGCCGCAACCGACGCGCTCGCTCTTTATAGTAGACTTCGCGCCGAATAAATAGAATTTCTTTTATTTTCAACGTTTGTATTTGATCTTGAAATGTTATGTGCTTAATTAATCGTATTATTTCAACTTACTAGCAAGTTTTCTGTTACGTGGCGTAAATGTTTAGACATGCATTGACCGGCCTGAATTAAGAACGATTCTCAGTGGATATTTATTAGGCCAATAAAGTGGTCCGAATACATCTCTCAGAAAGGTGAATCGTGATATCCACGAAGGGCGCTCCGAATCCGGAGTCTTAATCGGCCTTAAGGTGTCATGCACCAAAAGGGGCTCCGAATCCGGAGGCTTTATTTTGGCCAATCGTGATATCCACAAATGGCGCTCCGAATCCGAAGTCTTAATCGGCCTTAATAGGCTTAATCGGCCCTAAGGTGTCATGCACCAAAAGGGGCTTCAAATCTGGAGGCTTTATTTTGGCCAATCGTGATATCCACGAAGGGCGTTCCGAATCTGGAGTCTTAATCGACCTTAAGGTGTCATGCACCAAAAGGGGCTCTGAATCCGGAGGCTTTATTTTGGCCAATCGTGATATCCACGAAGGGCGCTCCGAATCCGGAGTCTTAATCGGCCTTAATAGGCTTAATCTGCCCTAAGGTGTCATGCACCAAAAGGGGCTCCGAATCCGGAGGCTTTATTTTGGCCAATCGTGATATCCACGAAGGGCGCTCCGAATCCGGAGTCTTAATCGACCTTAAGGTGTCATGCACCAAAAGGGGCTCCGAATCCGGAGGCTTTATTTTGGCTAATCGTGATATCCATGAAGGACGCTCCGAATCCGGAGTCTTAATCGGCCTTAATTAATCAAGGCTTGGGAGCGAGCTTGAGAAAACGAGAAACTTTGTATTGCAAAGGTGGAACATGTACAAGTATCAAGCCCACAAGTCGGGTCAATGATAGAATTTACGTAAATGTGTTGAATTCCAAGGCCGTGGCAGGCTTCTTCCTGACATATCTGAGAGCCGATATGCCCCTGTTCCTGCGATGGATTCAATTTGATAGGGGCCGTCCCAGTTTGGACCAAATTTTCCATCGGCCGGTCTCCGGTCAGCTGGAAGTACCTTCTTTAGGACAAGCTCTCCTGGCGTGTATCGGCGCAACTGAACTCGCTGATTATACGACTTGGCGAGCTGCTGCTGATACCGCGCCATGGATGCCAGGGCGCGGTCTCTTCGTTCTTCGATTAGAATCAGATCTAGGGCAAGCATCATGTCGTTTCGGCCCATGTCAAAAACTTGCGATTTCAGAGTTGGGAGGCCGATTTCCAGGGGTAAGATTGCCTGGGTTCCAAAGCATAGAGCAAACGGCGTTTCTCCAGTGGATCTCTCGGCGCGTAGTACGATGAGCCCACAATACACTCGACAATTCTTCAACCCATTTGCCTTTAGCTTTTTCCAGCCTCTTTTTGATGCCGTCCAAGATGGATTTGTTAGAGGCTTCGGCTTGACCATTGCTTTGGGGGTAGGCCGGTGTCGAGAAGTAAGGCCGAATGCCATATTTGCTGCATAACTCTCGATATACGCCACAATCGAACTGGGTGCCATTGTCTGAGATGAGAGCTCTCGGAATGCCGAATCGTGTTATGATGTTTCTCCATACAAAGCGTTTAATGTCAGCATCTCGTATATGTGTTAGAGCCTCCGCTTCGACCCATTTTGTGAAGTAATCTGTCGCGACGATTAAGAATCGCTTGTTCCCTGGGGCCCTGGGCAATGGTCCTACGATATCAAGTCCCCACTGAGCAAACGGCCAGGGGCTGGTGATAGAGTTCAACTCTTCGGCAGGCAGATGGGTTAATGGGGAGAACTTTTGGCACTGTTCACATTTTTTTACATAACTCTCCGCATCAGCTCTCATTGTCGGCCAATAATATCCCTGCATTATAGCTCGATGGGCCAGGGAGCGTCCGCCAGAATGGGCACCGCAACTGCCCTCATGTATCTCTGTCAGAAGCTCCTCCACTTTGTCGGGGTGCACGCATTCCAAATATGGACCAGAGAGGGACTTTTTGTAAAGCCCTCCTTGCGGATCCAGATAGTATCGCAGGGCTTTATTTCGCAGCTTGTATGCTTCTTTTTTGTCCTCTGGGAGTTGTTCAGAAGAGAGGAATGCAGCAATGGGGTCCATCCAGCTTGGTGCGGATTCTATAACATTGACATGGATTTCCTCCGAAGGGCCAATACTCGGCTCCGGGACGAAACCTACTTCGATGGTCCGTTTGATCTCAGAATTGATGGCGGAGGCTAGGCATGCCAAGGCATCCGCGTGTGTGTTCTGGTCGCGTGTTATTTGGTTCAGTTCGTGATGGTCAAATTTTGCCAGCAAGGAGTTGCCGTTTTCATGTAGGCCGCCATACGGTCGTTTCTTGCGCGTACTCCCCCTTTAGCTGATTGATTACCAACTTTGAATCACAAAACAGCAGACACCGCGCCCAAGAAGGTGCGCATTCCGCAGACCGGCTAGAAGGGCTTCGTATTCGGCTTCGTTATTTGATGCTTCGAAGCCAAGCTTGACGGCCTGCTCAATTACTGCGCCGTCTAGAGACATGATTACAACTCCGGCGCCACTGCCCCTTTGGTTAGACGATCCATCACAGTATAATTACCAAATATCCCCGACATAAATTCTCCAGTTCGGCTTTGGTAGAACTTCAGCCTTTGGTCGAACTTCATCAGGTTTGAGGTTGGCAAGCTCGCCGGTGAATTCGACAACAAAGTCGGCCAACACCTGCCCTTGATTGCAGTTTTAGGTAAAAACCGAATGTCGTATTGGCCGAGTTCAAGAGCCCATTTCGAAACACGTCCCGATGCTTCTGCACTCCGTAGTATTGACCGGAGGGGATAATCTGTTGGCACCCCAATGCTATGTCTATGGAAGTAATGCATCAGTTTTCTTGCCGCCATGACTAGGGCTAAGATCAGTTTTTCCAGCGGAAGGTAACGTGTTTCGGCGTCAACCATTGCCTTGCTCACATAATACACTGACCGTTGCTCCCCCTCCTCCTCTTTTAACAGTACGGTGCTGACGGCCCTATCGAAACTGCCAGATATAGGAAGAGCGGGTCACTAGTGGCGGGTGTTGTCAAGAGAGGTACCGAGTGGAGGTAGGTCTTGAGTCCGTTGAAGGCTGATTCGCATTCGGCGGACCATTCAAAAGCCTTACCCTGCCGTAGTGTCTGAAAGAATTGTCGGCAGCAATCTGTAGACCGGTTGATGAACCTGTTGAGTGTAGCGGCCATCCCCATCAACTTTTGGACTTCTTTTTCTGAACGGAGGGAGCCGAGTTCCAGGATTGCTGTGACTTGCCTCGGGTTGGCTTCGATTCCTCGGTGATTGACGATGTAACCCAGGAATTTGCCAGAGCCGATTCCGAACGCACACTTGGAAGCGTTCAGTTTCATTTTGTATTTGCGTAAGATGCTAAATGTCTTTTCTAGATCGGCTATATGATTCTGTTCTTTTTTGGACTTGACCACCATATCGTCGATGTATACTTCCATAGTGTGGCCGAGTTGCTCTTTGAACATGGCGGTGACCAATCTTTGGTAGGTTACCCTGCATTCTTCAGCCCAAAGGGCATAACTTTGTAGTAATAGGTTCCTTTTGGGGTGAGGAAGGCAGTTTTGTCCTGGTCATCTGGATGCATGGCGATTTGATGGTAGCCTCTGTAAGCATCGAGGAAGCTCATGCGTTGATGACGTGCCGTCGCATCGACGAGCTGGTCGATTCTAGGTAGAGGAAAACAGTCTTTGGGGCAAGCTTTGTTCAGATCCGTGAAGTCGACGCACACTCGCCAAGTCCCATTTTTCTTCTTCACCACCACTGTATTGGAGAGCCACGTAGGGTAAGTGACTTCTCTAATTGCCCCGGCGTCAAGCAGTCTGTCTACCTCCTCAACAACGGCGGCAGTGTACTCCGCGGCTGACCGTCGGCCTTTCTGAATGATCGGCTTACAGTTCGGATCGACATTCAGATGGTGCTGTGAAACTGACGGGTCTATTCCCGGCATTTCGTACGGAGTCCACGCAAAGACGTCAAGGTTGTTGAGCAAGAAAGAGATCAGTTGCTGCCTGTCAGCCTGATTCAGAGAGGCGCCGATCATGAAGAACTTTTCTGGGCTTCCATTAATGTCAACTCGGTCCAAATCTTCCGTGGCCTTCTCATTTGGATACCGCCCAACGTCATCCAGGATCTCCCGATTCGGCACCTCAATGGAGTTTACTTGCAGTTCCTTTGGCGTTCTGGCGCAAGGAGATAACATGCTTGTGCCGATTTTGGGATCCGCGGATTTGCTCAATGCCGTGTTCTATTGGGAAATGTAGCAGTGATGATAGGTGCTTGGGACGGCCTGCAATGTATGCAACCACGATCGCCCCATGATGAGATTGTACGGTGAAGGCAGCCTGACGACCAAGAATTCCACATCCACCGTTCTGGAGCCTGCTCGAACGGGTAAGCTGATCTTTCCCAAGGGGTACTCTGGAGTGGCATTGAAGCCGAATAGTGGGTAAGGGGCCGGAGTCAGGTCTGACTCGTTGAATCCGAGTTTGGTGAAGGTTTTATAATACATAACCTCCGAGGTACTGCCCTGGTCGATAAGAACGCGTTCGACGGTGAACCGGTTTACGCGCAGCTCAACAACCAATGGATCGATGTGAGGGAGTGTTACACTGATCAAATCAGAATCGTCAAAGGTGATACTTGGCGTTTCTCGGGGCCGCTTTGCTGGCATGAGTTGCTGTTGGGGGCCTGGATGTGATTGGATCGCATGCATGGCCGGGGCTGCTGGTAGGCTGTATATCATGTGGACGGTGTCAAGCGGAAATGCATCCTGCGGAGGGGCAGGTGTTTCAACCACACTCTTCCGGACGCATTGGTGGAGACGTTCGTCCTTTGCCAACTCCTTAAGATGATCTGTTGAGGCATAGCGGCCGTCAGTTTCTTGCTATCGGGCCCGAGATCGTCGATCATCTGCCCTCGGGGGTCGCTCAAAAGCCTAGCGCACCGTTTGTTTGGATTTTGCTATTTCCGAGGCCAGATCACGACGAAGGCGTTCGTTCTTAGCGATAATGTTGTCCAACCTCTGTTTGGTTTGCCTAGCTTGAGCCATGGTCGCTTGTATTGTCTTTTGCGTTGGGTTTGAAGATGAGCAGAGGTCCAAGGCAAGTCTTGCTGCGATGGTATTTGGTCCAAACAAGTTTGCTAGAATGAGGTCACCTCTCTGTGCGGTCTTGTCAGTGGGTATCGGAGGATCTTCAGTCACGCCTGCCATGGATGTATTTGAGTATTCCTACAGACGGCGCCAGTTGTGGAGAAGTGGTTTGGAAATACTCTTCAGATCCTGGGAGACGCTAGTGTTCCTCAGCTAGTCACTTGAAAAGATACAAACACTCCGGTCGGGGGTGCCGGAATTAGCACTCCGACGGACAAGTTAGTTCAGGCCCTCAGGATAGCTTGTTTATTAAGTTAAGTGAAGTGATTCTTACATACCTTTCTAAATTTGTGGTTCTTGTATTTATACTTGCTTTTTGGGCCTCGGGGCCTGAGCCTACTTTTATCCCATTCACCTTTTATTCATTCGGAGCTACTGACCTCCATCTATTCGGCTTTACTAACGCATTCGGCGTCCTAGTCACGCAATATGAAGCCGAATAGTATCTAATTTCTGGGGTACGCGTCTTCCGACTCTTCTACTTATTCGGCTCCCACAGGGCCTATGTTCACAATTGCTTCCTGTCGACAATTTGTACAATATTAATTCATGCAGAGACATAGGCAATCTACAGTTTCCAATCATTCATAACAGTAAACGTAATTAACTTGCGAAGAACAGAGCGTTAATAATAAGAATTACTAACGGTAGGTAAATGTACAACTACAGTACTATTACTCACAGTGGTAGGGCTCTGATAGCGGTGGAACGATGTCCTCGTCTTGACCTACAAGTACAGTGCACAACACATAATATGAGATTATACTCGATCCTTTACTTATTCTCTTTGATCATTCAATCCATTAGCCATGGTGGTACCAAGCTCATTATTTCTTAATAAGTTATACTCCATGTCTCAGAAAACAAGAGAAATCAATGGGAAATGGTTTAGGTGAAGAAATGGTATAAAATTGGTTGACAGAAAGTGAACAGTCATCACTAATTTGGGCATAACTATTTCTGTATTTAGAATTTGGGAGTGAGACCACTTCCATTGGAAACTAGACTTCCGGGGCTTGATTTTAGGCTCAAGAATCACTCAAAACGGAGTCCCGAGGCAAAAGATATGCTTATTCAAAGTTGGCTGGACAAAGCTGTCTCCCGCACGTGCGGGAAACAGAGCCGCATGTGCGGCTCTGGGCAGTGTGCAGTCCGAAAATTGCTCTTTTTGCTCCAACACTTGTTTTTCCATTTTTAAGCTTGGTTCTTAACATAAATCACTCAAAAACATGTAAAATTGCCCTATAACATGATAAACTAACATCAACCAAGTGTAATTTCATTTCAAACAATTCAATCTTTGTCTCAAAGTTCAAGCTTAATGCTTAATCTTTCATGATCTTCAAGGTTCTTAAAAACACAACCCACAACCCACAAATTCACATGATCTTGCATAATCTAAAGTTATTTCATGATATCCATGAGCTTGAGCTCTACTCATAAACAAATTAGAGAACTCAATTTCTAATTCCTCAAATTAGCTCAAGTAAATCCATAGATAAACCTTAACCCCAAATGGGTTTAAATCTTCCAAGATCTTTATGATTTTACCAAATTGATACTTTAAACACAAGATTTCAAGATAGATTACCATACCTAACTCAATCTTTGTCTATCTCTTAGCTCTCTTCAATTCCTCCAAGTCCCATGGGTGATCTTCTTTCTTTTCCTTCAATTCTCTTCAATCATCTTCAAAGCCTCCATGGATGTTGGGAAAGTTGTCTCTTTTCCCTCTCTCCCTTTCACGGTTTCCTCTCTCTCTCTTTAGATATTTTGGTTTTTTTGACTCCAAAAAGATGAGTTCACCACTTATATAACTCATACACACCTATATATTTAATTATATAAGCTTTATCACAAATAAGGAGGGCCAAACACGCCCTTACGAATCGCACAAAATTAAATTTCAATTAAACTTCCCAGATGACTCTAAAATTGTGCTGATCATAAATATGTCCCCTGTTCTGGTTTTGAAGCCTCTAAGGCCTTCAATTTGCAGTATAAAGTTAACCACCCAAATGTGCATTAACGAATCAGACAAATTAGATTTCCAATTAATTTTCCCAAATAGTTCTAAAAATTCCCATTAACATACCCAAGTACTCAATTTTTATTTCTGAACCCATAAAGGTCGGTAATTTCAATTTTAAGTCCATAACTCAACAGATAAAGCTTCAATTCCAATAGATATAATTAAATTAAAACACATCATTTCATAATTAAATAAAGATGATTTCTTATACGCATTTTGGGGTCGTTACAAATATAGTCAAAGTAGGGGCAAACTTTGGAAGCCTCTTAAAAAAGAAGCAGAGCAGGAACTGATTGTGGAAGAAAGAGACAGGCTCATACCGACCCACAGAACATACCATGTCTCGATGTAGCAGATCCAACCGGTAATAAAGGTTCCCAAGAAATAGTGGGGCTAAGGGGATCTGATCCCCTTTGAAGAATCTAACTGCCAATGGGAAGACAAAAGGATTAAGAGAATCTGGAGGTGTGCTTGGAAGAATGAAGAAGGAGAGGAAGCAAGTCAAAAATCCCAAAAAATAGAGTCTGGAACCATACATTGGGCCGACCTCGTACTCCTAAGAACCAGGGTCAACATCCCTAGCCAGGGGCTGAAGATCTCTAAAGAAGTGGCGGATCCATGCGGTGTAGGAGGCACGATTCATCCTTACTTTTAGTCCTCCTCGCTGAACCATCAAATACAGAGCTCCACCGACCACAGGCTTGAAGATTTTGTTTTAGGGATTAGATTAGAGAATCATCCTCAAGGGGTATCCACTCAGGGCAGAAGGCCTCAGGGCCAGTCAGTTCTAGGCGCACCAACATAAACGCATCCTAGAGGGTAGGTCCCATCTCATGCTGGCCAAGTATGAAAGTGTGTGTCTTGGTGTTCCACCGGAGAGCCATGGCTTCAAGACTAGCATTGTTGCGTTGAATAGATAAAGATCAAGATATCTTCACTGGAATTAATAGCCGAGCCTCCTAAAGCCTTTGACAGAAGCCCCTGTTTGAGAGGACATCGTTGACCCATTCCTGCCAACCAAAGGGAGGGTTGGAGAAAGCCTTGAACCAGGGATAGCAGTAAGGAAAATCTCCTCGCTCAACCCTAAAGCGTAGCACCGAAGAAGGGGAAATGAGGCCCCATGGCCGGAATCAGTGTCCTCAGAAAGACACAATAGAGTCCTCTTCGGAGATGGAAGTGAAGCGGTGGAGGTAGCGCTCGCCAGAACGGGTCTTTCCGGCCAAAATAAGGAGATTTCCTCTACTCGGACACCGGAGGCACATCCCTCTCCTTTATAAGAGCCGGTTCTGATAGCACCGAGATGACGAATTTCTTTCGAGAAGACATATAGCTGAAATAACAGGTATAAACAGCAAGGAGTCGAGTGTATCCAATTCAGAATATTGGAATTGAAGCAACAAAATTAATAAGAATTCAAATGAAATTTCGGCATCAACATTTTATTTCCTCGAGTGTCTGCAAGATTGACACATAGCAATATATGGTCTTATACTCTATTACATCAGTTTATTCTTCCAAATGACGCGTTCACTAAATTTGGATATCGGGAATTCGTCCATTTAGTATACGAAGCTCAATATCGGGTTTCATTATTTTCGGAGCCACAACAATCAATTGTTTGATAGCAAGATTTATATACAATATAAGGGACTCATTTCCTCGGATTTCGTTAGCAACAACATTTATTTTGGTTGCTCTATAAATTTCTAGAAAAACAAGCAAAGCTAGCAACAACACTCACTTGCATTACAGAATTCTTTCTCCACATCAAATAGCTCAACTCAAGTGGCAAGTATTCTATTAATATCAAATTGGTCGCACAAGTGCAGAATTCAACATGCAATGGTTCAATTTATACAAGCAATGCCCAGGAAATAAAACTCAATATTGAATAGAGTCTCATTGGGCCTTTTCTCAATGATAAATGTCAACAAGCTATGTTCAAGTCAAGCCCCTCAATACAGTTTCAAATGTCACAGCATACTTCAAGGTTGCAAGGCCCAAACAAGTGGTTGTTCATCCGAATTTGTAGATTAAAAAAACTTCAAATCATAAATATTAAGACCCAGTAGATCAAAGTTCTTGAGCAAAAAAAAAAATTATTGGAATTATATATTCTGAAATGGGCTTTTCACAAAAGGCTTCTACAAATATATATATATATATATAGATATTATATATTTACAAGAGAAAGAGGGAGCCGTATTTCATACTCACAAATTTGAGTAGTTAGAGGGATGAAGTCTGAGGCCAATGTTGGTAATACAAGCTGAAATCAATGAGCTTATACAGAGGTGTAGACGCGCCCTTGGGCCTCATGCTACAGTTCAGACTTAAATGTTGTCAAGGTTCTGAATCTGATCTCGCAAAGTGCAATGCAAGACCGATAAATCACCAAAGAGTCCAAATCCAGCAAATCGTTTTGGAAAACTGATTTTTGTAAAGAAGTGCCAAACATGGACTGCTTTGCCAGATACAGAGTCGCCACCTAAATATTTTATTTTGGGAGAATTTAAGAAATCCTGACTCGTGCCTAAGGCCATGTGTCCGTCATCACCAAAGTTGCCTCGGCTCGGGAACTTGGGTACGATTAGGGAAGGTCATCTATGAGCACCCCTGCTCGCCCAATCAAAGATCGGCCTGTACTAAGCATGATATCTTGTTTTTGAAAATACATGCGTTCTTATTCCGGTTATTAGCTAATCTTACTATGTGATGCGCATAGCAAACAAGTATAGACTAGATCGCCTAATTTGGAATAAAGCATTGCATATTCGTTTGTTTGAAAACGGTTTGAAGTTTGCTACTCGTAAGTAGGCTAAATCGAAGATTTCAATGAATTGTTCCAATTCAAGTAATCTAACCTCCACCCACAGGCATTCAGGTAGTTAAACACTTAAGCAGTTAGCCTCATGGTAAGCATGCTTTCATGGCAACAATAACACACATGCAGTATGCTAAAGCATAAACACTCACAGTGTACTCCGAGCCAAAACAGAGAACTAGTTAGAAATCAATGCATGATCCTAGTTCATGTTAAGATGGCTAATGCAACACATGCAAAATGCAACTAGAAATAGGCTCGGCTATCCTAAGATGTCATGTGAGATGCAATTTAGATAACATGTATTCAACTTGAAATTGAAATACGATACAGTTAGTATGATGCGTCGAGCCCGGTGCATGCAGTGTAGATGAATGATGCAAACATGCAAGCATAAGTATGCTAATTGAAAATGACCCTAAACTAACCATCAAAAGCAGGTAAGTAAAAGGGAGAAAGACGTGGGGTTGGAAGACATGCACACACGCACGCACACTTATTACAAAATTCGCCCTCTCGACGGAGGGTCAGAATGAATAATGCATGCCAACTAATTAACTAACTAACAAGCTAATTAATTATTACATAACCAAATGAATAACTAGCTACGACTAATTATTACAAAACCTTAACTAATTAACAAATTAAATAAGTTACAAAACCGAATGCTAACTAACAAGTAAGCAATTTAAACAATGCTGCCTCGGTAAGTTGAAGAAGGTGAATATGCATGCTCGGTTCCCGTCCCGGTAAGCTCTTCGGTTGCTCTTTAGAGGCTCTGTTTGTAGGGTGTCCTCAAGGAATTCCTGCTGAACCATACCAAAACCAGTCTGGGGAGTGCATCAGTGGCCTGCCGGCCATGGGGAGATGCTGCCGACAATCTGCCGGCCAAGGATGAGGAGGTGCCGACCATCTGTAGAGCACTGCCGGCCACTGATGTGCTGGGACACCAAGCTGCAGCAGAGCACAAAATAGAGAAAATAGAGGGTCTCCCAAGGGCATGTACACACTATGCCACCCCATATCACCTCGAAACATCAAGGGAGAGGCATAGTCGGATCCAAGACCATTAATCACGCATCCCGATGCATGATGGCCAAAGATCCAACTTGTGCAAATCAATGTGAAATGAATGCACAAATAAACCATAAAGCCTAAAACTCTATCATGGATAATCAAGAGCGTCGGCGACCGAGAATTGAGACACGTCTCATCACTTGAAGTATGAAACGTCCCTCGTTTCTCGTGTTTGGATTAACACTTAATCCAAACAACAATGCAATACAATGCAAGGATGGCCTACACAATGCTAATGCAATATGAACAACCTAGCAAGGCTAATGGCATGCACAATACTAATACATGGAACAACTAAGGATACACAATGCAAAGCAAACTAGACATGCAAACATGTGATAAACCATGCATGCAACAACGTACAAGGTGACAAGCATGCTACAACATGCAAAGATGGAGCAAGCATACAATAATATGCAAGACAAGCATGCAACAACATGCAAGGGTGGACTTAAACCAAAATGGGCAGACCTCAACTATGTCCAAATCAGTGGCCATAATGCTAAGATGAAGGCACCGAAAACACATATAAGCATGCATGCCAATTGGCTCACCAATTGAGGCATAAAGATGCAACTCTCAAGAACACCTAAAGAGTGGAAAGCATTGAAGTGTAACAACACTAAGTGCACTGAAATGAGATGATAAAGGATGCCAAATCATTTAAACAACACAAGTAAAGCATGCGAAGGTCCTTAAAGCATAGAGCTATCAAAGAGGATTACAAAGGAGGCATGCAATACATGGCACAAATGCATGAACTAAGCATGGATAGAGCTTAAATAGGTCAAAATGAGTACCTAAACATGCTGAGATAAGGGCCCAAAGACCTAGGTATGCAAGCATACAAGCTAAGCCATAAACTAGGCAATAATGCACAACACTCAAAGGTACTCAAAGCATGATTGAAGTGGGAATATGGAAATGCTATAGGCTTTGAAATGAAGTATTAAGTGATGCCAAATCATCTAAATAGCTCAAAGATAGCATGCATGAGTCAACAAAACACAAAGCTTGCAAGGCAATTACACTACAGCTATACAAAGCATGAAGGATATGGCAAGGGCAACCCAAAACAGTCCTAGTACATGTTAATATGAGACTAAAACATGCATGGAAGGAAGCCAAAAAAGCTAGCATGAAGAGCATGAGGCATGATGCATACAAGTCAAATAAGGTAGATTACACTACACCTATTAAGACCAAGCATGGGATGACTCAACTAACAAAAATCAGAGTTAAGGCATGTCAAAATAAGCCCAAAAAACCCACTGAGATGGCATCCCAAAGACCTAAGCATAGAGGCATGCACAATGATCCATTCATGAGGCATAAACACAAACTCTCTAAGACATTGAAAGCATGTCAAATGCAGGTGTATGACCACATTTCATGGACTGAAATAACATTCAAAATGATGGCAAAGCATGGAAACATCACATGCATGGCATGGTAGGGGCCTCAAAACCCAAGGCTAGCCAAAGCATTTACACTATAGCTATACAAAACATGAGTGATATGACCATGGCAGCCCAAAAAAGTCCTATAACAGCCCAAAATAAGAATAAAATCACACTGGAGCAAAGCCAAAACATGCTAGAATGATGAGTCAAAACATCATGCACATAAAGCTAGTAAGCAAGATTTGTTCTACAAGTATATGGAGCATGCAAAAGATGACCAAAACCACTTTAGATAGAGTTATGTCATGGCAAAAATCACCAAAAACATGCTGAAATGGACTCAACATAAGCTAGGCAAACATGCTACTTTGATGAGCCACAAATGGGATTACACTACACATACAAGAAGCATGCAAAATATGACCAAACTAGCCATGGACAGAGTCAAGGTAGGTCCTAAAAGTCACAAAAAAGGGCCTGAACCAAGCCTCAAAAGTAAAGGGATACATGCTCCTTTGATAGGCCAATAATACAAGCAAACAAAAACAAGAAGAGAGGGGGCCACCCCCTTTGATTTGAGACCTCAAAACCACATGCCTACTACTGAAAATCCACTGGATTTTAGTGGCTAAAAGGCCAAACAAAGCCTAGCTCAAAGGCCTTAAAGCATGGTTCAAAACAAGGCCAAACAAAGCATACAAGAGGGTTGTACACCCCTAACACCAAAAAGACCTCAAACAAACTTCAAAAGAACTAAAATACAGAACTTTTTTCAGTTGAAAGCAAGGCCTAAAACAATATGCAAGGATGGCCAAAATGAGGTACAAATAAATGCTAAAAAGGGAAAGAAACTCACCCTTGAAGACCAACTTCGAAACCTGCAATCTCAGGGGCCAAAAACCAAGTTTCAGAGCTCAAGTAAACCCTCAAGAACCTCAGCCCAAAGATGGTGGTGTATCTCTATGTGTTGTAGTGCAAAAGTGCAAAAAATGGACTTTAGAGCACTATTCTATGCAATATAGAGAGAGAGAGTGAGAAATATATAGAGAGAGAGAGAGATCAACTCCTTCAAAAAAAATTCAACCTCTAATATAGAAGAAGGCTCCTTCCTTATATAGAAGAATACAAGAAGAAGCTTGTTAAACAAGCTTGGCAAGAGCCTCATCCCTCCATATGGAGGGGAGATGAGTGAAAACCAGCTGGCTCAAACGATCTGGTGTGAAACCTGCTGAGACAGGGGGTCTGCCGGCCATCAGTGGCTCATTGATGGCCGGCAGTGGCAAAGGCATGGCCGACAGGGCCAAAAAGGGGCCGGCAGTACCTTCCACAAAGCATGCAGAAAGGGCCAATACAAGGTCCAAAAATAGGGCAGGAAGGATACAGGGTTTGGAAAGTTCAAACCTGTGACGTTCCGCGGTGAAAGTCGAGTACTCGGCAAGCAATTGAACTAGTGGTTGGGTGTACCTGCAATTACAACCAAGTCTTGAGGACGGTCAAAAATGGGGTGTCTACAGTTGCCCCTCTTTGATAGAACTCGAAAGTCACAAAGCGACGGGAGTGAATGTCAAAGCCCAGAGACGACCCATTTTTGACAAGGTCGAAGACTCAGGCAAACATTCGATATAACCATGCAGAGATGCGCCCGTAGGCTGGGGCAAAATGCAAATGACTTGCAAGATGCAAGAGCATAACTTATGATTATGCAAAGAGAGCTGTAACAGAGATATTATATACAATAAATGCAATAGTTTTAAGCAAGTGAATAACAGTCCTACATATTCCAACAGAAAGGATGTAAGAAAATTATGCAATTCTCACCACGTCTCACGCGGAGTGAATACAATACCGTCCAGTTCGTCTGGTCGCGTTACCTTCAAATGAACCGTACATACAATATCGTGCCTGTAAAACAAAGAGACTCAACAGGTACAATATCGTTAGAAACATACATAGCAATGCAAGTGAAAAGTGCGTGACAACGCAAGTGAAGGGGTGCAAGACAGTGCAATCCTGAGGGTGTGAGACAACGCGGGTGGAACATGCGTAACAGCGCAAAGAAAATATGCGCAATAGCGCAAGATAGAGACATGTGCATAATAGCGCAAATAAGACATGCGTAACAGCGCAAGTAAAACAAGTAAGACATGCGTAACAACGCAAGTAAAACAAGTAAAACATGTGTGACAGCGCAAGTTAAAACATGCGTAACAGCGCAAGTTAAAGATATGCGTAACAGCGCAGGTAAAACAAGTAAAACATGCGTAACAGCGCAAGTAGAAGAAATAAAACATGCGTGATAGCGCAAGTTAAACATGCGTAACAGCGCAGGTAAAACAAATAAAACATGCGTGACAGCGCAAGTTAAAGATATGCGTAACAGCGCAAGTAAAACAAGTAAAACATGCGTAATAGCGCAAGTAGAAGAAATAAAACATGCGTGACAGCGCAAGTTAAAGAAGTAGACATGCGTAACAGCGCAAGTAAGACATGTGTAACAGCGCAGGTAAAACAAATAAAACATGCGTAACAGCGCAAGTAGAAGAAATAAAACATGCGTGACAGCGCAAGTTAAAGAAGTAGACATGTGTAACAGCGCAAGATAGATGTGCATAGCAATGTAAGTAACATGCGTGACAGCGCAAGATAGATGAAGTGCGTAACAACGCAAGTAATGAGAAATGTGAAACAACGCAAGTTAGATGAGTGCGAAACAACGCAAGTTAGTGGGGTGTGAAACAACGCACTTAACGAGTGTAACAGCGCAAGTTAGAGGGGGGTGCGAAACAACGCACTAAACGAGCGTAACAGCGCAAGTTAAAGGGGGGTGCGAAACAACGCACTAAACAAGCGTGACAGCGCAAGTTAAAAGGGGGGTGCGAAACAACGCACTTAACAAGCGTAATAGTGCAAGTTAAAAGGGGGGTGCGAAACAACGCACTTAACAAGCGTAACAGCGCATGTTAAAGATGTAAAACAATGCGAGATAGATAGAATGCAAAATAATGCATGATATAGATATGCAAGACAATGCATGATAGAGATATGCAAAACAATGCATGATAGAGATATCCAAGACAATGCATGATAGAGATATGCAAAACAATGCATGATAAAGATATGCAAAACAATGCAAATATACATAATGGATATTTAATACAACAAGTATATGCTAGGTGACAACAAAAGCATGCTTGATAAAGTCATCTTGAAGGCAACTCCCGGTTTACCTCCCGGAAGATTTGCGATGCGTTCAAAAGGATACTTCTCGTGCGCTTTGATGGGCGATGACCACTGTACATTGAGAACAATGATTCCCGGGTTTCCACGGAGGCGTTTTGAATCGAGTTTTGAACATTCCTCGGAATTGTTGAAATCCAGGGACATATACCAAGACAAAATAGGCAGAGAAAGCTGGTGGAGGCCTGTCAGCCATCAGGGAAAACCGCCGGCCCCTTGCCGGCCATCAGAGACCACCGCCGACCATCAACAATGAGCTACCGGCCATCGATGTGCCCCTGCCGGCCATTGATGGCAGATTCGGGCAAAAGGGTCTTTTCGGCCATGGGTCTTTAAATAGACCCAAAACTAACCCATTTCCTCACAAACCCTTGCATAGAAATCATTTCCCTTGCCCTCTAGGTGTGCCTTCTCTCTAGATTCGCGCGTTCTACGCGTTTCCCAACACCCTAAACAACCTTGAATCGTTAAAACCCCTTTGTTCTCTTCGATTTGAACCGATCAGAAATCGAATCCGAGGTGTCTTTCGTCATTTTTCGCATTCAAGGATCATTTCCCCCGAACTTCTCTCGAGGTTAGTTCACTTTCCCCGGGTTTTCAACTTTTCTTGAATTTTCTCTCTCTTAGGGTTTGATTTGTTCAAAACTTCATCATTTGCTCATTTTTGCTCATTTTTGCATCTATCTCAGATGGCTGACGATGTCCCACATGATGAGGGCTTCCCCGCACTCCCTCCAGTAGAGTTGGCGGCAGACTTTGCGGCTGAGCCAGAGGTCGAGCCTCAGCCTTTACCATTGAGCACACGTCCCTTCGACCCCGCGAGGTATCACCCGGAGACTCACATTATTCCGGTGGCGGGAGGTATCCACACTTTTACCGATTTTGATGAGGGCGCACCAGACGACCTCTTACTGAGAGAGCCGATGTCTCACTTGTCGGTCATTGTTGTGGAGGTACCAACTCTGCTTTTCTGCAGTATTACTTTCAACTATTTGCATTTCTTGCACTGTTTCAATCTGATCGCATCACATGCTTTGATCTGATTATATTTCATACATTATTGCTCTGCATTTAACTGTACTTCGCGCATTACTACCTTGTATGTACTGTACACGACCGCACCTCGTGCATCACTACTCTGAATTCGACTGCATCTTCGACACATCACTGCTCTGGATGCAACTGTATTTTCAATACATCACTGATCTGACCTGAACTGCATTTTCAATACATCGCTGATCTGTCTTGAACTGTATTTTCAATACACTATTGATCTGTCTGAACTGCATTTTCAATACATTGCTGATCTGACTTGAACTGTATTTTCAATACATTACTGATCTATCTGAACTGTATTTACTGTTGCAGGATGGATCCCGCTCCTTCAGGGGTTATAGCGCTACGACCGCTCGGGATTGGTACGATGTGCTTCCCTCGAGGGTCCGCCGGATCATCGACAGGACCGGCTTTGGCGTATTTTGCTGCAGCTTGACGCGGGTTACAGTGAGTCGCCCTCTCCTAGGGGCTCTTGTGGAGAGGTGGTGGAACACCACCAACTCTTTCCACTTCTCCACTGCGGGAGAGATGACGATGACTCCTCTCGACTTCGCCATGATCACGGGCCTGGGCGTAGGAGGTGATCCGATTTCCTTTGATCCCGACATGGGGGAGTGGGTGGCCGCATGGGATGCGCTACTTAGAGCACGTCCACCTATTCTTCGAGCGGGTATGGTTAGATACACTTGGTTTGAGGAGCACTACAGAGGGGAGGACCCTGAGACCGATGAGGAGGTAGAGCAGTATGCCAGGGGCTTCCTCCTATTTCTTTTTGGTACCACCTTGTTTTCGAACAGGTGGAATACCGTGGGTTTGTATTTCTTGGGCGCTCTGGTGGTACTCCAACGGGTCCGTTTCTACGACTGGGGCGCGGCCGGCCTCACCACTCTTTATGGATACATGAGCTCCACCTCTCGGATGTGTGGGAGGTTGATCGGTGGCTACTGGTGAGATTGGGAGGTACACAACCTAGTTTCCCCTTTTCATTACTTTGCTTAGCATTTGTACGTTTGCTTTGTTCAACGCTTGTACTCTCTGCATTTGCTCTTGCACTGGATGCTTTCTGCTTTGCATTTTCTGTACACCATGCCCATACACTGTACTGACCACGTCTTTCTCACAGCTATGGGTGTACGTACTTCCCAACACTTGCTCCAGAGCCTGTGGAGGAGACCCCGACGACCATCCCATTTTCTGATGTATACGACGGTCCGCTCCGTCATAGGACCCGAGAGAGCTTCATGTTCTTTCAGCAGTATTCCGACATGGTCATGGCGCACGAGGTAATTCTGCAATGAGATTATTTTAATTAACCTGATGCACCCACTTTAGTTATTTGAAAACTGATTACCTTGTTCGTTCTCTTTTCCCAGATTACATGGCGGCCATGGGATACGATTCCTTCAAGGCTCCGAGACCAGTACCACACTGCCCAGACTATGTCTCATTACCACATCCTCTTCAAGGGGCCGATCTGCCGCGCCTGGTTTCTGAGTGAGCGCTTCGTGCATCAGACCTTAGGATTGCCTGCTCCATTTGTACTGATGGCACCTCCACCATCGATGAGGGAGACACACATGTTGTCCGCCGACCAGGTGATTCAGTTCATGGTAGGACTGGAGACGGATTTTTTCCGCGCCGAGGGCGACTACGTAGCCTTTATTCGGACGCATCTGATGCCACCTTTGTCGGTGTCCGAGGAGGAGAGGGAGCGAGGGCTCCAGCTGCGAGAGGGAGAGGCGGAGCGACCAGGTCTCATAGGAGGAGAGGTCCTGAAGAGAGACAGGGGACTGCATGGCCCGTGTTGCCTGCTACTATGACATGCCGAGGGCGGGCTGGAGAGACTTATCAGATTCCCTTTGCTCCTCCTCCAGCTGGTCACGAGCTTGTCGGAGTTTACGGCTCGACCGCGGTATGCGCTATACTTTTTCTTCTGTACAGTCATTCGATTTCATTTGATATCCCGCAGAATACTAATGACTTCAACATTTTTGCAGGCTCCCATTGAGTACACTCGTCAGTCTCTGGAGATGACGGCTTCGGTGATGGGGATGCTGCAGACGAGCATGGACCTGCTCAGTATTTACAGTATTCCGGTGAGTTCTTTCAAACTACAGTTCATGCCACACAGTCTTTTCTTAACACACCATCATTTGCACAGTTGCACACTACACTGATCTGATACATTGCTCCCATACACCGCTCACGGTACACATTCACTGCAAATCATTCACTGCTCACAGCACATTATTCTTGGCATCTGATACATCTTGATTACTAATGCATTTTGGCGGATTGCCCTTTTTCAGATTCCTTTCTTGACGCCAAGCCCATCCGGTGCCTCAGCAGGAGCAGGGGCAGGTCCTTCAGCACCTCCCCGAGTAGCAGGGGGAGCGGGACGAGGGACTAGTTCACGGGGGCCTGCCCCAGATGATGGTGAGTCTGACGAGGAGGTATTGAGTCCACTGTTAGAGTCATCTCAGGATGAAGATGGAGCTGGGGATGGTTCGAGTTCAGAGTCAGGTGCTGACGGTGGCGACGTTCCAGAGTCCTCTCGGTCGAGGAAGAGGACGAGGAGGACTTCTCAGTCTTGAGGCGATTGGCGCCGATCCAGACATTTTGCTGATTCAGACGTTGCTCTTCTTTTTGCTTTATTTTTCTTTTTACTAGTAGTTTTGCACATTGTACTGCGTCAGGCAGATTTACTTTTTAAAACTATGCTCTTTTGTAAAAAGAATCTATGATGGAATGAAAGCAGCTTTTTGTTGAAAAAGTGTTACATTTGTACATTCTATGCATCGCATCGCATCACTTTACACAACAATGTAAATGAGATTGAACTTTTGTTTTGAAAACTAAACACTCGAATTGCACTAATCAGGTAGTGAACCGACTAACAACAAAACAAAGTCTTAACAAGTTTACAACTCGATAAGCAAATCACGACAACTTGATAAATGAGAGGAAGATGATTACAACTCGATACAAAATCAAATACTAATACATCTTAAACGAGATGCAACAGAGTCCGACAGGACAAAAAACAAGACCTTAAAAGACACGAGTAACAGGAATTCTCTACAGCAAACAACTGGGTCTTTACCAAGAAGGCCAGTGAGCATGAGGGAGGGGCTGCCGGCCACATAGGAAGGCCTGCCGGCCATCAGTGTGCCACTGCCGGCCACTGATGAGCCACTGCCGGCCATCGATGGCAGACTCTCCGAAACGTCGACATCTGTCCCCCACTCACTGCCTTATCTTCTATATGAGTTCCAGCTTCGGGATTCTCTTCATTTCAGCTCAATTTTGCACCAAATGGAAGCATTTCTTGTCCAAAACCTCACAAATTGGATTGCCAACTTGGATGGCTCAGAAAAGCTGAGTTTCCGGGGCTTTGGTATAAATGAACTATTCATGTTGAATCGTACCCCGCTGCATTTTCCGTTCCTTCATGCCGCGGCAAGATTTTGGAATCCGATGACGCACGTCTTTAGCTTTGGCGGGCAAGTGATGTGTCCCACTTTCGAAGACTTCCAAACTCCAATGGAATCCGAGCGCGACGAAGAAATCTTGCCACAATTCCGTTTGGTCACGCCCAAGCCTTGGGACGGATGTGCAGCCTTACTTTGCATGACGCTCGGTCATTGATTCACGGCAAAGAGCTGGACATTCCAAGCTTGATTTGTCGGTTTTCTGATGTCGGTGACCGCGGCGACCATCATTGGCAGGGTTATCGGCGGCATGCGCTTTGCTTGTGTATGCTGTCTCATTTCTTGCTTGCCCCAGGCTCTGGTGGGTTTAGCACTCGCTTGATTGAAGTTACGAGGGCTTAAGGAAGGCAAGAACTGCATTGCCATGACTTTAGTGAGACATTGATGGGCTTGGATGCTTTTCATCGCCAGGAGACGGCTAATTGGCGGGGAGCCCACTACTATTGCAGGTAATGTTTCCTACCCCATCTTGCATATGTTTCTCACATCGCTCGGCCCTCAAACTCGGTTTTTCTCTCAAAACCCTTTTCTTACTTTTCTCTCAACGTACACCTCTCTATTCTTTAATCTCTCATTTTTCATCCCTCCCCAAGTGTGGTTGATGGATAAATTGAAGGTTGTGGACTCATGTCCAACATACTCAGCTCCCAGCTATTTCTTCCGGTGACGTCTAGTCGATGCTCCTGATGAGGGATGGTGGTGCAGCTGGATGTGTAGCTTGTCCGCTATAGACATTGCTTGGCGCTGTCCTTGGCTTAATCTACCGGCAATGAGTTACAGTATGACCCGTGTAGACGCGCCCCGAGGGCTTCATGCTATAGTTCGGACTCAAATTGTCATGGTTCTTAATCTGATCTCACAATGTGCAATATGAGATTGATAAATCACCAAAGAGTCCAAATCCGACAAATCGTTTTGGAAAACTGATTTTTAAGAAAGAAGTGCCAAACATGGACTACTTTGCCAGATACAGAGTCGCCACCTAAATATTTTATTTTGGGCGAATTTAGGAAACCCTGACTCGTTGCCTAAGGCCACGTGTCCGTCATCACCAAAGTTGCCTCGGCTCGGGAACTTGGGTACGATTGGGGAAGGTCAGCTATGAGCACCCCCGCTCGCCCGATCAAAGATCGGCCACTACTAAACATGATATCTTGTTTTTGAAAACACATGTGTTCCTATTCTGGTTAATTAGCTAGAATTACTATGTGATGCGCACAGCAAACAAGTATAGACTAGATCGCCTAATTTGGAACAAAACATCGCATATCCGTTTGTTTGGAAATGGTTTGAAGTTTGCTACTTGCAAGTAGGCTAAAACACGAATTTCAATGAATTGTCCCAATTCAAGTAATCCAACCTTCACCCACAGGCATTCAGGCAGTTAATCAACTAAGCAGTTAGCCTCATGGCAAGCACGCTTTCATGGCAATCAATAACACACATGTAGTATGCTAAAGCATAAACACTCACAGTGTACTCCGAGCCAAAACAGAAACTAATTAGTAATCAATGCATGATCCTAGTTTATGTTAAGATGGCTAATGCAATACATGCAAAATGCAACTAGAAATAGGTCGGCTATTCTAAAGTGGCATGTGAGATGCAGCAATTGATAATCATGTATTCAAATTGGAATCGAAATATGATACAGTTAGTATGATGCGCCGAGCCCGGTGCATGCAATATAGATGAATGATGCAAACATGCGAGCATAAGTATGCTAACTGAAAATGACCTAGAACTAACCATCAAAAGCAAGTAAGTAAAAGGGAGAAAAACGTGGGGTTGGAAGACATGCATCACACGCACGCACACTTATTACAAAATATGCCCTCTCGACGGAGGGTCCGAATAAATAATACAAACCAACTAATCAACTAACTAACTAACAAGCTAATTAATTATTACATAACCGAATGAATAACTAGCTACAACTAATTATTACAACGCTTAATTAATTAACAAATTAACCAATTAATTCACAAATTAAAACTAACTAACAAGTAAGCATTAAAATGAGATTGCTAGGCCGCCTTAGCTCTGCCTTGAAGAAGGAAGGATGCATGCTCGGTTGCCGTCCCGAAAAACTCTTCGGTTGCTCTCAAGAGGCTCTGTCTGCAGGGTGTCCTCAAGAACTTCCTGCTGAATCTTACCAAAACATTGCTGGGGAGTGTATCAGTGGCCTGCCGGCCATGGGGAGCCACTGCCGACCATCCTGCCGACCAAGAGTGGGCACTGCCGGCCAAGAATGAGGGACTGCCGGCCATCTGCAAGGCACTGCCGGCCACTGATGTGCTGGGACACCAAGCTGCAACAGAACACAAAATAGAGAAAATGAAGAGTCTCCCAAGGGTATGTATGCACTATGCCACCCCATATCACCTCGAAACATCAAGGGAGAGGCATAGTCAGATCCACGACCATCAATCACACATCCCGATGCATGATGGCCAAAGATCTAACATGTGCAAATCAATGTGAAATGAATGCTCAAATAAACACATAAAGTCTAAAACTCTATCATGGATCATCAAGAGCGTCGGTGACTGAGAATTGAGACACGTTTCATCACTTGAAGTATGAAACGCCCTTCGTTCCTCGTGCTCGGATTAACACTTAACCTAAACAACAATGCAATGCAAGGATGGCATACACAATGCTAACTTGAACATGCAATCATGCAATATGACTTAAGCATGCAAAATGCAGTGTAATAAACATGCAACAACATGTAATGGAACTAGCATGCACAACATGCAAAGATGGAGCGAGCATACAACAATATGCAAGACAAGCATGCAACAACATGTAAGGATGGTCTTAAACCAATATGGACAGACCTCAACTATGCCCAAATCAGTGGCCAATATGTGTTGAAATGATAACACAAAATGCTAGACAAGCATGCATGCGAATGGGCCCAAGAATTAAGGCATAAAGATGCAACTCTTAAGCACACTTGAGGAGTGAAAAGCATGCAAGTATGACAATACTACATGCTCTGAAATGATGTTAGGAACGATGCCAAATCACACACATAACACAAGCATAGCATGCATGAAGCTCAAAAGCTAAGAACTAGCAAAGGGACTTAAGCCATGGCCATACAAAGCTAGCCCCAAAGGGCTAAAGGAACCTAAAACAGTCCCAAGGCAGGTCCAAACAAGACCAAAAACAAACTCAAAGCTAGCCAACACAAGCTAGAACACAAGGCCAAAAACATGGAGCATGCAAGGCTACAAAAGAGGCAATGCACTACACCTATTGAAACCAAACATGGCATGACTTGGACAACATAAAACAGAGTTACATCATGGTATAACAAGACCAAAAATGCACTGATATGATGAGCCAAAGGCTTAGGCTTAATGGCATGCATTCAAGGCATTAAAGGCATGTCAAATGCAAGTGTATGACTACATTTCATGGACTGAAATAACATTTAGAATGATGGCAAAGCATGCAAACATCATATGTATGGCATGGTAGGGGCCTCAAAACCCAAGGCTAGCCTAAGCATTTACACTATAGCTATACAAAACACCAGTGTTATGGCCATGGCAGCCCAAAACAATCCTAGAACAGCCCAAAATAAGAATAAAATCATGCTGGAGCAAAGCCAAAATATGCTAGGATGATGAGTCAAAACATCATGCACATAAAGCTAGTAAGCAAGATTTGTTCTACAAGTATATGGAGCATGCAAAGGATGACCAAACCATCCATGGACAGAGTCATGACATGGAAAAACATCACCAAAAACATGCTGAAATGGACTCAACGCAAGCTAGGCAAACATGCTACTTTGATGAACTACAAATGGGATTACACTACACATACAAGATGCATGCAAAAGGGGACCAAACTAGCCATGGAAAGAGCCAAGGCAGGTCCTAAAATTCACAAAAAAGGACCTGAACCACGCCTCAAAAGTACAGAGAGGCATGCTCCTTTGGAAGGCCAAAAATGCAAGCAAACAAAAAAACAAAAGAGAGGGGGTCATCCCCTCTGATTTGAGGCCTCAAAACCACATGCCTACCACTGAAAATCCACTGGATTTCAGTGGCTAGAAGGCCAAACCAAGGCTAGCTTGAAGGCCTTAAAGCATGGCTCAAAACAAGGCTAAACAAAGCATACAAGAGGGTTGTACACCCCTAACACCAAAAAGACCTTAAACAAACTTCAAAAGCACTTAAAAACAAGACTTTTTTTAGTTGAAAGCAAGGCCTAAAACAATATGAAAGTATGGCCAAAATGAGGTACAAGAAAGTGCTAAAAAGGGGAAGAAGCTCACCCTTGAAGACCAACTTCGAAACCAGCAACCTCAGGGGCCAAAAACTCACTTTCAGAGCTCATGTAACCTTCCCAAGAACCTCAGTCCAATGGTGGTGGTGTATCTCTATGTGTTGTAGTGTAAAAGTGCAAGAAAAATGGACTAAACCACAACAATATAGAGAGAGAGTAAGAAATATAGAGAGAGAGAGAGCTATATCTCTTCTAAAATGGCTGAACCTCTCCTAAGGAGAGAGGCTCTCCTCTTATATAGAGGGAAAACAATGCAAAGCTTCTTCAAGAAGCTTGGCAAGAGCTTCATCCCTCCATTCACGTGTATGGAGGGAAGATGAAAGGATTCTAGCTGGCTCAAAAGATCTGGAGTGAAACCTGCTGAGACAGGGGTTCTGCCGGCCATCAGTGATGTTCGGCAGGAGCTCATTGATGGCCGGCAGGCTCAATCAATGGCCGACAGCAACAAAGTGAAGGCCGGCAGGGCCAAAAGGTGGCCGGTAGTGCACCAAGAAACACGTTCTGAAAGGACCAAGTCATGGTCCAAGAATGGGGCAGAAAAGATACAGGGTTTAGAAAGCTCAAACCTGTGACGTTCTGCCGCGAAAGTCAAATACCCGACGACCAATCGAACTTGTGGCTGGATGTACCTACAAGCACAACCGAGTCTTGAGGACGGTCAAAAATGGGGTGTTTACAACCCGTCAGCCCGGGATTCAATTGATTAGCTTGACACACTGCGTGTTCTATTTTTCCGTTCCGATTCCGGCGCCAGTTCGGCCATGATCAGACTCGTCCGGGAGATGGGATAGAATACCCTACTGTATTTCCGGTCCGAGGAGCACAGTGGCTAGGTATACCACAGCCTGGAGGACGAGAGAGCTTCTTGCCCCCGCTCCGATTTTCAGTTGCATTCTTTCTGATGAGTGCACAGTTTGGCTTGCCAAGGAGGCGCAGATTGGGCCTACTTTAGCATCAGAGGCTTCCACCAGCTCCGGGAGGGGACGCAGGAACACCTGACTATGCCCCGGATTTATTTTGCTTTATCAGTACTTTCAAGTTTTCTTTATGAATGTAATAAAAAACAACTTCAATTTGTATTCAAGAGTAGGAGAACTCTGTATTGAAATCAATGAAATTGAAGGTTGTGGGTACTGAAAATTTTCTGTTTGGTCCAAAAATGGTCTAAGTTGTAAAAAGATTAATTTGAGCAAAATCAACTTTTATTAAAACTTTTCAAAACCATTTTCAATATGGATCAAAACTGGACATGCCCGAGATCTATCACTGAGATGTACAACCCCGGATCCTAGCAACTGGAAAGTTGCCCCTAGTTTGAATAGCACTGCACTGGAGATCATAACCGAGCTCTTGAATGCTGAATAGACAAAGATGACCAAACATGATCACATGGACAAAGTTGATCGGGGAAGTGTTTATGGCTGGACTTCAGGATAAAGTTGCCTACGTATCCCAAAGATGGGAATCAAGCCTTACGTAGTTCGGCTTGGGTTCACTCGAGTATTAACTCTCTCCTTTTGCACTCTAACTTTTGCCAAGGCCGCCCTTTGCGGGTTTTCAACCTTGCGAGCTCAGTTTTTATAATTTCAAATTTTTTTCATGCTCTAACTTTTGCCTAGGTCGCCCTTTCAGGTTTTCGGCCCAGCGAGCCGCTTAGGGATAATATTTCTTCAACTTGTCCATGTTGATTGGTTGGGAAAACTCTAGGCCATCTAGGTCCATCAGAACGACAGCTCCACCTGACCAAATAGACTTGATGATGTAAGGGCCAGTCCAATTGGGTCTGAACTTGCCCCTAGGGTCGTGAATGGGAGCTCGGTTGTCTTTGAGCACTAAATCCCCTTCTTTCAAATTCCTGGACTTAACCTTCTTGTTGAAAGCTCTGGCGATTCTTCGTTGATAACCCTGAACATGGTACAGTGCTTTCAGCCTTCTCTCATCAAACAGCATGAGTTCTTCGAACCTGCTCTGCTGCCAATCTGCCTCAGCTATCTGACACTCAGCTAATACTCGCAATGATGGAACCTCAACCTTGATAGGCAAAACAGCCTCCATCCCGTAGACCAAGGAATACGGAGTTGCTCCAGTAGAAGTACGAATTGAAGTCCGGTAGCCCCACAGAGCAAATGGCAACTTATCTGGCCAGTCCCGGTAGGTCTCCACCATCTTTTGCAAAATGTGTTTAATGTTCTTGTTAGCGGCCTCAACTGCTCCGTTGGTCTGTGGCCGGCATGTAGATGACTTGTGAAAAGCCACGTTGTACTTGTCCAACAAGTCAATCACTTCCTTCTTGAAGTGGGAACCATTATCTGAAATGATCTCGTTCGGGACCCCATAGCAACAGATGATGTTGTTTCTGATGAACTTTGCGACATGTGAAGCCTTCAATACCGCATAAGATTGGGCCTCAACCCACTTTGTAAAATAGTTTATCGCTACTAGAATGAACTCATGCCCATTGGACCCTTTTGGAGTGACAGCTCCGATCACATCAATCCCCCAAACTGAAGGCGGCCATGGCGAAGTCATGTTGTACAGCTTAGACGGCGGAATGTTCATGCGATTTGCATGGATTTGACATTTGTGGCATCGCCGAACAAAGCCAATACAATCCTCCTCCATCGTGGACCAGTAATAACCCTGTCTAAGGATTTTCCGGGCTAGCATCACCCCATTCATGTGCGCTCCGCACTCTCTTCCATGGATGGCCTCCATCAGGCGCTTTGATTCTTCAGCATCAACACACAGTTTATGCATTCCGAGGTGACCTCTCTTGTACAGTTTACCCCCGCAGACGATGAACTGAGAAGCCATTCTTCGTATTGCCCTCTTATCTTTGGCATTTGCCCCTGGTGGATACGTCTCTTTTTCCAAGAAGTTCCAAACATCGTAATACCAGGGGTTCTCATCTTGAACCTCTTCTATGACGGCAATCAGCTCGTAGGCCGGCACAAATTTCTGGTCAACAATGATCGGACGCATCCGGACTCCAAAAGAGATGTCTATCATGGAAGATAGAGTCGCTAGTGAGTCTGCAAACCTGTTGTTCTCTCTTAACAGATGAGCGAAGTTCAGCTTCTCAAACCGAGGAATCAGCAAGTCCAAGGTCTGGTGGTAAATTCTCATCTTTTCTTCTTTGACTTTCCAATCTCCTTTAGCCTGAGATACAACAAGGTTCGAGTCCCCGATGAGTCCAACCGTTTTGCCCCTAGTTCTAGGGCAGCTTCTAAACCAGCAATACATGCCTCATATTCTGCTTCATTGTTCGATACTTTGAAACGGAGTTTGAATGCTAGAGGGATGCGGGAATTGTCGGGTGCTATTAGCAACACTCCTATCACATACCCATATTGGTTTGACGCTCCGTCAAAGTACATCGTCCAAGTTTCGTCTTCGACGTGCAGAATAGCCTCGTATGGGAATAGGTACTCAACTGCTTCAACCCCTTCCACAGGGTGATCGGCTAGGAACTTTGCTACCGCTCTTCCCTTTTACTGACTTACGCGTCACGTACTTCAGATCAAATTCGGACAGCAGAAGCAACCAACGAGCTAGCCTACCCGTAAGTGCTGGTTTTTTGAAGAGATATTTGATGGGATCTAATCTCGAAACCAACATTACAGAGTGAGCTAACAGGTAGTGCCACAGCTTTCTGGTAGCCCATACCAAGGCCAGACAAGCCTTCCCCAGCGGAGTGTATCGGGTCTCATTCCAGCATTTTCTTGCTCATAGTAAATAGCCCTCTCCACTTTGTCCTCAGACTCTTGTGCAAGCATGCAGCCCATTGTAGTCTTAGTCACTAAAAGATACAAAATCAACGGTTTCCCCGGCTCAGGCGGTGACAACACAGGTGGGTTCTGTAAGTATTGCTTAATCTGTTCAAAAGCAGCTTGGCATCGGCCGTCCCATTGGAACTTTATTCCTTTCTTCAGGAGACCAAAGAGTGGTTCACAAGTCAAGGTTAATTTTGAGATAAACCGTCTTATGAATTGCACTTTACCCAGAAAGCCTCGCACCTCCTTTTCAGTCCTTGGTGGTGGCATTTCTAAGATGGCCTTGATTTTGGAAGGGTCGACTTCGATGCCCCTTTGTGTAATCAAGAACCCCAGCATTTTCCCTACTGTAACACCGAACGTACACTTCTGAGGATTCAGCCGCAACCGGAATTCTCTGATCCTTTGGAAGAACTTTTGCAAGGCGGATTAGTGGCCCTCTCTTTCCTTGGACTTGACAATCATGTCGTCCACGTACACCTCAACCTCTTTGTGGATCATGTCATGCAATATCGTGGTCGCGGCCCGTTGATATGTAGCTCCAGCATTCTTCAGCCCAAACGGCATTATCCTATAACAATAGGTCCCCCACGGGGTGGTAAAAGCAGTCTTCTCCCGATCTTCAGGTGCCATTACAATCTGGTTATAGCCTGAAAAGCCATCCATGAACGAAAGCAATGCATGCCCCGCAGTAAAATCCACTAACTCATCGATATGCGGCAGAGGAAAGTCGTCCTTCGGACTGGCTTTGTTCAGATCCCTGAAATCCACACATACCCGAATTCTGCCGTCCTTCTTCGGCACCGGAACTATGTTGGCCAGCCAAGTCGGGTACTCAGATACCAGTAGGAACCCTGCGTCAATTTGCTTGGTGACCTCTTCTTTGATCTTGATAGCCCAATCCAGGTGGATTCTTCTGAGTTTCTGCTTAACAGGTCGGGCCTCTGGGTCAAGAGGGATCCGGTGCTGTACAATCTCAGGATTGATTCCAGGCATGTCTTCGTAGGACCATGCGAAAACATCTTTGAAATCTTTTAATAAAGCGACTAAGCGCTCGCGCTCCTCTGAAGACAACGTGGACCCGATCTGGACCAGCTGCGGGTCCTTCTCAGTACCAACGTTAATTTGGGTGATTTCATCAACCAGCGGTTTTACAAACCTCTCCTGCTCTTGTTCAAGCAAATATTTCAAAATCGGAGGAATTTCTTCCTCGTCGTTTTAATCGAAATTTTGAAAGTCCTGATTAATACAATAAATCAAAGGCACAGAAAAGTACTCAGAAGCCACAGCTATTCCATTCTCATTAATTTCTTCATCCAGTCCATCTGATTCTTTTGTTACAATAGACTCAAAAGAGAAAGAAAAAGACGACCTGGACAGGACTGTGGCATCCGGGTTGTCACTCCCAGGAATACCGCACTCAAACTCAGACGAGCTGGAACCTGATTTCGACTCTACGGACTCAGTGGAATCACATTCCGGCTCACTACCTGACCCGGTGCTGCTCGATAAGAATCCCTCCTCGTACTGCCAGACGAGGGAGGGTGCAACGGATGCATCCAAAATGTTAGAAGGTGGGCTCGCAGCCGTTTCGTTCCCAATCATAGACACCGAGAGATCATCCCCCAAGCACTCATGTACGATCGGAGGATCTGATAGTAGACAGGCCAGTGCTACCCCCATTTCAAACTCGGTGTTCTCAGAATCCACTTCCTTACACTGCTCAACCTCAGCTGATGGACCTGTCTGCTCCTTGGCGACATCATCCTCGGATAACTGCAAGTCGAAAAAGATTTCAAATCCCGGCATGCGCCTCTTTTCTGTGTTCAACCATGGCTCTGGAAGCCGCAGAATGGAAAGTCTTCCCCCTCCCGGACAAAGCGTCCGTTTAGGGTACCCTGGACGGGTCGGTGCATTAACTCAAAATGTTTCCCGGTCTGCTTGGCTCTGGCTCTTCCAACCATCTCTTTGCCTTTCCTTACCCAGTCCTCTTTGGTGGGCACATAACCCAAACCAAAGGTATGCGGATTGTGCAGCATATCGGCCGATGCAGTAATGCCCTTCCGGCCACTTTTTCCTAATCCCATCCGGGATGTGCTGAAGCTTGTTCATGAGGTACACAGACTGTGCGCTGACATACAACCCCTCATCAACGGCTAAGATGTTCTGAACAACCCGGGCCTCGGCTAGGGTAAATCCTGATAGGAACACATCCTCTGTGCCATGCTCGATTTCCAAAACCGGTGTAGACACCTCTGGCGGTGGATGAATTGATGAATTTCCGAAAACTATAGCTACCCCCTTCCCGTGAGGGTATTTTAACATCTGGTGTAGTGTGGAAGAGACTGCCTTCACTTGGTGCAGCCACGGCCGCCCTAGGAGTAGATTAAAGGTTGCGGGAACGTCCAAGACATGAAAATCAACATCATATTATCCTGGACCAACCTTGGTCTGAATCTGCACAATTCCCTTCACCTCTCTGCTTGTATTGTCGTAGGCCCTTATCACTTGGGTAGTTGGCACGAAGTTTGTGGGCTTCAACCCGATTGCATATGTTGTCCTCGACGGGCACACGTTAATGGCGGATCCTGTGTCGACAAGAACCACCGGTATCCATTTGTTTCTACACTCCACAGAAATGTAGAGTGGTTTATTATGATTTGCGCCGTCGGGCGGCAGCTCCTTGTCAGAAAAGGTCAACGTCGGGGAAGCTCCTCCCGGAAAGACCAATCCTACCAGCTGCTCAGGCGTGGTGTCTATTGAAAGTTTGGCTTTGTCCATCGCGGAAAGGACAACATGTCTATGTACTCTCGAAGCCATCAGCAGTCCCGAGATGGAAATGTTTGCTTGTATTTTCTTTAGCTGTTTTAGCACAGCCTCTTCTTCGAGTAACTTTTCTTTTTGTTTCTCCACCTCCTTGTCCTTCCCGGACGCTTCTGGTTGATCTAAGTGCGAGGGCTTAAAATACCGCCCACTCCTAGTCATGTGGTCTACTTCACCCACATACCAGGTATCATCTGGCTGGCTTTGTCCCCAGTCGTCATCTGTGTGGGCAAGACATAGTTCGTCATCTTCCCACCACATGCCATCGGCAATCGACAAACACCTGTCCGGCTCCGTTACAACTATTCCTGTACCCACAGTACCTTCCGTTCCTGCGCTCACAACATGTTATGTCCCCTCAGGGGCTTTGGCTTTCTTGACTCTTTCAGAATCCTCGGTCCTTTCTTGCTCGAACTGTTTCAGTGCGGCTTGCTGTTCAATGTCCTCTATACTCGAAATGCTTTGGTCCTGAGCAAAATTATTATCACCGGTGCTCTCTAGCGGTACATTCTGATTCCCAACCCTTTCGGCCGTCGTTGATGTCTCCGTCCCTGGTGGACTCTGCTCTAACTGAGGTTGTTCCACAACATCTGGTTGGTCGTCAAGCCATCCAGTAGTTTCTGTTGACCCATCAAACCAATTGACTGTCACGTCCCCTGAATCCTGCTCTTCAAAGAACTGCAGATTTACAAGGTCTTCTTCCAGGTCCGCTAGGTCATCTAGCCCTTGATTAGGTCCATCCTCTCGTACTACACAAATCTCTGTCCCCATTGGCAATTCCACATTCGGCCTAACCTGGCCTGCTGATGTAATGCAACCACTCGGGTTGTACTTAAAGCTCACAACCCCTCAGGCTCTGTATAATCATTCTGATCTACCCATAGTCGACCCAATTCTATTTATGGTAGTCACCACCACCATCTCAGGTTGGGTTCGGGAGATGTCCAACATACACAAGTCAGTACTGTTAGGAATGAACACCTCCGGCTTGGGTAGGTGAGAAGAGGTGATATATATGTTAGGGTCGTATGACACAACCCCAGTTTGGATTAGATTAATGCGTTTGGGAGGTGGAGCTTGGTTGTGTGGTGGGAGAGGGTTGGTTGTGACATTTGGTTTTTCCGGAGGCACAATTACCCTGTTATCAATGAGATCCTGAATCTCATTACGCAATCGAAAGCACTGGTCGGTATCGTGACCATGCTGTTGGTGAAAGGCGCAGTACTTGGCTGGGTTATGGGAAGCAGGTAGTCTGTCTGGTAGTGGCCGCGGCTCTAGGGGCTTTAAGTGCCCTTTCTTGATCAAAACCCCCAGAGCTTTGAACAGGGGCATGTATAGTGGGGTGAAGGTTCTTTGGCTTCGGGGTGGATATTTGGTTGTTTGTGAGCTACTTCCGGACACACCAGTGAATGGTGTAGTTGCAAGGGTTCTCGAGGTATTAGTGATGGTAACCATACTCACATCTGAAGCTCTGGCAACTGCAGCACTGCTTGTGCCTGCATTCGAACTGCGGTTGAATGCCCTCTTGGGCTGCTCTTTCTCATTATCAATGAGGCCTTGTTTCACGGCATCCTCGATTTGCACCCAATCTCGTGGAGGTCTGCAAAGGTAGGTAGGGGGAGGACAATCATCTTCTGCATGAGCTTGGGTTGGAGGTTGCGCACAACCATCCGTATTTGGTCCTTGTCGACAGGCCTGACGGTCATCATCGAGGCCTTGGCCCTCCACCGGGTCACAAAATCAGAGAAACTCTCCTTTGGCTCTTCCCTGGTTGTCTCGAGATCACGAGTTGTGACCTCAATCTGTGTATTATAGGAGTATTGAGCTATGAAGGCCTCCGCCATCTCCTCCCAACTCCTCTTAACAGAATCTTCCAACTTCGCGTACCAAATAGCCGCTACACCCAACAGGGTCCAGCCAAATAGGGAAAGCTTCTGTAATCTGGAGAGGCCCATCGGCCTCAGTATGTCCAAAAACAGCCGCAAATGCACCATAGGATCTCCAGACCCATCGAAACGATCTATGTGCGGCATTTTAAACCGGTCCGGCAGAGTCACGGCCGAGTCGGTATACCCATCCTCAATATCCGGAATGGATTTCACACCCTGGGACTTCTTGAACAACTTTTCAAGCTTGCTCACTTTTAATGTTGTGGGGTCCACCTCGAACTCAAAGGGTGAATCTGGCTGGTTGGTGGGCGTAGGTGCCTTGGATAGCTGGGGTGGATCGGGGACGGAGCCGACCCGATTGGAATGTCCGTATCATCCTAGACATTAACTGCCTCCTGAGTATGGGAACTCTTGGTGGGGAATGGACCTGGTGTGAGGCAGATGCTCCAGTTTGCTGCTATAACCTAGTGATTAACTCTGCCTGTTGGGCCATGACCTCGGCCTGTTGTTTGGCAAATTCTGTTTGGCGGGCAGCGTCCTGCTGCATGGTTTTCATACTCTCCTGGAGTTGACGCACCATTTCCTCCATGCTTGCCATATTGTGTTGTTCTAACTGAATACCAATACCAGGTATATCTGTCCCTACAATAGAAACTGAGACGTCAGCCTGACTGTTCACTAATGGGGTAAACCACTGATCTGGCGACCGCTGTACTGATACACTGCGCCTGGCTGACCTCCGCCTGGTAACCGGGGGTAAAGAAAGAAACACTGCTTGTCCGTCTATCAGATCCCTAGATCGATTAAGTCTACGACCTCTAACCCAGATTGCTCGAGGAATATCTACCTGGTCGGATGCAATTGTGCTAAACTACCTTGCAAAAAGATAAATAAAGCATAATAAGGAAACAATTAGCAGAAAAACGGACAGCATAACAGCTTAAATAAATACAACACACAGTTGGCACACACAAGCTGAAAGAACTGTCCTCAACCACTGATCACTGTTCCCAAATCACTGCCCCAAAACTAAATCTGATACCTGCAGATATGATTGATTCTCAAAATATTGATGCCCGCAGGCCTAATACCCAAACTTGCAAACTGATACGCGCATTCCTGTAGAGGCACACTCTAAAAGCACATAGCAAGCAAATGAGAGCCAAAACACCCCTATGTTGGGGTAGGGTTTCCCTGTCCTATCTTGTCAGGAGCTAGGTTTTCACTACACACACAGCGGTTTCAAACAACCTAAAATCGGGTAAGCAACCTGTCCTAGTTTGGAATAATCACTATGGATTCCGATATGCACTAGGTCGAATGGTCAAAAAGGGTGCCTCGGTAAAAACTGAGGTTTGTGTTCCCGTCGTGGCAAAGCCCGCAACCAGTCAGCCTTATGGCACGCTTCTCAAAGCAAGCCTCCGGCAAACCGTTCAGGAATAGCATATGGCAAACACGGTGTCCTAGGCGTACCAATGCAAATGCAATGCAAAGAAACACATAAGTGTAGTCGAAATAAGATATCATGAGTTCGAGTCAAGTTCTCTAACTCCCCAACAGAGTTGCCAGAAATTATAGACGCGCCCTTGGGCCTCATGCTACAGTTCGGACTCAAATGTTCTCACGGTTCTGAATTTGATCTTGCAAAGTGCAATGCAAGACCGATAAATCACCAAAGAGTCCAAATCCGACAAATCGTTTTGGAAAACTGATTTTTGTAAAGAAGTGCCAAACATGGACTGCTTTGTCAGATACAGAGTCGCCACCTAAATATTTTATTTTGGGGGAATTTAGGAAACCCTGACTCGTGCCTAAGGCCACGTGTCCGTCATCACCAAAGTTGCCTCGGCTCGAGAACTTGGGTACGATTGGAGAAGGTCATCTATGAGTACCCCCGCTCGCCCGATCAAAGATCGGCCTGTACTAAGCATGATATCTTGTTTTTGAAAATACATGCGTTCTTATTCCGGTTATTAGCTAATCTTACTATGTGATGCGCACAGCAAACAAGTATAGACTAGATCGCCTAATTTGGAACAAAGCATTGCATATTCATTTGTTTGAAAACGGTTTGAAATTTGCTACTCGTAAGTAAGCTAAATCGAAGATTTCAATGAATTGTTCCAATTCAAGTAATCTAACCTCCACCCACAGGCATTCAGGCAGTTAAACACTTAAGCAGGTAGCCTCATGGTAAGCATGCTTTCATGGCAACAATAACACATATGCAGTATGCTAAAGCAGAAACATTCACAGTGTACTCCGAGCCAAAACAGAGAACTAGTTAGAAATCAATGCATGATCCTAGTTCATGTTAAGATGGCTAATGCAACACATGCAAAATGCAACCAGAAATAGGCTCGGCTAACCTAAGATGTCATGTGAGATGCAATTTAGATAACATGTATTCAACTTGGAATTGAAATACGATGCAGTTAGTATGATGCGCCGAGCCCAGTGCATGCAGTGTAGATGAATGATGCAAACATGCAAGCATAAGTATGCTAATTGAAAATGACCCTAAACTAACCATCAAAAGCAGGTAAGTAAAATGGAGAAAGATGTGGGGTTGGAAGACATGCACACACGCACGCACACTTATTACAAAATTCGCCCTCTCGACGGAGGGTCAGAATGAATAATGCATGCCAACTAATTAACTAACTAACAAGCTAATTAATTATTACATAACCAAATGAATAACTAGCTACGACTAATTATTACAAAACCTTAACTAATTAACAAATTAAATAAGTTACAAAACCGAATGCTAACTAACAAGTAAGCAATTTAAACAATGCTGCCTCGGTAAGTTGAAGAAGGTGAATATGCATGCTCGGTTCCCGTCCCGGTAAGCTCTCCAGTTGCTCTTTAGAGGCCCTGTCTGTAGGGTGTCCTCAAGGAATTCCTGCTGAACCTTACCAAAACCAGTCTGGGGAGTGCATCAGTGGTCTGCCAGCCATGGGGAGATGCTGCCGACCATCTGCCGGCCAAAGATGGTACACTATCGGCCAAGGATGAGGAGGTGCCGACCATCTGTAGAGCACTGCCGGCCACTGATGTGCTGGGACACCAAGCTGCAGCAGAGCACAAAATAGAGAAAATTGATGGTCTCCCAAGGGTATGTACGCACTATGCCACCCCATATCACCTCGAAACATCAAGGGAGAGGCATAGTCGGATCCAAGACCATCAATCACGCATCCCGATGCATGATGGCCAAAGATCCAACTTGTGCAAATCAATGTGAAATGAATGCACAAATAAACACATAAAGCCTAAAACTCTATCATGGATAATCAAGAGCGTCGGCGACCGAGAATTGAGACACGTCTCATCACTTGAAGTATGAAACGTCCCTCGTTTCTCGTGTTTGGATTAACACTTAATCCAAACAACAATGCAATGCAATGCAAGAATGGCCTACACAATGCTAATGCAATATGAACAACCTAGCAAGGCTAATGGCATGCATAATACTAATACATGCAACAACTAAGGATACACAATGCAAAGCCAACTAGACATGCAAACATGTGATAAACCAAGCATGCAACAATGTACAAGGTGACAAGCATGCTACAACATGCAAAGATGGAGCAAGCATACAACAATATGCAAGACAAGCATGCAACAACATGCAAGGGTGGACTTAAACCAAAATAGGCAGACCTCAACTATGCCCAAATCAGTTGCCATAATGCTAAGATGAAGGCACCGAAAACACATACAAGCATGCATGCCAATTGGCTCACCAATTGAGGCATAAAGATGCAACTCTCAAGAACACCTAAAGAGTGGAAAGCATTGAAGTGTAACAACACTAAGTGCACTGAAATGAGATGATAAAGGATACCAAATCATTTAAACAACACAAGTAAAGCATGCGAAGGTCCTTAAAGCATAGAGTTATCAAAGAGGATTACAAAGGAGGCATGCAATACATTGCACAAATGCATGAACTAAGCATGGATAGAGCTTAAATAGGTCAAAATGAGTACCTAAACATGCTGAGATAAGGGCCCAAAGACCTAGGTATGCAAGCGTACAAGCTAAGCCATAAACTAGGCAATAATGCACAACACTCAAAAGTACTCAAAGCATGATTGAAGTGGGAATATGGAAATGCTATAGGCTCTGAAATGAAGTATTAAGTGATGCCAAATCATCTAAATAGCTCAAAGATAGCATGCATGAGTCAACAAAACACAAAGCTTGCAAGGCCAATTACACTACAGCTATACAAAGCATGAAGGATATGGCAAGGGCAACCCAAAACAGTCCTAGTACATGTTAATATGAGACTAAAACATGCATGGAAGGAAGCCAAAACAAGCTAGCATGAAGAGCATGAGGCATGATGCATACAAGTCAAATAAGGTGGATTACACTACACCTATTAAGACCAAGCATGGGATGACTCAACTAACAAAAATCAGAGTTAAGGCATGTCAAAATAAGCCCAAAAATCCACTGAAATGGCATCCCAAAGACCTAAGCATAGAGGCATGCACAATGATCCATTCATGAGGCATAAAACACAAACTCTCTAAGACATTGAAAGCATGTCAAATGCAGGTGTATGACCACATTTCATGGACTGAAATAACATTCAAAATGATGGCAAAGCATGGAAACATCACATGCATGGCATGGTAGGGGCCTCAAAACCCAAGGCTAGCCAAAGCATTTACACTATAGCTATACAAAACATGAGTGATATGACCATGGCAGCCCAAAAAAGTCCTAGAACAGCCCAAAATAAGAATAAAATCATGCTGGAGCAAAGCCAAAACATGCTAGAATGATGAGTCAAAACATCATGTACATAAAGCTAGTAAGCAAGATTTGTTCTACAAGTATATAGAGCATGCAAAAGATGACCAAACCCACTTTATATAGAGTTATGTCATGGCAAAACATCACCAAAAACATGCTGAAATGGACTCAACATAAGCTAGGCAAACATGCTACTTTGATGAGCCACAAATGGGATTACACTACACATACAAGAAGCATGCAAAATATGACCAAACCAGCTATGGAAAGAGTCAAGGAAGGTCCTAAAAGTCACAAAAAAGGGCCTGAACCAAGCCTCAAAAGTAAAGGGATACATGCTCCTTTGATAGGCCAATAATACAAGCAAACAAAAACAAGAAGAGAGGGGGCCACCCCCTCTGATTTGAGACCTCAAAACCACATGCCTACCACTGAAAATCCATTGGATTTCAGTGGCTAAAAGGCCAAACAAAGCCTAGCTCAAAGGCCTTAAAGCATGGCTCAAAACAAGGCCAAACAAAGCATACAACAGGGTTGTACACCCCTAACACCAAAAAGACCTTAAAAAAACTTCAAAAGCACTTAAATACAGAACTTTTTTTTAGTTGAAAGCAAGGCCTAAAACAATATGAAAGGATGGCCAAAATGAGGTACAAATAAATGCTAAAAAGGGGAAGAAACTCACCCTTGAAGACCAACTTCGAAACCTGCAATCTTAGGGGACAAAAACCAAGTTTTAGAGCTCAAGTAACCCCCTCATGAACCTCAGCCCAAAGATGGTGGTGTATCTCTATGTGTTGTGGTGCAAAAGTGCAAGAAAAATGGACTTTAGAGCACTATTCTATGCAATATAGAGAGAGAGTGTGAGAAATAGAGAGAGAGAGAGAGAGAGAGAGAGATACAACTCCTTCAAAAAAAATTTCAACCTCTGATATAGAAGAAGGCTCCTTCCTTATATAGAAGAATACAAGAAGAAGCTTGTTAAACAAGCTTGGCAAGAGCTTCATCCCTCCATACACGTGTATAGAGGGGAGAGGAGTGAAAACCAACTGGCTCAAAAGATCTAGCGTGAAACCTGCTGAGACAGGGGATCTGCCGGCCATCAGTGGTGGCCGGCAGGCATCATCAATGGCCAGCAGTGGCAAAGGCATGGCCGGCAGGGCCAAAAAGGGGCCAGCAGTGCCTTCCACAAAGCATGCAGAAAGGGCCAATACAAGGTCCAAAAATGGGGCAGGAAGGATACAGGGTTTGGAAAGTTCAAACCTGTGACGTTCCGCGGTGAAAGTCGAGTACTCGGCGAGCAATCAAACTAGTTGTTGGGTGTCCCTGCAAGCACAACCAAGTCTTGAGGACAGTCAAATATGGGGTGTCTACAAGAGGCAAAAGGTAGGAAAGGGTATAGCCAGACCGACACCGCGTTGAGTGGGCGGCGTTGCCATCACTGGTCAGTCACGGTTGACAAATGCAGCAACGGTGTAGGAGCTATGCATGAGACGCACAAGCCACGCGAGTTGAAGTGGTCGCGCGCAAGACAACGCCGTGGTTGGTTCTCGTGTAAGTCGACGGTGGCACTTAAAGGATTGAGATGACGGGCGACACACAAGTAGTAGTGGTCTTCGGTCGCTGTGGGAGCAAAATTGAGAGCCGGTGTGCCCGAATCTCTGAGATTGCTAGGCTGAAGTGAAACACCAATAGTGAGCAGCAGCTTGGATCGCATGTATGCAGCAGCCGCGACGCTGGGACAGGTCAGTGACTGGGTCATGACGTCTGCAGCAATAGGAGCTTGAATAGGTCGGTGGCATTGCTTGGCACTGCGATGACAGTCGGTGTGCAAACAGCGGTGTAGCTCAACTTTTCATGCCCCCTTTCGGAAGACGAATAAGCCCTACAGTATTGGACTCCCGTGATTCTGAATCTGATTCCACAAGTGCAATGTGAAATAGATAAACATCAAAGAGTCCAAATCCAGCAAATCTTTTGGAAAATCAATTTTGAATCAAAATGCCAAAAATGGACTGCTTTGCCAGATACAGAGTCGCCACCTAAATATTTTATTTTGAGAAATTTAAGAAACCCATGACTCGTGCTAAAGGCCACGTGTTCATCATCGCCAAGATTGTCTCGGCTCGGGAATTTAGGTATGAGAGGGGAAGGTCATGAATTGAGCACCCCCACTCGCCCGATCAAAGATTGGCCTCTACTAATCATGATATGAATCTTATCTACAATATATGCTCTTGTTCCGATTATTAGGCTAGCATTACTATGTGATGTGCACGCAAGTATAGACTAATTTTTGCAAGAATTGGAACATTGGATTTTATGTTTGTGTACAAAATTGTTTTGAGTATTGTAACATCCCGTATTTTGAGGTATTAATATTTAGTGAGTGGTATTGGTGGTTTATTATAAAATTTAGTGGTGAGATTTTTAGATAGAAATCAAAAAAATAAAATAATTTATTTGTGTTTATCACATCTCTTTTATATCTATCTCATTGTTATTTATTCTCATTTAATAATGAATTTATCAATTTTTTTTTTTCTAAATTTCCCCATCACGTGGAGAAAATAAATAATTATAAATAATAAAAAAAACAAACCGTGGGCAACCCACAGTTTCTTGACTTGCCACACCAAACCCACCATTCCATCTTTCATCTTTTCATTTACTTTAATTTTTTAATCTTCTCTCTCCCCTTTATTTCCTCTATAAACGAGCAGAGTGAGGGGGCTCCTCACATTCCCTTCTTTCTTCATGCTCTACATCTGCTCTTCTCTTCTCATAAATTGTGTAGAGTAGAAATATTAAGTTTAGATATGGAAGTGTTTAAAGTGAAAATGAGTATTTTATAAAAACAAATAAATAAATTGAGAGTTGTAGATTTTATTAAATTATACATACTTTGTCTTAGAAGTTTGATCAAAGCTATTTTTGGAGATCCATGGAGCAATTTCAGATTTATGGTGATGGAATTAATTATTTTGAGGTAAATTCGGGTTGTATAAAATATGCTCTATTTAAATCTCTTTGCAAAGAGTTCTCTATTTTTGATTATCCTTAATTTGTAATCCACTTGATTATTGTGGTTGTTAATAGATTTTATAAAATCATTTGTTGTCGAATCGTTGATATTCTGATCATTTGGTAAAATTCTCTACAAATATTTCTGTGTTAAAATGGTGATACTCCGTACATGGATCGAGTGAATCTTGTTAATTTGTTTACACCAATATGACCGGATAAGCGTGGAGCTTAGGTGAGGTGGGTGAATAAATGAATTTGTTCACTGGTCATGTACTGAGTAAGATCGGGTATTTGGTCCTAGATAAATTATGGTTGATTTGTTGTGTAATTTGGTAAATTGCTTAATTATCGTATCGTTGATTTTAATGTCATAAATTGTTAGATTCTTGTTAATTTATTCTATATCCGAGCCTTGTATTCCTGTCGTATTGTATACTTCCCGAATGAATTTATTTTTCAGGTGCGGAGCAGATTTTAGCAAAGATCGAAATTGAGATTAAAAATATTTATTAATATAGAGATTTGGGACCCACCACTGTAATTATTAAATTTGGAGATAGTTGTAATATTGTTTATTTCAAAGATAAATGTATTGTAGAATATTTTGGAGAATACGGTACAATTTGGAGACAATTTTATAGTTATTATTTTTGGGAGCAAAACTTATATTTTTTTTTTGAGCCTATTTAACGACCCGGGAGTGGGGCGTTACAAATATGTACCACTTAAAAAAGTGATCGCATATAAATATTACTCAAATTATTCTAATTCAAGCAACTAGCCTTCATCTACAGGCATTCAAGAGTTATAGCAACTAAGCACTTAGCCTCATGGAAAGCATGCTAAACATGGCAACATCAACATACAATGCAATATGTTAAAACACAGAAATGCTCACCTAGTACTTCGAGGCGAACCAAAAAAAACAAAAGAGTTAGAAAAATGCATGATCCTAACTATGCAATGGCTAATGCAACACATGCGATGTGCAATCTAAATAGGCTCGACTACTTAAAATGACATGTGAATCAATTTGATAGCATGCAGTTTAAGCACGTATTCAAAAAAGTATTAAACTGACAATGCAAGTTAGAATGATGAACCGAGCCTCAATGCATGCAATACAAGTGGATGCAAACACAAGAGATGCTAAACAAAACATGATGCCCTAAACTAACCATCATAAGCAAGTAAACAAAAGGCAGAAAGATGTGGAGTTGGAAGACATACACATTATTACAATATTTGCGCTCTCACGCAAGAGAGTCCAAATAAACTAACTAGCTAAGCTAATTACTACAAATTAACTAACTATTACAAAACGAAATGAATAAACTAGCTAAGCTACTTAAGTAATTATTTCAACAAATTAATTAATATTCTAGCTAAGTAATTATTACAACACTTTACAAAATTAATTAGCTACAACTAATTAATTACAACAAATATCTAAGCTAAGTAATTAGACTAAAATAGCCCCAAGAAGCGAGGAGTGCTCATGCATGCACGTGGATTTCCACTCGAAAAAGCCATTGTTCTGCTACCAGGAAGCCCATGTTGCACAGTAGAACACTTGCACTGTTTTTCCTTCTAAAAAATAACTCTGTTTTCATTTCAAAAAGCTACTGCTGGATTTTGCAAAGGTGACCGGTAGGCTAGAAGTGGTGGCCTGCCGTTCCCAAATGGTAGCCTGCCGACCACTGATGGCTGGTTCTTCTTGCTGCAACAAAGAACACACAGAGCAAGCACAGGGTATTCTCAAGGGTTGTTTGCATAACTTACCCCTCCTTATCATCAAATAGCTCAAAGGAGTAGTAAACTTGATTCACAAACCATCAATCGATGCAATTTCATTGCATGAGGGCCTATGAACCAAAGTGTGTAAGTTCAATAAATGTAACGAATAAAGACTCTTAAACCTCCTCTCTATCATGTATTTGATCAAGGGAAGTGGTTGACAATGACTCTTGAACCGTTTACATCATTAGCAAGTATGAAACAATTCAAGATTCAAGGGTTTAATTAACGTCCGATTGAACCCAAACCAAGTTATTATCTTGCATCATTCTTAGTCCTCATTTTATTACTCCATTTTAATTACCAACCATTCCTTAGTAAATTGAGTTCAAAGGTGAGCTTTAAGTCCTCTAATGGAAAGAAGCATCAAACCAAGAGTTGTTTTAGGCATGAGAGAAGTTCCATGCTATTGGTAATGAACCCCTAAAGGGAATAAACCATTAAGCACAAGACCTCAATCTCATGCTTTAAACAAGCAACTAGTTTGAACCAACTTTCAAAGCAAAGCAAAAGCCAAGAAAGGAGGGAGGTTGCAGAAGTGATTAAGAGTGATCACAAGTATGGAAAGCCATAAACAAACATTATCAACTCAAATAGGATGGTGCCTAAGGCCTAAACCACCAAACTTATGAGGACAATTACACTCTAAGCATGCAATACAAAGCTCAAATGTAATGAACACTCAAAAATAGTCTTAAAACAGGTCTAAAACAATCCTAAAACATGCTAGAATTAAACTAATAAAAGCTAGAATAATAAGCTAAAACATGGAGCATGCTAGGCTAGTGAACAAACACAAGGAGGGGAGGCTACCCCCTCCATTTTTGGGACTTCAAAACAACATTTTAGCCACTAAAAAAGCTCTGAAAATTAGTGTAACAAAGCTCAAAGAGAGATGGTGTAAAGATGGGAAACACAAGGGTAAACACAAGGGTAAGGGCAAACCCTTATTGGCCTTAAACCACAAGTTTCAGCCGAAAAATACAGAGTTTATACAGCCCAAAAATAGTGGGAAAACAGTAAAAAAAAAAAGAGTGATTAAAGCAAGTAGAGAAGCAAAGCTTTATACCTCTTGAAGAGGAGAACCAATTCTGGGCAACAAATCAAGGCTTACATACCCTCAAAAGCTCAAACTAGGCTCAAAGGTACCTTAGTTCAAAGATGGTAAGGTTTGGTTTAGAGTGTATAGGAAAAAGCTTGCAAAAAGCTAAGAAATTTCAAGAGAGAGAGAGAGAGAATTTTTGCTCTAAAAATTCCAACCTTGAAAATGAAAGGAGAGGCCTCCCATATAAAGAAAACCACGCAACTCCTTAGAAATATCAATACATATACGTGTAAGAAGGTACATGCATCTGTGCCAACAATTGGCACAGCTGGCAAAAAATATCTGCAAAACACACTTGTGGCCAGCAGGCGACTAATGGTGGTCGACAACCAAAATCTGTGGCCGGCAGCCAATAGAAGTGTCCGGCAGGCCACAAGAGGTTACATGCTTGAAAAATCTCTGGTTTTGGTCCGAAAATAAGGTAACAAGTGTGTAGGGTTTGAAAGGCTCAAAGCTGTGGCATTCCACTAAGCACTTCTGTAACAACCCAGATTTTTAATTGTGCTATAGAATTTATACTAATATTATTTAATCTCAGTTTGAAAAATATATAATTTATTATATATTATTATGTGTAATTTTGTAAATAATATAATTATTAAAAGTTTAGGGGTCAAAATATAAATAATAATAATATAGATAATATTAATAATAATAATAATGGGCGTGGTATTAAAATAAATAATATATTTTCTGTTGATATATGATAAAGTGTAATTTAATTAAGAATTAAATTATTTATATAATTATATTAAAATATTGGGTCAAAGAGTAATTATCCTAAATATTTATAGAAGATAGGAATGAATCTATCAAATGATAATCGAATCGGTGGGATGATTAGAGGATCGGCCACGTGTTGGCCAATCAGTGGATTCTCCTCTCTATTTAAGGGGAACGTTTCACCTGGAGAGAAATGAGAAAAGAAAGAAGAAAGAAGAAAGAAAGAGAGAAAGAAAAGGAAAGAAAAGAAAGAGAAAGGAAGGAAAGAATGGTGGAAGTTAAAAGAGGCTTTGATAGTACAAAGGAAGAGTAAGGTATTAAAGATAAGGTGAGTTATATTATACATTGAGTTACCAAAATATATTTTATGTATGTTTTAACTTAGCAAAATCTGTTTTACACAAGTTATGTTTTATTTATATATTAATAAAAGTTATGTTTTATAAAAGTTTCAGTTACGTGGTTTTATTTCTGAACCCTATTTGCTTAAAAGGAAACCCATGGATATGTTTATTTATATTTTAAAGAATATTTGACTATGACCTTATATAAAATTATGTTTTGTAAGTACCACCACGGGAGTCTCACGCCTTGGGGGACTTAAATAACCATTGGTCTCTGTTTGACCACTTTGTGGTCCTCTGTTTGTCATGGATCCATTGACCTCTGTTTTGTGCGGAGCAAAGTGCTGTGCGGAACTAAGTGCTACACTATTGTGGGAGCCACCTCTAGAATCCGTACGAGCCACCTCTTGAATCCGTACCTCTGTTCTGACTGTCACTTCTGTAACCTCTGTTCTGTTCTGTTCTGTTCTGTACCGTGGTTGTGGTTACATAACTTCTGTATTTCAGTTCTGCTACTTAAATGATTTGGTTACCAATAAAAGATTATTTGTTCTGACGAAGCATAATCTCAGTTTTATTACTTAAAGGATTATTTGTCAAATGATTTCTGCTACTCAAATGATCTGTTTATATCAATGTTTTGGCCTAACTAACGATCCATGGTTATTTCGTGTCCCTTATACTCTTGGTATAATGTTTCTCACTCTGCCATGTACTTATAGTTGTATACCAATTTTCAGGGACTAGCTTTTGGAAAGTCTTAGACGCGGGGCTGCGGAATAGACACATACAGCACTTTATTGATATTTCTCTATGTAAATAACGACCTTTTTGGTCAATATAATTTTGTAATAAAAATAGAAGCTCCAGTGATTATTTTGGTACCCTTATTTAAATATTTCTTCCGCTTGCGTTTATTAATTTGTTTTTGAATTGGCCGTAGGTAACTTCAGTTACTGGCCATCACGATGCTTAACCCTTGGGTACGGGGAGCGGGTCGTGACAACTTCAAGCACTTGACAAGCATATACACAGTTATCATTGGGTATGCAAGTGGTGACATTCAAGTCATAAGGGCGGTCAAAAATGGGGTGTCTACAGGCAGTGGTCTTCAAAGCAAGAAAAAACTCTGGTTTGTTGAAGAAGAAGGTCTAGTTATTGAAGAAGAAGAAGAGAGCTGGGTTGGCCTTTGTAGAGAGAAAGAGAGAGATAGAGCCGAAATGGCCATGAGCAAAAAGTGGGTGAGGTTTAGGGTTTTGTCCCTTTCCTTAAATACAAAAAAAAAAAAAAAAAAAAAAGGAAAGAAGGGGGATGATTCCTTGAATATTCTTTCAAATATTTTGAGTGTATATACACACATATATATATATATATATATATATGGTGAGCCTTCAATTGGTCTAAAAGAATTTGAAGATTTGTTTGAAGTTTATTGAAGGAAAAGCAAAAGCAGGTTTGGTTTCAAAACAAAATAAAATATGGGCTTTATCTTTTCAAGAATAAAAAATGAATGATAATGGGTGTTTTATTTTTGCTTGGAGTGAAAATAAATATTTTCAGATGTTCAAAAAAAAAAAAAATCAGTGGCACGAAAAAAAAAAGTAATTTTTTTTTTAATTGTCAATTCTATTCGTAAATTACGGTGAGTCATTAACTTTATCCATAGGCTCTGTCAAGACAAAATATTCCTAAGGACGTAATGCGAAGTATAGCCGAAAAGGTGAAAATATGCATGTCCAAGAAAACTAAAATTTCTCATACACGCAAGGGGCAAATGTAAGAGGAGTTAACTTGAGCCTACTAAATTAATTAGGCCCAATCAGAAAGTCCAAGATTAGTGGGTCCGAATTTATTGAAAGTCCAAGATTGGTGAGCCCGGATTGATTGCCATCAAATGGGCTGAATCACTCCAAGCCTCGAAAAAGTTCGAATCCACGAACATAGAGACTTACTTGGGCTCAGATTCGAAAGGGTATTGAGTAAGCTTAGAGATCCGAGGCACTCGAGCTTCCAACAGATTCGATCGCAATTTAGAAGTCGCTCCACTGGTGAGTCCCAGATCATTTGCGGACTTGGAGCATTCTGGGATCGACCCACCAAAATCATGAGTGAGGTTAGAGCCCGAACAAAAGGCCAGAATCCCAAGGACAATGGGTGGAGATAAATTCACCCATCGGTTGATTTTGCTTATACACGGGTCAAGGTGGCACGACCCCGGGGGGTCCATGAAACCCAGCAATATTAGTGGCATGGGGTCCTCCAGGACTACCTCGGCCTTTTGGGATGATTGGGGATCAATGGTTAGGTGTGATTAAGAAGAAGGGTTTGCCGAGAGGTTGATCTCCTCTTTGGGGTTTTCCTCATCTTCGGAGAGGTCACCTCATCGGACAATGTGGTTAGAGAGAATATTCCTATGTGCCTTACACATGGGTTCCATCCTACATCATGAGGTGCCTATAATAGCACCCACCCATAGCTTTACAAGGGATGGATTTTGGAGAGATAACTCTTGGGAAAGAACTAATTTCCCTTCTCCATTATTAACCTTGAGAGTGAAAGTGGGAGATCCATATGAGAGCCTTACCATTATTCTCTCTCTAACTACTTTGCCTTCTTTTTCACCCAATCTCTTATCTCCATCATCTCTTTGCTTTTGTGTTCTTAGTTGTGACTATTGAAGAATCTAAGTCTCTCATCATTTCTAGAGAATTCAAATTTTCTTCAAAGATCTTCGAATTTTCCAATGACGTTCTTGAACCCTCTTATACAAGATCTTGACAAAGAAAATAAGGAGTTCCAATTAATATGGGTCACAAACTACCTACTATCCCCAAAACTATACTTGCAGGCCAATGGGCAACAACAGTATGGAAAGCTTATCACTAGGACAACATGCAGCACACCAACAATTGAGGACGGTGGTTGAGGCGGCATAACAGATAAGTAATTCAATGAAAGCTCATGTGCCATGATATGCTTGATTAAGGTTAGTGAGTTAAAACTATTGTACGACAGTTTATATCCCAAGTCTGGAAAATATATACCAATTAGGTCTTGAACATCAAGACCTTTTGTAGTTGACAAGTACGAATTATATTCAAAAAGAGACACCAAGGGTATGTCTCCTATATACAAAGGAAAAGACAAAGCCTATACATAAAAAAGATCCAAATGCGTCACAAAATCCAAAAATTGGTCCAACTATGTATCAGCACCACCTGGGAACCAACTATACAAAATGGCCAAAATTCTCCTATTGTGCTCCCTCCAGATGCTCTACATCAATGCCAAGGGACCCAAGCCCCAAGCCCTCTTCCTTTTCCCAACTCTAGCTCCACTCCAAGAGAGTAAAAGCTCCAAAGGGAAAATTCACATCATATCAAACAAGGCAAGAAACAAAAACCATAACTCCCGAGCCACCGAACTGATTATCCACATACAATCTTTGTTATCAGAATTTTATGACTTACGCTTGAATAATGCTATACAAACAAAAAAGTCATACATAATTTTCATACATAATAATATGGCTCATTGTAGACCTTCCATTTCAAAACAAAACACCATTGAAGATGGATTTATTTACAATAATGGCATTGCCACATCATTCTTGTCAAGTTTTGTGTATGAATTTTATATATGTTTAGAATTTTCCTTTAGGATTTGATTCACATTTCATACATAGACCAATGCAAATCTAAGAGTGAATCTATTTTGAGATAGAATTTATGGTGAATCGCTTGAGTTCCAATTTGATTCACGTTTTACAATTCATGTGTTTTTTTTTTTTTTTTTTTTTTTTTTTTTGACTGTCAGGTCAGACATATTCTACCCTTTGGTTTTTTTGGTGTGGAAATGTCAACACAATTTCTAAGAGAGTTTAATATGAAAATCATCAATGTCTATGCATAATTTTATTTTGTGTAATTAGAGGATTTGACAGGATCCAATCAAACCCAATATGTTATTAACATGTTTTTCTCAAAAAATATCAAAATACATCTTTTAAGGTTGTTCAAGGCTGAAGCAACTTGAACCCAAGAATTATGTATTGTTATTTTGGTGAAATAAAGATGGTTTAATATGATATGGTCAGTCAGCTATGAAGTATGGATGCTTCAAAAAAACATGTTGTACCTACACCGAGTACATATTGGGTACTGGTATTTTGCATGGTACTTCTAAATGTGTATTAGGTACACAAGACACGTACTAAAAAAAAAATTAACAATTTTTAGTAAATAACCAATTCATACCTTAGCCTGAATAATATTTTCTTTCATACAAAGGTGAAATTGGCATCGTTGGACTTTTTTTCTATGCTTAGTATGATTTTAAAATTAAGTTTTGACTTGAAAGTTCTTTAATATAAAGACATTTAACCTTAACTTTTGGCATTAAAATGTGGATTGTAGGTTAGATCCTTAACCAACTAATCCAATTAACTATTGTTTTGCATTACTCTCAATTAATTTTATTTTTTTAACTAATGTACCAATCCATACTCTACTTTTTAGATTTTATTGTATCAATGTACTGGTAACAATGTCTGTATACGATAGTCAGTTAGACTTACAATTCCACAATTATTGTTGTTGTTGTTATTTTTTTTTTCTTTTCTCTTTTTTTTTGTTGGACAATAAGCACACACACCATTTAAATTAATTAGGTTTTAAAACAAAGGGTTTTACTTAGGGTTATTTACACGGAGACTCTCTAAACTATTGAGAAGTATCACTTTGACCCCTAAACTATAAAAACGTAAAAATGGACCACTTAAATTATTGACTTGTTTTACTTTGATCCCTTCCATTATTGCACCATGAGTTAAACCGAACTTTTAAATTTTTTTGTTACAAAAATACCCTTGAACACTCTATATAACACACCGAGCAACACTTCCTCTCAATTTTCCTCTCTTTTTTTTTGATTTATTATTGTTTTTTTTTATAAAATATTCTTTATGCAAAAATATATTTACATAGAATATTTAAAAACAATAATAATGGATGAATGCTTATATTTAAAAATAAAAATAAAAAAACAATAATAATGGAATTGTAAACATATAGAGTGTTGAAGAGTGTTTTCGTCTAAAAAATGTTTAAAAGTTTGGTTTAACTCACGGTGCAATAACGGAAGGGGTTAAAGTGAAACACACCAATAATTTAGATGATCTATTTGTATACTTTTATAGTTTAAGAGGTCAAAGTGATACTTCTCAATAGTTTATGGGGTTTCGTATAAATAACCCTTTCATTCTTTGTTTTGATTCTATTCTATTAGGGTTTCTAGGACCCATTTGTGAATGTTAAGAGAGAATAAATTATGGTTTTTAAATAAGTTTATAGTTAGTATGTTTTTGGACCCACATCTCTTGCTATGAAGACAATATCTTTCTAATTTGGGATAATCATAACCTTGTATAAGAATTATTATCATTTTCTTTTATAGTTTTACTAGCATATCACCCGTGCTATGCACGAGATAAAATAATATATTATTTATTAAAAATATGATAATTATATTTAATTTTTTTATATTTTGTCATGTTCCTTTAATATGTAGTATAGATAGATTAAAATTGTTGTATTGACAATTAATAATTAAAATTATGCTTTGTTATAAAAAAAAATGACATAGTTCTAATACTTCACTATTTTAGAATAAAAATATATGAATTTTAAAAAATTATCATATTGGTTTTTTAAAGGGAAATAATTAAAGAAATTTTAAAAATTTAATGAATAAGAAAGAACTATCGTAACATGTAAAACCGCTAAAATCACGATTAAACCAGCAAATCATTCAAACCAAAAATGATTTAGCTTACTCAATTAAGTCAAAAGACCAACCAGTTTACACAAAAATGAATTAATTAAAAATTTTAAATTTTATTTTATTAAAATTTAAATTGTCACTAAATATGGAAAACAATCTATTAATTTAAATTTAAAATCAACACAATATAAATTTAAAATTATAATAATCTATCTCATAATTTATAAGTTTTAAACATAAATTTAAAATTATCATAATTATCTCATAATTTTTGTATTAAGGAACAGTAAGAGTAACATTGAGATTATTGATATATCTATATATTTTATAAAAGAATACTTTTAAGTAAAAAAATTTATGAGAGTTTCAAAATCCCATACAAAATTATTTTTAAAATCAAACTCTCTATGTGGGATTGCAAAATAAAAGTTAAATGAAGCTAGCCAATTGGGATTTTCTTAATTATTTAAAATTAAGAAATCAAAAAAATTAATATGAGATATTGATCATAAGAGTTCTCACTAAAAATCTCCTTTTGCTTATATAAATGGGAGCATAAGATTTATTTTATGTAAGTAAAACAATTCACTTTTTTCTTCCTTTCTCGATGTGGGATTATAAAATAAGAGTTAAATGGAAGCTAGCTAATCTAGATTTTCTTAATTGTTTAAAAGTTAACAATTGTTTGGGCGGAAAATTTATTTTGAATCAAGCAATCTTAACCGTTTAATTTTTAAGTAGGTTAATTTTTAATTTATTTTGAATCAAACAAATTTAATTAATATATTTTGATAAAACCGCTAAAATCATAGTTAAACTAGCGAATCAGTCAAATCGAAAATGGTTCACCCTATCGACTAGGTCAAAGGACCAACCAATTTATACAAAAATTAATTAATTAAAACTTTTAAATTTTATTTTAATTTTAAAATTTAAATTGTCTTAAACTGAAATATACACAACATTACAATATTTAATGGGAGTATAAGGTTTATATAGTAAAACAACTCATTTTTTTCTCTTTTCCTGATATGAGATTGTAAAATAAAAATTAACAGTTATTTGGATGGGAATTTCATTTCTAAACAAGTAATCTCAGTCGTTCAAATTTTAATAAGATCAATCTTAGTTTATTTCAAATCAAACAAATCTAAGCAATATATTTTGATAAAACAGCTAAAACCGCGGTTTAACAAGTGAATCAGTCAAACCGAAAACAATTCAGCCAAATCGGCTAAGTCAAAAGACTAACCAATTTACAACAAAATTAATTAATTAAAACTTTTAAATTTTGTTTATAAATTTAAACCATCTTAAACTGAAACATGCATAATACTATAATATTAAATGAGAGTATAAGATTCACTTTATATAAGTGAAATGACTCACTTTTTCTTTCTTTCCTCGATGTGAGATTGTTATTATTTTAAAGTTAAATATTATGAGAGTTTTAAAATCTCATACAAAATTATTTTTAAAATCAAAACCTCTATGTGGGATTATAAAATAAAAGTTAAATTGAAACTAATCAATGGTAATTTTCTTAATTTTAAACAATTAAGAAAATCAAAAAAAAAATTGTATTGATTATGGGGCTTCTCATTAAAAATCTCATTTTGCTTATATAAATGGGAGTATAAGATTCATTTTATATGAGTGAAACAATTCACTTTTTTTTCTTTTCCCGATGTGGGATTGTAAAATAAAAGTTAAATGGAAACTAACCAATGAGGATTTTCTTAATTGTTTAAAATTAAGAAAATTCAATAATTTATATAAATTGGGGCATAAGATTCACTTTATGTAAATGAAACAATTCACTTTTTTCTTCTTTTCCCGATATGAGATTATAAAATAAAAGTTAAATGGAAGCTAGCTAATGGGGATTTTCTTAATTGTTTAAAATTAAGAAAATTCAATAATTTATATAAATTTGCGCATAAGATTCACTTTATGTAAATGAAACAATTCACTTTTTCCTTTTTTTCCCGATGTGGGATTGTAAAATAAAAGGTAAATGAAAGCTACCCAATAAGAATTTTCTTAATTGTTTAAAATTAAGAAAATTTAATAATTTTAGAATGAGGGTTTGGAGGTTCTAGAAAGCTTCTCCCTCAAAACCCTCTTTATAAGATTCACTTTATATAAGTGAAACAACTTACAACTCGCAATTCACTTTTTCTTTCTTTTCCCAATGTGGGATTGTAACACTTTATATAAGTGAAACAACTCACTTTTTCTTTCTTTTCTCGATGTGGGATTGTAATTATTTTTAAGTTAAATATTATGAGAGTTTTAAAATCTCATACAAAATTATTTTTAAAATCAAAACGTTTATGTGAGATTGTAAAATAAAAGTTAAATGGAAACTAACCAATGGGGGATTTTCTTAATTATTTAAAATTAAGAAAATTCAAAAAATGAGTATGAAATATTGATTATAGGGTTTCTCACTAAAAATCTCATTTCGCTTATATAAATAGGAGCATAAGATTCACTTTATGTAAGTGAAACAATTTACTTTTTCTTTCTTTTTCTGATATAGGATTGTAAAATAAAAGATAAATGAAAGTTAGCCAATGAGAATTTTCTTAATTGTTTAAAATTAAGAAAATTCAATAATTAAAGGTTTGGAGCTCCTAGAAGGATTCTTCTTAAAAATTTCATTTTTCTTATATAATATATAGATAATGAAACAAATTTTACTTTTTCTTCTTCTCCTGATGTGGGATTATAAAATAAATCATAAACTAATTAGTGTTTTATTTTTATATGGTTAAATGGATGTTAGCCAATGGAAATTTTTTTAACTGTTTAAAATTAATAAAATCAGTATGAGAAATCGTGATTAGACCGACAAATCGATCAAATCGAAAATGATTTAGCTTAATCAGTTAGGTCAAATGACCAACCAACTTATACAAAAATTAATTAAGTAAAACTTTTAAATGTTATTTTAGTTTTAAAATTTAAATTGTCTTGAATTGCAGTATACACCATACTACACTATTAAGATTCACTTTATATAAGTGAAATAAATCACTTTTTTTTTTTCTTTTTCTGATGTGGGATTATAAAATAAAAGTTAATAATTATTTAGACGGAAAGTTTATTTCTAATCAAGTAATCTCAATCTTTCAATTTTTAATCAGATCAATCTTTAGTTTATTTCGAATCAAACAAATTTAATCAATATATTTTGATAAAACCGCTAAAATTGCGGTTAAATCAACGAATCAATCAAATCAAAAATGATTTAGCCTAATCGGCTAAGTCATAATTAATTAATTAAAATTTTTAAAATTTAAATTATATTGAATTGAAACATGCATAACATTATAATATTAAATAAATGAGATGGGAGTATAAGATTCACTTTATATAAGTAAAACAACTTATTTTTTCCTTCTTTTCTTGATATGGGATTATCAAATAAAAGCTAGCCAATGAAATTTTTTTTTAATTGTTTACAATTAAGAAAATCAAGAAAATTAGTATGAAATATTGAAGCTCTCACAAGGCTTCTCACAAAATGGGATGAATTATAAGATTCATTTTATATGAGTAAATAAAACAACTCATTTTTTTCCTTCTTCTCCTGATGTGCGATTATTAAATAAAAACTAGCCAATGGAGATTTTCTTAATTATTTAAAATTAAGTAAATCAATAAAATTAGTATGAGATATTGAAGTTCTCACATGGCTCCTCACTGAAAACTCCATTTTTCTTATATAATATATAGATAGATATGAAATTATCAAATAAAAGCTAGCCAATGGAGATTTTCTTAATTGTTTAAAATTAAAAAAGGGTAAATTATAATTTAACCCCCCGTGGTTTACCCCCAAAACACGGAACCCCCTTATAGTTTCATTTGTAACACTTAAACCCCTAGACTTTATACCATGTTGTAATTTTTGACAGACGTAACAGAAGTGCACAAAACGACGTCGTTTTGTGTACCGCCTGATAAAAAATAAAATAAAATAAAAAAAGAAAAAACAAGAAAGAGAGAGAGAGAGAGAGAGAGAGAGAGAGAGAGAGAGATTGCAACCAAACCCAGTTCTTTCTCAGCTCAACAATGGCTTCTCTACAATCTCTACAATGGCTTCATGGGTTTTACCAACAACAACAACAACATAAGCCTAAAAAATAAAATAAAATAAATAAAAAACAAAAAAGGGAGAGAGTGAAAGTTTGAATTTGACATTAACTGTTGCCCAAATGATCAATCTATATATGTATATATATATAACTCACCTGCCCATGAAGATGCCCATATTGCAGCCCCAACAAGAAGGAAGTAAAACGCATACTGCAAAAGTTCACAATCAAAAACACTTCAAATCCACCAAAAAACAAAAAACCAATATTGAATTTATGTTTTTACCTTGATAACTTCGTGTGTCATCTTATCAATGTTGTTCGCATTAGACCCAAAAGAATTCATAAGATCGGTGACGAATCGAAGAAACAGAGGCAACGAAGAGCCATGAATAATGGCACCAACAGTCCCAATTGCCATCAAAACATAGTCCAACCCATCTGCGAACCTAAAAAGTTCACCAAACCCAGTTGAGGGTAGAGAAGAACCATCTCTCTTCACCTCAGAAACCTCCTCCATTTCTCTTCTCTCTCCTCCCCTGTTTTCTCTCTCTTCAAATACTTTTCCTTTTGTGTCTCTAGCTGTTGTTGTTTTTGGTGGTGATGACACGAGTTCAAGGCCTTGCATTTCAGACCATCTCCACTGCTCAACCGTCTTTATCTCCTCAGAATCTTGTGACATTTCTTGCTTTATCTTTTTTATTAACTGTTGTTGTTGTTATTGGTAAAACCCTTGAAGCCATTGTAGAGAAGCTATTGTTGAGCTGAGAAAGAACTGGGTTTGGTTGCAATATCTCCCTCTCTCTAACTCTCTCTCTCTCTCTCTTCCTTTCTTGTTTTTTCTTTTTTTTATTTTATTTTTTATCAGGCGGTACACAAAACGACGTCGTTTTGTGCACTTCTATTACGTCCGTCAAAAATTACAACATGGTATATAGTCTAGGGGTTTAAGTGTTACAAATGAGACTATAAGGGGGTTTCGTTGTTTTTTGGGTAAACCACAGGGGGTTAAATTATAATTTACCCTTAAAAAAATTAGACCAAGTTTGACAAGTTGAAAAAAATTCAAAAAGTCAAAAAGTTACTCAAAAAGTTAAAAAGTTATCACTATTCACCAAAAGTCAAAAATTACGACTGCACAACTCTCAATCTTAATTTTTCCCTACATACTAATTTATACAATTTTTTAATACACATTTTTTCATAAAAAGTCAAAAAGTTAACTCAAACATTCATATTTTTTTCCTCAATTTTTTAGTCCAAAAAGACAAAAAGTGCATTTATTTAGGACACTCCAAACAACCCCTTAGTATAAGCTATTGAAATTCTCACAAGACTTCTCACTAAAAACTCTTTTTCCTTATATAAGATATAGATTCGATTCATAATTTGTAAAATTAAGATTTCGATTCACGATACAATTCTTAATTTGACAATTATGCATATGACATCAATTTACATGGATTTCTTTATTTAGAATAGGATTGTCGATAGAAAGAATCTTGCCATGCGCCAAAAGAGCACCGTAATGAGACCCATTATTAAGGGTGTGTTTGGTAACGTTTACGTTTTCAGTTTATATTTACAAAAATTTTATAAACTGGTTTTTGTTTATTTTTCGTTTATTTTTAGAAAAACATAAACTACAAATGCGTTTGGTAATTGACAAAATGTTTAAAAAATTTTAAAAATATAAAAAAGAATGAGAAATGGCAAATGGTGGCAAGTGGCGGCGGAAGACGGTGGTGGAAAGTGGTGACGGTGGTGTGAGTAGCTGGTGGTGGTGGGTGGGTGGGTGGTGACGGTGCGGGTGGCGGGTGGTAGCGAGTGGTGGGTGGTGGTGGTGGGTAGTGGTGGCGGGTGGTTGGTGGTGGCAGGCGGGTGGTGGATGGCGGGTGGTGGTGGGTGGTGGCGGGTAGGTGGCGGTGGTGGTGGTGGGTGGTGATGGTGGCGGGTGGTGGTGGCAGCGAGTGGTGGGTGGTAGCGAGTGGGTGGTGGTGGCGGGTGGCGGGTGGTGGTGGCAGGTAGGTGGCGGATGGCGGATGGCGGGTGGTGGTGGGTGGGTGGTGATGGCGGGTAGGTGGCAGGTGGTGGTGGTGGTTGTGTGGTGACGGTGGCGGGCGGTAGCGAGTGGGTAGTAGTGGTGGTGGTAGGTGGGTGGCGGATAGTGAGTGGTGGTGGGTGGGGCGGGTGGTGGGTGGGTGACGGTGGCGGGTGGTAGGTGGTAGCGAGTGGGTGGTGGCGTGGTGGTGGTGGTGGTGGCAGGTAAGTGGCAGGTGGTGGTGGTGGTGGGTGGGTGGGTGACGGTAGCATGTGGAGCGTGGGTGGTGGGTGGTGGTGGCGGATGGGTGGTAGGTGGTGGATGGTGGTAGCAGGCGGGTGGTGAGTGGTGGTGGCAAGTAGGTGGCGGGTGGTGGTGGCCGGCGGTGGATGTAGTGGCGGGTGGTGGGTGGATGGCAGGTGGTGGTGGGTGGTGGTGGTGGCGGCAGCGGCGAGGGGTGGGTGGTGGTGGTGGCAAGTGGTGATGGGTGGTGGCGGCGGTGACGAAAGATGGTGGTGGAAAATGGTGGCGGGTGGTGGCTAGTGTTGGGTGGTAAAAAAAAAAAAAACTCAAAACTCAAAACGGAAACACATTTTTTGTGTTTTCATTTTTTGGCCAAATTTATAAACTGAGACTACTGATTTATAAATCAAAACTTTTACCAAACAAGTTTTTATTTGAGTTTTTAAAATTTTTGTAAATATAAACAGAAAACTGAAAACGTAAGTGTTACCAAACGGCACCTAAGTGATCCATAATTAGATTGTTTGATTGCTCGGATTGTACTTTGAATATATCGGTGCTTGTGGTTCGGCCTCATACTCACAGAGTTGTATTACATCTCCAACAACAAAATTGCATTATAAGTCATAAAAACAATGAAACCTTCAAAGAAAATCTCCATAAACATCCATAATTTGTCTTCACCTCCCTTCTGCACAATCTATCCTATTTGAATGCGAACCTTCACAACCACTTCCCAAAAATGCTTGATTGAAGGTAATAAAGCACCAAATCCCCAAACCTCCATCTCTGATGGGGGCATAAACAGAATTCTAATCCACCAAACGACACTTATATTCATCTCCTAGTCTTCTCTAAAGAAAACCCCTCTACAATTTTTCCATTCTTTTCACCACAGAGACATGAATAGTGAACGAAGACATAAATAAGGACGGTATTTCCAATCCAACATATGTCACTTAAATTCATCTCCCAACCCTTCCCAAAGGAAATCCCTCTGCAACTTTTCCAACCTTTTTGCCATAGAGGCATGAATAACAAACAAAGACAAAATAGGTGGTCAGGTTCAAAAGAGTGCTCTAAACCAAAGTACACCTATTACCTTTATAAAGATCTACAGCTTCCATTATGCCAACCTCTAAAATCTCTCGATAATAGAATCTCACACATGCTTTACCTTGAAAAATGAACCCGAAGGAAGCATGTAACAGATAAGGACTCCACCCTACAACCCAAAATGGAGGCCAAAAACCATCCACATTACGCACCTCACCAACTAGAACCAACACCGACTTCCAAAGATTTACCTTTAGGCCCGATAGAACATTTTTTTTAAAAAAAAATTTTAAAAATTAAAAAAAAAAAAAGGAAAAAAAGTAAAAAAGAAAAAGTAAAAAGGAGAGAGGATACATCTAAGAAGGGTACAAGGTTGAACCCTTTCCTTCTCCGAAAACTCTAAAAAGGGACCATTTCCACCCCCACAATACTGTTAGGGAAAATATGTGATTCCCCACAAGTAAATCAATCAATGGGAATAAAAATTAATGTGGAAAAATTAAATCAAAGGCAACACAAGAATTTTTACATGGTTTCCACAATGTGAGGTATGTCCACGGGATCGAAATCCGATTCCACTATCAACCAAATAGTTTCCAAACGATTACAAACGAGACACAAATAGTCTCACAAAACCACCCTTAGGTGAATTTCAAATAATCACAAATAAACAAGAGGAAAGACCTCACCAAATAGATGAACCAAAATCTTCAGAACCAGAATTGTAGAAGACCCAAAATAACGAACCAAATCAACTTCCACACAAAGGAAACAAAAGCTTGAACAAATCAAGCACTCTTGACCAATCTTCCAATTGTCAATTCACAGGCACTCCGAAGCAGTGTATAGCCCCCGTCCACTTTTGTGTGTTGAACAAAATGATGCCTCCAAATATTGTGAATCTAGGTTTTGTAATCAAACCCTAATTGTATCCAAATTGAATTGGGCCTCCACAAATATAATATATAAAAAATATATTATACCTAACCAAGCCAAATTAAAATTCTTTTTCCAAAACCAATTGGGTCCCACACTCCAATAAGGAGGTATACCCAACAATTCTCCCCCTACCGACTTAGGTGGAGACATCAACCATACCCGCCAAAGTTCGACACTTCAAATGTTTATCCCTCGACAAAGTGTTAGTCAACATATCCGAAATATTATCATCCGTGTGAGCCTTTTCGAGTTGTAACAATTTTGAATCTAACACATCACGAATCCAATGGTATCTCACATCAATGTGTTTCGATCTCGAATGAAAAGTAGAATTTTTACTCAAGTGAATAGCACTTTGACTATCACAATAAAGTACATAATTTTCTTGCTTCAAACCCAACTCTTGCAAAAATGTCTTCAACCATAACTCTTCTTTGCAAGCTTCTGTAATGGCAATAAATTCAGCTTCGGTAGTTGAGAGAGCAACACATTTTTGTAATTTAGATTGCCATGCCACAGCTCCCCCTGCAAAAGTCATCAAATACCCCGAAGTAGATCTTCTAGAATCAACATCACTGGCCATGTCAGAATCCGTGAACCCATCAAGCATCGGCTTACCATCCCCAAAACACAAACACACCTTCGAAGTCCCTCAAAGATATCTTAGAATCCATTTTACCGTTGCCCAATGTTCTTTACCCGGATTAGAGAGAAAACGACTCACCACACCAACGGCGTGAGCAATATCCGGCCTTGTACAAACCATGGCGTACATCAATGAACCAACTGCTGAAGCATAAGGAACTTTCAACATCTCTTCTTTGTCTTTTTCACTTGTAGGACATTGATTCGAACTAAGTTTGAAGTGACCCACGAGTGGACAACCAACCGGCTTTGCGTTATCCATGTTGAACCTCTCAAGAACTTTCTCAATGTAGCTTTCTTGAGACAACCAAATCAGTCCCTCTTTGCGATCATAAACAATTTTCATACCAAGAATTTGCTTTGCCGGTCTCAAATCTTTCATAGCAAAAGATTTGCTCAACTCCAATTTCAACCTGTTAATCATGGTAGAATCTTGACCCACAATTAACATGTCATCAACATAAAGCAAAATAATAATAAATTTGCCATCCGGAAATTTTTTTACAAACACACAATGGTCCGAAGTGGTTTTAGAAAAACCATTATTCATCATGAAAGAGTCAAATTTTTTGTACCATTGCCGCGGAGCTTGCTTGAGGCCATACAAACTTTTCTTCAATTTGCAAACAAATTTCTCTTTCCCTTTCTCTACAAAACCTTCCAGTTGCTCCATGTAAATTTCTTCTTCAAGATCACCATGAAGAAATGCGGTCTTCACATCAAGTTGCTCAACTTCAAGGTTCATACTTGCAGCCATGCCAAGTACAACCCGAATAGAAGACATCTTTACAACCGGTGAGAAAATCTCGTCAAAGTCAATACCTTTCTTTTGCCCAAAGCCTTTCACAACAAGACGTGCTTTGTACCTCAGATTCTTCCTATCATTCTTCAATTTGAAAACCCACTTATTTTTCAGAATTTTCCTCCCTTTAGGCAACTTCACTAAATCATAAGTCTGGTTTTCAAGTAAGAAATTCATCTCCTCTTCTATAGCCTTTTTCCAATCATCTTTCTTTGCATGCTCAATTGCTTCTTGGTAGCTCTCCGGCTCCCCTTGATCGGAAATCAACACAAATTCATTGGGAGGATACTTTCTTGAAGGTTGTCAGTCCCTTATAGATTTTCTTAACTCAAGTTGTGGTGGCGGTTCTTGAGTTGGATGCTCTTCCTCAATTTCTGGCTCAACTTCATTAGGATTAGCATCATTCTCTACATCTTCAATAGGTGGCTGCACATCTCCCCCATTTTCATCATCAACTAAAGATGAAAGAGATGAATCTATGTCAATGAGATCACTAGTTTTTGGCTCCGGTTGATCACCTTTGCCAAAGTCTTCAATTGTTTGGTCTTCAAGAAACACAACATCACGGCTTCAAATGACTTTCTTGTCGACCGGATCCCACAATCTATACACGAATTCATCACGCCTATAGCCAAGAAAAATACATTGTCTTGACTTACTATCAAGCTTGGACCTCTCATCCTTTGGAATGTGAATAAAAGCTCGGCAACCAAACACTCTCAAGTGCTCATAAGACACATCTTTGCCAGTCCAAACTCTTTCAAGGACATCACCATTCAAAGGATAGCAAGGAGATAAATTGATCACGTCAACCGCTGTACTCATTGCCTCACCCCAAAAGGATCTTGGCAATTTAGCTTGTGAAAGCAAACACCTTGTTCTTTCCACAATGGTGCAGTTCATCCTCTCGGCAACGCCATTTTGTTGAGGAGTCTTCTTAACTGTCTTTTGGTGCCGAATACCTTGGCTGCGACAATACTCATCAAATGGCCCAGTGTATTCATCACCATTGTCTGATCGGATGTACTTCAATTTCTACCATGTTTCTCTTTCAACCATGGCCTGAAAATGCTTAAATACTTCTAGAACTTGATCTTTAGTTTTTAGTAGAAAAGCCCAAACTTTCCTTGAATAATCATCAATGAAAGTAACAAAATAAAGTGCACCACCATGTGTTCTAACTTTTAAAGGACCACAAACATCCAAATGAATTAACTCCAACACATTTTCTTTTCTAGAAGCAACATTTTTATGAAAAGAAACTCTATGTTGTTTACCCACCAAACAATGAACACAAGTTTTAAGATGTGTACCTTTCAAACCGAGTAGAAGCTCTTTCTTGAACAAAACTTGCAGCCCCTTTTCACTCATATGGCCAAGCCGCTTGTGCCACAATTCGGTAGAAGTATCATCTTCAAGTGCATTGACAACACCTTTACAAATTTTTCCTTGCATCGAATAAAGTGTATGAGTCTTCTTGCACTTAGCCACCACCAAAGAACCTTTTGTGAGCTTCCATATTTCATCACCAAATTTGTTGTTGAAGTCTTCATCATCTAGCTTCCCAGTAGAGATCAAATTGAGACGAATGTCGTTGAAGTCTTCATCATCTAGCTTCCCAGTAGAGATCAAATTGAGACGAATGTCGGGAACATGTCTCACATCTTTAAGCAACAACTTGTAGCCCAAATTTGTTTCCAAACAAACATCACCCATGCCGATAATCTTGGACAAACCTTCATTACCCATTCGAACAGAACCATAATCTCCTGCAGTGTAGGTAGTGAAGAAATCAACTCGAGAAGTTACATGAAAAGAAGCACCAGAATCAATCACCCAATGACTCTCTTGGCCCACAAAATTGATACAATCATCTTCACAAACGACCATGAGATCATCGGTAGTAACTGCCGTTGTGTCTTCTTGTTTCTTATCCACACTTTTGTCACGCATTTTCTCCTTGTTCTTGAGCTTTCGGCATTCTCGCTTCATGTGCCCTTTCTCATGGCAATAATAACACTCAATGTCTTTCTTTGAAAAAGAACCATCTTTTGATTTGTTACTATCACCCTCAATGGGTCCATACAAATCTTTACAAAATAATAGGTCCTCCATTTTAGTTTTCCAAGTTACCCAATTGCTTCCATTGAAGCTAGACATACGACCCACATTCCCCTCCATTGATTTACACAAATAAATAAACCCAAATAAACCGTAAGTTCTGATACCAGTTGTTAGGGAAAATATGTGATTCCCCACAAGCAAATCAATCAATGGGAATAAAAACTAATGCGAAAAAATTAAATCAAAGGCAACACAAGAATTTTTACGTGGTTTCCTCAATGTGAGGTACGTCCACGGGATCGAAATCCGATTCCACTATCAACCAAATAGTTTCCAAACGATTACAAACGAGACACAAATAGTCTCACAAAACCACCCTTAGGTGAATTTCAAATAATCACAAATAAACAAGAGGAAAGACCTCACCAAATAGATGAACCAAAATCTTCAAAACCAGAGTTGTAGAAGACCCAAAATAACGAACCAAATCAACTTCCACACAAAGGAAACAAAAGCTTGAACAAATCAAGCACTCTTGACCAATCTTCTCAATTGTCAATTCACAGGCACTATTACCGAAGCAGTGTATAAGCCGCCGTCCACTTTTTGTGTGTTGAACAAGAACGATGCCTCCAATATTGTGAATCTAGGGTTTTGTAATCAAACCCTAATTGTATCCAAATTGAATTGGGCCTCCACAAATATAATATATAAAAATATATTATACCTAAACCAAGCCAAATTAAAACTCTTTTTTCAAAACTAATTGGGTCCCACACTCCAATAAAGAGGTATACCCAACAAATACTAGGAGACCCTCTTTGGCTACCATAACAAAGTTCTCCGACCATTCTTTCCACTTCGCTACCTCCAAGAAAGGCCTCCTCTTCTGATTCGAACTCTTCCCTCCACTTGCACAAAATCACAAAACACTTTGGGTATATATACCTTCCCTCCGATTGTAATTTCCTCCTCTAAAATACAAACCCCACTTCTACCACCATATCCTCTCACCAACTCTTCAATAAAGCCCCTATTTTCAGGCTTCTATGCTCAACCACCCAACTCCTCCCTTGCAATCTTTGAAACAACCCTCCTCTTCTCCTCTAATGAGATGCCTCTATAAGCTGCTAACTCACCCATTACAGGATTCACAGGCCTCTGCTCAAACCTATCAAAGAGGAAAAACTTCATTTGATTGGCACTTTCCTCTACGAAATCAAAAGTCTTCCATCCAGTCTGAAAAATCTTCCAATGGACTCACCACATCTACATTTCCTTTGCCAATCCCGCAGTGCTTCTTTTGTTGCTTCTTTGCAGATGAGCCAACTACATACTGGTGTCACAAATGTTAAAATGAGATTTGTGCCCACAATAACAAAGTGGCAACAACAGCAACCACCCAGAATATCATCCAGACCGAAATTGCAGCAGCGGGGGTGGTGGGGAAGCCTGTGAATCTTGTTATTCGTCATCACCTATCCCTCATCCCCCACCCACCCATTTATTATCAAATCTTGTGATGAGAAAACCACAATTCAGCAGCAGGCGAAAAATTACTAGTAGTAGAAAAAGAAACCAAGACACAACCAACCAACCAACCAAAATGCATAAAATTATCAAGGAAATTCCATTATAATTTATATGGATGGATGCACTATGCATTGATTGATATAATTAATTATATGACCCCCCGCCCCCGCGCATAAAAACAATTTATTTATTTATTTAATAAAAAGAAAAAGAAAAAGAAAAAGCAGAGTGTCACAGTGACGATGTTAACATCTATTATATACGAAGAAAATTTAAAAAACAAGCATATCATGAAATATGAAGATGAAGATGAAGATTGACGGGATTTGGTGGATGATTATATCTATCTAATTTGAAAATACCTGAGGTGCTGGTTGCTGCTGCAGAAACCTATGATTATTATTATTATTATTATTATTCAGCTCCAACCCCATTTTTATTAGACGTTTGATTTGAGGGAGGCCTCCTTTTGTTTCTCTTCTTTGTTTACAGGGACAGCCACTCACATTATATGGATTATATGGATGGATGCATGCATGCATTGATATAATTATATGACGCTAGAAGCTGACAGTGTATAGATTTTGCACCAAAGAGGAAGAGGAAGAGGAAGAGATCTATGATTGAAAGGCTTCATAATCAAAGAAAGACAAGAGCAACAAATTTAAGAGTAAGAGAGTGAGTCAGACACAGATAGATGAGATTGCTCTTTTCTACTTTCTTGGGCTTGAGGAAAAAAGGGGACGCGAGGAGTGGAATAGGAGTTCCCCTTCCCTTTTGAGAAGAAATCAGAGACACACTGGAGCTCGCTCGCTCACTTTACTCACTCTCTGTTTCTCTGTCGTCTCTTTCTCACTCATTTAAAAAATTAAATTTCATTTATTAAAAAAAAATTTACGATCATTTTACCAGAATCTCATTAGAAAATCCGGTTTCAAAATAATAAAAATATGTATTTAGGCCTATTTTGATGATAATAATAATCATAATAATAAGTCAATTTATTAGTTTATTTATTTGGATATCGTCTTAAGCATCCTCTTAAGTCATATCATCTTTTTATTTTTTATTTTTTTATATCCTTTTAAAAAAATCAAAAAAATTAATTTTAACTGGTATTTGATCAAACTAAAAAATAAATGTTAAATTTTTTAAGTTAAGAATTTATTTAATAAAAAATTAAGAATAGAATTAAAATAAATTGTTTGTTAGATATAATATTAAATTGAGTAAATTACAAACATACCCCTGAGATTTACTTAAATTACAAATTACCCCTTATGGTTTTAGAAATTACATTATGTCCCCTAAGGTTTCTAATTTCATAACAAATAGGTTTTTTTATTAATATATTATCAAGTTAATTAACAGTTTTTAATAATGTTAAAATTTTATTTCAATTAATAATTCAGATAATTTTATTATTGTATAGGTAAACAGTTAGAAATTTTATTTTTTCAATTAACTCTGTTAAATAAAAAATTCTAACAGGGAGGTTTTTGTAATTTTTCAAACCACAGAGGACAATTAATATTTTAAGCAAATCTCAGGGGGTGCATTTGTAATTTATCTTATTAAATTTAAAATTTATTATTTTTTAATTTCATATTGTGATAGTGAGTTGGTGGCAACGGTAAGAAATGTAACAATGGTTGTCGAGGTGAAATGATAGTGGTTACTGTAGTGATGGTTATGCCAATGGTAGTAATAGTTGTGGAGGTGAAATGTTGTTGCAATTGTTGTAGTGGTGTAATGAAATAATAGTCGTGCTTATGGTAACAATAATAATGGTGACGCAAGTGGTGGCAGTGGCAGTGGTGGTGATAGCAATCGAAGCGACGACAATGGTGATGGTAGTAATGGCGGTAATTGTGAGATTATATTAGTGTATATATGTTAATACTTATGCATAACTATTCATAAATTTAGTCAAAATAAAGTAAGTTTTTTATTACGTAATTTTTTTTTTAATTTTTAGCCTAAGTTACTTAGATTTAGGGCTGGTTTGGGGTGTTTGAAAAAAGTCAAAAGACCAAAAAATTATTACAAAAGTCAAAAAGTTATCACTATTCAAATATATATATATATATATAAAGACAAAAAATTTCCCCAAAAAAGGTACAAGCCAACATCATGGCTGAATGTGACATAGTGGTCTGAAGTGATGGTGAGTTTTAAAAGAGGGTGCTGCAAAAAATTACACAACACGGTGATGTTCGGCCCGTAGGGGCCCATTATAGGTCATTTTTTGATAATATGAACCGTCAATGTGTAAAACTCGTCGAGTACTATTTTCTTGTAAAAAATCACGTTGATCGGATATCGATAACTATATGATCAAATCAGTTTTATATAAAAAATAGACGATGCACAAAGTAACGGTTGACAAAAAACTAATCAGATCAGATAGCTATCGATATCCGAACAACGTTATTTTTTACAAGTATATAGTACTCAATGAGTTCTACACATTGAATGGTTTTGATTATCAAAATGAGACCCGTGGTGGGCCCCCACGGACTGAACAGTACCATCCTGTGTAAACAGCACCGTAGGCAAGTTTTTCTTATATCTCTGGTTGCCACCGTACTGTCTTCATGTACCATCACTGTCAATACATATTTATATATGCAGGGGTAAAAACTTAATTTTGTTATTTTATACAATATTTTAATATACATTTTTTCATAAAAAGGAAAAAAGTTATCCCAAGCAACCATCTTTTTTTTCCTCTACTTTTTAGTCCAAAAAGTCAAAAAATACACTTATTTAGGATATCCCAAACAACCCCTTAGAGACAATTACACACACACAAAAAAATAAATAAATAAAAATAATCCTAGGCTTGATCCTTATAACAAAATAAATTCTTCATTTTTATTTTTGTCAATTTAAACCCTAATTTTGTTTTATATTCATTTTCAATTTAAACAATTCACCAATTTTAGTTAAGTAAAATTGCCAAAAAATAAAAAATATTTTAGTTATTAAACTCATTGTAAGTATATATAAAATGTCTAAAATATTATTTTTCATTGAGTTTAATAACTAAACTATCAATTTCTCAATCAATTTTACTTAACGGAAATAGGCAAATGGTTTAAATTAAAAACAAATTAAAAATTTAGGATTTAAATTCATAAAATTAAAATTTTAAAAATTATTTTATTACAATGCTCAAATAAAATTACACATTAGTTGGATGTTTATAAAATATTTATAGATTAGTGGAAAAATTTATGAATCTAATTATTAATATTTATAAATTTTACCATTGATTTGAAAATATTTTTGAAAAGTTACATTGTTGTAATTCTCTCAAATACTTTCATACATTTCAATACATTTTTATATTTTTTCAACACTACAAACCCTAAAAATTATTTTTAGCATTGTTTTTAGAATGAATACGAAGGAATTTTTAATTTTTTTGTAAAATTTTTTTTTTTGGATTTTTTGTTTTGTTTTGTTTTGTTTTTAGAGTATTAGTTTGTGTGAGATTTGACTGTATGTTATCTAGCCCAATCAAACTTGTGATAGGTGGAGTTGTAAATGCTAAGAGGAGTGATGGAGACCCCCTCCAATTACCACCCCCACACATATGTGACAGGTAGTGATTGGATGACAAGGGACACAAAAAAAAGGAAAAAGAAAATCCAACCAATGAGAGAAAGAGGGGGTCAAAGGGGGTGGGGAAAAAAGGGGGTCTTAGACATTTTTGAAATGGTAAACACCCACTAGTGTGAAAAATTATTCCATGTCTGATGTTGCGTTGTCACAAATCAATCCAAGCCATTTATTTGTGTAGGTCTCATGTGCATCCTACACAAATGAATGGTTTAGTTTGATTTGTGGCATTTGTAGACACCTCATTATTGACCGCCTTTAAGATTTGAGTGCTTCATTCCGAACACTCGATGATGAAATGTTATACTATGTAATCTTTCGAATCTTCAGCAAAGGAATTCAGATTTGAGCTCTAATCTCAACCTTACACCCCATTTTGACCAAAATGTTTTAGACCCTTAAAAATCTTCTTTTCAAAATTTAGGAACCGGCCGTGTTTATTTGGGCCTGGCCGACTCTCAGTAGCAGCAAGACCAAGAAAATGACCGGCAAGCCACTTTTTTGGGATGGCCGTACAATTGATTGGCCGGCAGGCCATGTTCAGCGAAATAGATATTTTACAGTAGCAGGCTGTTCCCATGCTCAAAATTTGGACCAGTTGTCTTTCATGGAGACACTTCCGACCAAAACGTTCAAATTCTATAAATATAGCCCCTCCCTTCAGGTTTTAGAGGTTGAACAAAATTCCCTAAGAGCTTAGAAGGCAATCCAAAGCACCTCTCTACCCCTCTTGAATATAGATACACTATAGATATACCATTGAAGCTCAAACTTAAAGTTTCTTTTGCTGAAGTTTTGAACATAAGTTCAGATACTTGAGAGTGTTTAGAATGAGATTTGTGAACTTAGCGGATCCTCCTCTCTTTCAAGAGGTGAACTTTGAACATTTTTCACCACCTTTTCTCTCTCTTTTTATTGTCTTTACATAATGTTTTTCAGAGTATTTTGGGCTTGAAATATGTGATTTAAAGTTACAAAAAATGAAGGGTTAGCCACCCTTCCTTAGGCTTGTTTACTAGATGAAACCTCTTGGCTTTCATCCATTTTTGCTCACTTTTTCCACCTCATAAAACTGATTTTCAACACTATTTTTGTGTTGTTTGTGTGCTATTTAGTGTGTTAATTTATGTTTTGAATATCATATTTGTATTGTTATAAGTCCTCACGGATTTGGCGTGTTTAGGATATAGCGACCAATTCGTTTGAGTTGATCGTTTTACTTTGTTTTATAGCTTTCCTTATGTATCTTGGAACCTTATGATCATGGGAGGATAAAAGCTTAGGCTTAGCCACCCCACCACAAGTTTGCTTAACTAGCTATAAGTCTCTTGCTTTCATACTATTGTGTACACCCTGAAGTATGTCCATATCTTCCTTAAAGTAACTTCATGATAGGAAAGAGGTAGGTAGAATCGTAGAATAGTAGAATAGTCTTATTTTTCATTGTGTTTAGTAAAGCCTTTTCCTATTGCTTCTAAGATCATCATGCAACAAATTTGTAATAATTGATGATTTGAGAAGCTAATCTACCCCTTCCTCGAATATCTTCATGATAGGGAATGGCAAAAGGCATGAATATCCTTTGGAAACCTTCTGTTTTTGCTCTATTCCAGTTCTATTGCAACAGGTCTTTCTCCAGCAGCAGTGGCAGGCCAGCCACAATCTTGTACGGACGACCAGTTCAGTAGGCCGGCCGACCACTTTGTTTATACGGCAGTGGTAGTTTTTTCAGCAAAACAAAAAAGGTTTTTTTGGGCCAAACTGAGGCACGACCGTATTTCATTGGAGCTGGCCAGGCTTTAAAGTGTACACATAGAGGACTATTATTAGCAAAGCAGAGCACTGGCTGAGGGTAAAACAGGACAGTTCTTCAAAGGGCAGACAAAATAGTTTCTGAAGGATGTTTTCACTCGCGTGCCTATTGTCCTTGTGTTTGTTTGTTATAATATTTGCAAATGTAATTAGTTAATTAGTTAATTCATTTGTGTTTGTAATAATTAGTTGATTAGGCCATTCAGACCCTCTTGTACGGGGGCAAATTTGTAACACATGATGTATGTCTTCCAACCTCCATATCTTTCTCCTCTTTATTTACATACTTGCCATATTTGCTTTTGTCATTACTATGATTTGTATATATTTTTTGCATGCATTAAGGTTCGGCTTATCATACTTGAGATCATTGATTATTTCTTACTTAAATACGTACGTTACCGCATGCTTTGAGTGGATTCATATGACATATTCATAGCCGAATCAAGTAACCGTATTTTGTGTGTGTTGCATTAATCATGTGCATTTCTTTAGGATCATACATTTTCCTTTTCTTCGGCTTGACTCGGTTAAGTACTAGGTGAGCATTTTTTGCTTTAGTATACTACATGTGTGTTTGCGTTATCATGTTGAGCATACTACCATGAGGCTACTTGCTTACGTGAAATATCTGTATGAATGCCTGTGGATGAAGACTATTTTGCTTAGATTGGAATGACTTTGATTATTATACATATGAACTCGTTAAGTTACATATATTCAAAAACTCTTTCAAAATGTATGAAATCAAAGCATTCCAAAGTAAGTGACGTGGTTTATACTTGTTTTGCTTCACATAGCAATGTTAGCATTATTAATAATCAGAATATGAGCATATAATGTCCATAAAATTCACATCATGACTTAGTGGAGGCCAATCTTTGATCGGGTAAGTGGGGTGCTCAATTTATGACCTTCATCTCTCATATCTAAGTTCCCGAGCCGAGACAATTTTGGTTATGACGGACAAGTGGCCTTTGGCACGAGTCACAGGTTTCTTAAATTTCTCAAAAATATTTAGGTGACGACTCTAAAACTTGGCAATGCAATCCATTTTTGGCATCTCTGATAATTAATAGATTTTCTAAGATTTGTCAGATTTGGACTCTCATTCGTTTTTTGTTTCACAGTGCACTTGTAGAACTAGATTCAAAATCACAAGAGTACAAACTGTGGGGAAATCGCATTCGATGAGACTAAACCCCTTCGAGGAGCGCGAAAAACTAGCTATAGTATTATGTCACGGGCCGATTCTTTCTAAAGGCGCAGCAGAATATTTTTTCTCGTGAGGTGCTTGAACTCCACCAAGTGTCAAGCCCATCCAAACTGTCCTTAACCATCAAGTGTTGAATCCTAACCCGTCATGTCAAATATAAGCCCAAATGCTATATCTAGCAAGAACAACTCCACAAGGAAGCTATGACGCCCCAATTTCTATTCTAAGGAATGAAGTCTAAGTAACGTCATTAATGTGTCATTTAGTCAATAACCGAGTAAGATCCCAGGAAAGATTGAAAGAGTCAATATAGTCTCTCTTCAAAATTCAATCTTCTTAGATAACAAAGCTACTATTTTGACAGATATTCATAAGGTATCAACACAAGGATAACATAAGTTGACAGAGAAAAATAAGGGATAGACTTACACAAGATAATATATAAGCAAAAGTAATAATTACAACATAAAGCCTTAGTTACAAAATAGTAGAATTCAACAATATTACAATCCAAAATGAATTACAAAATAGGCTTGGAGCAAAATCTCTAGTTCTTTTAAGAAAGCCATATGTCTTCAAAAGTTTCAACTGCGTCATCCTCCAGGTAATACTCTTCCGTACTTACCATGAAATGCCATGAGATTGGAATGCCCAGTAAACTCACCCACACCTCGTCCCTTTTTTTCAATCCAATATAAAATCACAATTAAAATAAACAACGAGTATGATATTCAAGTCAATAGTTAAAGGAACTACAATGTTAGGTGTTAGTAAGGTAGAAATCTCCCAAAGAGATTTCATCCTCCCAACTACAAGAATTTGACTCGGATTATTCAATACTTCCTCTTTTGCTGCTTTGCAGACCTAACCCTGAATGCCTACATTTACCGCATAGCGCCAACCGAGGACCTCAAAAGAGTCAGTAAAACATGGGTCAACACTTTAAACCTCCCCAACCTTATAACACCAAATATCAATAACCACGTAGGGTCCGAATACAACCGATCCATTCAAGGATTTCAAAATAAACCACTTGCGTAAGACTTAATCCTCGAATAGGGAATACATCCCACCAATTGATACTTGAAGTTACCATGTCATTATCTCATAAAAAATTTACCATGGCAATTGAAATCCCAACACCACCCTTATTAAGCTTCCTGTTGAGTTCAGTGTATTATACTTGGGTTAGATCAAGCTATTGAAAAATGAAACCACTACATAAATAGAAGCATATCATGATATAAATTTAAAGGAAATACAACCACAAATATGCATATATGGTACACCAAGGCTTGATTGATTAGTAAAGGATATACATAACCAATTAAGAGCATAAAAACATTGAACTTAACAAATTTCCAACATTGAATCTATTGAAAATAATTATAAAAGCAGTACTTTTAATGGTCCTAAAGACTTGGCCTCTTTAGGGTTTGTAGAGAATTTTGTTTAGTCTCAAAATCAATTTACGAAAGTGGGATAGCCTTTCTAGATTTTTAGTTATAAATAAAATACTCCAGACCTGTTCAGATTCGTCGACTGTTACGAAAATTGATTTTTCTCTCAATCCACTCATTCATTTCCACTAAAACCAACATTATTTGAAATTTAACACTTTAAGGAAGATTTTGATTCAAAAATGGACTCAAGGAGATTTTTCTTCATTTTCCTAGAATGTTTGAAAGTTGGTTGTAAATATCGATTGTTTGTGCTCAAAACTTAAAATAAAAAGAGTTAAAAGAAAAAGAGGCAACCATGAGCAATTCTACACGTCTCATATAATAAAAATATGTCGAATAACATTTCACAAACCCAGAATTTCAGTTTGAAGAAGTGTCTTTTAAATGATGCACTAAATAAGTTAGATTTGATGGATTACTTCAACATAGATTGAACACAAGCAAAGGTAGTCATCAATACTCAATCACACTTATATAAACACTTGAAATCTATATTCTAGGTACATGATATTATGTATTTAGAAGAGAAAAGAAGAGGATAGAGTGTTTGTGTGGCTTACTTTCTTGCTAAGTGTTGTTGACATTGTACAAAGCTTTCTCTCTCTTTCCTCCCTTCCTCCTCGCAAGCTCACACCTTGCTCTTCTTCCCCCTCTCTCAGCCGTGTATGTTTGTGTGTGCGCTTTTGAGTGTGCAAAACATGCTAGGGAGGTGGTACTATTTATAGGGAAAAAAAGTATTGAAAAGTCTAACGTGCCCTTGATTGGAATTGAATAAAATAATTTTAGATTTAGTTGGAAAGTAATGGAATTGAGGTTGATTAAGAGATGTAAGTAAGGTTTAAATCATGATTTAGTTATAGTTTGGTTAAGATAGAACTAGATTGATGGCTAGTACAAGGCAAATTTCCAAGATTTGAGGATTTTAGTGAAACTTTTTTCATAATTCAAGTTTTGTGTTTCATAAAGTACATTATAATATCTCTATATAGGGTGGCCAGGCATGTGCTTTGATTTTTAGAAGGTTTTTCACATTTTTATTTTTATTTTTACAAATACACCTTAAAATATTATTATGATGACGTACAAATATATATATACATATATAATAGTGAAATTAGGGCTATATTGCAATACTAATAAAATATGAGGGTATGGACTAAATTTATAATTTAAAATACCTATTTCAAGTATAGAATTAATTAAAATAGAGACAAGGAAGATAATTTGCATTGCACTACTTCGCTTTAAAATGAAAAGTGAATAATCGAGCGAAAACAACAATAACCTGAAATTAGGGTTTAAGTTGCGAATAAACAAGGAACTCAAGACTTTATTGTAATAATTCAAAGGTTTGGGCATTAATAAGGTTTACAAAAGTTAGGGGTCTCATAGAAGCTCCGACTTCCATGCCACAAGTAGGCTAAACGCCCACAAGTGCATCTCGCGCGATTCATGTCACTTTATGGCACCAAACTCGCCCTTGAGTGAGGCGCTTGTCCAACTGAGGTCCAATTCAATCAAGGTGCCCCTGTGTCAACATGACTCACAATTGACCCAACACAATGTTGCCCAACTGTGCACCGATCTAGAACCCTCAATCTAGCTAACAAGTTTTCTTTCTTTTGAATAGGGTCTCTTGTTGCGCCCGTCTCGAATAGCTACAAGTGATTGAGGTCGCATGTGTGGCCACAACTCAAATCCTTGTGCATGCATTGATATGCCAAACCATCCACCAAGGGTCATTGTGCACCCAAGGCATTGCACTAATTTGTAGCATGAGCATGACAACCTACATCAATAGCCCTCAATTAGCATTCTGACTTCCCACAAGCTCCACACAATGTGCCTCGTATGATGGCAATTTTATGACATTCAATTGTTTCCACGAGTAACGGTGTTGTCACCAAACCGCTAGCTAGGCTACGTGACCCTCGCGTTCACGGCTGAACCCAAGTCTATGTTCACAAGTTGGCACATGAGGCCTTAATGATGGCATGCCTCGATAGCCCAATTCGTTCGATCCAAGACCACACCACGATTTGCTACAACAAGCTCTGAACCTCTCGCTAGGGCATAGTGTCGGCACTTATACCGCTCGATGACACTATTTATGGGGTTCCTAAACCCACATGGAGACCAAAAGACAACACTCAATAGTATGTTAGAGGCCTGCCCTTTGGTTGCCCAAAGGTTGCTCACTTGTAACTAGGATTGCAAACGAGCCGAGCCGAGCTGAGCCAAGTTTTCATATGTTTGGGCTTGTTTATTAAGATTTTAATGAGTTTGAGCTCGAGGTCAATAAAAATTTAATGAACCAAGCTCGGGCCTGTTGACGAGCCTTAACGAGCAAAAGAAATTATAAATTCATACTTGCATATAAGACTAAAGTTACAATTGAAATTTTGATTATACAATATATACAAACACAATAAAAGAAAAGCCAATATCTTATCAAAATAGTAATATCTACCACCAATATTATATAAATGTATTATTTATAGTTAGCTATTATTTACATTATTTAAATATGTATGTAACATACTTATCCTACTTTTTATACATATTTTTACATGATTTAATATATTTATTCTATTATTTAAATAAATGCGAAACGAATATCTAACAAGTCGAGTTTAAGTATGTCTGGGCTTATTGTGACAACCCTCACCACTGATTAGTGCTAATCTATGATTAAGCATGTTAACTGACTAATTGATTAAAATTATGAACCGATTGATTGAGTGTGTTAGCTTGAATGCAATTCTATCTGTTGACTGTTAAATGATCTGTTCATGTTTTATGTTTTAAACTGCAAATTTGAGGCCTTATCGACGGCCGAACCAGAAATTGATTAATGTTTTATGCTAGTTGGAATTTATGTGATTTTATGGCATGTTTAATTGAAATGTGATTTGGTATGATTAAATTAGATTAAATAGCTTTGAATCACAATAGTCCAAGTATTTATCCTTTTGCCATGTTAGTGGGCCACTTATAATAACATGTTGAGCCTTATTCAAACACATTTCCTCAGCCATTTGAGACCCATAACCGAGTGAGAGAGAGGGACTTGAGAGAGAGTTGCTTCATCTAGAGAAACACTTAGAGAATTAGAAGATTTGAAGGGAGGATTGCATTTTTGAGCCACCATACTTGAAATTGAGGACCTAAGGTAGAGAATTTACCTTCTTGTTTGTGAATTCAAGTTGTATCTTGCATGATTCATGGAAATTGAGTGAGTTGAGTTAAGAATTGGTTTACTATGTTGAATTGAGAGCTAGATCATGCATGCATGCTTTTATATTGAAGTTTTAAAGTTGTTTCATGAAAATTGTTGCATGCATGTTCATATTTTGGGTCTTGATCCATGAACTCACCATGTTTAAATCTTGTATTTGATCTATTTTTAGCACATTGGAGTTCCAAGGAACCCATGCATGTGTTGAATTTGCATTGTTCTTCATGTTTATGAAAACTTCTTTGAAATTGTATTTAATTGATCTACCTTTGGGCTTTGATTTCTCAAATTGATCTTTGAAACATGTAATATTATGGGTTTTGAAGTGTTTTCCAGAAAATTAGCCCAAGAGGATCGAAATTTATGCTTTAAAATTGAGTTTTGAGCTTGAGGTTCAAATCTGGAAATTTCAGATTTTGAACTCCCGCTCGAGCGGGGAACTTTACGCTCGAGCGTACAACCTGAGTTCATGCAGTCCGCTCGAGCGTGGAAAGTGACGCTCGAGCGTGAAATGCGTGTATCCAGTACTCTGCATGTGTTTACAGTACGCTCGAGCGGGGGAATGCACGCTCGAGCGGGGACCTGAGTCACACGCTCGAGCGGGTATCGAGCGCCCATCGAGCGTGAATTTCGTGCATCCAGTACTTTTACTGTAGTTTACAGTCCGCTCGAGTGGAGTAATACACGCTCGAGCAGGGCCCTTTTGTCTGCATGTCCGCTCGAGCGGATAAATCCACGCTCGAGCGGGACCCTTGTTTCACCAAAATTTTGAAAAGTGTTTTTAAGTGCATCTTTGCATCCTCATTTCATCCTAGGCATTCCTAGGCCTAGTTTAAGGCATCTTAATGAGGATATTGATGTAGAACCACACCGAGTCTAAGTAGGGGCTAAGTCTTCGATTCCCAAGTATGTGACTTAGTGTGTGTTCATCCTGTAACTGTGTAGGGTTGGCATCCGAGGACGTGCACTAGCTTATCTGTAACCCAGAACTCTGTGAGTAACTATGTTGTAAAGATATGTTCAATCAAGATTATTTTCTGAACAAATGACTGTACTGCTTTATGAAATGACACTGTTTACTGAATGAATGTTTGTCCTATTTGCGAACTGTATTCGTGGCATCCATAGCAATTTACTGTTACTGCTACTGTTACAGAGATCTCTGTCGGTTCCCATGTTTGGAATCACTACTGTTTACTGATATGATGGCCATCAACTGACTGTTCGGTCTGTTAAGACCTACTGTACTGCTTTGCTATTGGATGTACCACTTATGACTGCTATGATCGAATAATTGATATACTGTTTAAATGACTGTTTTAAATACTGAAAGGACATTCATTCTTAACCGCTTTATGCATATGTTATTCACTGGGTTTTAGCTCACTGTTTATATATATATGTAGGTGTCCAGGCACCGGATCGGAGCTAGGAGCGTTGGATTAAACTCCCTTTTTGTCAAGCCAACCACTGTGCCTCACTGTGAGATTCCATGTACTGCCAAGCTAAGGCTGCTATGGGGTGTTTTAGATTCCCCCTTTCTGTTTTGTTTGGTATAGACTGTGTAGGCTTGCACTGTACTGTTATGGTAGGGATTTGGTCCCTAACCTGAATACCTGTATATGATGTATGTACATACTGTTTTGCTTATGACTGTGATTATGTTTAAAAAGTCTTTTTGCATACAGACTGTCACAGCTCATTGGACATCTTTTATTACTATTTTGGCTTCCACCAGCCCCTGAACTCTGTATTACTGTTTTACTATTAAGCAGGCCTTCGGTGATCATCGGATTACTGGCCGGTTACGGTGCTAAACCCATAAGGGCGGGTTTGGGTCGTGACACTTATTTATTAAAATTTTAACAAGGACGAGCTTAAGTTTGATTTCGAGGTCGAACGCAATAAAAATTTAATGAACCAAGTTCGAACGAGCCCTTATCGAGCCAAACTCGAGTTTGTTCACGAACGATTTTGTTTATTTGCAGCTCTACTTGTAACCCATCATAGGTTGGGGAGACAAACTGAAGCACACCACGCCCTCTTATAATAGCATCTTAAGCCCTTTTCTGACTAACCCAAAGAAACATTTCACATATTTGAGGAGTCATAATGAAATAATAAAATAATTCTCGATATTATCCAAATATTAGAATTTATGAAAATGTCACCTAGGCATGCTTGACAGTGCCAATGTTTTGAAACCCAGACCGGACCGGCCGGTCGAACCGGTTGGACCGGGAACCGGGCCTAGTTCCGGTCCGGTCAACCACCTAGAACCGGATAGGGCCAAAACCGGATAAACCCAGTGACCCACTGGTCGAACCGGTAAAACCGGTGACCCAGTGGTCGAACCGGTCAAAACCGGTCTGGGTTTTTTTTTTTTTTGGTTTTCCTTTTTTTTTTAATTTCTTTCTTTCTTTCTTATATATATATATATATATATTATAAAATATATTTTAAAATTTTGACTAAAAATTCTTACTTCAAGAGTCTCCTCTCATAAGGAAGAGTCTCATTGGAAGTTGGAGAAGATTATGAAAGTCTATTCCTATTTATAGGAAAAGATTTTTCAAAAAGAACCTACAAAATTCTATGTGGGATTCAATCAAATTATTTGAAACATATTGATTGGAGGGAGAGTTAAAAATTTCATTTCCCTCCAAAATTAAACTTAACATTCAATCAATTTGTTTGGAGGGAATGTTTAAAAAATTAAAACAAGTGACTTTTTTTTATCAATTATGACTTTATTAAATATTATTAATAAATATTATACAACAATTTTTATTTTTATTTGAGTATTTATATATATTTTTATTTATTTATAATTTTTAATTATATTTTTTAATTATATAATATTAATTATGACGTCACGGTTCGACCGCTTTGACCCGACGGTTGAACCGGTGACTCGTCCATCCGGTCCCTTTTCCGGTTTGCTCACCGATCCGGTTTTCAGAACATTGCTTGACACCAACTAGCGTGCAAACATGGACCGGTATACGCGCAAAGACGTCAGGCATGCATTGGACTACTTGGGGCCAACGCGCTATGTCGGAGTGTCACGCCACCTGCAAGAGTTGCGAGTTGAAGAGTTGTCAGCTCATGACACATTGCCACGTCAATACCTTTGGGGCAATGAATAATTACTCCACTAGTGTAGCCCAATCAAATTGAAAATTGACTGTCTAAGAGCATCTCCAACGCTTCACTTCTTTTTTCAACTCTGATACACCGTTGGAGATAGCCTAATATATGTAGAATTTTAGTTGGTGTTTGGAATTTGCTTTTTTTGATTTATTTTTTTTTTAGTTTTAGTGAATTTTTTTAAAAAAATAATCCAAAAAACTTTAGATTTTTGGGTTATGCTCGACTAGATAAATAGGGGAAAAAATTAAAAAAGGTGCACAAAGGACTAAAAAAAAGGCAAAAAATATTTGATTTTTTTGGCTTTATTTTGTTTTTTACTTTTTAAATTCGTCTATATAAGTCGGACTGAATAAGTAAAAAATTAAAAGTAAATTTTAAAAAAAATTATTAAAGACAAAAAAATTCAAAAAAATATATATATATAACTTTTGTAAGTGTTTGAGAAACACCCACTTAGGCCTTGTTTGGGAAGTGAGTAAAACAGTTAAAAAATTATTACAAGTTGTCATATAAATCCCTCTATTTTTGTACACGTATTTTTATAAAATGTCAAAAAATCAACTAACATAGTCAATTCTCAAACAAGAGTAAGATTTGAATTGTATGTTCTAGGTCTCAAAAGGACTTGTGACAGGTGAATTTCTAATTGAATTGAAATTTGGGTTGGTAGCCATAGTCTAGTATGTTTGTAAATGTTTCATCTCAATTCATATTTTAAGAAAGTTTCACGAGATGTATTTGTAATTTACCCTATGTAAAATCTTGCTGTCTCATTTTCTTTGCATGTTAATATTGTATTTAATTCATGAATTTAGATAGGAATTTGAAAAATGAAAAGAAAAAAAAATGTGTGAAATATAATTATACTTCACCTAATTTTTTTATTTTTTTTTTCTCTTTCTAAATCCCTACTAAAACCATTAACCAAACACAACCTAAAAATAATAAACTACTTTAAAATTGGTCGATGGCCATGAACAAAAGTAAGCAATTATTTATTACATTATTGTGTCATTGTAATAATATATTAGTAAGTGAATACAATCCATATAAAAAATTATCTAAATATTTCATATTAAGATAGGAATGGCAACATTCCCTGCCTCACCCCAATGAAGACGTGAGGCGCGCATGTGTTTTTACTCCACTGCCCCGTTCTATCTTGGCCACGACCCGATTATATTTATTAAATATATTATATATATATATATATAATTTAATTTAATTTTTTTAATATAATAATAGTACACTAAAATATTCCACTTAATATTCATCTTTACTCCTTTATTTCTCAACTTACATTTTAATTCTTATTAATTATAAATCATTATTCATAATATATCATATTATTTCTGATTTTTATTAGTATCCCATTCTTAAAGTTACAAAATTTATCCGCCCCTACTTGCTTCCCCCTCTTTGATTTGCCCCGCTCCCGTTATGATGAAGACCAGAGCTAAGACACTACAAATCCGCCGCAAACCCACCTCATTGCCATTGCAAACTCCCACACAATGTGGATTGAGTACCTTGACGTACACTTGAATGTCGCAATGTAACACCATTGACAATCAGTTGCGCGGTAAGACCACCATGATATAGTGAGATGCCTAAACTTCAACAAAAATGTTAGTACGACCAGGTTTTATGTAAGTAATGTTTTTGTGACTTGGAAATATACAAGATATATATATATATATATATTATTCAAGAGGCGAACTTTATTTGATTAGAAAGATAGTTGGCTACACAACGTGGAGTAGCCATCCCACAATTGTCATTTTGGACAAAAAGCAAAATAAAACAAGGAGGCCTAATATGTAACATGAGATTCTCGCACAAGTGAAACAACATTTTTTGCCAACACAATAGCAACAACATTTGCGTCCCGGTAGACATGCAAGAGATGGATGTGCCAGTTAGGCCCAAATATTGACCTGCAATAAGAAACGAAAGGTTGTAGCCAAGGTGAAAGTGAAATGAGAGGAGGAAAACAACATATATGACATAGGTAACATGCAAATTGACTTCCAACTCAACATAACAATAGCCTTCTTGCCAGGCCAATATAAGTCTTGTACGAATGGCCCAAAATTTAGCCACCATGTTAGTGGCCATGCCTAGACATTGAGCAAAACCTAGAAGCCAACAGCCAAAATGATTGTGAAAACTCCCTGCAATATCAGATTTCATGGTTGGCCTAAGGCACAACCTTCCATATTAAGCTTTATGCATATAGATGGGATGGGATGGGATGGGATTCCAGTGAAGCCACAATATGCGTCAAGGACCTAGAGTCTTTTGTGGGATAGGCTACAATTAAATATTCAGGTGGCATGCCACAGGAAGAGAAAGGACAGAGGGGGATGTCTAGTACTTGCTGGGACAGGATAGGGGTGAAAGGGCTCTAGATGCTATTGGTCACATATTTGATTTGAAGTTGTTCCCATGTTACCATCTAAAAGTCCATTTCGTGCTTTGAGAATGGTTTTCCATTTAAGGAGCTATGATGGGATTTGGCTTGAGCCACCCAGAAAAAAACCTGTGAAATATTTGGATATGAAGATTTGTTGGGCCCATAAAGTATTTGGGTGAGCCTAAAGCAGCAACGCTAGATGATGCACAAAGTGGGCAATGTGATGAGTTTTTGGCGAGCCCATGCCACCCATGGCTTTGGGTGAGGTAAGAGTGGACCAATTGATAGAATGCCATTTAGATGTGGAGATGCCTCATGAAAAAAGATCGAATTCACTTGTCAATGGCTTTATAGATGGAGAGAGAGGAAGAAAGTGAGTTTGCACGGCACATTGGGGAGTAGAATTAAGAACCATACTCTAATTCTTTTGAAAAAAAAAACCAACACCATGAACACTACTATCAAAGATAGATCATAAAAGCCTAACGCTGTGTTTGGTTGGAGGATTTGGAGAGGTATTTGGAAAAGGAAAAGGAAAAAGAAAAGGAAAAGGAAAAGGAAAAGGTGTGCAAAACTAAGTGAAATATAATTATGTTTTATTCACATTTCACTTACTTTTTTTATTTCCCTTTCTAAATCTCTCCTCAAATCCCCAACCAAACACAGCATAAGAGAATCACTTACGCTGTGTTTGGTTAGGGGATTTGGGGAGGAATTTGGAAAAGGAAAGGGAAAAGATGTGTGAAACTAGGTGTAATATAGGCATGCTTTATTCACATTTCACCTACCTTTTTTATTTCCCTTTCCAAATATCTCCTCAAATCCCTCAACCAAACACAGCATAAGAGAATCACTTAAGCAAATCTACGAGACATACAAGATCAATTGTAGATCATTATTATTATTATTTGAGAAAAACACATTTATTTATTTACTTATTGATAAATTATTTGAGAAAAAAAATATTTATATTAACATAAAATAAATAACATACACGAAAAAGAACATCAACAAGGTCCCAAAGGACCAAACAACAAAATACAAAAGCTCCCAAAAAATTAGCCACAGTTAAGGAAAAACCACTAATCTTTTCACAGGTGTGCTTTGAGAAAGCAAGATCTAATTTGAATTAAAAAAAATTTAGTGTGTGTGTGTGTGTGAGAGAGAGAGAGAGAGAGACAGGACAACAAAATGGGAGACCGTAAGAATATAGTTTGTGTGAGACTATTTAAGGTAAATTGGTTTTAGATTGACAATGAATTTTTAAAACTCAATTTGCTGACCATGTTCTATGTTCTATGATAAGCGAAGTGAAATGCAAACAATTGATTTTTTTGCTAGCCTTATTATTTTAATTTTTTCTTCTTTTTTTTAATGTTTTTATTTTTATTTTTTTATAGAGAGTTTATTTTAAGTTTTAAGTCCTAGTACATTTGTTCTACCATACACCCATTACCAAACATGATATCAAACACGTACCCCTATATCCTTTTACCTGTTTGGATCTTAGATTTATGGAATACAAAAGAACAACATAGAAATGATAGCAAAAAAAATTGATGTAGCAAAAAAAATTGATGTATTTTTTTTTTTAATCTATATTTCTTTTGGTTTAGTTACAATAAAAAATGATGTATACAAGCAAATTCATTTTCGATGACAAAATCAAGATCCAAACATAGCATGCAAAGGAAAAGGAAAAAGCAAATAAATAGAATTGAGAAAGTGTGAAGCTTAACACTCCGTTTGGATTGAGGGATTTGGTGATAGAAGAAACAAAATGGAGAGAATGAGATTTTTTTATCACTTGTTTGGATGATTAATGGAGAAATTGTAAAAAATAAAGAGAAAATGGTGAGAAAGTTAAATTACACCAAACTTAAGTTTTGTTTCTTCCCAAAAGTGATGAGACTTGATGAGAAACCAAAATTACTCTTTTAATCATAGTCCATCCAAACAAAAAAATCAGAAACCACAATCATTTCTTTTCTTCTCACCTAAGTGAAAAACTGTAATCAATTTTTTTTTTTTCTTTATTCTTTTCTCATCTCTTAATTCAAACAGAGTGTAAAAGAATTACAAGGAATGCGTAGCTCCACAATTGTCTAGGTCCTATATATTCCTACATTATTTCTCATATATTTTCAACTAATGTAATGTCTATTATCGATCAAGGCCCGATCCATACAGGCATTACGAATGTTGATTTTCTTTTTCTTTCTTTTTTTTTTAACTGGGTGTCCAGATTAGCTTGTGTGTGCACATCTCAACTAATCTCAGGACCCTCCAATGGCCCTTTGAGGTGATTTGAACTCGAAACCTTAGATCTTTTCCTTAAGTAAAAAGGCTCCGTAATGTGCAAAGACTACCTTATCTCAATTATTTTAGTTTGGAAATTATTGCATTTCTTAATTAGCATAAAAGTGATAAAACAGTGTACGCAATGAATTAACAATGTTAAATTTATTTCTACAACGCCATAGCTAACAAAAAAATATTTGGTATTCAACAATGTTCAAATGTACAGGATTAAAACACAAAATATATGCACATAAAATACATTATGTGACTATGATTTTAATTTTAAATAAGACACACATCACACTCAATATAGATTTCAGCCACAATGCATTTCGTGTAATTCTAATTTTGAGTGCATCTACTATTACTGTTTTGTATTTTGTCTTGGGGGAGTCGACAACATCAACATGCAGTCATATTAATACTCTACTCAAACCAGATTCTAAATTCTAAATAATCAGAAAATAAAAAAGCAGCAATTACAAATAATAATACGATAATAAAAGATGATCGATCATCTACCAAGACATGAAAACCATCCAATTAACAGAAAAAATAATTAGAGAGCCTTCCTAAGAAGAACAATACTAACACATAAATGCCCACCCTTACCACTCTAAGTGTCCAAAACTTCAGAAGCCAAGGAAATAAAAAAAAAAAACCCCTTATGAATCCTATTTCCATCAGTCCAATAATTTGTCGTTCCCCCCCTCACTCATGGAGATGATTTTCTATACTATTATATAGCCTATTTGAAAACTGTTCGTCCTCTCATCCATCATCATCAATTCAACCGTAAATCCAATCAAAAGGATGAAATATTGGAAGGATTGTCCCAATATTATTTTTGGATTCCCCAGTAATGGAATCTCAAAATGTAGAATTGTCCTAGTGTTAAAATTAAATATACAATATATTTAATATTATTTTGAGAGGACAGGACAGGATGGGAGATCACCACAACCACACCGACCTGCCGGATTTGAACCGACAACCAGAAGGGATTAAGCAGGTTTTGCCAGGCTAAACCAGGCCTTGTTCTCTCCTTAACCCTTTCACTCTTCCCATTGAGCTAAGGTCGGATACATTAGTAGTAACACACAGATTACTGGATATGACCTCGGTTTTGGCTTTGACATTGGCTTGGCAACATCCAAATTAATGGTCCTCTCCTCTCTTGAAACCGAATAATCGTTTGCATGCAAAGCTGTTGACGAGCCCCCTTAGCTTCTCATATATGCCAAACCCTCCTCATCCCACCCGCTCACCCACCCACCTAGGGATGGCCATAGAGTGGGTTTGAGATTGGTTTGTAGTCCCTCACTCCCGCCCCATTTCATATGAGGGGTGGGCAAATCGGAATGGTGTCAGGGGTGGAGCGGGAGCAGGGGAGGATTAATTTGTTAACTTTAAAAATGAAAATACTAACAATAATTAGACATAATATAATATATTATGAATAATAATTTATAAATCATGAAAATTAATCTATGTAATATGAAAACTAAATGAGTGAAAATAAATGGTAAGTATAGTATTTTAGTGGTTTAATCTTATTATATTGAAAAAATAAAGATAAAGAATATATATACATATAAAAATAGGGAGGAGCTATTCCCACTCCACTTTGCTCCAAATACTCTATTTTTTGTCCTTTATTATACATAGTTACATTAATATCCTTTCACACAAATACAATTTTCGAGAATTGTGTTTTGTGTGAAAAGATATTAATGTAACTATGTATAATAAGGACAAAAAAATAAATGTATTTAGAACAAAATAGAGTGAGAATAGCGGCTCACTAAATATATTTAATAAATATAATCTCGGGCGGAAGAAGCATAACCCACTGGGGCGGGGAAAATTTGTGCAGTGTGGAAAAAAATGGCCATCCCTACACCCAACCACTTGTAATATACTTGAACCTAACTAATTAATTCAACCCTTTGATCTACCTGCTTGGGAGTTATAGGGGGTCATATTCCCAAATTACCATCTCTCTCTCTCTCTCTGAAAAACACATCCAAAGGAGCAAACTGTATTTTTTTTTTTTTTTTTTTAAAAATAAATAAATAAATTCCAAAGCAGCTGTGGCACATTTATTTCAGGAGCTACGAGAATCCCTGTCGTACTAGTTAATTTATCTAATCTTGTCATAAATTTTTTGTTATAAGAATCTGAAGGGCATTGAACAAACATGCAAAATTTAACCGACCATAGAATAGATGATTTGTTACTTTTTGTGTCTGATTGTAGATTTTGATAATAGATGAAAATTGATTCAAGTGGAAAAAGTCAAATAAAGAAATAAATGTAAATTGATTTTAAGTACTTGTCCCATAGATACCAGCACACAGGCCATTGAGTAACCCCAAGTGTGTCAAGCGCCTCACGTAATTTAAACTCTGTGACATAGGCTTCTTGAGGCACTTTATTGTTGCTCAACTTGTAATCGGGCTAGCCCCTTCGAATTAAAAATTGATTTAAGTTGATATGTTTAAAAAAAAAAAAAAAGTCTCAGATGCTATAACTTGTGTAGGTTCATTTTGTAAATCCAACATCATCAAGTAATGCCTCCCCACTCAAAGGGGGCTTAATTTGTTCAGGAGAATTTCATTTTTTTGTGACGGGAGTGATTTGTGGTCCAGAAATAAGAATCTTATCTATCTACAGCTGCTTTCCAATTCCAATGTTGCTTTCCAACTCCAAGTACAACCTTCATGGTATTATTGTAGTACAACCCTTCTCTTTACAAGGGATATACACACATACATGCATACATATTTCAACCCTTCTTTTCTTTTCTTTTCTTTTCTTTTTCTTCTTTATTAATTAGATATTTTCCCATTGGTTAAGATGTCCATCTCTCGTCACCAATACAAGCCATAAGGGTGGGGGAGCAGGCACAGTAACAAAAAATTGAACACCTGAGAAATATAAGGAGGTGGGGGTAAGGAAACACGTACCAAAGACCCAAAAACCTCCAGTCACAGCCAGTCCAAATAGAGATACTACTTGATTAATCCTGCGCCCAAAGATAGTGAAAAAGAGGGGAGAAAAAAAAGAAGACAAAAAAAAAAAGGATAATAATTAAAAGAATGAGGTTTATATCTTTCTCATCTATCTGAACTTAAAGCACTTGGCATACAATAATTGCACAAAACAAAGAACATGCAGATGAAGCTGCCACTGGTGGTGATGGCAGCAGCAGCGGCATTGAACCCACTATCAGCACACTGCAGTTACTAGTTAGCGTAGGTTACATTTGCATTTGATGAATGATCTACTAAGTACTTGCCATCAGTGACTTCAATCATGATTTCAAACTCTCACTCATCATTTAGGCACATGCACTTTTGAAATTTAATAAACTCCAGAATGACAAATAACAACCGACTCTTCTTTTATACAAGCATTGCAGAAAACCCATCCAAAAAAGCCCTTTTACTCGTATAGAGATGGCCCTTGGCTTTGTTTGGCAATATCACTTTTTAGACTAAAAACTAAAAAGTTACTAAAAAAATCAAAAATCAATAACCTATACCAAAAAGTCAAAGATTCCTTTTTTCTCTACTTTTTGCACATTTTTTCGTAAAAAACTAAAAAGTTATCCCAAACATATTAGTTTTTTTTACATCATATTTTAGCCAAAAAGTTACAAAAAAGCCTGTTCCCAAACGAGGCTAGTTGTGATAAAATTATTATCTGGATTAGCCAATATTTATATAAAGCAGATTAATTCCAGCATTTGGATTTACAGGCCACTCATTAGTCATGACCCGATATTCTGTTGAGGGTATGGATCACTGAATAATTGGGCATAAATTAGGTTGCTTATTCACACACATTTCAAGCCACACAGCTTGCACTTGATATCTACCCTCTTACTGGCCGCCCAAATAGCACATTTGAATGCTCAACGATAGGTTGGGATCAATCTCTTCAACATTTTTGAAACGAGTCCAAAACTGTGTTCACTATTACTCCCCAACCAAGAAACAAGGCAGTAAACATACAACTCAGCTATAATGAATGATGTTCATGATAAGTTCGACAAATTATTACAGTTTTTCTTAGTCTCTCATGATTTAAACAGGAAAGTAAAATATGCATCCATGTTTAATAGACACAGGAGGCAAAAAAGTTTACTGAACACCTGAAAAACATTGGAGTTGAACTATCTGATTCGTATATTGCATCAAATAATGAAGAAATGAGGTATATGTCCGTACAAGGGAGTATTCCAAAAATGCCACAAAAACAAATAAACAATAAACTGATTTACAGTTTTTAAGAGGAGAAACTCATCTGCGACCGAGAGCTATCTACAAGATTATGCATGAATCAGTAGTAATTTGTCATCTCCAACAAGTAGGCAAAAGTTGAAATAGAAAACAGCCCCGTAATCAACTGCCTTATCGAGATCTGCATTTCATATCCTGAAACAATATGAAAGCAGCATCAACACTCACTCATAAAGGAAATTGATTATTATTATTTTCTAATATATGCATGTACGTTTAAAAAGAAGAAATTTACAAAAACCTCATCTCACAATCCTAACACCAAAATACAAATTTCAGTTAACCTTTGTTGACAAAACAAATTGGTAGAAGTTCCCGTCAACATATGGGTTTGTTTACACACTTACCCAAACCCAAAGTAACCTTCTTTTAGAAATGGGTAGCATAGGCAACGTGATAATAATATAAAATATAAAAAAATCAAAATTACATGTTGCCCTACAACAATACAAAAAATTGTCTATGGTGTTAAGCAATAAATATAACAGGTTGGAGCTACCCCTAAAGCCTCAAGGAATCATATTGGCCAAGGCAGAAACTCTATTGCAAAAAACTGATTAAAGGCTCCCAATTATGCCAAGTCCATGCTCTTTGAGATACGCAGTGAAGGAGGCCAATTCTTAGGGGTGGTAACCATTTGTGTTCGTACAAATCTTAACCTCGATTCAACACCACAGTTCTTAGTGGTTCTAAAAGCATCAAGAAGATAGTCAAGAAACCAGACTATCATCAATTTTTTTTCTTTTTTCTTTTTTTTTTTTTGAATAACAGAGAATATCATCAGGTTGGAATTTTAGTTTCCATGCATGAGATATTTTAGTGCAACATCAAAAAAGGCACTTCAATAAACCAGGAACAACCCAGGCCCAAATTTAGGTTGCGTAGAACCAGACTTATGTATGCAGTTCTATAAAGCCAGTGTGATTAATTACATCTATGATTTCCACTCTTGCCCTAGTCCCCCTTCCAAACTTTTTCCCTAATTCAAGTCATGGGCCCCTCACCAGAATAAAAATGATTAAATTTTCAAGATCTGTTTTCAAAATCTGGTTTGGCTGTAAAATATTGCAATTATCCCACATGTTTAACATAAGTGGAAAGGTGCTATTGTCAACATTAATACTGAAAGCCGTTTTAGAAAAAATGCCCACATAATTATGATTCCACAGAGTCTTGGAAATTGATTACAATCCCAAATGAACAAAATAGCACAAATTAATGACAACACCACTGAAGTAAATTACTGTATACTTGTGCGTTTCAGAGACATACAAATGATGATAAACCCATCCAAAGCAATCTGCTGCAGCCCATTCATCTAGCCACTTAACAGTCACGAGAGCTAAGGTAAAACTTTCAAGCACACTATTGAGGGTGCTGTTTTAGACTCATTAAACCATAGATTTCCCTGTAGTTTCAAGCTACAGATAAAGCAAAGAACATTCACTGTAACCTGTAACACAGACAGAACCACTAAGTACTTGCATTTCAAACAAAATGGGTTCAAGAAGGCAGAAAAAACCATAATTAACATAGACCGCACATCCATTTGATTCAACAACCCAAACATAGTCAATTTGCCAAGAACGCACCACAGACACAGAAGCAATAACAGAGAGTTAGGGCAAGACCTTGTCGAGTACAACCAAGCACACACACATCATCTAACCAACAGAACATCTTTTTCTATGCATTCCAAGATTTATTTAGATCAAATTTTAACATGTAACATTGAGGGATTCGCTATTCAATTTATGAGCAAGTAACTTGCAAGCCCAATCAAACATTTACATATTATCTATTAGCACAAAACTGCGATCACCAGGAGGGGGTGTTTAAAAAACCAGTAAAACCTTCACTAATCCCAAATAACTCACGCCATGAATTGCTTTAGTCCAGTTGTCTCACTTGAAGAGCCCCCAAAGAATAGCCAAGCCATGCCAAAAGGGAAACAAAATTTTGGTCTGTTTCCATTGAAATACCGAAATTCCAATGTTTTCACTAAGATATTACAAAACAATTGAGTTGTTTCAAAATCTATTAGGAGAGGAAAATCTGCTAACCTAGGGCTGCATCAAAGCAGAGGTCAACTGTCCAAGTATCTCTCTGTGATATTTTGTAAAAGAAATATTCACACACATTAAAAAAAGAAATTAAAACCTATGATTTCGAGCAAGGGCCTTTACTTACTGCCTTGGACTTCACATAAGTGACTGCAAACAATCAGGTAACAAAAACAACTGCTTAGTTTGAGTTTTATGCTAAATATTAATACATATAATTCATTTAAATATACAGTTGCATGGTTATAGATCATTTAAATGTACATACATCCGGTCTTGTGTATATACAAGTAAACATAGCTGCTTTTGAGACCCTTTGGACAATATAGTGTTTTCTTTTTCTTTTTCTTTTTCTATAGATATAGATGGATAAATTCATTAAACAAATCAAAAAGGGGCACAACCTCTATAACTCTATATAAACTATAAGCCATCTACAAAAACTAACACCCTTTAGGGGTGTGCATGGGTTGGGTTGAGAATAATATTCAAACCAAACCACCTTTGGTGGGTGGGATTTTTTTTAACCCGTCAATCATTGAAATTGGCTGCTTGAATAAATATAAGGCATGTTTGAACATGCTGGTTGGTGGTTACCATTCAAACCTCAATACATCAATTAAAGATTCAAATTCTCACCCCTCAAACTCCCTTCTAAAGTCAACAAAAGCTAAAGAACTCACAAAAATTCGCCTCAAGCCAAAAATTTAAACAATGTAGAAGAGTCAAGTCCATGTGTACTCTACATCATTAATGTTGTGTTTGGTTGGGAGATTTGAGAATGGATTTAGAAAGGGAAATGAAAAAGTAGGTGAAATGTGAATAAAATATACCTACATTTCACTTAGTTTCACATACCTTTTTCCTTTTCCTTTCCAAAACCTTCCCCAAATCCCCCAACCAAACATAGCGTAAAGGTAGGCTGTTTCAGTCTCTCCATATGCACCACATTAAATTCAAAGACGCCACCGTTCAAGATATTTTTAACCCTTTAGATCGGTATCCTCCTTTCCAACTCTCATAATGAGAGCACTGAATATGGCGTAAACCAAAAAACTCCAAAAAGAAAAAGTGAGACCCATGAATCTCATGGCCACTTCGCAATGCAACAAAAGGTGATTGACAGACTCATTTGCCTTCCTCCCCATGCAGCACCAATTAGAAAGCATCTAGCCCTCATCCCCAAATGATCCAAAGTCAATATGGAATCTAAGCCTACAGTGCAGAAATAGAAGAAGAATAAGGCACCTTGGTAGGAAACCCAACTTACCAAATGCTTGTGATCTTATGGTGTTATCAAGGTCCTTACCCTAGCATTCCTGAGATTGCTCTCGCTTTATGCTACAATAAACATAGTTGTGTTTGTTTTAATACATTATACATGTAAATTTTGAAATAAAATATATTTTAAGTCAAATATCTAAAAATTAATTAATTATTTCACAAAGTAGCAAAAAAAACTACAATATTACATTGATTTCACAACCAACAAAGGGGGCACAAAACAAGAAATTATAACCCTCCTTCCACCAAAGATCATTTCATTTATGTAGCACGTTAATTTTTTTCCACTTCCATGAGTGTCACATGGCCATTCCAAACAGAGATGATGGACAATTCCTTTTCCTAGTAGAGATGCAAAATCACTCACTAAAAGACATGGTAAGAAACTCTGGGCAAGCCGAAAGAAACAAACGTGATAGCAAACTATGTTAATCTCAATAATATACCCCATATAATAATACAAACATTGTGCTAATGAGTTTCTAGTGGCTCACTAAGTAGCACCCAGCATATGGCATTTGTGTCTTTAGAATAATCAGCAGCTGCATGAAACAGGCAACTGAATATTAAACTCCACATATGCAGAAACCTGACAGAATAATGCATTGAACTAGCCTCCCTATGTGTCTTTTGGGTAACATAAATGCTTCAGCAGATACTAGTTTTATGATTTGGTCACATTCCACCACCAGCAAAGGAAGCAATAGGAAATATTACTTTACCAAAATTTCCCCTATAATTGTCACAAGATTGTGGTTCAAACATAAATACAGAAAGAAAGTGTAAAGATTAAAATAAAACCAATGAGTGCAACACTAAAAATTTGTAATAGCATTCTTAAACAGAACCATCCAAAGCATTTAAGCCACTAAATGGGATTTCATTACCAGTCCTGAATGACCAATGACCTAAGAAGCACGAACACTTCTAAGAAAATAACGTGTCATATCCGACACCGTGTCTAACACCGACACGACACGACACGACACTCGTTGGACACTTCTTAACACTTAAATTCACAAGAAACACATTATTTCAATAAAATAACTTGAGACCCAATGATAAAACAAAAACAATGTAATTTATACTTATTCTCCTCCATACTTTAAAAAAATACTTATCCTTGACTAAATATTCATATATATCATATACTAATTTTTTATCTTTATGAGACATAATAATAATAAATAAAATTATATATTTTGCATGTATCCCCCCCCCCCCCCCCAACAGGTAGTGTCCTACATTATTTGAAAATTTATGTCGGCATTTCGGTGCTGTGTTCGTGCTTCTTATCCACTGACTGAAATAACAAGAAGCAGGACACAGAAAATTAACTGTGGGGATGGGATAAAAAATAAAAATAAATAAAAAAACAAGAATTATGATCAAGGAGAAAGGCTACAAACCAGTGGCGTCAATTATCGTCCACTCCACATGAACTTAAAGCGATGACCTATAAAAATTGGGAGAGGAATAGATCAGAAGAGTCTTCCCCCTTCTCTTTCTTTGACAAGTAGAAAGCAAATAAGAAGGTAAAACTTGAAAATGAATGAAGATTTTTAGTTGAAAAGGAACACAAATTTTTTGCTGATAATAAGAATGATGATGTTGAGAGCTTGCAGGGATAAAATTTGTTATTTGACTTCTTTTTGGGCTTCACTGTCTCCTGCATTCAAGGGGATTCCTTTGTTTTTTTTCTTTCCAGTAAATGGAGAGAAGTATGTGATATGTAATTTTACTTCTTTTTTCCTCCTTCTTTTGGTGGACTTCTTGTCCTCCTTTGATCCTTTTGTACTTTTATTTTAATCTTTATTAATATTCTTTGTTGTCAATCAAAAAATAAAATAAAATGAAGATAGACCATACTATGAGAATCAATTGTGTGCTTACCAGGATCGTTGACTCATAAAAGAACTTAATTCAATGACCCTCGGCACCTGAAAAAAAAATGATGGGTGTAAGATAAAAATAAAATAATAGCAACAGTGAATAGTCAACAGTTGGTGAGGGCCAAAGAGGATAATGAGATTTGATCACAAGCAACATTGAGAAAACCAAATATCAGGAACATTCTTCACCACAGCATACAAAGCCAAGAAAGGAAAGGAAAAAAACCTCCCATCATTAGAGGAGGTGAAATCTTGAGGCATAAGATCCAAGCAACTTAAGAATTTAAGCTTATAAGTTTAATTTATAAAATTAATCCATTGCAAACCACGTGTTCTAAGGTTAATTAACATTTGGTGCACAAAGCAATATGTGAATGCTGAATAACAAGTTATGAAAAAACTCATTCGGTCAATGAGAAGCAATTTTTAGCATTCAGCGTGGCTGTTTCTGGTCACAAAAATGCTTGCCTGCTACTCAAGAATTAATACAAATCATGCTATGATGAAATTGTCCATATGATGACACAACAAAATTTTGTACTTCCAAGCAATAAATAAATGCTAGGAAAATGAAACCATCTCTTTGTAAACTCAAGTTTCCTGCTGTGTTATTACTCCACCCCCTACACACCACCATGCACCAGACACACGCCTAGATGTGTTGTATTATTTTTGAGTTTTTTAGAATGCTGAACAATATCTAGACACGTGTGTTCATTGTCTAGATGCATCTAGTGTTTGACAAAAGTTTGGGAAAAAATAAAATGGACGCTAAAGATTAAAATTATCAAAGGATGGATTTATATATACTTAACCATTTTGTGGGCTTTTCGATGTCTGAAACCCTAGAACTTTACTTCCAATTTAGCTCATAAATAATTTTTCTTTCAAAAGCTATAGACACAAGTCAAAAGATATGCGACAATAAGAAGACACCGACACCACAATATTTTAAAAAGGACATGACAATAAATAAATATATTTTTTATACATATCTAACAAGCACGGACATGAACACACGATACAGACACACGGATATACGAATTTTAAAAAATGTAGAACACACAATACGTAGAAGACACGTGCAAAGCATATAATTTTATATAACTATTATATGTCATATTTTGTTAATATTATATATATATTTTAATGTCAAATATTTATTCTCACCAAATTCATCAACTTTAGGATGATATTCTGATGAAAAAAATTTATAAATTAAAAATGCATCCCGAACGTGGCCTAGCATCTCCCTAGCATATTTGATTCCTTCGAACCTGTCTGACATGTGTCTAGAGCATGTTTGTGTCCGACATGTGTCCGATACGGTACTTGAGCTCTGGAGAGGTGTTTGTACTTCATAGATACATATACATGAAAATAATAATTGCAAAAGTATTATTTCACTTTCACATTGCAAACACATTTATATTTTATTCTATATTAGATTGTCTCAAGTATGAGTATCAAGTGCAGATGCAGTAATCAACCGTTAAGTCAAACTAATGGAACTAACGAAGTGTATGCTGTAAGCGCCAATTTTTTTCCCCATAATACCTATATTAATCTTTATGAAATTAAAAAATTTCTTTTCTTTTTTCTTTTTCTTGTCTCGCATTCTTTATTTCCCGTTCTCTCAATTAGTAACACCACTTTACCCAACCATCGTACCCGCCTCTCCCACCCTCGATTAGCACCACTGTCACTTGGTCCCACTCACAATCAGCACCACTATCATTATAGTCTACAAGCATTTTGATGTGTCACCAAATAGGGTTGGAGAATATTATAGTAATGTAAAGAGAGGAATTTGGAGGTGGGTGGACGAAAGTAAGGGTAGCATGATAATTTCATTTTGGTATTATAGAGAATTTGGGTAATTTTTTTTCCTATTTAGGACAGTCGTATGAAAAATTTTAACAATGGGGTATTTCTAATTCCCAGAACATGAATTCATATTTTCGACCCTATTCTTAAATAAAATGTTGTCAATTATGAATAAATATAGTTGAAATTAAACACAAATGAAGGAAAATATGGTATTTCTATCATCATTCCAAGTGTCTAAATTGGGTATGGATCGAGCACATATCACACACCTTATCGTTGTTATATACGGTGGACATGAGTATTTTGGGGAAAATAAAAGGGTCCATGTAACATAGATTTTATTATTATATAACATAAGCAAAAATGTTACGAGTCTTATGAGCTTGAAACTCTCAACACAAATTTTCTAATTTTTTGAATTTCTAAAATAAATAAATACACGTCATTCAATCATGGGTTATTACATTTTAAATGTAATTAATAATTAATTATTTGGTTCATATGGTAATAATCATCAAATCAATTCAATTTGGAAAGTAAATTAAATTTTGAATCTATACTATATATTAAGGAAAAGGGAATTTCTAACAAGGAGCATTGTGAGAGCTCCAAAACCTCAAACTAAATTTCTTAATTTTTATTTTATTTTAAACAATTGAAAAAATTCTATTGGCCAACTCTTACTACATAATATAAGCAAAAACGTTATTGGGTGTTTGAGGTTGAAAGTCTCAATACAAATTTCTCAAATTATTGAATTTATAAATTATAAAAGGACACATGGCATGAAAGTATTGGTTTCTTATCAATATGGTAATATTTTTTCCTTCTAATCATGCCTATTTCAAAACATTTTACATAGAAACTAACACAAATTCTTTATGTTTCTAAAATGTAAAAATACATGTTATGTTGATTCTTTAATAAATAAATAAATAAAGCAATATTTTAAAAAGAGTAAATTGGTGATAAATCCAATCTAAAGAGGTGTAAGACATTAGATCCAATAGATATTTTTTATTAGTGAGAGGTCCACCTTTTGTGAAATAGTTTGGTGAGAAGTCTTTTTGTTTCCAATTTTACCCCTTAATTTATTTGTTGACATTTTTTTATCTGTTGACTTTCGTTAACCATCTGATCAATTTGTTTCCTATCTGTTCAAAAAATTTTACTTATCTATTCAAAATTTTGCCCATCTGTTAAAATTTTTTCTCTAGCTGTTCAAATTTTTACCTATCTGTTCAAAAAATTTCCCTTATTTGTTCAAAATTTTGTTATCTGTTAAAATTTTCCCTTACCAAGGCAATGATCTATTTAATTTTTTTTTAACTATCTATTCAAATATTTTTTTTATCTATTGAATTTTTATAACTTAGTTTTTCTATATGTTCAAATTTACATAAGTATCAAACTTTCTATCTACTCCTCTCTCCACTTTTCTCTCTTTATTTGATTCTCTCTATCTGTCGAAAAATCTATGTTGAAAATCTATCTGTTGATCCCCAACAGATCCAAATACAATCTAATATCCTCGAAGTGAAGATTCAGCTTCGGTTGATGATGCTAATGGTCTAGTCGAAGGAGAGGCAAAGACCATTTCATTTTGATATTAAAAAACAGAGCCTTTAGAAACAAATCCAAAGCAAGTAGTTTAAGGTCCATTACCTTTATCTATGCATACAAACAGATCTGTGTAGTGATCACAATTAGACACAAAATCAAATCTAAATTCACGCAACAACTAGATCAAAACATATTATAAGACCTTGATTCGATAATCAATTGGATAGAGAGATAAAGAGTGTGTTTGTGTGTGTGTGTGTGTTTGTTTTGGAGAGAGAGTGTTATTCAAGCTCATGAACCAATATCCATTTCGTCTTCCTAGGTTTTAAGTTCTGCAAACACAAGTAGATCGGTCCACAGACCGCTACCTCTCATCCATCGTCCCCGCTGCTGCCGTTAATACATTGTCGTTGTCGACGTTACTCAATTCTCCGTCACCGACCTTAGTGTGCGATCTCAAATCTAAGAATGAAAGACCACAATCTCAGAAAGAGTGGTCTTGTCTCAGCTCACACCTAGGTTCCGAGTGCTGAGAGAGATGGAGAGGTTGGCCTTGGTGAGAGAGCACCGTTGCTGCCGCTACTACAATGGTACGACCGTTGATGGCTAGGGAAGAGAGAGAGAAAGAGAGAGAGAGAGAGAAAGCGGGGGGGGGGGGCGGCAACGAAGGAGATGGTGGCAGCAGTGATTGAGGCGACGGCGATGCCATGTGTGAGGCGGATGAGTGTGAGAGAGAGAGAGTGTGTGTATGTGTGTGTGAGAGAGAGTGTTTAGGTTTGGACTCTGTGTATGGTTTATATAAGCAAGGGTATGTTGGTCTTTTTACATAAGCTTGTCCTTATGGACAAAAAAAAAAATTAACACTTGGACCTTTGAACCAAGAAAATTCAAAATTGGACTTCTCACCCAAGCACCCTTTTAAAAAATACCTATACGAAAAAAATAATTAAGTTTTTAAAATTATATACCTATGTCAAAAAATTAATATATTATCATTTTCATGATACCACAAATTTTACCACTAAATCATTGCATATTTTTTTCTATATTTTCATGAAACTGTAGGAATTGAAAAAAGATAATGCCAAAAAAATTAATATTCTTTTATTCTTCTTAAATAATACTAATTTTACCACAATATTTTATTTCTTCAAATTCTCGGTAGTGTACAATCTAAAATATTTAATTTCCTTCAAATTCAGTATAAAAATTTAGGTTCTGTTTGGTAGAGCTTTTGAGTTTAATTCGACTCCTTAGTTTGAGTGTGTTGCTTGGTTATAGTTTTAGAAAATTAATTCCACACCCACTTTTCAAAACACCAACTTTTCAATATTATATATCATATCACTAAATTCAAACTCTTTTCAAAATTCATAACCAAACAAATTTTCCACTCAAATCATAACTTCAAAACTCACAAACTCAAAATACAACTATATTCTCAAATCATAATTCTAAAACTCTACCAAACGCAACCTTAATTTTTTTTTAATAAATCAGTATAAAAATTTAGTTTAGCCATACTATCATCTAATTTTTATTGGGTTGGGTTTCTCTCGACTTTAAATCTCCACTTGAGAGAATTTTAGGGTCCGTGGAACCCACCACAAACCCGTATTGATGATCCAAATAACTTATTTTGTAAGCCATCCGAATATAATATATATCATTCATAAAATAATATATATTATTCATAAAAAAAATTAACTCGATCCAATAATCGTAAATTTTATTTTATCATGTAAGAATATGAGCCAAGTAAGTAGCTTGACTTAAAATTATAACGTAACTATAATAATGCTTGAAATTAATTTTTTAGGTAATGGAACCTAGATAAACTTATTATTTATTCATTTTGCAATATTAACAAGTTGTTCTTATAAATTATTATTAAAAAATTCAAACGTGATTGAGACCCCCACTTTCCCCCACCCCCACACACACGTGGGGGTTGGTTATTGGAAGAAGAAAAAGAAAAAAAAAAATTCCTGGCCAATCAGACCCCACTGGGGGTCACCCCCAGTGGAGGTCTGAAACATTTTTGTAAAAAATTAGTTAGGTACAGATATGAGCCAAATGACTCACTTGACCAAAATGGTCCACCCGAAAGTGAAAATTGGTTATTAATCTTATGATACCCAATTATAAGTTTAAGACAAACTAAATATTATTAGATAAATTAATTCAAGCAAATATGATTCTCAAAAAAAAAAAAAAAAAAAAAAAAAAAAAAAAAAAAAAAAACAGACAAATGTGCATATAGATAATAATTTATCAAGTAGGCACAAAGTTATTATTCAAGTAAGGATCATTAGTCACTTTAATGTTTCGTGTTAAGACAAGATAATTTGAATTATCATAGTTTTGTAAATTTATTATGACAGTCTTAAAATTTTACTTGGATCTTAGATTTAGATAATGAAAGAACCATGAAAAACAAAAGACCAGAGGAAAATAAAATGAAGTGAAAGAAGGTTTTTTTTTTTTTTTTTCCCTCTCCACTTTTTTGGTTGGGTTAAGGAAATGTAAAAAAAGAAGACAATAGTTATTAAAAAAAAAATGCAATCTATTTTTTGTTTAGTTAATTTCATTTTGTTTCCCCTAAATTCATTATCCAACCAAAATATAAGAGTGTGTTTGGGGTGCACTACAAAAGTTTACTTTTTTATCTTTTTATCTTTCTTGGGTCACATCATCTCTCTATTTTTTTACACATCTTTTCATAAAAAGTCAAAAAATATACTTATTTAAATCATCACAAACACCTCTATCATATAAAAGAATGTCATGGTTAATATGTAATTATTTGAAATATATGTCAAAAATATTTAGGAGTATAGCTTAAAATAGTGGAACTTGGGCCAAAAGAAATTGGCTCAAATGTGCCAAACAAAAGGCAAGTTTGGGAAATTAAATTACTATAATAGTCAAAGTTAAAAAATCACTAAAAAGGTCAAAAAGTCAAAAACTATACCAAAAAAAGTCATATATTTATCTCCTCCCTACTTTTTGTACGTTTTTTAGTAAAAAGTCAAAAAATATCCCAAACTTACTAATTTTTTCCACCTCATATTTTAGCCAAAATGTCAAAACATTACTAAAATAGCATATTCCCAAACCAATCTTAAAGTTAATTTTGACATTTGGTTTATATATATTTGTTTTTGTTGACCTAATTTTTATCTTACTCTACACACTCTCTATAGCCCAACCATTCCATGATATATTATAAATTACAAAAATCTCCTTTAATTTTAAAAATAACCACTCGATGATGTTTTCTTTTTAAACTACATTTGATGATGTTATTCACAAAGAGTTGGTTTAGTTAATAGGGTATAGATTGGAGAATAACGGCAGGAGCTCTAGCAAATTGTTGTGTTGGGTTGAAAGTCGTAAAGTTGGCTAGAGAAAGGCACTAGAAAAAGGGTGGCTGACTAAAGAGACTAAAAAAGGCAATTGAAAGTGGTGAGAAGGGAGTGAAATAATTTATAGGTAGTGGAGTGACTTGAGAAAATGGTAACTACTTCTGTAGGATAAGGTGGATTTGATTTGGAGTGACTTAAGAAAATGGGTCAGTACTACTTCCTCTCAATTTTCTTTCATTTGATTCTCTAATTTCAGTTTCAATATGTAATTGTAAATTAAAAGTTGTATGTTGTAATGTGACAAGAAATTGACTTGAAACAATATATTTACTTTTAGTTCTAAGTGAAATTTTTTGTAGCTTTAATATTTATGTGCATCTCGACTAATCCCGATACACACGCAAAGTGCCCCTCCACATGGATCAGCCCCATCCACGCAAAGCACCCCTCCATGTGGATCGGGCAAATCTCATGCAAAACCTGAGGGCGTAGTCCCAAGGAGTTGATAGCACCTAGTGTGAGTTGAATCTAACAACTGAAGGGAGCACACCCGCAGACCCCAAACTACACCCACTAGGCCAACCCCTTGGAATTGTTCGGTAATACTTAAAATATAACATTAATGGCAACACAATTAAAACTTCATTTGAGTGTAGTTCAAAAACAACTTAATTTACATGATTTTAACTATTTTACCTTTAACTTTTAAAATTGTTACTATTTAAATTCAAAAATAAAATTTTAATTATTTGTTTAAGACCATGCATAGCATGGGTTACACGCTAATATCAAAATAGTAAGAAATCATTTTCCACATTATAAATATTAGAACAAAAAGATATTCACCCAAAAAATACTAGAAAAGAAGTATCAAGAAAAAATACTACTCTCTCCGTCCCAAAATATCAGTCCCTTATTCCATTTTTCATTGTCCCAAAATATTAGTCTCTTTTCAAAAATCAAGGACAAAAATAACATGAATTTCCTATTTTGCCCTTCTTTTAAATTCAAACATTAATATTTTTAAAGTGCAATAGTTGTATTACCAAAGGGTAGTTTTGGAAAGTTAATATTTTTGAAATGTAATAATTGTACTATCAAAAAAAGTTAAATTTCCCAAAAAGGACTAATATTTTGGGGCGAAGAGAGTAAAATCTATTTTAGAAATCTCTATTCCTAAACAAATTGCAAGCTATGAAACATAAACATGAACAAGAAACATGAATACGACACAAATGGACATGTAGGATACAGACATGGTTAGAACACGCCACAAATAAGCACAACTAGGGACTTCATGGTCCAAGATAATAAAACCATCAATAAGAGTAACGTAAGCATGAGACTTTCTAGTAGTACTGGTGAACCAGATGGCCGCAACGATGGAATCTAGGACAGAGGACTTAATTATATCTTGATATTATATTATCTAAGAATATATTATATTATACAGTTACATAAGTGCATAATATATACAAAATTAAATAATTAATTTACACTAAGTAAATCTATATTTAATTCTCTTACATGAATTTTTAGCCTATTAGACCATGGAAGTTCAAAATCCAATAAATTATAGCAAATATCTATAATTGAAACATTTCCCCTTTCTCCTAAGCCATTTGCTAATGCATTCATATATATTTTCATTTTTCATTTATTTTATATTAAACTTCTATAGGATTATTCTTAATAATTATATTTTTTACGGATATAAAATATTTATGTCAAATTCTCATGTGTTAGCAAATGTCCAATAAATGTTGTTAATCTTATGTTTATTTTTTTCAAAGCTTTATTAGTTCTTTTCGATTCTTTTTTTTTTCCCCCTTTCTTACTGTTGTAGTAGATCAAAATTATATAAAATAAAAGATAAAAAAAATTAATTACTTTCATCATAGTATTGATGTTTTTAAATTGTTATTTGAAAATTATATACTTGAATAAAGTGAAAGAATTTACAAATTATTTTGTTTTTGGCATGAAACTCTCTTTTCTAATTTCTTCTATGTAATGACATTAAAATAGCTCATGGACTTACTTTAGTATTGTTCGTATTGTTAAACCATGATTTATTTTTTGGTTTTATAATTTCTCTTCTTAATTATGGTATTGAACTTTGATTTGTATGTTGGATGTTTAGCTATATATTTTAAAAAATAAAAGAATACAAAAATAATTTGGCATATCCCAACTGAACCCGTACCTTACTTTTTTAGAATTTGACATATCAGCGTACCCATACCTATGCTTCTTAGATTGGCAGTTTGCTTTGGAGAGGGAGCGTGTTTAGCAAAGGTGGTGGCGACCAAGTATGGGGTGGGTTTGGGGGTTGGTGTTTAGGGACAGTGGTGGGTCCACATGGGAGGGGCTTGTGGAATGAGATTGGTTAGGATGGGGAATTTTGGAGTTGGGTCCGTTTTAAGGTACGTAGGTAGATGGGAGGGGGTGCGTTTCTAGTTCATCATTTTCCACTTATTTTTCGACTTACGGCTGATAAGTTTGCAACTGTGGCTTCTTACTTGGTCAAGTAAGGCAACGAGTTTTTTGGTATGTTCGTATTCGGCAGCCGGTTCAGGAGTGGAAGGTAGAGCAGCTAGCAGCTTTGTGGCTTCTTACTCAGTTTTGTCTTTTTATCAAGCTTTAAGGGGCATTCACATCACGGAATGTGCGGGTCGTTGGTGGACCCTCAAAAGTCATGTTCTTTGTTTGGACGGCGGCGTTAGACCAGATTTTGACGATGGATAATCCTATTCGACGCCGTCATGCAATGGTGAATTAGTGTTACATGTGTCGGACGGATGCAAAATCGGTCACACCTTATTCATTGTCAAGTTGCTTCCCAGTTATGGGTGTTGCTACTTTCTATGTTACACGGACTTGGGTGTGAATATTGGTATCGAGTTTGGGTGCAGGTGCGTATCTAGGGGTCGACACTTCAAAATTAAAATTTGAGGATACGTGGATATAGATCCAAATGTGGACATAGATACGAGGGTATGGTAAATAGTTATTTTTTAAATATATTTATTATATAAATATGAGTTAAATAGTTATTTTTTAAATATATTTTTTATTTTTTATCTTATGCATTATTTTTGTTGATAATATTTTTAATTTATGTATATAATTTATTTTTTTATTTTTAATTGACATATACATATTATAAACATAAAAAAAAAAGTATAACAAATAAGGAATAATAAAATATGTTAAAATAAATAAAAAGTAAAAATTATATGATTTATTTTATAGATTTTATTAGATTTTTTTTATTATATATGATTTAATTAGATTTATTATTATATAACAAATTATATGATTATTCATTTATTATATGTTAAAAAGGAGGGGAGAGAGAACAAATCGGGGAGAGAGAGAGAGGAAGAGAGACAGAGAGAGGAGAGAGAAGAGAGAAGAGAGAAGAAGAAGAAGAAGAAGAAGAAGACAAGGAGGAGGAGATGAAGAAGACAAGAAGACAGAGAGAGAGGAGGAGATATAGAGAGATGAAGACAGCGGGAGAAGAGGAGATCGACATAGATGAAGATAGAGGGAAGACGAGATCGAGAGTGAGGAATCGATTGGCGCGAGATCGAAGTCATCGAAGTCATCGAAGCCGCAACTAGAGGAATCGAAGTCTTCACCCTTTCGAAGTCGGCGAATAGGTTCTCACCTTGCTCTTTTCTCTTTCGTTTCTTATGAACATAGCCGTATTCGTTTGTAAAGTGCCGTATCCCAGCCGTGTCCCTCACCCGTACCCGTGTCGTGTCGTGTCGTGTCGACACAGGTACCTCCAAAATTCTAAAGAATCCGTGTAACGTAGGCTATTTTACGTGTGGTTTGGTTTGGGTGCAACAAAGGGATGTTCTGGGTGTCCTTGGGAGTTGGCGGGGGGTTGGCGGGGAAACATCCTGGGATCTTGCGCCATTGTGTTTGATGCGGTCCATTTGGTTGGAGCATAATAGGCGGATTTTGCAGGGGATGGGCAAGTCGGTGGCATGTTTGAAACAACGGGTTTTGGGGAGTTTTGTACAGTTTGGGTGTCAAGGCGGGTGAAGCCATTTTCTAAATTTTTAGATTCTTTGCATGGTTAGGTGATGGCGCTAGGATGTTCTTTTGTATTCTTTAGCATCATCTAGATGCTCTTTTATTAATAATATTGTCCTTATTTATCAAAAAAGAAATTATTGTACAAGATCAATGAGAAATTTTCATTCAATATTTTTATACACCCTTCTTAAGATGTAAACTAGAAGGAAATCGTGATGCTGATCCGCAATTTCATCGAAGTTGAGCCATAGCCATTATTGAATCATGGTGCTCCAAGGGATAGAGAAATATAGAGAAAATAATAAAGCCTAAAGAAGAAATGACCAATCTGCCAATTGCCTATGAGGGATATATAGGGCACCTGGGTATCCAACTCAGTAACAAACATTGTGCAGAGACCAAAATTAGGCTCAGGTCAAGAATTCCTCAAGACTAAAATAGCAAGCCTAGAGTGACTAAGCCTTCTAAAAGACTGATTAGCTCTTGGTTAAAAGGGAAGGAAGTCAACCAACCAAGGGTGCAACTGATAAAACAAAAGCTATGGATACACACAGCAAGAGAAATTCAATTCATATTACCTCCGAGAACCACAGTTGCAGGGGATCTTTTTCTCCTCCAGTGGAAACTTGTAATTGTAAGTAATTTCTTCACCAGCAGCAATATGCCGTTTTGCATAAATGAAAATCTTTTTCTGACCCTCAACACTTATAACCTTCGTATAGCAATTAGGCTGAAAGAAAATTAATTTTGATATAGAATGGAAAAATCAAATTAGAAAGGTCATCCTATTGCTTTTAAAAATCAAATTAAAAGAGTTAGTTTATTACTTAATGCAGCTACCTCACATGAATGGTTTATGAATCTAGCAATCCCACCACGTTTTGTCGCATCAACCTACACATAATTCCAAAATATATCAGCAAAAAATATGATTTTTATATTCATTTTTTTTTATTAATTTAAGCAATTATCAGACTGGCTTAATGTTTTTTAGTAATACCTAAGCCTAGGCCTAGTTGGACATACATAAGCATAGAAAATTGTAAAAGGTATAGAAACCAAAGGATGGTCAATTCAATATTAGAGTTCAGAGGACTTTGCTTAGTCCCATAAAATTATATCATTAGCTTAACATATGGTCCTCACGAGAACAAAGAAAATTATAAACCAACCAATAGACAAAGGTTTTGGTAAAAGCAAGTTAAGAGGCTACACAGTGAAAATCACTTTATACCATCCATCACCTTTTACTTACCACATAACCATCATCCAGTCTAAAAAGATAACTGCTCCCAATTCCCATCTTCTCATAATAACGTTCACGTATATCAGATATCTGTGAGATGAAAAATGTAAGTTAAATAATAAAGCAAAGAATAAAATAACATTCCAAACATTAATTACCGAATCATACACATTCAGAGAGAACATAATCAAGCCATAACAACAAAGAACAAAAGAGAGAGAAAACAATAGTAAGAAAATGATGTAACTAGCAACTAAATTGAGATCTACAACTAATATGATGCATTTAGTAATGAAAAAAATGATTTTAGTCTTACACGAGCACGAATTAGTTCTCCAACATATTCAATGACAAAATCCTCTGCCTCAATTGGCTCCAGCGCAACAAGACCCCAATCATGTATTTTGCTCCTTTGGAAACGTAATCGTTTTTTCCTAGCCTGAAAAAATTTGTAAAATATTTAATAATGACCACATATGCACAGAGACATGCCAAAGCAAATTACATCCTTCTATCACCTTCAACTGAGTAGTTTTCAAAAGATCAGCACCCTCTGCAGCAGCAAGAAGGTTGCGCATCTTAACCCTGTTTGTTCTGGCAGAAAGGCCCTTCATATTTGACACCTGTGATCCACCAACCTCGTAACCAATATGTTGAGCATGAACACGATGAGTTCCCCTAACATGGGCTCTTTCAGCAGGACTTGCATTTAGTGACCATTTATGCCATTCCCAACCATTAATTGATGCTCGAGCACACCCATCAGACCTGGGGCATGGATTAGATGCCCTGGATTTTCTGGTCTTAATCTTCCGTACAGTAACTTGTTTAAAGACTGGTTGCTTGGCAACACTATTTTTCAGTTTCAAAACTTTTCTAGAGCACGACAATGGCACATCATCCATTGAGTGCTTCCTCCTCAGATTTGCTGCCTTAGTTACTGCTACAAAACAAACAATTCAAACAAAAGGTAAAAGTAGAGTACTAAACAAATAGGTAAAAACAATTGAGAAACCATTACACAAGCACAGAAAGTTAAAAGTGGCAAATTTTAAATAATACAGAAAAAGATCAAGAATATGATTCACATTTTGTTATCTTTTTGGAGCTGCCGCCTGTAAGCGCTTCCTGCATCCAAACATCCTCTACATTGCTATTAGCAACCTTCTCAGTATCATTAGAACCCTCTGTGAAAACTGAGACACTACCTTTGCTGCATTCTGGATCATCTCCTTTGACCGCACAATCTAGAAAAAACAATAAATAGCTTTTAGCTGTTTTTGAGATGTGTCATACTTGTCCATAAAATTGCAGGGTAAAGAAATCGAGTTGAAATGAAATACCTTGAACTACAAGAGAAAACTCCAATTTCTGACTGACTGCATTATGGCTTGCTGAGTCATCCTCGCACTGTTTGGCATCAATACAGGATTCAGTCTGGCAATTATTTAGCCCAATTTTTTTAAGATTCAAAACCGCAGCAACTTCTGCAACCTCAGACACACCTTCAGAAAAATCCTGCTTCCTTGACTTCTCCACAGACTGATTATGTAATCCAGCATCCCCTGAAGTCGCACATTGAGACACAGATCCCAACTTTCTACGCACCAATTTTTTCTTGCGGTAATAGGTATATTTTCCAGATACTGCCAAAGGGTCTAAGCTGTGAGCAACCCTTGATCCTTCCCTAAGTTTATCAGGAATACTGGGAGAATTCTCAGCTTTCTCTTTATTCATCTTACATTCTCCTATCTGAAACAAAGGCATGATGAGAATCAATAGAAATTACATAATAAGAAAAATGCATATACTTAATCATATTTTAAAATCATACTCGATGGGAGTGAAGCAAAAAAACTTTGAAAAGTTTAGGTAAAGAAAATATATCAAATAGAAAATCACCTCACTAGCATGTAATCTGCAGTGTTTCTTTGAAGACCATGACAATAGATGTTCATGAAGAGCATGATCAACAAACAAGGATTTCCACTCTCTCAGCACACCATCATGTAACTTCTGCCGGAACATTGCCATCACGACACTCTCTCTAATCTTAGTGAGATACTCATCTGACCAGGATGTTTGAAATTTATCTACCATTGATGGAACAACATCTCTTAAATTATCCTCAAATCCGGGTGGACGTGGCTCATGAACTTTTTGGTCATTAACCGTATTGTCTACATGTGCACACAATTTCAAAAATGCACTAGATAAAAAATAAGACAGAGAACTTTTATATCCAGAAACATAAGTCCCATGGCAAGGTTCTGCTAATTGTGATGGAGACTGGGAATCATCAGATGAAATCATCTTTAAATCAGGACATGGGTCAGTAAAACCGTACCCACATAAACTGTGTTGAACAGAAGAGTCAGAGGCAACCTGCAACATACTTCTTTTTCTTAATGACACTCAGGTAAAAGTTGAAAATATTTGCACTACCAACCGATTACTAAGAGAGACAGAGGCAACATACGGTTGCCAGGAGGATTCCAAAAGCAATTATTTTTATTCAGTTAAAACTAAAAAATAATTCTTTAAGCTTACCTCATTCAATTTGCCACCACCTAAAGAATCAACTACTTTCTTCACTTCCTCCTCAACGAAAGTTTCAAAATATTGAATCAAAGATGTAGTTGCAGATGATTGGAGATCATTCTCTACACGTTCCAAGATGCAATCCAAGTCTTCGCAAATTTGATCACGATTCGATAGACTCTTCTTCTTAAATGACTTTTCTGCCCCAAAGGAGGTTGAAGCACCCACAGGTGGACAGGAATAAATATCTGGGATCATTCTCACCAATTCAAAACCAGGGGGACGCTCAAGCTCACAAGAAGAAGATTCTTCTTCTGATTGCAACTGTAAACCCATCAAGAATTGCTTCAGGTACAACAGACACAACAAAACCAGTGCAAGAGAATATCAAGGATACAAAATATTAGTTCAACTGATACCTTCTCAATTTTTCTGACATACTTTGTGAATGGGATTCCCTGTTCAGCAGCAGCACAATGACCAGACCAGCGTCTTCTCTTTCGCCATGAAGAGGAATACTTTGCTATAGGATCATAAAAAATGGCATTCCACATGACTTGCATGCAAGAATCAAAAATCATTCTGCAGACAAAGAGATATGCACGCCATATGTTCTCATAGTTTCCGACGGATTTCAAGCTTGCAAGAGAATTTGTAGGACTTTCATTAATGGGATGTTTCTGCCCAGAAACATCATTACATGCTGCCACCTCACTCACAGAAGCAACTGACTCATTCCTCGCATCAAAAGTTTCAGACTGTTCACAGAATACACCACACAGAGATATGAGACAATAAAGAAAGGAAAGCATCAGTCTTTTGTTTGGCACTTGCTTACATACCGCTTTGCTATCCAAAGAGCAAGTTTTGGCAATCTGATTGACCACTTCCAACCTAGGATGCCTGTGGGCTTTCGTCATAGCAGCACATTCTGCAATTATGTGGCGAATAATCTCATCTAGCACAACTCTACGAGCTGCTTTCATAATTCCAGTGTGCAGTTGGAAGCATACTTCTTCAGAAATTTCAGATAAGAAACTTGATAAAGAACCAGTCTCATTGCCTTTACTATCAGATACACATACATGTCCAGGTATAGCCGTTCTCCAAGAATTTATCATAGATTGCAAAGTAAACGGTCTAAACTTATTATCAGCATGATATACCTGCACAATGGCATCAATACAAGGCAGTAAGAGATAATGTAACCAAAGAGAAAGCTTAGCAAGTGCAAAACATAATATCTACAAGAAAGGAATTGTTCCCAGACACACAACAAAAAGTATATCACAATGAATGGGATACTCATAACCAATTAAACAGGTCATAGACAAGGACCACCCTCCCAATGCTTATAGCCTTTATTTCTCTAGGCAAACTAGTCACGAAACAAAAATTGCAAATAAATTATGAGCAACATGCATCTCCAAAATTCATATTAATCAACAAGCCGAACGGAACTCATTACTAGAGATGGTACATGTGCTATGCATGCAATCAAACATCTTTCTTTTTCTTGGGTTTTTCCCCATTTTTTGGGAGCTACACCTAAGTCTCCCTTCTCATCATGGAGACTTCAAAAGCAACAGTTTTAGAATAACTATCAGAAGGGGTAGTAATCTCTAGGGTTTCCAGCAGTTTCAACACAGCAAAAAGAAGATGAATTTTACTTCAGGTATGTGTTAAGATTTCTTCTTCGTTTTGTATATTACTCATGATTTCTGTAAGATATCCCTATGACAATACGTTTTTCTCCACACACAGGACTGTTATATCCAAAAAGATGAAATGACAAAGTACCACAAAGTCAAAGTAAAGTTGTTTTCCACAATTTTTACACCAACTGTCACAGTATATGTCAACCAATCCAATATAACTCATTGAAAATGAGCAGGATCACAGCATTTTGTTATCTTAGTCATTTTGATAGCTTACCGTTACTGAATCGCAAAGATATCGATGGTGATGCCAAGAATAAAGCTCCACAAGAGAGTGTGGTCCATGTTTCCTCCCCTCATCATCCTCAAAGAACCAAGACAATTCGTTGCCTGACTGTGATTTAAAAATATAGTTAGGAATTAGTAAAAAAAATGAAAATGAATCACCCATTAACAGGTAACTTCCAAGTGGTCGTCTTCATACAGCTACATACAAAATAATGGGCGATTCTTGTGAAGAAATAGGAATGGTTTGACCAACAGAAGTGGTAATACCAGCAGTGGGTATGACGTAGTTGAAGCAGCTGCTTCAGAGTTCAACATCTGTTGGTTGGAGCAACTGTTGTGGTCAAGACATGGTTGGATTGTTGAGTGTGAACCAGAATAATCACTGTTCGGAGCAGCAAAAAGTGGATCGTTTGTTTCTAAATCTCTAGTGGAATTGGCAACACAATTTGTTGGCACAATTATCCCAGAGATACCTGTAGTTAAATAAGCAAAACCAGTGGCAACATGGTCAGGAAATTGCTTGAAGTAATTCAATGGCACAGGGTTGATTAAAGCCCCATTTACAATGGGATACACGGGAAGCTCATTAGGCAAGAACCCTGTGAATAAACCCTCATACAACTGCTCCTGAATATAGGGCCCACACATTTGCCCATTTTCATTGACATACATCCATCCAGTCACAAATGCAGTCGGGACACATCCAGTGTAAGTCTTTCCCTGGTATGAAGAACCCCCAATGTTGCACGGCTGAGGAATATTGCCACTGTCGCCATTAGACTGGCAGCTCATCTCTGTAGCAGAATGTGAACCAACTTCTTCACAACAATCACAGCAAGATGAGGACGCGTGGAGACTAAAAAAAAATGATAACAGTAGATTAAAAAATGTGAAAACCATATAAGAAGAAAACCCACTATGAAATCAAACCATGGAGTAATGAGACAGTACCCATGACTTGGCTCAGCAGAATAGGCAACAGCATCAAAATTACCAGCAGATATCTGAGAAACTAGATCATGGCGAACAGAATCTGAGACCTTTAGCCTCTTTCTACACGAAGAGTGGTCGTATTCATAGAGCTGGGAGTCCGGATAAAAAATATCAGTTTCACTGATGCAAGGAGTTGAAGAGACCATGACTCGGAGAAGTTCCCGAAAGCAACCTGGGCAAAGAAAAATAACTCACATTCACATACTATGTTTTATAAATCACGAACTTGATGAATGTTTGGCACCCGGGCATAAATTTTTCGGAAATTGCCCCAGTCAAACAAAGCATAAGGAAGGGCACACATTGAAGGATGAATCACAAAACAGGTGTATGTTCAGTGTCGAAAATATAGTGCCAAAATGCCAATCCTAAAGTCAAATTTTCCAAACGAAAGAAACAAAAATAAAATAAAATAAAAATTGCTGTACGAATTCTTACCACAAGAACATGAAGTGCTATAATCTAGAATTCAATTCAAATTTCTGGTAACTTCCTATTTTAATAGAGACGGGACAGTGTGGTTCTATTATTCGGGGTTGATAAAGGAATTAGACAGCAGAACCAAAATTAAAATCCCATCCCGATTTCGACACAAATAAGAAAATTTTTAATTGATTCAAATATAGTCCTATAATCCAATATTGATCTTTCAAATTATTCCTATAGTTCTAGGGCTTGGATGAATTCCAACATGACATGACATAGAAAGATATATATATCTATATATATAGAGAGAGAGAGAGGCCGACCTAGTAGATGAAAGCTGGTGCCGACGATGCCCCCAGTGGGTAGTCCGATGGTGCTCGTGGCGGTGGTTAAGGCCCCTCCAACAACGATGAACCCTAGAATAAGAGGAGCAGCGTGGGCAGCGAACTCCACTTCTAATCTATCTATGCCTAGTCACAAGATGTTCTTATATTTCCTATTATTTGGACATTAATCAATGGGTAAATTACACTGACACATCGAGCAGTTCTCTTGATTTTGACTTTTTGGCAATTGCATCTCATCTCCCTTCCTCAAATTTAAAGTTTATTATAAATTTTCTTGAGCAATTTAATTTTTTAAATATTAATTTTGTTTTTATTGGATAAATTATATTAACACCCCTCACATTTTAAAAATTACGATTATTTTTTAAGAATTAAAGTAACATTACCAATTGCCCCCTAAATTAGTATTAAATGGAAAAAAAATTTATTGAAAAAAAAATTAAATAAAAAATAATTTTATTAGTAAAATTTTTAAATTTCTGTTTAAAAATCAATGTAAACTTATTTTTTGAATTTATATTTTTTTTCAAATTTACAAGCTAAGACAACAATTTATATATCAAAAAAATTATCAAACAAGTTTTTATGACAATTTTTTAAATTTTTGTAAATATAAATTGAAAACTGAAAACGAAATAGTTACCAAACAGACCTCAGATGATAAAAATGTCGTAAAATTAACAAATAATTAAATAAGTTACCAAAGTAAGAAATGACTTATCAAAATATTATTAGGCTATGTATGGTTTGATTTTTAGAATTTTTTTAAAAAATTAAAAATTAATTTGGTTAAGAAATAAAAAATAAAAAATAATTATCATTTTAACTTTTGGGCAGGTTATATACATACGTGTGGCTATTTCAATTTAATTTGTAAACAATTATTTCTAACCACTCGAAAAATAAAAATTATATAAAAATGATAATTATTTTTTATTTTTAAAAAATTATTTTTTATAAATGATTGTCTCAGTTTGTAAATTTGAAAAAACAACGTAAATTCAAAAAATGAGTTTACGTTGGTTTTTAAACAAAAATTTAAAAATTTTACTAAAAAAATTCAATGAATTTTTTCAAATAATTTTTTTTCCAATTAATTTTTTTTTCAATGAATTTTTTTCCCAACTAATACTAACCGATGAGCCAATTGGTAATGCTACTTTAAACCTTAAGGAGAGGATTGTAATTTCTAAAATATGAGAGGTGTCAATGTAATTTACCCAGTGAGGGCAAAATTGGTATTTAAAAAAAATTAAGTTGCTAAGAGGGAATATGTAATGAAATTTTAAACCTCAACAAGGGAGATGTAATTTCCAAAAGGTGAGGGAGAAACTGTAATAAATATAAACCTTAGAGGGTGTCAGTGTAATTTACCCTTAATCTATTAAATTCTAATTCTCATATTTAAGATATTTTATGAATATTTCTATCTTTACAAATATTTTTTGAGCGGTTAGTAATTTGGTGATATAAACATTCATATTTTACAATGTGAATATTTACATTAACGTATGAATTTCACATTGATGGTGTGAACATTCACATCATGGAACATTCACACTATAAATGTGAATATTATTAGGAGTATTTTAGTAACTATGTCACCTATAGTACTTATTGGAACATAAGAAAATAATGTGGACATGGAACATAAGTGGGTGAAATGGGATTTATGAAAAAGTGCTCCTTACAAATTTGAGGAAAAAATATAAATTTAAAAAATGAGTTTACGTTAATTTTTAAACAGAAATTTTAAAATTTGACTAATAATTTTTTTTTTCAATTAATTTTTTTTTCAATTGTAATGTGTATGATCCCATTGTCATAAATAATAATAAATAAATATAAATATTTTAGGACTGAACAAACATATTTTTTAGTTTATATTTTAAAAAAATTTCAAATATTTTGTTCAAACCAAATGCGTTTGTAGTTTATGTTTTTCTAAAAATAAACAAAAACCAGTTTATAAAATTTTTGTAAACATAAATCAAAAACGTAAATATTACCAAACACTACCTTAGTTTTTTAAATTTTTTTGGCTATTTTAAATTGGAGTTAAAAAGTTTCATTTGAGATAAGTTTTAAGAAAAAATAAAATAATTATGATTTAGATGTAATATTTTATTTTACTGGGCTAAAAAACATATTTTGTCTTCATTTGGCATAAGCTAAAATAGGGCTTTTTGGCTAAAATAATCACAAAAAGACAAAATATGTTTTTTAACCTAATAAGACAAATGTCACATCTAAATCATAATCATTTCATTTTTTTCTCTCACAAAAGTCAAAAAAGTCAAAAAATTTATCCCAAACGAGATTTTTTAACTCCAAGCTAATAATCAAAAAGTTAAAAAATAAACCCACATTCCAAACAAACCGTTTGTCCTTTTATAGCTATTTTGACCCAAACATGACATACCAAACAAAACCTATCTAAGCACTTGTGTTTGCCATAAATTGTTTGGGTTAAAATAGTTACAAAAACATAAAAATGTTTAAAAGTTAATCACATAAAATGTCACATTCAAATCATAATTATTTTATTTTTTCTCTCATAAAAATTAAAAAAATAAAAAACAATCATCTCAAATGAGACTTTTTAATATCAGATTAAAAAAAAAAAAGTCAAAAAAAAAACAAAAAATCAACCTACATCCCAAACGAATCCAAGCCTCTTGAAATTTCAATTTTCTTTTACGAGTCCCACTATTTTATAGTATAGGAAACATTACCACCAAAAAAAAAAAGAAAATTACACTTTGACTCTTTATATTTGATCATTTTTTTAGAGAGCTTCCAATCTATTTACTTTGAGCCCTCAATTTCTTTAAATCCTTTTATATAATTGAAACTCTTCCATCTCTTCTTTGAACCTCCACCTTAATACTAACTATACCCTTATTCTTTGGATCCCAACTTTTCTTCTTCTACCAACCATTTCCACATCCAATAACGTTTCACCATCGGTGACCTTCCTTCCGACGACCTCCACTTCCATCGATGTACTTCTCAAGACCGTCTTTACAGAAGCAAAGCCCCTATTAGAACTAGTCACTGTTCTTTCCACCTCAAGAGTCTTCGTAACAAAGTCCAACCCACCTTACAAATTCTCACAAAACCTCATCAAATGCTTAACATCATAAACCCTAGCCTCAAAGGGCTATTTTATTGGTATTGAGGTTGCCTTTTCTCTAAAGGGTTATTTTCTGTCTTAGGCCAAGTATGCTAATGAGGTTATTCACTATGCCGGTCTTACTGATACTAAGGTTTCTGATACACCTGTTGAGCTTAATGTGAAGCTCAACTCTACTGATAGTGTCCCTCTGGATGATCCCACGGTTTATCGCAAGTTGGTGGGTTGTTTAGTTTATTTGATTGTTACTCGCCCTAATCTTACTTATGTTGTTCATGTGATTAGTTAGTTCGTTTCTGCTCCTCGCTCCCCCCATTGGGCTGCTTTGGTTCGCATTCTTCGCTATCTCCGGGGTACTATCTTTCAAGACTTACTGTTGTCCTCTACTTCTTTTTTAGACTTGGTGGCCTATGTTAATTCTGATTGGGCCAGTGATATTACGGATCGCAAATCCACCTTTGGTTTCCGTATGTTTTTTGGCGATTCCTTGATCTATTAGAAAAGCAAGAAACAAACTGTTGTTGTTCGCTCTACTACAAAAACTGAGTATCATGCTGTGACTCATGCTATTGCTGAACTTGTTTGGCTTTGTTGTCTTCTCTCTAATTTGGGTGTACCTCAGTCTTCTCCAACCTGCCTCTATTGTGACAACCGCAATGCTATTCAAATTGCCCACAATACTGTCTTCCATGAATGGACGAAACACATTGAGATTGATTGTCACTTTGTTCGACAGCATCTGCAGTCTAGCTCTATCTCGCTTCCTTTCATCTTCTCGGCTTTGCAACTTGCAGACTTCTTCACCAAGACTCATACTACCGCTCAGTTTCAGTTTATTCTTAGCAAACTCTCAGTGTTTTCTAATAAAACACCTTGAGTTTGAGCAGGGGTAAGAGAATATATATTGTATATATGGCATGATTGTGTATATTAGGAATTAGGCAAAATTGTGGAATCTTTGTAATTCCTTTTTCAGTCATAGGTTTAGGGCTATATAAACTAATGAACTCTTTGTAAACAAATACATCTGAATACACAATTTTCTTCCGAAACTTACAAGTTCATTAAGCTGTGCTAACTATATGAACCAACACATAATTACACTAATATACCAACTTGAATACATACATATCAACATGTACAAAAACATTTATACATATATACATATCATCAAAACTTTAACCTCATGTACATAACATTTGCCAAAAGCCAACTGGACTTAGCCTTAACTCGGAGGCACTAAAACAAAACTCAAAAGGGCTTCAGTTGGTGGCTCGGCTAAAAGTCTCCTTCTGGGCTTGCTCATTAAGACACTTACCTATACATATATATACACATAGTGAGTTAAAGCCTAGTGAATAACATTAAAGTAAAGAGCTTAGTGAACGAATTTTGAACATTTCATAAACATAAAACAGAGCATATCTGTCACGACCCAAACCCGCCCCTATGGGTTTAGCATCGTAACCGGCCAGTAATCCGTGATTACCGAAGGCCTGCTTAACAGTAGAACAGTAAAACAGAGTACAGGGGCTGGCGGAAGCCAAAACAGTGAATAAACAATGTCCAATGAGCTGTGACAGTCTGTATGCAAAAAGACTTTTCATACATATATACACAAACAGTACAAAACGGCATGTACACATTTACAATTATTCAGAACAGGGACCTAATCCCTATTAAACAGTACAGTATCAGTCTCAACAGTTATTACAAAATAGATGTAGAGACAGACGGGGAAGTAAAACACCCCTAAGCCATAGCTTGGCAGGCTCGGAATCTCGCAGTGAGGCACGGTAGTTGGCTTGACAAAAAGGGGAGTCTAACCTACGCTCCTAGCTCCGGTCTGGTACCTGAACACCTACATATATATATAAACAGTGAGCTAAAGCCCAGTGAATAACATAATGCGTAAAGAGGTTAAGAATGGATGTCCTTACAGTAGGGAAAACAGTTCATTGATTCAGTATAACAGTCATTCAGTCATAACAGTCATATGTGGTACATCCATTAGCATAGCAGTACAGTAAACAGTAGGTCTTAAAAGACCGAACAGTCAATGATGGCCATCAATCAGTAAACAGTAGTGGTTCCAACAAGGGAACCGACAGAGATCTCTGTAACAGTAACAGTAAACAGTAGTTGCTAAGGATGCCACAATACAGTTCAGAATATAGGACATACATTCATTCGATTAACAGTATCAGTTCAGAAAGCGGTTCAGTTAAACAGTCAGAAATATTCACAGTTGAACATATCTTTACACAATTGTTACTCACAGAGTTCCGGGCTATAAGCAGCTAGAGCGCGTCTCCGAAGGCAAACCCTATATAGTGACAGAACGAACACACACTAAGTTCACATTCGAAAATCAAAGACTTAGTCCTTACTTAGACTCGGTGTGGTTCTACACCTATATCCTCATTAAGATGCCTTAAACTAGGCCTAAGAATGCCTAGGATGAAATGAGGATGCAAAGATGTACTCAGAAAATATTTTCAGAATTTTCAGAAAACAGGGGTCCCGCTCGAGCGTGGATTTCCCTGCTCGAGCGGATATGCAGATAAAGGTTCCCGCTTGAGCGTCACTTCCCACGCTCGAGCGTACTGCAAAACATGGCAAAAGTACTGGATGTGTGAAAATCACGCTCGATTTGGCGCTCGACCCCCGCTCGAGCGTAAGACACAATGTCCCGCTCAAGCGTAAATTACCCCGCTCGAGCGAACTGCAAAACACAACAAAATGCTGGGAGCACGATTTTCACGCTCGAGCGCTAGTAATCCCGCTCGAGCGTGAGTTCAAAATATGGAATTTCCAAATTTGGACCTCAAGCTCAAATTCAACTTCAAATGTATCAAATCAATTCCTTTGGGCCCCTTTCTTGGAAAACACTTGTAAATACATAGTATGACATGATTTAAAGCTCAATTTGTAAAATCAAGGCCCAAGGGAAGATCAATTCAACATGATTTTCAAACCAAATTCATAAACATGATTTCAATTTAACATGCAAGACTTTTAACAATTTTTCAAGCCTTAAGTACATGCTCTAAAGAGCCAACTTTTACAAAAGCAAGATGAAATCATAGTCTACTCTCAAAACATGGACATGCATGTAAGGAATTATGAACTACCACCTCAAAACTTCAATATATATACATGCATGCAACAATTAAGCTTCAACACAACAATTTGAGCCATAAATTGGCTCTAGTCTTCAACTTGCTCTAAACCATGCAAGAATCAATTTAAACACAAGAATGAGAAGATGAATTTCTACCTTAAGTCTTGAATCATAGGCAAGGAAGCTTAATTTTGCAATCCTCTCTTCAATCTTTCAATTTCAAGTAAATCTCCAAGTTTGAACTCAATTCTCTCACTCTCTCACTCTCTCCTCTCTCTTGGTCGGCTAAGGCTCAAGTAAAAGGCTGAGGAAATGCGTGCCTAAGTGTATAATAAGGCTCAAATATAGTTCATGTAGTGGGCCACTCAATGGCATTATGGTGAATAAGTTAAACTCTTGCTAATTAGCTTAATTTAATCTAGTTTAATCATACTAAATCAAATTTCAATTAAATACACCATAAAATCACATAAATTCCAATAATCTGAAATCATCAACCAATTTCAGGCTTGGCCGCCGATAAGGCCTTTAATTAGCAGTTTAAACACAAAGACATGAACAGATAATTTGGCAATCAGCAGATAGAATGCAATTCAAACAGATATACTCAATCAATCAGCTTCAGATTTCGGTCAGTCAGTTCAGTATTTCAATCAGTTCAATTACCCATCATAATCAGTCTCAGTTTAACAGTAATCAGTAATTAATCGGTAGGCAGTGGTGAGGGTTGTTACAGTCTCCCCTCCTTAAAAAGAGTTTAGTCCTCTAAACTCGAGTTACCTTCATTCTGGAAGAAAACAGGATTAAGTGGAAACAGTTCAGGATATCTCTTGGCCATGTCATCTTCCCTTTCCCAAGTGGCATACACGCCACCATGGTTTTGCCAGTCAACTTTCACTAACGGGATCTCTTTATTTCTCAACTTTTTGATCCGTCTGTATACGATCTGAATAGGCCGTTCCTCGTAAGTTTAGTCATCACTCAGCACTACACGAGTAGGCTCTATCACATGAAAAGGATCCCGGAGGTAATCCCTCAACATAGAAATATGGAAGACATTATGCATATGCTCCATTTTAGGAGGAAGCACAACTTGATACGCCACCGGATTGATTTTCTCAATAATCTCATATAGTCCGACATATCTCGGCGCTAACTTGCCCTTGACTCCAAAACGAGTTTGGCCTTTCATCGGTGTCACTTTCACAAAAACGTGATCACCCACTTCATATTCTCTATCTCGCTTCTGACATCCGTATAACTTTTATGTCGGCTCTGTGCAGTTTTCGGTCTCTGTTGTATCAATTTCACTTTTTCAGTCGTTTCATATACAATCTCGGACCCAAGCAAAGGCCCATCTCCAACTTCTGCCCAGTAAATCGGAGATCTACATTTTCTCCCATACAATGCCTCGAAAGGCGCTATACCAATACTTGAATGATAACTGTTGTTGTAGGCGAATTCAGCTAAAGGCAAATGGCTTTCCCAGTTTCCCCGAAAATCAAGGACGCACATTCTCAATAAATCCTCTAGAGTCTGGATGTTCCTTTTTGACTGGCCATCTGTCTGAGGATGATAGGCACTACTCAGTCTCAGTTCAGTACCCAATGCAGTTTGTAAGCTTTGCCAAAATCTCGATGTAAACTTCGAGTCCCTATCAGAAACAATGGACACAGGCACTCCATACAGCCTAACAATTTCATCAATGTGGAGTATAGCCAATTTGTCTGTATTATAAATTGTTTTGACAGGTAAGAAGTGAGCAGATTTAGTCAGTCTATCAACAATAACCCAAATCGAGTCTATACCTTTACTGGAGTGAGGCAATCCAACGATAAAATCCATAGTAATATGTTCCCATTTCCACTCCGGTATCGGTAAGGGCTACAATAAGCTTGCAGGTCGTTGATGTTCGGCTTTGACTTGTTGGCAGTGAAGACATTTTGATACAAAATCAGCAATTTCTTTCTTCATTCCCGGCCACCAGAAATTCAGTTTCAAGTCTTGGTACATTTTTGTATTCCCCGGATGGATAGAAAATTTTGAATTGTGGCCCTCTTGCAGAACCCTTCTTTTCAGTTCAGAATCATTCGGTACACACAGTCTTTCTTGAAACCTCAGTACATTATTTTCAAATTTGAACCCCAGTCTCGGTTTAGATTCCCTCTCTTCGATGATTTTCTTCAAGAAGTCATCCTGTTGCTGTTTTCTTTAATTTCTTCAATCAATGCTGGTTGAGCAGAAATAACAGCTATTGTTCCACCTTGTTCTCGCAACACAATCTCAATTTCAGATCTTTCAAGGTCACAAAGCAACTCTTTCTGTCCGGTGAGTAAATAGGCTAAATCAAATCGATTTTCGGCTCAGTGCATCGGCAACGGTGTTGGCTTTTCCCAGATGGTACAAAATCTGTAGGTCATAGTCTTTAATCAGTTCTAGCCATCTCCGCTGTCTCATGTTCAGTTCTTTCTGTGTGAAGAAATATTTCAGACTCTTGTGGTTGGTATATACTTCACATGTCGCCCCATAAAGATAGTGACGCCAGATTTTTAAGGCGAATACCACTACAGCAAGTTCCAAGTCATGGGTCGGGTAGTTTTTCATGCGGTCTCAATTGTCGGGAAGCATAGGCAATAACTCTCCCATTCTGTATTAAAACACACCCCAAACCCTTATGAGAAGCATCACTAAAAATGGTAAAATCATCCGTACCTGAAGGTAGGGTAAGAACAGGTGCAGTCACTAGTCGAGTTTTCAACTCTTTAAATGCTGATTCCCTTTGGTCAGTCCAGTCAAATGATATCCCCTTCTGAGTTAACTGAGTCACGGTAAGGCAATTTTGGAGAATTCTTTGACAAATCTTCTGTAATACCCAGCCAAACCCAAAAAGTTTCGGACTTCTGTCACATTTGTTGGTCTAGGCCAGTTTACTACCGCTTCGATTTTCTGTGGATCAACTGAAATTCCATCTTTGCTAACAACATGCCCCAAAAACATAACATGATCAAGCCAAAATTCACATTTAGACAGTTTAGCATAGAATTTCTGTTCTCTTAGGGTTGCAGGGGAAGTCTCAGATGATGTTCATGTTTTTCTCTACTTTTGGAATAAATCAGAATGTCATCTATGAATACAACAATAAAGTCATCGAGGAATGGTTTAAAGATTCTGTTCATGAGGTCCATAAATGCAGCAGGTGCATTGGTAACTCCGAAAGGCATAACTAAGAATTCGTAATGTCCATACCTCGTTCGAAAAGCAGTTGTAACATGCCTGCGAGGGACCTCGGCTACAGTTCGGACTCCCCTCTTTTTTGTTCTGTTGCGGTTCTTAATCTGAACCAAAGAGTCCAACTCTGGCAAATCGTTTTGAAGAAAAACAGATTTTTGAAAAGTAGTGCCAAACATGGACTGCTTTGCCAGATACAGAGTCGCTACCTAAATATTTTTTAAAATGGGAAATTTAGGAAACCCTGACTCGGTGCGAAGGCCACGTGTCCGTCATTACCAAAGTTGTCTTGGCTCGGGAGCTTGGGTACGATCGGGGAAGGTCAGCTATGAGCACCCCATTTCGCCCGGTCCGAAGACCGGCCTCTACTAACCATGATATCCGATTTTGAAAACGTTATGTGTTCTTGTTCCGGTTATTAGCCTAGAATTACTATGTTATGCGCACAGCAAACAAGTATAGACTAGATTGCCTAATTTGGAAACAAGCATTGCATATCCGTTTGTTCTTTGAAAAGCGCTTTGAAATTTGCTACTCGCAAGTAGGCTAAAACACGGATTTCAATGAGTTTTTCCAACTCAAACAATCCAACCTTCACCCACAGGCATTCAAGCAGTTATATCACATAAGCAGCTAGCCTCATGGTAATCATGCTGTTATGGCAACATTCACACGCATGCGATATGCTAAAGCGTAAAAACTCACCTAGTACTCTAAGCCAAAACAATAAACTGGTTAGCAATCATGCATGTCCTAGTTCATGTTAAGTGGCTAATGCAACACATGCAAAGATGCAGTTTAGAGTAGGCTCGGCTAACCCTAAAATGGCATGTGAAATGCTACAATTATCACGTATTCAATTTGGAATTAAAAATACAATGCAGTTTGTATGATGTACCGAGCCTGGTGCATGTAAACAAATGCATGGATTCACGCATGCATTGCATAAGGTATGCTAATTTTAAATATGCCCTAATCTACCATCATAAGCAGGTAAATAAAAGGGAAGAAAGAAGTGGGGGTTGGAAGACATGCACACCACTCACCCACACTTATTACAGATTTGCCCTTGCCCGGAGGGACCAAATAAATATTACAGATTAATTAACTACGCAAGCTAATTAAATATTACAGATCAATTAAATTAACTAAACAAATTAATTAATCTAATTAAAACAGTAAAGCCCTCGGGAAGCGGGTCAGATGCAGCGCATGCTCGGGACTTGCTCGGAATTGCACTGCCATGCATAGTCTGCCTCTGTTTTCCCTGCTTTGCTCCTCTGAAAACTGCCAAAGTCTCAGGAATGCCTCTCAGGACACTGAGGGATACCACCGCTGAGTGGAATTACCACCGGCACTAGGACGTGGCCATCGGCACAAAATGAATCCATCGGCTGATGACTTACTGCCGGCCGGTAGAAAATGTTGCCGGTCGGCAAACAATGCCTGCAGAACCTGCAACTCACAGCAGCAGAGGGCAAAACTTGCATGGCAATACAATTCAAACAATGTATGCACCAATCATGCCCCCTATCATGTTTGCGACTCAAAGGGGTATGTGCCTCGATTCTCGGGCCACCAATCACGCATTTCCATGCATGATGGCCTAAAGAATCAAGTGTGCACTTTCATGTCAAATGAAATGCAAACCAATCAAACAAAACAAGGCCCAATTCCTATCACCAAATCAAGGAACAAGGCATGCATGCAAGATACAATGCAACCTAGGCATGCAAGCTAAAGATGCAACATGGCATGGCAAGACACTTATGCAAGCATACAAGCAAACATGAGGCAATGCAAACTAATGAAAAGGTGGACTTAAACATGATTTAGGCGGCTCTAAATAGGCCTAAAATAGTGGCCAAAATGCCCAAAAATGAAGGCTAAACACACATGCACATGTGTACATATAGTGGTTTAAAGCTTAAGCATTAAACTAGCAACTTTCAAGCACACTTAAAAGAGGTTATGATGGACAATTAGCATGCGATATTAACTCTGAAAATCATGTCAAAATGTGGTGCCAAACCAACTCAAATGAGACAAGCATAAGCATGCAAGCAATGGTCCAAGTACTTGAAGCAAGTCAAGGAGGCTTAAACCATGGCTAAGCCAACCAAGCCTCATAAGGCCAAGAAGGCTTAAAACAAGTTCAAGACAGTCCTTGAACATGTAAAGGGGACTCTTAGATGGCATCTAAGTGGCTCAAATTCAATAGCATGCATAATGGCTAAAACATGGAGCATACAACACAAGCTTTCAAAGCAACAATGAAGCCTCTAAGGCAAGTATGCAAACATGTTAAATGGACTGAAGTTTCATGCTAAGTGGTTCCAAACCACTGAAATAATGCAAGCAATGCATGCTATACACTTATGCACTTAAGGCCAACAAGCCCAAATATACAAAGGGGCTACATAATGCATGCTAGGGTCGACCCAAACAACCTAGGACAGACCTCATACATGGCAAAACAAGCACAAAAGCTTCACAAGACTAAGCCTAAAACATGCTAGAATAATGGTTTACAACCCAAGGCATATTAAGGCAACAACAATGCATTACACGGTAGGTATGCAAGGCATGCATGGTGTACCAAAACTAACTTAATACAAAGTTATATCATGGCAATATAAGCATAAAATACAACCATGGCATGATCAACAAGAGCCTAAGCTAGATGCTCCCTTAAGAGGCCAAAAAGGATCCCTTTCAAGGACAACAAGGAGAGGGGGTGGCCCTCCCCTTTTTGAGACTTCAAGGAACCATCTTCACCACTGAAATCCCTCAAAATTTCAGTGGTGAAGAGGCCCAAACACCAAAGTCTCGAAACTTGCACAAAATAGCACAAAAATAGGGCCTTTCAAGGCCTAAGGGTGGTCAAACACACCCAAACCACAAAACACTCCTAACAAACAATCAAGAGGGCCTAAAAATAGAACTTTTTTATGTTATACACTAAACACAAAAACAGCTCTAAGATAGGTAGAAATAGGATACAAAAATGGGGTAAAAAGGACTAGTTTCTTACCCTTGAAGCCTTTCTTCAACAATGGTGATCTTGTTGCCTCCTTAAGCTTCAATCCAGTCAAAAATAGCAAGGACAAGCCCTTAGAACCTCAGTAGCCAAAGGAAGGTGAAGCACTAGGTGTTTGTGTGCAATAATATGGACTAAAACACCTAGAACATAAAGAGAGAAAAAGAGATATAGGAGATATGTATCAACCCTAACCCTAAAACCAGAGCTTCTCTCTGTGTTTTCCTCTCCAAAATTCTCTAACCCCAATGCCAAGAGAAGAGCCCTTCTCTTATAGGCAACCAACTTGTAAAGCTTATACAACAAGCTTACAAGGAGGGCATCCCTCCATACACGTGTATGGAGGGGAACAAAATGCCACACACTGTCCTAAAATATCTGCAAAAGCAGATGAACAGTAGTCGGCTGGCCAAAAATGTCATTTTGACAAAAATGACTGCCGACCGGCAACAAGAGTGCCGACCGGCCACATACATTGCGGCGGCAGCAAAAACCAGCGGTGGCCTCTAGCCACTGCCGGTGGTGTGTGGGGATGCTCACAAGGCATTCCCTGCCCCTCCAAGGCAAAAACAAGTGTTTGGTGCAAACCAGACACAAAACGGTCGAGTTCGGAGATCCTGAGGCAGGGCACGTAGCCGAGACTTCCGGGAACTCCAAACGAACACAAACATGGATGATCACCGGGTGTTCAAACGGTGACGTCCAAGTCTTGAGGACGGTCAAAAATGGGGTGTCTACAACAGTTTTGTCAATGTTCTGGTTTAACTTTCAACTAATGATATCCGAATCTGAGATCAATCTTAGAGAAAACTTGAGCACCCTGTAACTGATCAAATAGGTCATCAATACGAGCAATGGGTATTTATTTTTTCACAGTTACCTTATTCAGTTCACGGTAGTCAATACAAAGTCTCAATGAGCCGTCTTTCTTTTTCACAAATAAAACGGGAGCGCCCCATAGCGAGGTAGTAGGCCTGATGAACTTCTTATCTAACAGTTCTTGCAGTTGCGCTTTCAATTCTTTCAGTTCAGTCGGAGCCATTCGGTAAGGAGCTTTAGATATTGGCTGTGTACCCGGAATCACATCAACGGTGAACTCAATCTCCCTATCAATCAAATCCCCTAGCAGATCATCTGGAAAAACATTTGGGAATTCTTTGACTATAAGAATACAGTTCACATCAGTTTTAACATTAGTAGACACAGTTAACACAGAACACAGATATCCTTTACACCCCTTTCTAATCAATTTAATAGCTTTCACAGATGAAATCAAATACGGAGGAGGTACTACTCCACTTCCATTAAACACAAATTCAGGTAAACCGGTGGACGGAAACAACTTGTTTTGTTACACAGTCTATGGTAGCATGATATTTCGTTAATCAGTCCATTCCCAATATTACATCAAAATGATCAATGTTCAGAGGCAGTAAATCAATATACAGATGTGCATCTCCAACAGTAATTTCACAAGCAGGGTACATATATGCACAAGTCATGGATCCCCCAACGGGATGATACAGCTAACAGATAATTCATGGGTTCTAAGGTCTATTCAATTTTGCGAAAAAGCATGCGATACATATGAATGTATAGACCCCCGAATCAATCAGTACATATGCAGTTTAGTACAAATAGAGAGGATACCTGACACAACGGTATCAGTATTTTGTACATCTCCCGATACTAGGGCGAACACTCGGCCCTGCCTCATAGGCTCTTTCCGGTAGCCTTGGGGTTAGGCTTTGGTGTAACAGTTGATGCTGCTACGCTTGGTGCAGCTTTACTATTGCCCAGAGCAGTGGAAGGGCAATCTTTGACCATGTGGCCCACCTTGCCACACCTGTAACAAGCACCAGAGATTTTATAATAGACTCCCTTATGATTCTTACCGCATTCAGAACATGGCGGTATAGACCGGTTCCTTGACTAGAAGTAGTCGTTGATCCGGTATTTTGCTTTTGTTCAATGGATTACTTTTGCCTTTCTTGAATTTAAAACCCTGCCTTTTCCACGCCATTCTGATGCTAGTGTTTCAGTTTGTTTCAACGCCTCAATGTTTGACTCAGCCATTAATGCTCGGTCAAGAACATTCACATAGTTCGGTAGCTTTAAAACATTTATCCTATCCAGTATTGCAACATTAAGGCCGCTTTCAAACTTTCTGGCTTTCTTGTAGTCAGTGTCCACCATGTGGGGTGCATATCTAGCAAGTTCAGTGAACTTTGTTTCATATTCAGCAACGAACATAGTCCCCTGTCTCAGCTGTTCAAATTCAGTTACTTTTCTGTCCCTGACACACTGAGGGAAATACTTTTCGAAAAAGGACTCCTTAAACTGAGCCCATGTCATAACGGTGTTGGTGTCACGGACTAGCAACCACCACCTTCTAGCTTCTTCTTGTAAGGTGAAGGTAGCTAACAGTACTTTATGTGCCTCAGAGCACGGACACTTCGAACAATTTTTCTGTCTTGAGAACCCAAGCTTCAGCCTTTAATGGTTCAAGCCCTCCTTAAAAGGACGGCGTTTCATTTTGCTGAACTTCTGGGTGAGAGCAATTATATCCCCATCATTAACATTCTGTTCCGACTGTACCGGAGGAGGAGGTGGGGGCTGTTGGTTCTGTTGTTGCTGTTGCCTTAAGGCTTCAGTTAATAATTCAACAGTTCTTTCCAGTCTGGCCATTCTGGCCTCAGATAATTCAGTTCCATCAGTAGTATTTGCATTATCCATTTCACTATATGCAACAGAGCAATAATAAACATAGGAAGTTGCATACTATAAACATTTTAACATTGTAACACATATAGTCATATTATGTCCACACACACTTTTCATGCTCATGCAATGCCCTAATTGCTTTTCTAGGACACCCTATAGCTCATTTGGACACGTGTGTGCGGTATAACTCGTGGTTAAGTATCGCTCTGATACCACTCTGTCACGACCCAAACCCGCCCCTATGGGTTTTAGCACGTAACCGGCCAGTAATCCGTGATTACCGAAGGCCTGCTTAACAGTAGAACAGTAAAACAGAGTACAGGGGCTGGCGGAAGCCAAAACAGTGAATAAACAATGTTCAATGAGCTGTGACAGTCTGTATGCAAAAAGACTTTTCATACATATATACACAAACAGTACAAAACGGCATGTACAACATTTACAATTATTTAGAACAGGGACCTAATCCCTATTAAACAGTACAGTATCAGTCTCAACAGTTATTACAAAACAGATGCAGAGACAGACGGGGAAGTAAAACACCCCTAAGCCATAGCTTGGCAGGCTCGGAACCTCGCAGTGAGGCACGGTAGTTGGCTTGACAAAAAGGGGAGTCTAACCCACGCTCCTAGCTCCGGTCTGGTGCCTGAACACCTACATATATATATAACAGTGAGCTAAAGCCCAGTGAATAACATAATGTGTAAAGAGGTTAAGAATGGATGTCCTTACAGTAGTGAAAATAGTTCATTGATTCAGTATAACAGTCATTCAGTCATAACAGTCATATGTGTACATCCATTAGCATAGCAGTACAGTAAACAGTAGGTCTTAAAAGACCGAACAGTCAATGATGGCCATCAATCAGTAAACAGTAGTGGTTCCAACAAGGGAACCGACAGAGATCTCTGTAACAGTAACAGTAAACAGTAGTTGCTAAGGATGCCACAATACAGTTCAGAATATAAGACATACATTCATTCGATTAACAGTATCAGTTCAGAAAGCGGTTCAGTTAAACAGTCAGAAATATTCACAGTTGAACATATCTTTACACAATTGTTACTCACAAAGTTCCGGGCTATAAGCAGCTAGAGCGCGTCTCCGAAGGCCAACCCTACACAGTGACAGAACGAACACACACTAAGTTCACATTCGGAAATCAAAGACTTAGTCCTTACTTAGACTCGGTGTGGTTCTACACCTATATCCTCATTAAGATGCCTTAAACTAGGCCTAAGAATGCCTAGGATGAAATGAGGATGCAAAGATGTACTCAGAAAACATTTTCAGAATTTTCAGAAAAAGGGGTCCCGCTCGAGCGGATATGCAGATAAAGGTTCCCGCTCGAGCGTCACTTCCCACGCTCGAGCGTACTGCAAAACATGGCAAAAGTTGGATGTGTGAAAATCACGCTCGATTGGGCGCTCGACCCCCGCTCGAGCGTAAGACACAATGTCCGCTCGAGCATAAATTACCCGCTCGAGCGGACTGCAAAACACAACAAAATGCTTGGAGCACGATTTTCACGCTCGAGCGCTAGTAACCCCGCTCGAGCGTGAGTTCAAAATCTGGAATTTCCAGATTTGGACCTCAAGCTCAAATTCAACTTCAAATGTATCAAATCAATTCCTTTGGGCCCCTTTCTTGGAAAACACTTGTAAATACATAGTATGACATGATTTAAAGCTCAATTTGTAAAATCAAGGCCCAAGGGAAGATCAATTCAACATGATTTTCAAACCAAATTCATGAACATGATTTCAATTTAACATGCAAGACTTTAAACAATTTTTCAAGCCTTAAGTACATGCTCTAAAGAGCCAACTTTTACAAAAGCAAGATGAAATCATGGTCTACTCTCAAAACATGGACATGCATGTGAGGAATTATGAACTACCACCTCAAAACTTCAATTATATACATGCATGCAACAATTAAGCTTCAACACAACAATTTGAGCCATAAATTGGCTCTAGTCTTCAACTTGCTCTAAACCATGCAAGAATCAATTTAAACACAAGAATGAGAAGATGAATTTCTACCTTAAGTCTTGAATCATATGCAAGGAAGCTTAATTTTGCAATCCTCTCTTCAATCTTTCAATTTCAAGTAAATCTCCAAGTTTGAACTCAATTCTCTCACTCTCTCACTCTCTCCTCTCTCTTGGTCGGCTAAGGCTCAAGTAAAAGGCTGAGGAAATGCATGCCTAAGTGTATAATAAGGCTCAAATATAGTTCATGTAGTGGGCCACTCAATGGCATTATGGTGAATAAGTTAAACTCTTGCCAATTAGCTTAATTTAATCCAGTTTAATCATACTAAATCAAATTTCAATTAAATACACCATAAAATCACATAAATTCCAATAATCCGAAATCATCAACCAATTTTAGGCTCGGCCGCCGATAAGGCCTTTAATTAGCAGTTTAAACACAAAGACATGAACAGATAATTTGGCAATCAACAGATAGAATGCAATTCAAACAGATATACTCAATCAATCAGCTTCAGATTTCGGTCAGTCAGTTCAGTATTTCAATCAGTTCAATTACCCATCATAATCAGTCTCAGTTTAACAGTAATCAGTAATTAATCGGTAGGCAGTGGTGAGGGTTGTTACAATATCATAATCATTCTCATATCCGAACATAATAATTGTACATCTAACAGAACAAAAATATTGTCATCCGACTAGAGTAATCGGTCCCAGACACCGATTATCAAACATAACACTACTTTGTCAAGTGGCTAGCGAGATCTTGTAAATGTACATCTGTCATGGACCTACATTAATATGCTGCCCCCCCGACTTGAGACTTTCTATGGATGCCATAATAGATCAAAATAGGACATTCGCTCACTTAAACAAAATATCATTTCAGAAATCATAGCTTATCGGTTAGCATTTCGAACATAATTCATATGAATATATCTTTACAATAACGTTACTCATAGTGCTTGGTCGGATGATACACTTCAACGAATCAACCTACAAAAACATATCCAAGCACAACACATTCAATTTATTAATCGAGTCTTAAACTTATTCCAAACGTTTGACACGTGTTCATTAAGTCATTTCTTTTTGTCTCGTAAATTCTTTTTTATTCATGGTATGCAAATGAGTGTAAAATGTTAATTTAAATCATGCGAATGAAGGCCCGTGCATCAGAAAAATGAAGAGAAAACAAAATGGTACACTGTCCTAAAAACCGCACGTACGAGGGCCTTGGCCACACGTGCAGAACCATCATCGCACGTGCGGACCGCACGCGTAATTAAAACAGTGGCTGAAGTGAAACGGGGAAAGGTGTTCCACAAGTGTAAGGCATCATGCCGCACGTGTAGTCTGGGTTCAAAACTAGTTCGAAAATTAGCTGAAAATGTGGAACTCAAATTCTTCAAATTCAAACTTTAAATTCAAGTAATTCAACCCAAAAATTCTTAAAAACAACTTGAATTTTAAATGTCTAGCTTCAAATTCAAATCATAACATTTGGAACAAAACCCAAATTTTTATCTATAATTCACAATTCTTTGAGTTACACGGTAAAATCATAAAACACATAATTAAGAGTCACAACCTCATTTTTCATGGAAAATTCCTTAGAAAACTTGTAAGTCATGCAAGGAAACAAAAATATGGTCATGAATTTCCATCAATTGTACCATGCATGCCGAGATTATGAGTTAATTTCTTCAATTCTTCCCTACCAAGTCATGCATGTTCCAAACTTCAAAATCCATGGAGTTTTCTTCTCAATTCTGAAGAACCATGCAAGAAGTCAAATGTGTGAACATGAATTTTATGAATTTATGCAATGCATGTTAAATTTGTGAGCTAAATACTTCATTTCTTGTCTTGAATGTTCATTTAGGTTTACTACATCAACTTACACCACAAAAGTCACAATTAAACATGATTTCTTTCTAATTAAGCTTATATTCCTTTAACTCATGAGTGTAACGCCTCTAATTCAAGAAATTAGAAGAGAAATCCTACCTTAGATTGATGAGTTATCAAGTTCTTCTTCTTCAACCTCTTGTTCTTCTTCTTAGAAACTTTTCTCTCCCTCTCAAGAATGAGCTCCTCTACCAAAACCCGCTCACTCTCTCTTTATCTCAAATATCTCTTCCCTTCTTAATTTGATGAGTAGGATTAGAAGTTTAATTAGGCACTAATCTTAATTAGGATTTAATTAATTCTAGGTTTAGGCTAATCAATCTCACTAAACTTAAAATATAATTATACATTTAATTAAACCGTACAAATGTGAATTAGGCTCTAAACACCTATCCAAATATATAATTCTAACCTTCTGGTTTACTGACGCAGACAGGTTCAAATACATGTCCCTACACATTAATCAAACTAATTAAATATAAATAATCTAATTATATACAACCCTTATTAAGTTCACTAATTGCACAATTGAACTTAAATTAAGCTCATACACATTAAATTATAATTATTCAATCATGTTTAAATTACTGAATCAGAAGCTCATAGACATATAAATTTTTGCAATTAAACATAAGATAATCATTCATATATAAATATCATGCATATATATCAATCCCATATATGTCAAATTGAATTCATAAAATCAGGGGTGAGCATGGTCCGGATTGGGAGAAAACTAGGACCAATCCGTTATCTACGGTTCCTGAAAAATTGGAACCAATCTAATCTGTTTAAATTGTGGAACCAATCCGAACGAATACAGTTTGGATCATGCATAATTCTTTCGTGATGTATTTGTTTTCTACCAAATTAGGTAATATTGCTGATAAATCAGTTTGTTGCCGAATGAGCTAGATGGCTCATCAATGGATGGTTTTAGTGTGATGAATGCTTTTGTCAATATAAAATACAATATAAAGAAATTTATTTTTAGAACAAGTTGTAACAAGTTTTTTTATTACTAGAATTTAATCAAATTTGTAAATTGTCTACATTTTTTTGAAAATCAAAATAGACATTAAATAGAACTTTTCTTTCACTTTTAATTTTTTTTTATTAACATAAATAGAAATCTGTAAATATAAGCACAACTCTATCTAGTTTGTGGCTTTTGAGGGGAGCAAATTTCAAGTTTTGAAAGGTACCATTGAGAAATTACAAACGGATTCTCAAGCATTACATCTTTACAATTCTCAACTATAGAAAATAAATAAAAAAATAAAAATCTTTCCTCTTGAAATTAAATGTCATTACAGAACAAGTTACATCTATTACTTTTTCAGTCCGTTTCTCTACCATGATTAATGATTTTGTTGTATTTTTTATCACATCCAAGACATGACAACAAAATATATAAAACCAAAAATTCAAATATAAAAAAAAACATACACTATAGCTCAAACATATAGAAACAAAGAAATCAAAGAAAACAAAAAACTGTGGATTACTTAGTTACATACAAAAATCAAAGAAAAAAACATACACTGTGGATTAATTTTTTACTTACATTTAAAAATAAAAACAAAACAGAAAGATGAGATGAAATCAGAAAAAATAAAATAAAATAAAATAAAATAAAATAAAATAAAAACAAAACAGAAAACAGAAAAAATAAAAAAAATAAAAAAATAAAAATAAAACAGAAAACAGAATAAAATAAAAATAAAACCTCTTACTTACATTTACCGAATCCATTGTAGATGACATGAACAATCGATTTGAGATTAAATCCACCGATCTGAGATGAAATCACAACAGTGTTTGTGTATGTTTTTTCTTTGAGATTAACTCAAAATCCACAGATCTAATGTCACGACCCGAACCCGCCCCCGTGGGTTAAGGACGTAACCGGCCAGCAATCATGAGATTACCTACGGCCTCAAACCAAACCAAATGTATTTTAACAGAGTTCATGGGGGGCCAAACGGAAGCAATTTGAAACTTTGTCCATAGAGCCGTGCTTATATGCACATCATTACATACATATGTTAATAACTCACGACGGAAAGTACAATGACATAAAATTATGTACAGACAGGATCATTCAAATCTAAGTCAGCCAAACAAAACCATACACAGACGTACTCACAACTTCGCCAACATAACAGAACAGAAACAAACGACAAAGGCGAAGGCGGGTCTCGTGCGTGAGACACCAGGCCTGACTTCCCCAAAATCTGTGTTGTTCCACACTGACTTCACTGAGGCTGGATTTGGACCTCTCATAGCTCACCTACAAACACACGAATGAGCGTGAGCGAAAGCCCAGTGAATAATATCAAATAAGAAGATACAACAATATATAGAATACATATTCCGAACGGCCTTGGGCCCAATTCATATTTCTAATTAACATATATATACACAATGTAAGTCAAGTGACTGTGGTTCTAAACATACTGGCCTTTTGGCCTCTTTATCTTTCATTTATGTCAAAACGGCCTCTGGCCCACTCATTCGTTCTTGTCAAAACGGCCTTTGGCCCAATCACACTTTCGTGTCGAAACGACGCTTAGGCCTAAATACGCTTTCGTGTCAAACGGCTCTTAGGCCCAAATACACTTTTGTGTCAAAACGGCTCTTAGGCCCAAATACACTTTCGTGTCAAAACGGCTCTTAGGCCCAAATTTTATCAATCTGCCTTCGGCCCACATTTATATCAAACGGCTTTCGGCCCAAATTTTATCAATCGGCCTTCGGCCCACATTTATATCAAACGGCCTTCGGCCCACATTTTATCAATCGGCCTTCGGCCCACATTTATATCAAACGGGCACGTAGGCCTTTCATATCAAACTTGTCCACCATTCAAATTAACGAACTTTACAAAACTCACATAAGAGTAAGCAAATGGGACAATAACATAATTTAGATATTACTCACAGTGGTCGGCATGTGGATTTGCCCTGGAGCTTGACCCTACACATTCATGAACACAAAAGGGTCACTAACAGTTCAATCCGTTCTTTAATTCACATATTCCTCTTTAGGCTTTATTCCTATCTCATTAACTCATTTACAATGCTCAACATATGCCTAAGAGTGCTTACAAGTGAAAGAGGACGGAAAAATATAACACATAATGCATTTTCAGAATTTCAGAAAACAGGGTCCCCGCTCGAGCGTGGACTTCCCCGCTCGAGCGGACCCTTAAGCCTGCTAAAGTGCTGGTTACCTCAAATTCCCGCTCGAGCGTGAACTTGGCCGCTCGAGCGGACTGCCTGTCTACATAGCTTCCCGCTCGAGCGTAAACTTCCCGCTCGAGCGGGCACCATGTCTGTCAAAAATGCTGGGAGCTCGAATTCTCCGCTCGAGCGACGGTTTCCCGCTCGCGGGCACCAAACTTTCTGGGTTTTCCAGAACTGTTCTTGAGCTTCAAATACACATTCAAACTGATATTTCTAGCATTTCACAGCCCATAGCACTCATATACATATACCAACATGATATAAACACCAAATTACAACATATTGAAGCTCAATTCCCATGAATCAATCACATGCAAACCCAAATTATACCAAACTTACTTCCAATACATTAAATTCGTGCATTTAAGCTTCATATCCTCATCAATCATGCATGCATGTCAATTCTTGACTCCATTTCTATTTCAAATGGTACAAATGGTGCTTCTAACCATGAAACTCAACAAAAACATACTTGCATGTATGATTCAACTCACAATCCTTCATAATTCATATATTACATGCTAGATTAGGTGATTTCGAAGGAATCCTTTACATGCATACTCATATTAGGCTTCAATTAAACACAACAACTCAATTCCTTTTCAATTCTTACTCTTGACCAATAATCAATCTTGGGTACACAAATTCACAAGCTCAAATCTAGAAACCAATGGGTGTTTACTCACCTAGGAGCTTAATTCCCACAAATTATGGTTGATTCTTTGAGTGTAGCTCCAAGATCATCAAGTTTCCTAGCAATTCCTCTATGTTGAGCTCTTTTCCTCTCTAGGTTCGGCTCTCCTCTCTCTTAGAGCACAATTTCAGTCAAAAGAAAATAAAGAGAGGACTTGAGTGTATAGTGCCTTCTCACAACAAAACCCACTAACTCCCATTATAATAATAATAATAATACTTAGGCACTAATTCATTAATTAAATCAATTTAATCTGATCCGAATCAATTTTTCAATTAAATTTCACCGTAGGCTCTAAAAATTACGCTAATCACATTGGCGTAGTCAATTTCGAGTTTTATGGCCAATAAGGCCCTCAATTTAATTTCCGAAGCGGAAAAATCAAACAGATATTCCTACGGTGAACAGATAGAATTTCAAAGTCACATATTATCACACAATGGCACACAAAATCATGCTAAACACATAATCGTATTCAGATTAAGGACCAATTAGCTAATTACGTAACAGGGGTATCACAATCTTCCCCCTTTTAGGAAGTTTGGTCTTCCAAACTTAATTTACCTTTAGTCGAACACAATTCGGAACACTTTTCATTCGACGGTTCCAATCCTTTTCGATGGCCATTCTTTTAGTCTCAAAATCAAGCAACGCTCTATTCTCAATCAGTCAGAGACTTACCCTTTTTCCGCCATACAAGGCTTGTATAATGCCACATTGAAACTAGAGTGTAAGCTTTTGTTGTAAGCAGAGTCTGCCAACAATGGATAGATTTTTCTGACTTCTCGGAGATCTAAAGTACGCATTCGGAGCATTTTTCCCAGAGTCTAAATAGTTCCTTCTGACTATACATCAATTTATAGATGGAAAGTAGTGCTGAATCCCAATTCAGTTCTCATTGCCTCTTGAAGGCTTGTCAAAATTCAAACATATTTCAGAATTTCTGTCTAAACAATAGACACTGGGACCCCATACAAACAAGCAACTTTATTGACGTAAACAGTGGCTAGTCTACTAGCATCATACGAAAATGTCACAGGGAGGAAACGAGCAAATTCAGTAATTCCACATACAACAACCCAAACGGGATTTACACCTTGAGTGCTCAAGGTAGCTTCACAACAAAATTCGCAGTCACATATTCCCATTTCCATTCCAAAATAGAGAGATTGAAGTAGTTCCGCCACTATCTGATATTCGGCTCCGACCTGTCGGCCCGAAAAATACTTAGACACACATTCACCAATTACCCTCTTCAAAGCAGGTCACTAACATATTTATTTCAAATGTCAGCTAACTTGTCACAGAGGTTCGGTCTATTCCCTTGTCACAAAAGTCCAATTCATTCTTCAATAGTTCCACAATTCACAATCCGATTCGGTATTTAGTCCAGTGACTCATCACAGTTGTCTAAGGTCAATCAAAAGTCTTTAGAAATTCAAAGTGGATCCAGACACCGATTCCCTAACCAACAAAGGTAGTATCGAGGCAATTACCCATACAACGCATATAGTCCGTATATCCCCATAGTATCAATTGTAAAATACAACAACACTGAGGCAGTCGACTTCTAATAGAATGCACGTATTCTCAGTTCATTCAACAGTTTACAGTTTGCAATTCACAATTCAGTTCAGTATTCAATTCCCTGTTCCATCGAGTCTTTCTACTTTATTTGATAGTCGTCAAAATGGAAGGCAATCCATATACTAATCCCCATGGCGTCAAAGGTAATACTAAAACAATCAATCACACGTTAAACACCAATTACACATCCTCAAAGCCCTAATCACAGAATATGACGACACTAAGCAGTTATTCACAAGCGTACTGAATTCACGTACTTACGGACAATCAGGGTTTTTCAAAGTTTCTTGGATGTTTAAACATCTACAAATTACAAAAGGATGACATTCTGGACAAAACAAAAGAATAATCGTCTCGAAATCGAAGCACACCCGTTCACGACCGTCGGTGGCCAACTCGAGATCGATTAGTCAAACCCATCCGTACAAAACCGTCGGTGGCAAAGGAGATTTCTCAACAAGGGTGCTACATAGGCTTAACGTCCCCTAGCACGAAAGGACGTCTCAAGAATGTCATCAAAACAAACAGAATACCACTCACTATAACCTGATTTCCCGAAATCCGATAACACTAAAGCAAACACATGAAACAAATTCTGATTAACGGAGGATAAATATTCAGTACGGTTTACAATCAAGTCAATCTGTTGTCATCGATTTCCGTAGCGTCAAACAAGCAAGAATATGACAACACACCACCCAATCACGAGATTTCTACAATTCTATTCCTTTATAGCACATATGTCCTCAATAGTTGGGGATTGGTTCTCAATGGTGCGTTTGGTTAGGTCAATCTGTTGATAGTCCACAAAAGGTCTTTCCAATAAGTCGAGTATTCCAAACGAATTCAAGTTTTGGGTCTATCAGTTTTTCTGCCGAGAATAATCTGGCTATTTACTTACAAGCAATTCTTAATCCCCTTTTTACAACACCAAATAAATTAGAAATTCTTATCAAATCAACCCAAACGAAGGTCTTATCGGATTAAATCAAACAAAGGTTCCATCAAATTATATCCAATGAGGGTTCTATCAGGTCAAATCAGACAAAGGTTCTATCGGACCGAATCAGATAAAAGTTTTCTTAAATGGGGCACATTCGGTTCTGTAAGGCATACCTCGTTTGTTTAGGTACATGGTTGATAGTTTCTCAACTGCCCTAAGTTCATCAGTTCTCAAAGTCATATCAGAATTATTCATCACAACTGTTCATATCAAAGCATTTCAAGTCATGTACAATATGGCATCGACTACATAAATTCGGGGGTAGTTGCATAAACGTGCAGTTATTCAGATCAGGAGGTATGTACTATAATCAATACAGCAATTCCCAAACAAGTCTTATATACAAGCACATGGTGCACAGTAACACATTAAACAGAGTTCCTCGGTTGTACATAAGATAGGGTCTGCTACGCAAAAGTTCCAAATTAGTCACAAAATGTAGGTTTATGAGTAGAGCCCAGTATAGTCACATAATCCAGTCAAATTTTTTTTTTTTACCAATCAAAATGCATGGTCATGTAACTTGCAGAGTTTATTATTTGGGGTGCTCAACTCAATTATACAATCACAAAGTCACAATTCCAGTGATTTAGTCATTGAAGACAGTAACATAGCAAATCAACCTGAGCATAGGTTTAGATATACATGTGCATGTGCAGAGTCAATCAATATCCCCAAACGTATTTCACAAATTTCCCAAACGGGGCATATATCTCCAATGAACACGGTCTCGATCATGTAGGTCTAACCAATCCAGATACACATGCAGCAGATATGGAAAAAAATATGCCGATCCGAATCAAATAATATCCCAAGCAAAGATGTACGCGTGTACTAATTCAGAATCATCAACACATGAGCACTTGTTCATAAACAGTATAAATACCTGGGATAGCGTTTGCAGTATTTTGAGCACTTTCTGGGATGAGTGCAATTACCCATCCTGAGTAGCAATTCCTACCACTGGTACGATCTAGCTGAGGCAGAAGATTTATTCACATTTTGTTCAGTTCGGGGGCAGTTCTTTACCATACGGTCCATTTCACCACACCTATAACAAACCCCAGAAATCCGATAACAAACTCCTCGGTGTTTCGTACACTGGTGGTGGCAAAGGTTCTCGCCGTAGTGGCAACTGACGTTGTCGTCTTAAGATTCCTGCCATTTCTTGTACCATTCTTTCCAGTCTATCAAGTCGGGCTGCGGAAGGGCCTTCCACCTCGTATGCCCTTAATTTAACCATCCTTTACACAATTCTTAGTAAACCTTGCCAAATACTGGGATGCCCAATACAAAAATAAACACAGATACACATAGTCGTATTCGTACATAGGCACATCGTTATATTCTCATTTCACATATCGTACGCAATTAATCACATACGTAACAGATAATTGCATACTTATCAAATATCGCATGCTGAACATTTACTAAGTATTTATATACTCAAATCATGTTCGTATTTCACATAGACACCCGTAGGCAGAATTGAATGCACATAAACACCTTTTCATGGTTCATATATTCATGTATGTGCATTATAACAAAACAAACTTGTGGTACACATTAGCGTAACAGTTCATATTTCATATTCAAATCATGTGTGGTATTTCCTTTAGCGTAACATATCATGTTGGTCAAGCATATTAAGTTCAATGATAGAACCTCTGATACCAGGTAACATACCTCATACATAGGCCACGGTATTGTTTCCCCCGGGCAAGGGCCTGTACCACGGTATTATTTCCCCCGGGCTAGGGCCTCATGACCATAAGCCACAGTATTATATCCCCTGGGCGAGGGCCTCTGCTAAGGATACCACAATTATGTTCAAAGAGAATTTTGGGCAATCGTTCATTCATATCATCAGAAAATGTTTAAAGCTAAACATAACTTTACGGAGCTCTTACTCACCATCTGAGTAAACTTGCACTATACAATATACAAAAGATTCTACAAATATACATATACTAAAGAGCATATGTAGTCAAACAATTTGCAATGCAAGTATAGCACAACTTATAGCACGTAATTGCCCAAATCAAAACACTTAAGCATATTCTCGATGCTTTCGAATTCATACTTATGAATGCATCCTAGATCTTTTCTAGACGCTTATTGCTCATTTGGACAAGTGTGTGAGTTATTAACTCGTGCTCTGATACCACTCTATCACGACCCGAACCCGCCCCCGTGGGTCAAGGACGTAACCGGCCAGCAATCATGAGATTACCTACGGCCTCAAACCAAACCAAATGTATTTTAACAGAGTTCATGGGGGGCCAAACGGAAGCAATTTGAAACTTTCTCCATAGAGCCGTGCTTATATGCACATCATTACATACATATGTTAATAACTCACGACGGAAAGTACAATGACATAAAATTATGTACAGACAGGATCATTCAAATCTAAGTCAGCCAAACAAAACCATACACAGACGTACTCACAACTTCGCCAACATAACAGAACAGAAACAAACGACAAAAGGCGAAGGCGGGTCTCGTGCGTGAGACACCAGGCCTGACTTCCCCAAAATCTGTGTTGTTCCACACTGACTTCACTGAGGCTGGATTTGGACCTCTCATAGCTCACCTACAAACACACGAATGAGCGTGAGCGAAAGCCCAGTGAATAATATCAAATAAGAAGATACAACAATATATAGAACAACATATTCCGAACGGCCTTGGGCCTAATTCATATTTCTAATTAACATATATATACACAATGTAAGTCAAGTGACTGTGGTTCTAAACATACTGGCCTTTTGGCCTCTTTATCTTTCATTTATGTCAAAACGGCCTCTGGCCCACTCATTCGTTCTTGTCAAAACGGCCTTTGGCCCAATCACACTTTCGTGTCAAAACGACGCTTAGGCCCAAATACGCTTTCGTGTCAAACGGCTCTTAGGCCCAAATACACTTTCGTGTCAAAACGGCGCTTAGGCCCAAATACACTTTCGTGTCAAAACGGCTCTTAGGCCCAAATACACTTTCGTGTCAAAACGGCTCTTAGTCCCAAATACACTTTCGTGTCAAAATGGCTCTTAGGCCCAAATTTTATCAATCGGCCTTCGGCCCACATTTATATCAAACGGCCTTCGGCCCACATTTTATCAATCGGCCTTCGGCCCACATTTATATCAAACGGGCACGTAGGCCTTTCATATCAAACTTGTCCACCATTCAAATTAACGAACTTTACAAAACTCACATAAGAGTAAGCAAATGGGACAATAACATAATTTAGATATTACTTACAGTGGTCGGCATGTGGATTTGCCCTGGAGCTTGACCCTACACATTTCATGAACACAAAAGGGTCACTAACAGTTCAATCCGTTCTTTAATTCACATATTCCTCTTTAGGCTTTATTCCTATCTCATTAACTCATTTACAATGCTCAACATATGCCTAAGAGTGCTTACAAGTGAAAGAGGACGGAAAATATAACACAGAATGCATTTTCAGAATTTCAGAAAACAGGGTCCCCGCTCGAGCGTGGACTTCCCCGCTCGAGCGGACCCTTAAGCCTGCTAAAGTGCTGGTTACCTCAAATTCCCGCTCGAGCGTGAACTCGGCCGCTCGAGCGGACTGCCTGTCTACATAGCTTCCCGCTCGAGCGTAAACTTCCCTGCTCGAGCGGGCACTATGTCTGTCAAAAATGCTAGGAGCTCGAATTCTCCGCTCGAGCGGCGGTTTCCCCGCTCGAGCGGGCACCAAACTTTCTGGGTTTTCCAGAACTGTTCTTGAGCTTCAAATACACATTCAAACTGATATTTCTTGCATTTCACAGCCCATAGCACTCATATACATATACCAACATGATATAAACACCAAATTACAACATATTGAAGCTCAATTCCCATGAATCAATCACATGCAAACCCAAATTATACCAAACTTATTTCCACTACATTAAATTCGTGCATTTAAGCTTCATATCCTCATCAATCATGCATGCATGTCAATTCTTGACTCCATTTCTATTTCAAATGGTACAAATGGTGCTTCTAACCATGAAACTCAACAAAAACATGCTTGCATGTATGATTCAACTCACAATCCTTCATAATTCATATATTACATGCTAGATTAGGTGATTTCAAAGGAATCCGTTACATGCATGCTCATATTAGGCTTCAATTGAACACAACAACTCAATTCCTTTTCAATTCTTACTCTTGACCAATAATCAATCTTGGGTACACAAATTCACAAGCTCAAATCTAGAAACCAAGGGGTGTTTACTCACCTAGGAGCTTAATTCCCACAAATTATGGTTGATTCTTTGAGTGTAGCTCCAAGATCATCAAGTTTCCTAGCAATTCCTCTATGTTGAGCTCTTTCCCTCTCTAGGTTCGGCTCTCCCCTCTCTTAGAGCACAATTTCAGTCAAAAGAAAATAAGGAGAGGACTTGAGTGTATAGTGCCTTCTCACAACAAAACCCACTAACTCCCATTATAATAATAATATAATACTTGGGCACTAATTCATTAATTAAATCAATTTAATCTGATCCGAATCAATTTTTCAATTAAATTTCACCGTAGGCTCTAAAAATTACGCTAATCACATTGGCGTAGTCAATTTCGAGTTTTATGGCCAATAAGGCCCTCAATTTAATTTCCGAAGCGGAAAAATCAAACAGATATTCCTACGGTGAACAGATAGAATTTCAAAGTCACATATTTATCACACAATGGCACACAAAATCATGCTAAACACATAATCATATTCAGATTAAGGACCAATTAGCTAATTACGGAACAGGGGTATCACATCTTAGATGAAATCACATCAGTGTATTGTGTATGTTTTTTCTTTGAGATTAAACCTATTTCAGAGTGTTAGAGAGAGAGAGAGAGGAGAGAGAGAGAGAGAGAGACAACAACTATAGCTACCGATCTGATCTGAGATGGATGATCTGAGAACAAAGGAACAAAAATAGTGTCACCGAGAGAGCGAGAGAAAGAGAGAGAGAGAGAGAGACAAGCAGCTCACCAATCTGATCTGATATAGATGAGAGTGTGAGAGAGAACTCAGTTTGAGATGAGAAAGAGAAGAGAGAGAGACAGTACCGACAGAGAGATGAGATAAGAGTAAGAGACAATGAATTGAATGAGTGAGACATGAATTAGGTTACAATTTAGTTTTTATAAGAGACAAGAAATTATATTGTGTGGGAAGGTGTATAGTATAAATATAGATTATTTCTAGATGGTCTGGATCAGTTCCAATCTGGAACCGATCCGTGGCTTACGGATTTTGAAATTTCCAATCCGGAACCGAACCATGGATTCAAAAAACCAATCCAAATCTATCGGATTGGACTGGACCGGATCGAATTACGGAATCTTTGCTCAGCCTTACATAAAATCTTATATTAACTATTATGAGTCATAATTAAATCACTTTATCAAATAATTCATGTAAAACATTAAATCACATAATCAATTAGCACATAAAAATGCAATTAGAAAACTAATTAATCAAATGCATGTCCGGGTCGTTACAAAAAAGTTCTAGAAACATCAAAATATTAATTTTATTATTTTATTTTTAAAAGTTAAAAGTATACATGGCATAAAAATCTTGGCCTATTTAGTCATGTCTATTATTTAAAATTTTTAAAATATTTATATAGAATAACAGAAAATATATTTTAGTCATATCTTTTAACTATATCTAAATTACATCTAATTTTGAATTTAAAAATCTTTAAAAGGAAATTTAAAATGTAATAATATAATTTGAAATTTTAAAATATTTACTTCAAAATATTAACCAAAATTTCTATTATTTTTTAGTTTTGAAAACTAAAAAGTTCATGTGGCATAAAATTATTGCCTATCTAACTATATCTATTTTGAATTTTAAAAAAAAAAATCTATAGGTAGAATGTAAAAAAATAAAAAAATTAACAACATCTAAGCTAATTTAAAATTTAAAGAAATGTCCAAATGAAATTTTAATCATGTATAATTTTAAAATATTTAAATAAAAAATTCAAATAAAAGTTTTAGCTATAAACCATAATTTAAGATTGAGACTAACAATTTAAGTACTATAAATAGAATGTTGAATTTTTTAAGTTGAAAACCTATTTGATAAGTTGTTTGATAGTATATTTTTAAATTGAAAATTTCTTATTTTTAAATTATATTTTTAATTTTATATTGTAATAGCGAGTCGGTGGTGGAAATAGAGAGATAGTTGTTGTGGTAATGGTGGATGGATAGTTAAGAGATAAAAAGTGTGGTGGCAGTAGTATAATAATGGTGGTTATTGTAGTAGTGGACTGATAGTGGTGGTTCTGGCAAAAGTGACAGTTGTTTTGGAAATGAAGGGTTGGTAATGACAGTGTCAATTGTGGCGGTGGTAGTGAAATAATAGTGGTGCTTGTGGGTAACAATGACAATAGTGATGAATGTGGAGGCTTTTCCCAAACTAAGCCCCTATACTAATTTATTTTCCCAACTAAATCTACTTTTGCGGAATTTTCCAATCTAAGCTGAAGCATTTTTACAAAACACGCTTTCAGTATTTTTGTGGTCTAGGCAGACAAAATAAACAAAATCATAAAAACGTGTTTAGAAAACACGCTTTTAATTAACATTGTGCGGTTACAAAATGTGCTTATAAACTAATTTAGAAAACGTGTTTTGAAAACACACTTTCAAGTTTAATTAAACTAGAGATGGAGTTGTCAAGATAGAGTTGGCCCCGCTAGTGACATCTCACTTTTCTATTCGATGTCAACTCCCCCACACACACACACCACCAACACAAGAAATTATTCAATGCTCCTCCACCAACTCCCACTTTGACATATATTAGGGGTTGTTCATGTCAAATTAGGCACTGCTTGGGTGGTGGCTTTTTTGTTAGAAAAATTAAAAAGTAAAAATATTGAATCATATTATTCATTTATATATTTTTTCATAAAAAATAAAAAATTAATTAAAATAATTACTTCTCAAACACCCCCTTAATAAAAAAAAAAGTAAAAAATCATTACAAAAATCAAAAAATTATTATCATTTTCTCTACTTTTTGCATGTTTTTTCATAATAAAAAAATCTAAAAATTATTCTCAAAACTTTTATTTTTTTACCTCATATTTTAATTAAAATTAAAAAAAAATTACCAAAAAATTTAAACAAATTCTCAACTGTTTGGTCAACTGGAGACAAGCCATTCACTTTTCTTTACATACAAACAAATCATATTTTAGATTTTAATTTTGGTCCGGTGATTTTGGGTGTGGTGAGGGAAAAATCATGGATTTGAGTTGATGGAACGATCTTTTTAGTTTAACAAACAAATAAGCTTATTTGTTTGTTTGTTTGTTTGTTTTTTAAGATTATAGGATATTAGTTTGTTTATTAGTTTTTTAAGATTATAGGATCTTTTTAGTTGTAAAACTTTACTAACAAACTAATATCCTATAATCTTAAAAAACAAACAAACAAACAAATAAGCTTATTTGTTTGTTAAACTAAAAAGATCGTTTCATTAACTCAAACCCATGATTTTTCCCTCACCACACCCAAAACCATTGGACCAAAATTAAAATCTAAAATATGATTTGTTTGCATGTAAAGATAAGTGAATGGCTTATTTCCAGTTGAAATTTCAACTGGATCAAACAGTTGAGAATTTGTTTAAATTTTTTGGTAATTTTTTTTAAAAAAAATTTAATTAAAATATGAGGTAAAAAAATAAAAGTTTTGAGAATAATTTTTAGATTTTTTTATTATGAAAAAACATGCAAAAAGTAGAGAAAATGATAAGAATTTTTTGATTTTTTAAAATTATTTTTTAGTTTTTTGATTTTTGTAATGATTTTTTACTTTTTTTTTTATTAAGTGGGTGTTTGAGAAGTAATTATTTTAATTAATTTTCTATTTTTTATGAAAAAATATATAATAAATAATGTGATTCAATATTTTTACTTTTTAATTTTTCTAACAAAAAAAGTCACCACCCAAGCAGTGCCTAATTTGACTTGATCAACCCTTAATATATGTCAAAGTAGGAGTTGGTGGAGGAGCATTGAATAATTTCTTGTGTTGGTGGTGTGTGTGTGGGAGTTGACATCAAATAGAAAAGTGAGATGTCACCAGCGGGGCCAACTCTATCTCGAGTTTAATTAAACTTGAAAACGTATTTTCAAAACACATTTTCTAAATCAGTTCATTTGTAATCGCGTGATCTTAATTAAAAGTGCATGTTCTAAACACGTTTTTATGATTTTGTTTATTTTGTTTGCCTGAACCACAAAAATACTGAAAGCATGTTTTGTAAAAATGCTTCAGCTTAGATTGGGAAATTCCGCAAAAGTAAGCTTAGTTTGAGAAATAAATTAGTATAGGGGCTTAGTTTGGGAAAAGCCTCATGAATGTGATGATCGTGGAAGGGTGGTGGATGGCAGGGCCGACCTTGAGTTTTGTTGAGCCCTAGGCGAACTCTAAAAATGGACACTATATTTATTAAAATAAATTATTAATAAAAGATATTTATTTCCACTTGTATGCTTGTGTAAGTGCAACTAACCTATTTGCTCATCTTCTCAGAAGAGAGAGGATAGACCCAATCGGTTTATAACTCTCATATTCTCATTATCCATGAAATTGTTGAAAATCCGGTTGAATAACCTTTTTATCGAAACCCACTAAGATCCATCGGATATCCTGCATAGATCTTTTATCATTTTCCTACATAGGCTAAGTGACTAAATAAACAACAATCGAAACTTAGGACCACCACTTGATTTTAAGGACCAAGAATCATAAAATGACTCCATAAAAGCAACTGATCAATCATCACCAGAGAACTCGATGAGAAGATTTTACGCACCCACCTCGCCTAACACAAGGTCAACCTCTACTCATCATTTTAATAATTTTAAATCCAAAATTGACACGACTTATGCATGACAGGTAGCAAAAAATAAAAGAATATGAGAGTTAGAATGAGGGATATACATAAAAAGGGAATATGTAAAGAGGGGATAAACAAAACAAGTAAAATCATAGATGGCTAATCTATATGCAACCAAGTCAACAAAGGCTTGATTGCATATGGGTCATATGCCCAATAAGACTGAAAATAAAAGATAGAAAATGAATAACAATGAAAAAAGAGAAAAACACTAACCTTTTGAAGTGTAGAAAGGCAATGGGGAATGCCCTCAGGTTTTTCTCCTTGCTTGGAAGAACTCCCGTTTCACCTCCAGATGAATACACCTAAGACTAGACTAAACACAAGAACTTTGAACTAAGATGGCAAAATCAATGCACAAAAGTGCTAGACAACCAAGATTTTGTTGGACAATCTTCACTGTATTTGAAAAATAAATTATATTGTATACTAAACAACAAACAGAATATAAAAGAAATAAAGGAAATGAAAGAGAATGTTTGATTACAAAAATTAAACTAGAAATAAAAATTAAATAAATAAAAACAGATTTTATTTTGTTACTAAAACAAAATTAAAATCTGATTTAAATAAACAAATAAAATAGAAAATAAATTAAACAACTTACTTGATTAATTTCTTCGAATAATAATCTAATCAAATCCAGTGTTCGACACTGTGTCCTTAAGACAGATTCGTCCTCTTCATGGTGCTTTCAGAATATGGACGTTTATCTCCCAGGATAAAATGATCAATCAACAAATAAATGCAGCACTACAATTTATTTGTTCAACGAACACACTTAGTGTATACACTTTTTCTCACAGAAAAATAATAGAATAAATGCAGCAAAATACAAAGATGATATTGCAGCAAGGATGGACAAAAAATTGGAATGAAGAAACAAATGAGAGACTTGTCTATTTATAGGAAAATTTATGGCTGTTGGGTTTGAATTAAACAGGTGTAAAACCTGTTTGAATAGGTATGATACCTGTTCAGTTTGAATAAACAGATACAAACCTGTTGGATTCAAATTTGAACAGATAAAAACCGTAGGATCCTGTTTTGGGTGTAGGGAAAAACCAGAACAGTTTAATTCCGGAATTAATTTGAATTCTGGACAGTTGGACAGATTTTATTTCAAAAAATAAAATTAAATCCAAATGTTTTTGGCCTAAAAAGATTAGTATTGGGCCGGATAAGCCCAATCCACACGCGCCCAAGCCCAGCCCACCCGACCGGACGGACGGCGGCGGCGGTGCGCGCGCATGTGGTGATTTTTGGGTCCAATAGGTCTAGCCCATTTTGCCCATAACCTCATTCTCTACAAAACTTGGGTACCCCTTAGGGCACACCTCAAGTTCCAATCCCATGCCTTATAAACCCACTCAAAACTTCCCATCAAATCAATGTGGGACAAGCCATTTTTCATCCTTTAAGGATTTTCCACCAAAACTCCATTTTCATGGAGCACACTTTGGCTTTAATTTTCCATTCACTCGATAATGGTTTTGAGCAACCAAATATACCACGTGAATCACAACACGGTGTAGAACGCATTTCCACTTTGACCCGCGAAAATCGACGCACGGGGCCTACCTAAAAAATAGACCAAACTTAGGAAAAAATTCTGGTTTTACCCAGAATTTTCCCAACCATTTCTAACAATTCCCCACATGAATGGAATTTGATGACAACGGAAATACAACAATATGTAGACTTAGTCGAAAGAGTATAAGTCGAAAATATCTTGCATCAGGATAGGTAGCTTTTGGCCTTGAACCTTTCCTAGTGATAACCTATTGGACTTACTAGCTAACCAATGGACGCGATGCCTTGAATTGTTCAGCCGTTTGTGTAAGCCAAGACAATAGATTTCACACAAAATATCTTCTAACACATCGTGGTTCTCACTGTTGTGTTCATTTTGGCCTTGAACGCTCCTGGTTTTCATGAGTGCTTTTAGAGAATTTAGCCTTTTTCATTCTCATAGAACCGGGCCCAATTCGACACTCACATAGGTGATTCTTATTGTAAGTATCTCTTTATACTTGTCTTGATTTTTACACCTAAATCAAGATATAAGTAATCATTAAAAAAAAAGCTTATCCTTATACCCCTGCAGACAACATATGTTGCAGATATCACTCTCACCATAGGAATGGGTAGGGAATTTTAATCCCTTGGTGATTTCCGGCGAGCCACACATAACTTAGTTGTCCCTTTGAACTTAGTTCTTGGGATCTCCAGTCATATAAGTAGGGTTACCATTATGATGACTCTTATATAATAGGCTTTAATCCCATCCCCTTCGATGAACTATACACTTACTCTTTTGTCAAACCTTTTATTAACGGATCCGCAATATTCTCTTTAGATTTTATATAATCTATTGAGATTATTCCATTTGACAACAATTTCCTTACGGTATTATGTCGACGACGAATATGTCGTGACTTACCGTTATACATATGATTTTGTGCCCTGCTTATTGTAGATTGACTATCACAATGAATGCAAATAGCTGGCACAGGTTTTGGCCACATTGGAATGTCTTCTAAGAAGTGATGAAGCCATTCTGCTTCTTCTCCTGCTTTGTCTAAAGCAATGAACTCGAATTCCATTGTGGATCGTGCGATGCATGTTTGTTTCGTGGACTTCCAAGAAACAATAGCGCCTCCTAGAGTAAAGACATATCCCCTAGTGGATTTTGAATCTTTAGTATCCGATATCCAATTGGCATCACAAAAACCTTCGAGTACTGCTGGATATCGAGTAAAGTTCAAACCGTGATCACGAGTAAATCTTAGATATCTAAGAACCCGAATGATCGCTTTCCAATGGTCTTCTCCAGGGTTACTAGTGTACCTACTTAATTTACTGACTGCATAAGCTATGTCAGGACGAATACAATTCATTAGGTACATTAGGCTTCCAATGATTTGAGAGTATTTTAACTGAGACACTGCATCACCTTTATTTTTCGATAAATAAAGACTGATGTCTACAGGTGTTCTAGCTACATTCAAATCATCCTTGATAAATTTATCAAGAATTTTCTCAATATAATGAGATTGAGATAACGCATATCCGTCAGATGTTTTAGTAATTTTCATTCCTAATATAACATCTGCGACCCCCATATCTTTCATATCAAATCTTCTGTTAAGCATTTGTTTAGTTGATTTGATCATGTTTTGACTGCTTCCAATGATAAGCATGTCATCCACATAAAGACAAACTATGACATATCCTTGGTCAGTGTTTTTAACATAGACGCATTTGTCACATTCATTTATCTTAAACCCATTAGTAAGCATTGCATGATCAAAATTTTGCATGCCATTGCTTAGGTGCATGTTTTAATCCATAAAGAGATTTTACAAGCCGACAAACTTTATTTTCTTGCCCTGGCATTACAAACCCTTCGGGTTGCTCCATATAGATCTCTTCATTTAGATCACCGTTTAAGAAAGCTGTCTTAACATCCATTTGATGTATTTCTAATTTAAACAATGCTGCTATAGCAATAAGCATACAAATTGATGTTATTCTTGTCACAGGGGAATATGTGTCAAAATAGTCCAGACCTTCTGTAACATGCCCGCGAGGGAAACTCACGGGTTACAGTTCGGACTCGATTTGTCACGGTTCTAAATCTGAACCAAAGAGTCCAAATCCGGCAAATCGTTTTGAGAAACAGATTTTTGAAAAGAAGTGCCAAACATGGACTGCTTTGCCAGATACAGAGTCGCCACCTAAATATTTTTTAAAAATGGGAAATTTAGGAAACCCTGACTCGGTGCCGAAGGCCACGTGTCCGTCATCACCAAAGTTATCTTGGCTCGGGAGCTTGGGTACGATCGGGGAAGGTCAGCTATGAGCACCTCCTTTCGCCCGGTTCGAAAACCGGCCTCTACTAACCGTGATATCCGATTTTGAAAACGTTATGTGTTCTCATTCCGGTTATTAGGCTAGAATTACTATGTTATGCGCACAGCAAACAAATATAGACTAGATTGCCTAATTTGGAAACAAGCATTGCATATCCGTTTGTTTTGAAAAGCGCTTTGGAATTTGCTACTCGCAAGTAGGCTAAAACACGGATTTCAACGAGTTTTTCCAACTCAAACAATCCAACCTCCACCCACAGGCATTCAAACAGTTATCTCATATAAGCATTTAGCCACACGGTAATTATGCCGTTATGTTAACATTCACACGCATGCGATATGCTAAAGCATAAATACTTACATTGTACTCCGTGCCAAAACAATAAACTAGTTAGCAAAAATGCATGCCCTAGTTCATGTTAGAGTGACTAATGCATCGCATGCAGAATGTGATTAGGATAGGCTCGGCTAACCCTAAAATGGGATGTGAAATGCAATCATTCGGTGCACGTATTCAAGTTAGATTTGAAGATACAATGCGGTTTGTATGATGTACCGAGCCCGGTGCATGTAAGACAAATGTATGGATGCACGCATGCATTGCATAAGGTATGCTAAAATAAACGTGCCCTAATCTACCATCGTAAGCGGATAAATAAAAGGGAAGAAAGACGTGGGGTTGGAAGACATACACACCACTCACACACGCTTATTACAGATTTGCCCTCGCCCTGAGGGACCAAAAGAATATACAAATTAATTAACTACGCAAGCTAATTAAATATTACAGATTAATTAAATTAACTAAACAAATTAATTAATCTAATTAAAACAGTAAAGCCCTCGGGAAGCGGGTCAGATGCAGCGCATGCTCGGGACTTGCTTGGAATCGCACTGCCATGCATAGTTTGCCTCTGTTTTCCCTGTTTTGCTCCTCTGAAAACTGCCAAAGTCTCAGGAATGCCTCTCAGGATACTGGGGGATTCCACCGGCTAAGTAGAATGACCACCGGCAGTGAATTGTGGTCACCGGCACAAAATAGATCCACCAGCCATCGATTGAATGCTGGTCGGCACTAAATACTGCCGGCCGGCAATAAGTTCCTGCAGAACCTGCAACTCACAGCAGCAGAGGGCAAGGGCTTGCATGGCAATGCAATTCAAGCTATTTATGCACCAAACAAGTCCCTTATCATGTTTAAGACTCAAAGGGACATGGTCCTTGGTTCTCGGACCATCAATCGTGCATTTTCATGCATGATGGCCCAAAGAACCAATGTATGCACTTTCATGTCAAATGAAATGCAAGTCAAACAATCAAAGAGCCCAATCCCCATCACCAAATCAAGGGACAAGGCATGCATGCAAGATGCATTGCAACCTAATCATGTTAGCTAGGGATGCAACATGAGCATGTGAACAAACAATGCACACTAGGCATGCAACCTATGCAAGCAAACTTGCGAGTCATGAGGCAAGGCAAACCAATGAAAAGATGGACTTAAACATGATCTAGGCAACTCTAATTAGGCCTAAAATTAGTGGCCAAAACCAAGGAAATGAAGGCCAAAATGCACACACACATGCATGCAATCATGGTCCAACACCTTAAGCATAAACAAGGCAACTCTTAAGCACACTTAAAGAGACCAAACAATAGACAATTAGCATGCACACAAGCTCTGAAATTGCACAAAAAAAAAGAGGTGCCAAACCAACTAATTCAAGCAAGTAAAGCATGCAAATGGCCCAAGTACTTGAGGCAAGCCAAGAGGCTTAAACCAAGGTCAAACCCACCAAGCCTCACAAGGCTAAGGGGACTCAAAACAGGTCAAAGGCAGACCTAAACAACACCCGAGGAATTCCTAGATGGCATCTAAATGGCTCAAGTCCAAAGGCATGCACAAATGCACTTTCAAGGAGCATACGACACAAGCTTATAAGGCGTTAAAGAGGCATGCAAGGCAAGCATACAAACATGTTAAAGGGACTGAAATAACATGAAAAATGACTCCAATCCACTAAATCAAAGCAAACAAAGCATGCTATACACTTACATACTTAAGGCCAACAAGCCAAAAAATGCAAAGAGGCTATATAATGCATGCTAGGGTCGGCTCAAACAACCTAAGACAGACCTAAAGCATGGCAAAATAAGCACAAAAGCTTCACAAATCTAAGCCTAAAATATGCTAAAGCAAAGGCACACAACCTAAGGCATATTAAGGCAATCACAAGGCATTACAAGGTAGGTATGCAAGGCATGCATGGTACACCAAAACTAACTTAAAACCATGTTATATTATGGCAATATAAGCATGAAAAAACAGTCATGGCATGCTCAACACGCACTCAAACATGGACTCCCTTAAGAGACCAAAGATGGTCCCTTTCAAGGACAACAAGGAGATGGGGTGGCCCTCCCCTTTTGGAGACTTCAAGGCACCATCTTCACCACTGAAATCCATCAAGATTTCAGTGGTGAAGAGGCCCAAACACCAAAGTCTCGAAACTTGCACAAAATAGCACAAAAATGGGGCCTTTCAAGGCCTAAGGGTGGTCAAACACACCCAAACCACAAAACACTCTTAACAAACAATCAAGAGGGCCTAAAAACAGAACTTTTTTATGTTATACACTAAACACAAAAACATCTCTAAGATAGGTAGAAATATGATGCAAAAATGGGGTAAAAAGGGCTAGTTTCTTACCCTTGAAGCCTTTCTTCAACAATGGTGGCCTTGTTGCCTCCTTGAGCTCCAATCCAGCCAAGAAAAGCAAGAACAAGCCCTTAGAACCTCAGTAGCCAAGGGAAGGTGAAACACTAGGTGCTTGTGTGCAATAGTATGGACTAAAACACACACAAGAGTAATATAGAGATAGGATGTCTATTGAACCCTAACCCTAAAACCAGAGCTTCCTCTGTATTTTCTAAGCAAAAAGCTTTAATTTTTTCTAACCCTTGAGCAAGGGAGAGGAGGGCTCCTCTTATAGAGGAGCCAATCTTGTAAACTTACAATGTAAGCTAACAAGAGGGGCATCCCTCCATACACGTGTATGGAGGGGAAGAAAGTGCCAGCCAGCTGTTTCAAAATATCTCCAAAAGCAGCTGAACAGTAGTCGGCCGGCCAAAAATGTCATTTTGACAAAATTGACTGCCGACCTGCAACAAAGAGTGCCGACCGGCAGCATACATTGCCGGTGGCAACAAAAACCAGCCGGTGGCCTCTAGCCAAACGAACACAAACATGGATAATCACCGAGTGTTCAAACGGTGACGTCCAAGTCTTGAGGACGGTCAAAAATGGGGTGTCTACACCTTCCTTTTGTCTGTAACCTTTTACTACAAGTCTTGCTTTATACTTGTCTATTGAACTATCTGCCTTCATTTTTCTCTTGAATATCCACTTATATCCAAGAGGTTTAGAACCAGGTGGAAAATCCACCAATTCCCAAGTATGATTTTCCATAATGGATTCAATTTCATTATTAATAGCCTCTTTCCACAAAGGTGCTTCAGGACCTGTCATTACTTCCTTAAAGCTTTGAGGTTCATTTTCTAACAGGTATGTCAGAAAATCTGGACCAAAGGATTTTGATGTTCTCACTCTCTTACTTCGTCTTGGTTCATCATCAGTTAAATCCTGTTGGTCAAAACCATTACTAGTCTCTTGTGTTTGATTGTCATTAGTCTCTTGACTTTGTGTGCAATCATAAGTTCTTTTCTGTGAACTTAATTCATGTCCTTTCTTGTAAAGAAAGACATGTTCAAAAAACATAGCATTCCTTGACTCTGTAATAGTGTTCACATTTATATCAGGTATTTCTGATTTATAAGTTAGAAACCGATATGTACTACTATTCTGAGCATAACCAATAAACACACAATCTACTGTTTTTGGTCTAATCTTAGTCTTTTAGGAATAGGAACTTCAACTTTTGCCAAACACCCCCACACTTTTAAGTATTTGTAGGAAGGCGGTCGACCTTTCCACAATTCATAAGGAGTGCTGTTAGTTTTCTTGTGGGGTATTCTATTAAGAACATAATTAACAGACAATATTGCTTCCCCCCACAAGTTCTGTGGTAAGCCTGAACTTAGTAACATGGCATTCATCATTTCTTTTAGGGTTTTATTCTTCCTTTCAGCAATTTCATTTTGCTGTGGAGAATAAGGTGCTGTAGTTTGGTGAATAATGCCATGTTGTGCACAAAATTCATTTAATGGTGCATCATATTCACCACCCCTATCACTTCTAACCATTTTAATGGTTTTACCAAGTTGATTTTCAACTTCTGTTTTGTAGAGTTTAAACATCTCTAAGGTTTCATCTTTACTTCTAAGGAAATAAATATAACAATATCTTGTGCAATCATCGATAAATGTTATGAAATACTTTTTGCCTCCTCTAGTTTGAACAAACTTAAGATCACATACGTCTGTATGAATTAATTCTAGAGGTTCGGTTTTCCTTTCAACCGATTTAAATGGAGCCTTAGTTAGTTTTGTTTCTACACAAATTTTACATTTATGATTAGGATCAATTTCAAACTTTGGTATATAATCCAAACCAATTAATCTACGCAAAGCATCAAAATTTACATGTCCTAATCTACCATGCCATAAATTCGACTAAACAATATAAGCAAAAGATGTGTTATTCTTATTCATAGTAACTTTTGGTACAACTGTCATTACATTCAATTTAAAGAGACCATCACTCATGTATCCCTTACCAACATACATACCACTCTTTGTTAATACAAATTTATCAGATTCAAATACAAGCCTAAAACCATTTTTACTTAACAAAGAGCCAGAAACCAAATTCTTCCGGATGTCAGGTATATGCAGTACGTTGTTGAGTGTTAGTTCTTTCCTTGATGTCATTTTCAAAATCACCTTTCCTTGTCTAGCCACAGTAGAAGTAGAGGAATTTCCCATGAAAAGTTGTTCACCATTTGCAGCCTCACTGTAGGTAGTGAACATCTTCTTGTCCGCACATATGTAACGAGTTGCTCCAGTGTTGTCACAGCCCAAACCCGCCCCTATGGGTTTAGCACCGTAACTGGCCAGTAATCCGAGATTACCGAAGGCCTGCTCAACAGTAAGACAGTATAACAGAGTACAGGGGCATGGCGGAAGCCAATACAGTAAATAAACAATGTCCAATGAGCTGTGACAGTCTGTATGCAAAAAAGATTTTTCATACATTTATACAGAACAGTACGAAACAGTATGCATATATATACAACCAGTCAGTACAGGGACTTAATCCCTGATTAACAGTACAGTGCAAACGTTCAATCTATACAGTAAATAAAACAGTACAGTAAGAGGGGAATACTAAACACCCCATAGCCTAAGCTTGGCAGGCTCGGAACCTCGCAGTGAGGCACATTGGTTGGCTTGACAAAACTGGGAATCTATCTCGACGCTTCTAGCTTTGATCCGGTGCCTGACCACCTACATTTATATATGAGCAGTGAGCTAAAGCCCAGTGAATAACATAATGCGTAAAGAGGTTTAGAATGAACGTCCTTACAGTAATGAAAACAGTTCAATTCAATCAGTACATCAGTTGTTCAGTACAGTAAACAGTCATATGTGGTACATCCATTAGCATAACAGTAACAGTGGGTCTTAAAAGACCGAACAGTAATGATGGCCATCAGTCAGTAAACAGTAGTGGTTCTACGAGGAAACCGACAGAGATCTCTGTAACAGTAATAGTAAACAGTAGGTGCTAAGGATGCCACAGTACAGTTCAGAAATAAAGGACATACATTCATTCAGTAATCAATATCAGTTCAGTAAGCAGTTCAGTTCAGTATTCAAAAGATAATCATTTTGAACATATCTTTACACAATTGTTACTCACAGAGTTCTAGGCTATAGTGAACTAGAGCGTCTCCTCGGAAAGCCAACCCTACACAATTTACAGATTGAACACACACTAAGCTACATAGTTGGGAAAGATAATTACTCAATCCCTAATTTGCCTCGGTGTGGTTCAACATCTATATCCTCTTTAAGATGCCTTAAATATGCCCTAGGAATGCCTAGGATGGAAAGAGGATGCAAAGATGCACTTTTGAACACTTTACAAAATTTGCTGAAAACAGGGGTCTCGCTCGAGCGTGGCTTTCTACGCTCGAGCGGACATGCAAACAAAGGAGCTCCGCTCGAGCGTCAATTCCTTCGCTCGAGCGGACTGTGTGCTACAGTAAAAATGCTGGATGCTCCAATTTTACGCTCGATGGACGCTCGACCCTCGCTCGAGCGTAAGACACAAGTCCTCGCTCGAGCGTGAGTTTCCTCGCTCGAGCAGACTGTGAACACATGCAAAGTACTAGATGCTCGCATTCCCCGCTCGAGCGTAACTTTTCTCGCTCGAGCGGAAGGCAGAATCACAGAGTGTACGCTCGAGCGTGGACTTCCTCGCTCGAGCGTAGGCCCAAAATTTGGAAATTCCAGATTTGAGTCCCAAGCTCAAAATCAAGTTTAAAAGCCAAATTTTTGATCCTCTTGGGCTAAAAACCTGGAAAAATACTTGTAAACATGTAACATTATGTATTTCAAAGATCAATTTGGTAAATCAAAGCCCAAGGGTGTTTAATTAAACTCAATTTCAAACCAATATTTCAAGAACATAATCTCCAATAAACATGCAAGACTTTAAATCAATTCAAGGCTTCAAAACATGCTCTAATGAGCTCATTCTTTTCAAAATAAGTTGAAAACATGGACTTAAGCTTAATTATGAACATGCATGTGACAATTTGCCATGAAATCAACTCAAAAGTCATCAATACACACATGCATGCATGAATTCTAACATGATCCAACATGTATGAATTAAAACATGACTTAGCGCTACAATTGACATGAACCATGCAAGAATTAACTTAAATACACAATAGAGAAGGTAAATCTCCTTACCTAAGTCTTGTAGTTCAAGCCTAGAAGCTCAATATGGCAATTCTCTAACCAAATCTCCAAGTGTGATGCCCATGTTCCGTAATTAGCTAATTGGTCCTTAATATGAATTTGGTTATATGGTTGATATGATTTGGTGTGCCAATTATGTGAATATATGTGGTTTTGAATTTCCATCTATTCACCGTAGGAGTATCTGTTTGATTTTACCGCTTCGGGAATTAAATTGAGGGCCTTATCGGCCACAGAACCCAAAATTGATTGCGCCATTGTGATTGGCATAATTTTTAGAGCCTACGGTGAAATTTAATTAAAAATTGATTCGGGTCAAATTAAACTGATTAAATTAATGAATTGGTGCCCAATTACCCTATATTATTATATTATGGCTAGTGGGAATTGTTGTAAAAGGGCACCACACTCCCAAATCTCTCTTCTTGGCTTCATTTGACTGATCTTGGACTCAAAATAAAGAGAGGGCCGGCTAGAGAGAGAAAGGGAGAGGGTTGTGCAATTTCTGGCTCAAAGCTTGGAGAATTTGAAGGCCAATTCAAGATTTGACCGTAGTTTGTGGAGATTAAAGCCTCTAGGTAGGTAATTCATGGATTTTAAAGTGTAATTTTGTGAATTGAAGGTTGAATAATGATTAGGAACATAAAATGTGTTCATCATGATGAAAGTAAGTTGGTCCTGTTGAAATTGAAGTCAATAAAGGCATGCATATGAAGGATTGCTTTGAATTTGCATGTTTGAGCACAAATGTATGATTCATCTAAGTTTTTAGTTGAAACTCATGTTTTTGACTACCTCTTTATCACATTAGTTGGTAATGAGGGTTATATGTCACATGCATGTACAATCCATGGGGATAGAAGTTTGAATGTTTGAATTTGGCATGTTAGTGAGGAGTTTGGAGTAATTTGGGACATGCATGTGTTTGATTCATGAAATTGAGCATCATTGTGTTGTAATTTGGCGTTGGTACCATGTTAGTACATGTATATGTGAAATTTGAGCCATCATATGCAAGAAATGTTGGTTGAATATCGAGTTGGAGCTCAAGAACAAGTTCTGGAATTTCCAGAATTTTGGATGTCCGCTCGAGCGTGGAAGGCTCCGCTCGAGCGGGAAATTCGTGCTCCCAGTATTTTTGCAGACATAGATGTCCGCTCGAGCGGGGAGCCAGGTAGAGAGGCCTTTCGCTCGAGCGCCATAATGCACGCTCGAGCGTAAATAGGACATAACCAGTACTTTTGCAGGCCTTAAGGGTCCGCTCGAGCGGGAAAGTCCACGCTCGAGTGGGGGGCCCTATTTTTCTGAAATTCTGAAAATGATTTCTGTGCTCTATTTTCCGTTCTCTTTTACTTCTAAGCACTCTTAGGCATACTTTGAGCATTGTAATTGAATTAAAGAGATAAGAATGAAGCCTAAGGAGGAATGTGTGAATTAAAGAACGGATTGAATTATTTGTGACCCATATGTGTTATGTGATATGTAGGGTCAAGCTCCAAGGCAAATCTACAAGCTGATCACTGTGAGTAATATCTAAATTATGTTATTGTCCCATTTGCTTACTCTTATGTAAGTTTTGTAAAGTTCATTAATTTGAATGGTGGGCAGTTTGATATAAAGGCCTATGTGCCGGTTTGATATTAAGGCCTATGTGCCGGTTTGATATAAAGGCCTAAGTGCCAGTCTGATATAAGGGCTTAAATGCCAGTTTGATATGACAAGTTTGAAAGGCTTAAATGCCAGTTTGATATGACAAGCTTGAAAGGGCTTAAATGCCAGTTTGAAAGGCTTAAATGCCAGTTTGATATGACAAGCGTGAAAGGGCTTAAATGCCAGTTTGAAAGGCTTAAATGCCAGTTTGATATGACAAGCTTGAAAGGGCTTAAATGCCAGTTTGAAAGGCTTAAATGCCAGTTTGATATGACAAGCGTGAAAGGGCTTAAATGCCAGTTTGAAAGGCTTAAATGCCAGTTTGATATGACAAGCTTGAAAGGGCTTAAATGCCAGTTTGAAAGGCTTAAATGCCAGTTTGATATGACAAGCTTGAAAGGGCTTAAATGCCAGTTTGAAAGGCTTAGGTGCCAACTTGATATGACAAGCTTGAAAGGCTTAAATGCCAGCTTGAAAGGCTTAAATGGCAGTTTGATATGACAAGCTTAAAAGGGCTTAAATGCCAGTTTGATAATAAATATGGACCGAAGGCCGTTTGGTAGTAAGTATGGGCCGAAGGCCGTTTGATAATAAATGTGGGCCAAAGGCCGATGGACATGAATGAATTAGGCCCGAGGCCGTAGAATGTATTGGAACTTCAGTTGCTTGACTTGCATATGCCTATGTATGTATGTATGTATGTATTAGTTAGAAATGCAGATTGGGCCCAAGGCCGTTTGATGTACATTGTTCCAATATATATTCTTTATTTGATATTATTCACTGGGCTTTCGCTCACGCTCATTCATGTGTTTGTAGGTGAGCCAAGGGAAGTCCAAACCCAGCCTCAGTAAAGTCTGTGTGGAACAACAAAGGTTTTGGAGAGTCAGCCCTTGCGTCTCACGCACGAGACTTGCCTTCGCCTTTATGTCGTTCTGTTCCATGTTGTCATGTCGGCGAAGTTTTGAGTACGTCTGTATATAGTTTTGTTTGGTTGACTCAGTTTTGAATGATCCTGTATGCACGGAGCTTTGTGTTAGTACATATTTTGAAGTGAGTTATTGACATGTATCAATATGGTTTGTTTTGATGTGCCATGTAAGCACAGCTTTATGGACAAAATTTTACATTGCTTCCGTTTGGCCCCCATTAACTCTGTTAAACTACGGTTGGTTTGGTTTGAGGCCGTAGGTAATCTCATGATTACTGGCCGGTTACGTCCTTAACCCATAGGGGCGGGTGACGGTCGTGACACCAAGCCTCCAAGCAAAACAAGAAGAAAACACAACTCTCTCTCTTCCTCTCTCTAAATTCGGCTATGCTCTCAAAGTAGGCTGGGGAAAAGTTTGATCAAGTGTTGTATCTAGTGTAAAGAGCTCACAAAAAACTCCATGTAATGGGCCACTAAGTGGCATTACGGTAAATAAGTCAAACTCATGTAATTTAGCTTATTTTAATCCGATTTAATCGTACCAAATCACATTTTAATTAAATACACCATAAAATCACATAAATTCTACTAATCATGGAACATCAATCAATTTTGGATTCGGTCGCCGATAAGGCCTTCAATTAACAGTTTAAACATAGAAATTGAACAGATAATCATACAGTCAAACAGATAGAATTACAATTCAAACAGATACAGGCAATCAATTCAGTTTCAGATTTCAGTCAGTCCGTTCAGTAATCCAGTCAGTTCAATTACCAATCATAATCATTCTCAGTTTAGCAGTAATCGGTAATTAATCGGTAAGCAGTATGAGGGTTGTTACAAGTGTCAACCCACCACTCCTTGGGATTTCCAACCAAATTAGCCTCAGACACCACAGCAGAGAGGTTGATGTCATTCACCCCGTCAGAGATGCAATCTAGTTTAGTTACATTGGCCTGATTGGTAGTCTTCTTGCTTGTACTTTCGCGATCCTTCTTAGGGCGGCGGCAGTCAGAAGCTCAATGTCCAGTCTTGCCACAGTTATAGCATTTTCCTTTGAACTTCTTGTTGCCATTGTTGTCGCGTTGTTTAGGACCATCTCCAGTAAACTTCTCTTTTTGTTATATGGTTTGTGAACTTGTTCAACCACATTAATCTTGGACTCAATGGGATTTTTTCCATTCATCTTTTCAGCCTTTTGGTTATCTTCCTCAATTCTCAATCTTACAATCAATTCATCCATGGTCATCTCCTTGCGTTTATGTTTTAAATAATTTTTGAAATCTTTCCAAGCCAGTGGTAACTTTTCCACTAGAGCAGCGACTTGGAAAGACTCGCTAAGAGACATACCTTCTGAATGAATATCAAGCAAAATTATTTGAAAATTTTGAACTTGAAAAATTACCGTTTGGGAGTCTACCATAACAAAGTCCAGAAATTTACCGACAACAAATTTCTTCGTGCCGGCATCCTCTGTCTTGTATTTCTTCTCCAAAGAATCCCATAATTCTTTTGCTGACTTCAGAGGACTGTAAACATTATACAGCATGTTGTTAAGGCCATTAAGGATGTAGTTTCTGCACAGGAAATCTGAATATTTCCAAGCATCTACAGCGGCAACAACTTTCCGATCACTTTCACTCTCTTTAAGTGTTGGAGCCTCTTTATCGAGAAACCGGGCCAAATTTAGAGTTGTAAGATAGAACAGCATCTTCTGCTGCCATCTCTTAAACTCAATACCGTTAGGGACCGGTGTTGGTGTAACAATTGGAGTACCACTTCCAGTTGCAGTTTTAGTTGCAGTAACCATAATATCTGATTACAAAAATCAGAAAAACAAACCACAAATTAATTTTCTAATTACTAAAACCATAAAATAAATTAGAACACGAAATAATTTTATTTTCCTTGTTACTAAAACTAGAAAAATAAAATACCACAATAATTTTCTATAACACCAAATAATATTCTGCAATTGTTAATGACACCAGTATATTACTACTAGTTGTCAAAGAAAATAGACAGTATATTACTACTATCCGTCAAATAGTTTATAAATACTATTTGTATTTTCCAACCAGTATATTACTTTGAAAACACAGAAAATTAAATACAATGAAGACACCAAATATAATCTATCTTAAGATTGTTAGACAATCTTCACTGTATTGGAAAAATAAATTCTGTTGTGTACTAAACAACAAACAGAATATAAAAGAAATAAAGGAAAGGAGAGAGAATGTTTGATTACAAAAATCAAACTAGAAATAAAAATTAAATAAATAAAAACAGATTTTATTTTGTTACTAAAACAAAATTAAAATCTGATTTAAATAAACAAATAAAATAGAAAATAAATTAAACAACTTACTTGATTAATTTCTTCGAATAATAATCTGATCAAATCCAGTGTTCGACACTATGTCCTTAAGACAGATTCGTCCTCTCCATGGTGCTTTCAAAATATGGACGTCTATCTCCCAGGATAAAATGATCAATCAACAAATAAATGCAGCACTACAATTTATTTGTTCAACGAACACACTCGGTGTATACACTTTTTCTCACAGAAAAATAATAGAATAAATGCAGCAAAATACAGAGATGATATTGCAGCAAGGATGGACGAAAAATTGGAATGAAGAAACAAATGAGAGACTTGTCTATTTATAGGAGAATTTATGGCTGTTGGGTTTGAATTAAACAGGTGCAAAACCTATTTGAACAGGTATGATACCTGTTCAGTTTGAATAAACAGATACAAACCTGTTGGATTCAAATTTGAACAGATAAAAACCGTAGGGTCCTGTTTGGGTGTAGGGAAAAATCGGAACAGTTTAATTCCGGAATTAATTTGAATTCTGGACAGTTGGACAGATTTTATTTTAAAAAATAAAATTAAATCCAAATGTTTTTGGCCCAAAAAGATTAGTATTAGGCCGGATAAGCCCAACCCAACCACACACCCGCGTCCAAGCCCAGCCCGCCTGACCGGACGGACAGACGGACGGCGGCGGCGGTGCGCGCGCGTGTGGTGATTTTTGGGTCCAATGGGTCTAGCCCATTTTGCCCATAACCTTCCTCTCTACAAAACTTGGGTGCCCCTTGGGGCACGAGAGCTTCTATTTGCACACACCCATTCCCCTATTTACACATCTTTTTCAATAAATAATTGGTTCGAAAGTAGATTTCCGAAAATAAACAATTGGTTCAGAAGTAGCATTCCGAAAATAAATAACTTGTTTGGAAGTAGAGTTCCGGATTTTTTTTTATTTTTTCGACATTCAACTTCCGAATGTGTTTATTTAATGTCCATAATAGTAATTTTACCTGAAAATAAAATTATAATAAAAATAATTTTTATTAAGTGTGTGTAAAGAGGGGAATAGGGATGTGCAAATAGAAGCTCCCTTGGGGCACACCCCAAGTTCCAATCCCATGCCTTGTAAACCCACTCAAAACTTCCCACCAAATCAATGTGGGACAAGCCATTTTTCATCCTTTAAGGATTTTCCACCAAAACTCCATTTTCATGGAGCACACTTTGGCTTCAATTTCCCATTCACTCGATAATGGTTTTGAGCAACCAAATATACCACGTGAATCACAACGCGGCATAGAACGCGTTTCCACTTTGACCCACGAAAATTGACGCACAGGGCCCACCTAAAAAATAGACCAAACTTAGGAAAAAATTCTAGTTTTATCCAGAAATTTCCCAACAATTTTTAATAGATTTCTCTAAATGCTAGGGTAATCTTTTGAATTTAGAAAATGGCTTATTGAACTTAAATCTTGAATGAAAAATAATGAAAGCAAAGGGTGGGTTTATATAGGCTTTTGGAGGAGTGATTTTTTAGCTCAAAGACGATATGAGATTGAACAAAATCAGATACCGATAAGACCAACTGTGCAGGCAAAGAACAAAAGGGTCAAAAATCACTTGTAAAAAACTCCTGGCCCGAGCCGGTATCTTTTAGCCCTCTTATTTGTGTTTTGTTGCCAACCTTGGGTGGAGAAAAGTGTTTTTTGGGCTTGAGCTATCCTGTAGCACTTGTACCCTTTTTAAGCTTTTGGGAAGTGTATTTGAATCACTTATTATGTTTTGGAAATCTTGGGTGTTGTTGTATCTTGGTTTTGGATGAGTGAAAATTTATTTAAACTTGTTAGGATTGCTCGTTCACGCTTGTTTACGTTGAAAAGTTGTTTGGAAGCTTAAAAATCTTGTTCTGGGGTCGACACCGGTCTTGGTGGTGTTGACACCTTCTCTTTTTGTTGGTCACAAGGGTCGACACCAATCTGGGAAGGGTCGACCCTTGTTCTGAAATTGCCCACTGCTTTTTGGTGTCAACACCAGCTTGGGAAGGGTCGACACAATACCTGTGCAGTCTTTGTTTTTCTACTTAAAGGGTCGACACCTCTGCTGTAAGGGTCGACCCTTGTCCAGATTTTGCTTACTGCTTTTTGGTGTCGACACCAGACTTCGAGGGGGTCGACACCTGTGTTGCTGTCCAGCAAAAGTTCCAGATTTTCTTCATAAGGGTCGACACCTGTGCTGCAAGGGTCGACACCTGCGAACTTTTCTCTAGATTTTCAGTCCGGTTTTGGGTTCAACTTTTGGGGGTTTTGACTTGGTCTTTTGGGTTGACTTTGGGACCTTATTTCTTGTTGACCTAGTACTATAAATAGGTCCTTCACCTAACTACTTCTTTACTTTTTCCCCTCTTTTTCTTTCCCCAAACCGTGAAACCCTTTTACCCTCTCCAAAATCACTTTTTGCTCAAAGATCCTTAGATCTACTCACTTGGAGGCATCTCCTCGCCTAGCTCTTTTGAGAAAGATTGTAGATCTCGTCAAGAGCTTCACTTTGATCCAAGTAAAAGTTGGTTTCGTCAACTTTGGAGTTACAACCTTTTGCTCATCTCCCTTCTAAGCTTGAGGTAGGGACATTCTTGAGTTATATATACAAGTTTTGCTATTTGATGATGGTTTTAAGAGTTTTCTTCTAGTTCCTTGTTGATTTCAATCTTGTGTTTCAAAAATGTAGAGAGTTTTAAATGTGGGTTATTCCTTAACTCTTTTATAAATCCTAGAGGGTTTTCCTTTGAGTTATACATATATTTATATAAGTTTTTAGTTGATTTTGTAACTCTCCTTGAAAATTCCGAAAATGGGTTTGGTGGCTCAAGAGGTTGGTGATTTTATAAAACAAACTCTATCTTGTGTTCATTTAGAGATTTTTTTGAAATTTTGGACAACTTGAGTTGAGATTGAAGTGTAGGATGAGATTTTATAAAAGAGGTGAACAATGTTAGGGTTTTTGTGAAAACCTAGAAAATTGGGACTTTTGGAAAGCATGAAAAATCTAGGGAATAACTTCTTTTCTTATGCTAAATGGAGGAATTATTTTCTTTAAGTTGTTGTTAGATGCATGAAAAATATTTAATTGAGAAATGGTAATTGTTGTACATAATGGATGGTGAGAATGTTGAATGGTGGAGGTTAGCATTTGAAAACCTCATATGTGGCTTGAAAGGATTAAATTGATGAGAAATTGATGTTGTGTATTGAAGACACATGATTCTCATGGGAAAGAGTAATGAAAAGAGAAAATGAAAAATATGATTGTTGGCATTGTTGTAGAGACTTGGAAATGGGAAATGTTATGAGTTATGGAAAACCACTGCATTGCATATGCATTAAATTATTATTTTTGCATTGTAAATTTTGATTAATGATATTTATTTCATGAAAGAAAGTGATGTGCATTAAGAACTATGGCAATGTGTATGGGATAAATATGGTGGTAAGTCCGGATAGGGGGTGTAGATGATTTGATAAGTTGGCCTGAGTGTCATTGGTGAAAGACCAGAAAACCGTGCGGATAGGTGTCGAGCCTTCCAGTTAATATCGGTAAAAATGACAGTTTGGTAGAACTCGTAGTGTCTATTTGCAGACATCGGCCTAGGGATTACCAGAGTCTTATTTACCGTCCCTATTGAATTAATAATGGAAGTTTGAAATTGATGAGATCACATGATGATATTGAGAACATGGTGATTTTGAAACAATGCATTGAAATGACTGTTTTTCCTCATTGACTAACCTTGGCATAGCATTGCACTTCATTTACTTTTGTGTTGAGGAAGAAGCATAACTGTATATACTTTGTGAGAATTTCTCTACTGGGCTTTGTGCTCACCCCTATGGGTTTTGGTGCAGGTAAAGATGTGGTGATCTCGCCGAACTGAGGGCGTGGGTATTTTTTTGTTAAGAGTAGATGACTCTCCTTTTTGTTGTAATTTTTGCAAAGCCAAGGGCTAACATGTATGGGTCTGAACGACCATTTTGGTGTAACCAGGCTATTGCCTTGGAAGATGTAAGCCCTTAAGGGCATTTTGTTGTTTTGAGAATAGATGCTTCATATGCTATAGATTCATGTGTTTTCTTATCATTGAATGTATATCCGCATGTGGAACTTTTGTAAAGACTCTTTTATTAATTATGTAAAGATAGAAGAATTGTTGTAATTAATGTGGGATGGCTAATTAGTGTGGGTAGTTCATTATGACAACCCTCACCACTGTTTACTGATAATACCACTGATTACTGCTAAACTGTGACTGAACATGATTAAGTAACTGATTTGACTGACATTCTAAACTGATTGATTGAGTATATTAGTTTAAACGCATTTCTATCTGTTTAACTGTTAATTGATCTGTTCATGTTTTAAGTGTCGAACTGTGAATTGAAGGCCTTATCGGCGGCCGAATCTGAAATTGCTTAGTGTTTCATGTTAATTAGAATTTATGTGATTTTATGGTATGTTTAATTGAAATTTGATTTGGTATGATTAAATTGGATTAATTACTGCTGAATTACATTGGTTAGCTGTAATTACCAATTTGCCATTTAGTGGGCCACTTGTTAAGACACCTTTGACGCTTGATTTACACACTTTTCCTCAGCCATTTTGAGACCAAAAACCGTAGGAGAGAGTGAGGGAGGAGAAGTTTGGTTTCATCTAGAGAATTACTTGGAGAATTAAGAGAATTGATAGGATTTTGCAAAGATTGAGCTTGTGGACTTTGAATTCAAGACCTAGGTAAGGAATCCATCTTCTTGATTGTGTATTTAAGTCATTTCTTGCATGATTCATGGAGGAATAGGAGCTTAAGGTCAAGAATTAAATTAAAATGTTGAATTGAGTAGGAATTCATGCATGCATGTGCACATTCTTGAGTTTTGAGGTCTTTCCCATGAAATTTGCTACATCCATGTTCATATTTTGATTATAGTTCATGAATTCATCGTGTTTTTGGAAGGATTGAGTTATTTGGCCATGTATTGGAAGCTTTGAATTTAATTGAATACATGCATGTGTATGTTTGAGCTTTGTTCTTGAAGTTTTCTTTGAAATTGTGTTTAATTGACTCACCTTTGGGCTTTGGTTTTGCAAATTGATCTTTGAAACATGTCATATTATGAGTTTTAAAGTGTTTCCAGAAAATTAGCCCAAAAGGATCAGATTTGATGTTTTAAAAGTTGAATTTGAGCTTGGAGGTTCAATCTGGAAATTCCATATTTTGGACCCATGCACGAGCGTAAGACTTCACGCTCGAGCGTACACTCTGAATACATGCATCCCGCTCGAGCGGGGAAAGTAACGCTCGAGCGTGAAATGCGTGTATCCAGTACTTTGCATGTGTTTACAGTCCGCTCGAGCGAGGGAATGCACGCTCGAGCGAGGACTTGTGTCTCACGCTCGAGCGGGGGTTGAGCGCTCGTCGAGCGTGAATTTCATACATCCAGTACTTTTGCAGTCCGCTCGAGCGTATCTCTTTTGTTTGCATGTCCGCTCGAGCGGAGAAAGCCACGCTCGAGCGAGACCCCTGTTTCAGCAAAAATTTGAAAAGTGTTTTAAAGTACATCTTTGCATCCTCATTCAATCCTAGGCATTCATAGGTCTAGTTTAAGGCATCTTAATGAGGATAATGCTATAGAACCACACCGAGTCAAGATAGGGACTAAGTTATTGTTTCCCAAACGTGCAACTTAGTGTGTGTTCATCCTGTAACTATGTAGGGTTGGTATCCGAGGACGCTCACTAGCCTATCTGTAGCCTAGAACTCTGTGAGTAACAATGTTGTAAAGATATATTCAATCATGAATATTTTATGAATGATCAACTGTACTGCTTTCTGAAATGATATTTCTTACTGAATGAATGTTTTTCCTATTTGCGAACTGTATTCGTGGCATCCATAGCAATTTACTTTTACTGTTACTGTACTGTTACTGTTACTGTTACTGTTACACAGATCTTTGTCGGTTCTCATATTGGAACCACTACTGTTTACTGATATGATGACCATCAACTGACTGTTTGGTCTGTTAAGACCTACTGTACTGTTTTGCTATGGGATGTACCACATATGACTGTTATGACTGAATGACTGATATACTGTTATAACTGACTGTTTTAAATACTGAAAGGACATTCATTCTTAACCTCTTTACGATATGTTATTCACTGGGCTTTAGCTCACTGTTTATATATATATGTAGGTGTCCAGGCACCAGACCGGAGCTAGGTGCGTCGGGTTAGCTCTTGTTTTGTCAAGCCAACCATTGTGCCTCACTGCGAGGTTCCAAGTGCTGCCAAGCCAAGGTTGCTTTGGGGTGTTTTAGATTCCCCCTTTCTGTTCCTGTTTTGTATAGACTGTTTGAGACTGACACTGTACTGTTATGGTTGGGATTTGGTCACCTAACCTGAATGTCTGTATATGATGTATGTATATACTGTTATGGTTTTAAATGTGAATATGTATGAAAAGCCTTTCTTTTTGCATACAGACTGTCTCAGCTCATTGGACATCTTTTATTACCGTTTTGGCTTTCGCCAGCCCCTGTACTCTGTACTACTGTTCTACTGTTAAGCAGGCCTTCGGTAATCACGAATTACTGGCCGGTTACGGTGCTAAACCCATAGGGGCGGGTTTGGGTCATGACATTCATGTTGAATAAATTTCGGGGCGTTACAACTTGGTATCAGAGCTACCGGGTTTGAATACTTGGGGCTCACGGGAAGTGGTCGTTATACCACAATGGATTCATTTCGCATGACTAGGAAATGTTTTGCTTTTGTGATTATGTGACAGCATGTTTATGTTATTATGTGGGTATGGGATTAGACTTTTGGGATGTTATTTGCGCCTGTTAGGTTCTTTGAGGTCTTAATAGAAGGGTACCTGATCAATGCTCATTCTACTAAGAATTCTTGGTTTCTCATGGGATGAATCTCATCACTAAAGGATAATTCGTATGTGTTTATGTGACTACGTATTTATGTGGAGTGAATTAAATTGTTTGTGTAGTAGAATGTATGAGGTTGCTTTAGTCTAACGTGTGAAACTAGTAGCGAACACATTTGGAATCATGTGCTTAATTATTTACCTTGTCTCTCAATTAGGATGTCAGGAAGAGTTCGAACCCGAGGTGGTACGGGTGGAAGGCGAGGTCGAGGTCGCCGGGGTGTGTTTGAGGTGCCGGTCCAAGAGGTCCCGGTACAAAAAGAGGGTTTAGGCCAAGCTAACATGGCCGAACAAATGGGGCAAGCGGAGGTGCCAGAGCAAGCCGGCCAGGTTGCAATGGGGGCTTTAGCCCGGGAGATGGCGGGGGCATTGAGGGAGTCCATGAACATTTTGAGGGCGTAAACCCAAGAAGGGAGGATGTAGCAGAGACTAGAGCTAGCTTCCTCACGAGGGAGTTTCTTAGGGCCAAGCCGGATGAATTCCATGGCGGCTACGATCCAAAGAAGGCGGACGAATGGTTGGAACAAACCGTGAAGACTTTTGATATGCTCCATATAGAGGATGGGGAGTTGAGAGTGACCCTTGCTAGTTATTACCTCAAAGGTGATGCCGGCCAATGGTGGAAGTATGCAAAGGGCCGAATAGCACCGACGTGGGAGGCATTTGTGACAGCCTTCCAAGACAAGTACCTACCTCCCACGGCTAGGGAGAGGTTGAGGCAGGAATTCAAGGACCTTAAGCAATTGAGTATGTCCGTGGCTGAATTCAAAGCGGCCTTTTCTAGCTTGTCCCGGTTTGCACCGGAGTTAGTAGCGACAGAGGAGCGCCGTTGCTTTGAGTTTGAGCAGAGATTGAGAATAAAGATTTTGTTCAAGGTTGCCGGGAACATGATCCAAGAGTATGATCGCCTTGTGGAGGCGGCTGCACATGTGGAGATTACGATGAAGGCCGATGAGAAGAGACTTCGGAATTCGAGGTCTAGGGGCCAAGGGTCACAGGGGGACTTTAGGCCTAACAAGAAGAGCAAGAGCACTTTTTCATCCCAATCCCAGCCACAGCAGTTTAGATCCACCTACACCTTGCCTAGTACGGGCTTAGGAAGGAGTGCACCGAGTGGGTTTTCTTGCTTCAAATGTGGCTAGCCGGGTCACAAGGCCTTTGCATGTCCGCAGAAGGGAAGAGGACAGCAGATGTTGCCACCACCACCACTTAACCGATCCTAAAGCCAGTCCCAGTCTCAGAATAAGGGGCAGGGCCCTACTTGTTTCCAGTTTGGTCAGTTAGGGCACATGAGGGGAGCTTGCCCGCAGTTGGGAGGCGCATCTGGCGCATTCGGGTCGAGGCAGACCTAGAGTCATCAGCAGACCCATTCAGTCCAGACTTCGAGAGTCCACCAGGGAGCCGCTTCGGCTCAGTTAGTACAGTAGGCCTATGCTCCGAGGGATGAGCAAGTTGACCAGAGACCACAAGGGCGCGTGTACGCTGTTACAGCGCTAGAGCAGTTGCCAGGACCTTCGGTTGTGAGAGGTATTTTTATTGTGTGTAATTCTCTGGCCAGTGTGTTGATAGATACGGGTGCGTCTCATTCATTTATATCTGCTGCATTCGCATCTGCATTGGGGTTAGAAGTGGCACAGCTAGCGTCTCCACTCAGAGTAGAGTCACCTGTTGGGGGTACAGTTGACTTAGATCGGGGGTGTCGTGATTGTGAGATAGAGGTTGCCGGGCATAGACTCCCGTTTGCTTTTGTGTTGCTAGACATGTCCAGTTTTGATGTCATTCTAGGCATGGATTGGTTGACTTTGTATCGGGTAGTGATTGATTGTTTTCGTCGGAGGGTCACAGTCCACACCTCAAGTGGAGATTGTTTTTACTTTCTAGGGGACAAGAGTGATCGGGCCCTGTCGCCGGTATTTGATCCTAGTGGTAGAAATGAGCTTAGCGGTCTTCTAGCTACACTCTTGGATAGTGAGAGTGACGGGACTCGAGTTGAGTTGCCAAGGGTGGTGTGTGAATACCCGGAAGTGTTTCTCGAGGACCTCACTAGTTTGCTACCCTACTGGGAGGTTGAGTTCACCATCGACTTAGTGCCTGGAACGGTACCAATTTCCATGGCACCGTATAGATTTGCCCTGCGGAGTTGCATGAGTTGAAGATTCAACTGCAAGAGCTTTTAGATAAGGGCTTCATTCGCCCTAGTACGTCACCTTGGGGAGCGCCGGCTCTCTTTGCGAAGAAGAAGGATGGGTCGTTGCGGTTGTGTATCGATTACCGCAAGTTGAACCGAGTGACTGTTAAGAACAAATACCCTTTACCCAGGATAGACGACTTGTTTGACCAACTTAAAGGGTCTTGTTGCTTTTCAAAGATAGACTTGAGGTCGGGGTATCATCAGTTGAGAGTCCGGGAGGAGGACATCCAGAAAACGGCCTTTCGTATGTGTTATGGCCACTACGAGTTCCTAGTAATGCCCTTTGGTTTGACCAACGCACCAGCTTCTTTTATGGATTTGATGAACCAAATTTTAGGGAGTATTTGGACCGTTTTGTGGTTGTCTTCATGGATGACATCCTAATCTATTCGACCTCCGAGCAGGAACACGAGGCTCACTTGAGGATAGTGCTTGACTTACTTAGGGAGCATCAGTTGTATGCCAAATTTGAGAAATGTGAGTTTTGGCTCACCGAGGTGAAGTTTTTAGGTCATGTAGTATCAAGTGAAGGGGTAATCGTAGATTCTTCAAAGATAGATTCTGTGCAAGATTGGGAGCAACCTAAGAATGTCTTTGAGATCTGGAGTTTCTTGGGATTGGCAGGGTACTATCGACGATTTGTAAGAGACTTCTCTAGATTAGCCGCGCCGTTGACTAGATTGACTAGAAAGAGGGTTAAGTTTGTGTGGAGCGAAGCTTGTGAAAAGTCCTTTCAAGAGCTAAAAACTAAATTGACCACGGTACCGGTATTGATAATTCTGGAGAGAGGTTTGGGTTACACCGTCTTTTGTGATGCGTCTCGGGATGGGCTTGGTTATGTTTTGATGCAAGAGGGAAAGGTTGTAGCGTACGGTTCTCGTCAGTTGAAAATTCAAGAGAAGAATTACCTAACCCACGACTTAGAGCTAGCGGCGATAGTCTTTGCCTTGAAGATTTGGAGGCATTATTTGTATGGTGAGAAGTTTGAGGTTTTCTCCGACCATAAGAGTTTGAAGTATTTGTTTTCCCGAAAGGATCTGAATCTACGCCAACGGAGGTGGATGGAATTTTTAGAAGACTATGACTTTGAGTTGCACTATCATCCGGGCAAGGCCAATGTAGTGGCCGATGCCTTAAGTCGAAAAACTGTGAGTAGCTTGGCAAGTATGGCCATTCGGAAGTGGGCTATGTTGGGTGAAGTCGGAGAATTTAAATTGCAATTGGGTGAGTCCGAAGAGGGTGCAACTTTGTTCGCCTTGAGTGCTCAACCTACCTTGATTAGCAAAGTTGTAGAAGCACAACGGGGAGACCGGGAAATAGAGTTAATTCGTGATAGAATCTCCAACGGGAAGGAAGAGAAGGGTTTGAACATTCACTTGGATCAGAGTGTACGCTACCTAGACCGTTTATTTGTGCTTGAATCTTGTAGAGAAGAAGTGCTTTGGGAGTTCCACCACTCATGCCTTGCGGTACATCCGGGAGGCACCAAAATGTATCGAGACCTTAACCGTCAGTTTTGGTGGAGGGGTATGAAGCGAGATGTCGCGTCCTTCGTGTCGAAGTGCCTTACTTGTCAGCAAGTCAAGGCCGTGCATCAGAGACCAGCGGGTTTGTTACAACCCTTACCAATAACTGAGTGGAAGTGGGAACATGTGACCATGGACTTTGTAGTTGGGCTTTCTAGAACGCAGCGGGGCAATGATGCCATTTGGGTAATTGTTGATAGATTGACTAAGTCCACACACTTCATTCCTATGCGAACTAGTGACTTAGTTGAACACTTGGCAGAGTTGTATGTTAGGGAGATAGTTCGGCTTCATGAGGTGTCAGTCACCATTGTGTCGGATAAGGATCCTCGTTTTACCGCTCGGTTGTGGCAAAGCCTTCAAGAGGCATTGGGAACCAAGTTGACCTTTCGCACCGCTTATCACCAGCAAACCGATGGGCAATCGGAACGTACTATACAGATTTTGGAAGATATGCTTAGGGCTTGTGTCCTAGATTTCAAGGGGTCTTGGGAGAGGCACTTATCGTTGATCGAGTTCGCTTACAACAACAGTTATCAGGCTAGCATTGAGATGACACCGTTTGAGGCCTTGTATGGCCGACCTTGTAGGTCACCAGTCTGTTGGGCCGAGGTGGGGGATGCACCGATGTTGGGTTTAGAGATTGTTAGAGAGACAACCGAGAAAGTTGCTCTCATTCGGAAGAGGTTAGCCACAGCTTAAAGCCGACAGAAAAGTTACGCCGATAGGAGGAGACGACCATTATCCTTCGAAGTGGGTGACCATGTGTTTCTTAAGATCTCACCTAGGCGGGGTCTAATGAGGTTTGGTAGGAGTGGTAAGTTGTCTCTGAGGTTTATTGGACCTTTCGAGATATTAGAGAGAATCGGGGTAGTGACATACCGGTTAGCATTACCGCCACAACTTTCGGGAGTTCACAATGTGTTCCATGTGTCAATCCTTAGAAAGTATGAACCAGACCCTTCTCATGTGTTAGATTGGGTTGACTTGGAGGTAGATGAGGATGTTTCTTACGAAGAGCGACCGGTTCAAATCTTAGACACCCGAGAACAAGTGCTACGAGGTAAAACCATACCGTTAGTGAAGGTGTTGTGGAGACACCATGGGATTGAGGAGGCAACTTGGGAAAGGAATGTGGAAGTCCGCTCCAAGTATCCGAATTTATTTGAACATACCTAATTGTTTTGTTTTAATTGTAATGTTTCCTAGTCAAGAAAGGGAGTATGTTAAATTGTTGGTCACATGTTGTTGTATGTATTGTTAAATTGAGCATGAACTCATGGGAGAATGATATTTTGTTGTGCATGTCTTATCTCATATATTTATGTTGAGCGATTGTGTTTTGAGGAAATGGTGAGGAAGAAGATAATGAATGATTAGTTGAACTTTGATATTGTGACTTGGGAATGTTGTTAAAATAATTGTTATTACTAGAACACTTTGGTTTAATGGTTTGTTTAAATTTCGGGGACGAAATTTCCTAAGGTGGGGAGGTTGTAGCACTTGTACCCTTTTTAAGCTTTTGGGAAGTGTATTTGAATCATTTATTATGTTTTGGGAATCTTGGGTGTTGTTGTATCTTGGTTTTGGATGAGTGAAAATTTATTTAAACTTGTTAGGATTGCTCGTTTACGCTTGTTTACGTTGAAAAGTTGTTTAGAAGTTTAAAAATCTTGTTCTGGGGTCGACACCGGTCTTGGTGGTGTCGACACCTTCTCTTTTTGTTGGTCACAAGGGTCGACACCAATCTGGGAAGGGTCGACCCTTGTTCTGAAATTGCCCACTGCTTTTTGGTGTCGACACCAGCCTGGGAAGGGTCGACACCATGCCTGTGTAGTCTTTGTTTTTCTGCCTGAAGGGTCGACACCTCTGCTGTAAGGGTCGACCCTTGTCCAGATTTTGTTTACTGCTTTTTGGTGTCGACACCAGACTTGGAAGGGGTCGACACCTGTGTTGCTGTCCAGCAAAAGTTCCAGATTTTCTTTATAAGGGTCGACACCTGTGTTGCAAAAGTCGACACCTGTGAACTTTTTTCCAGATTTTCAGTCCGGTTTTGGGTTCAACTTTTGGGGGTTTTGACTTGGTCTTTTGGGTTGACTTTGGGACCTTATTTCTTGTTGACCTAGTACTATAAATAGGTCCTTCACCTAACTACTTCTTTACTTTTTCCTCTCTTTTTCTTTCCCCAAACTGTGAAACCCTTTTACCCTCTCCAAAATCACTTTTTGCTCAAAGATCCTTAGATCTACTCACTTGGAGGCATCTCCTCGCCTAGCTCCTTTGAGAAAGATTGTAGATCTCGTCAAGAGCTTCACTTTGATCCAAGTAAAAGTTGGTTTCGTCAACTTTGGAGTTACAACCTTTTGCTCATCTCCTCTTCTAAGCTTGAGGTAGGGATATTCTTGAGTTATATATACAAGTTTTGCTATTTGATGATGGTTTTAAGAGTTTTCTTCTAGTTCCTTGTTGATTTCAATCTTGTGTTTCAAAAATGTAGAGAGTTTTAAATGTGGATTGTTCCTAACTCTTTTATAAATCCTAGAGGGTTTTCCTTTGAGTTATACATATATTTATATAAGTTTTAGTTGATTTTGTAACTCTCCTTGAAAATTCCGAAAATGGGTTTGGTGGCTCAAGAGGTTGGTGATTTTATAAAACAAACTCTATCTTGTGTTCATTTAGAGATTTTTTTGAAATTTTGGACAACTTGAGTTGAGATTGAAGTGTAGGATGAGATTTTATAAAAGAGGTGAACAATGTTAGGGTTTTTGTGAAAACCTAGAAAATTGGACTTTTGGAAAGCATGAAAAATCTAGGGAATAACTTCTTTTCTTATGCTAAATGGAGGAATTATTTTCTTTAAGTTGTTGTTAGATGCATGAAAAATATTTAATTGAGAAATGGTAATTGTTGTACATAATGGATGGTGAGAATGTTGAATGGTGGAGGTTAGCATTTGAAAACCTCATATGTGGCTTGAAAGGATTAAATTGATGAGAAATTGATGTTGTGTATTGAAGACACATGATTATCATGGGAAAGAGTAATAAAAAGAGAAAATGGAAAATATGATTATTGGCATTGTTGTAGAGACTTGGAAATAGGAAATGTTATGAGTTATGGAAAATCACTGCATTGCATATGCATTAAATTATTATTTTTGCATTGCAAATTTTGATTAATGATATTTATTTCATGAAAGAAAGTGATGTGCATTAAGAACTATGGCAATGTGTATGGGGTAAATACGGTGGTAAGTCCGGATAGGGGGTGTAGATGATTTGACAAGTTGGCCTGAGTGTCCTTGGTGAAAGACCAGAAAACCGCGCAGATAGGTGTCGAGCCTTCCGGTTAATATCGGTAAAAATGATAGTTTGGTAGAACTCGTAGAGTCTACTTGTAGACATCGGACTAGGGATTACCAGTGTCTTATTTACCGCCCCATTGATGAGATCACATGATGATATTGAGAACATGGTGATTTTGAAGCAATGCATTGAAATGACTATTTTTCCTCATTGACTAACCTTGGCATAGCATTGCATTTCATTTACTTTTGTGTTGAGGAAGAAGCATAACTGTATATACTTTGTGAGAATTTCTCTACTGGGCTTTGTGCTCACCCCTATGGATTTTGGTGCAGGTAAAGATGTGGTGATCCCGCCGAACTGAGGGCGTGGGTATTTTTTTGTGAAGAGTAGATGACTCTCCTTTTTGTTGTAATGTTTGTAAAGCCAAGGGCTAACATGTATGGGTCCGAGCGACCATTTTGGTGTAACCAGGCTATTGCCTTGGAAGATGTAAGCCCTTAAGGGCATTTTGTTGTTTTGAGAATAGATGCTTCACATGCTATAGATTCATGTGTTTTCTTATCATTAAATGTCTATCCGCATGTGGAACTTTTGTAAAGACTCTTTTATTAATTATGCAAAGATGGAAGAATTGTTGTAATTAATGTGGGATGGCTAATTAGTGTGGGTAGTTCATGTTGAATAAATTTCGGGGCGTTACATATCCATTTTACTAAAAATTGGTCCAATTTAAATAATAAAATAGGCCCAAAATAAAATAAAAATCCTGGTCCAAGTCTGATTTGTAGTTTTTGTGAAAAGACCATTTAATCCTCTCTCGGCCAAAAATGACAAGCAAATGGAAAATGCTTACTAAAATTTCGCTTGAAATCCGATTTCAACGAATTTTATGTCATTGGAAAGGTCTTTGAAAATCCTACAAACTATCGTAGATCGTTTTAAAATTTTTAAAGTTTTTCACATAATATAATGTACAGAAGAGGATACATGTTTCCTAACTTGTGTAAAGTCAATAGAATATAAAGGATTGGATTGTAAGGACTCAATGAGGCTCAAATGGGTTACAACTTGGCTTTTAGGGATGTTAGGGTGAACTAAAGCTAGACTTAGGCCTCGTTTGGAAAGTGACTTTTTTAGTCAAAAAGTCAAAAAGTTAAAAAGTTACTTTAAAAAAATAAAAAAGCCAACAATCTATACCACAAAGTCAAAGATTCCATTTTCTCTCTACTTTTTGCACATCTTTTCGTAAAAAATCAAAAAGTCATTCCAAACATACTAGTTTTTTTTACATCATATTTTAGCCATAAAGTCAAAAAGTTATTAAAAAAAACATGTTCCCAAACGAGGCCTTAGTGCATTTAATTCCGAAGTAGAGCAAACAAATCAAGAATTTCTGATTGTTTCGAGTACATTATAGGGTGGCGTTCATCAGGTGGTGCCAAGTATTATAGTCAATCAAAATGAGATGTCTATAACTTGTACTCTTTCTATCTCTACTTTCTCTCTCTATTTTCACACAATGTTATCAATTACTGCTCATCATCGCCGAAAACTAGTCGAAAAAGTCAGTCAACAGTGATGGGGCAATGGCAGTGGTGGACAAGGGAATAACAAGTGGACACGTTGATAGATAGTGGACAAATGGACAAATAGGTGTGGGTAACATGGTCATTCACATTATTGTTGTCTTTTTGGATTAAAAAAACAAAAAAATAGAGTTTGTGACGATTGCCCCACAAATTGTTAATTTAAATTTAGGATAAATTACACTGACACCCCTTGAGGTTTATGTTTATTACAGTTTCTCCCTCACCTTTTAGAAATTACATCTCCCCTCCTGAGGTTTAAAGTTTCATTACAGATTCTCCCCTTCAGCAATTTAATTTTTTTAAATACTAATTTTGCCCTCATTAGGTAAATTACATTGACATCCCTCACATTTTAGAAATTACAATCCCCTCCCGAAGGTTTAAAGTAGTATTACCAATTGCCCCCTTAGTCAGTATTAGTTGGAAAAAAAATTCATTGAAAAAATTAATTGAAAATTTTTTTGTTAGTAAAGTTTTTAAATTTCTGTTTAAAAACCAACGAAAGCTCATTTTTTAAATTTACGTTTTTTCCTCAAATTTATAAACTGAGACAACTTTTTATAAACCAAAAAAATTATCAAACAAGTTTTTATGACAGTTTTTAAAATTTTTGTAAATATAAATTGAAAATTGAAAACGAAATAGTTACCAAATAGATTTGATGGTAAAAATATCGTAAAATTAACAAGTAATTAAATAAATTACCAACATAAGAAATGACTTATCAAAATATTCTTAAGTTATGTATGATTTGATTTTTTTTTTAAAAAATTTTAAAATTAAAAATTAATTTGGTTAAGAAATAAAAAATAAAAAATAAAAAATAATTATCCAACCATACATAGCCTAAGAATACTAAATTCTTAGGCTGTGTACCACTAAATTCTTAAGAATTTAGTATTCTTAGGCTATGTATGGTGGATAATTATTTTTTATTTTTTATTTCTTAACCAAATTAATTTTTAATTTTTAAATTTTTTTTTAAAAAATAAATCATACATAACTTAAGAATCTTTTGATAAGTCATTTCTTACGTTGGTAACTTATTTAATTATTTATTAATTTTACAACATTTTTACCATCAAACCTGTTTGGTAATCATTTCGTTTTCAGTTTTCAATTTATATTTACAAAAATTTAAAAAACTGTCATAAAAACTTATTTGATAATTTTTTTGATTTGTCTTAGTTTGTAAATTTGAGAAAAAAATGTAAATTCAAAAAATGAGCTTACGTTGGTTTTTAAATAGAAATTTAAAAACTTTACTAACAAAATTTTTTTTCAATTAATTTTTTTTCCAACTAATACTAACCGAGGGGGTAATTGGTAATACTACTTTAAACCTTAGGGAGGGGATTGTAATTTCTAAAATGTGAGGGGTGTCAATGTAATTTACCCAATGAGGACAAAATTGGTATTTAAAAAAATTAAATTGTTGAAGGGGGAATCTGTAATTAAACTTTAAACCTCAGGAGGGAGATGTAATTTTCAAAAGGTGAGAAAAAAATTGTAATAAATATAAATCTTAGGAAGTGTCAGTGTAATTTACCCTTAAATTTATGGTCTGAGTGCCTATTGAATTATGACATTATTTGTTATATAAAGCTCTCAAGTAAACATTACTGACAGTCGAAAAAAAAATATCATTTTAGTATAGCTTACTTGAAAACAACCAAAATTTACTTGATCTTATATCTTTTAGTTTTTTTTAATATTTTATTTAATTTTGAAATAAAATTTTAAATAATTATTTAAAACCGTAGGTGATTATTAATAACACAATAACCCATTTGTAAATTGGAAACGTGATTGTAAATTTAAGAACAAGAGAGTCTAAGTATCAAGAAAACTAGGGATTATAATCTTGCCCTTTTAACTTGGTTGGAATATTTTGCATGATGAACATAGTGGATGTTTGGAAAGTGAGTTTTTATGTAGGTTTTTTAGTTGTAGGATATTATTGGATAAAAAAATTTTGGTGTTTAGAAGATAGTTGAGTTTTTTTGTGGTTGGATGTGATGTTTGTGAGAGAAAAAATGAAATGATTATGGAGTTGGATGTGATATTTTATTTGGATTTGTTTTTTTTGATTTTACAAAAATTTTGTCTTTTAGTGTAAAAAATCAAAAAAAACCCAACACACAAACTTCCCAAACACCACATAATCTATTGACTATGGTTTTTTTTATTTATTATTTTTTTTTATACTAGGGTTGTTAAAATCTTCCAAAAAAAAAAAACCCTCTTCAATTGGACTAACAAGAGAAAAGCTTCCCTCGTTTGGAAGGGTATTCTTATTAAAAGAAAAAAAGAAAAAAAAAACTAGGAAAAATAACTAATTAGTTTGTTGAGAATGGTGACAAGATATATCTATATGGAAGGATTGGGTGTGTGGAGAAAAATCCCAAGAGCCATACTTCCAATCTCTCTCTAGGTCTAACTCCTGACTTGTTATCTTATGCTTCAGAAATCCAAATCGAAGAGCCTTTCCTCCTATCTCTTGACTTGTGAGAGCCAAAAATATCCAAACTAATTAAATGGTTGCCTCACTTGCACTTGCACTTGCAGCTAAATTCTCGAGTTAGATCAAGAAGGAAGTATGTTATGGACATGGAGATGGAAGAGAGTGAAGAACGGGAGTGGAGAGGAGATTATTGCAATTGCAAGCACATTTTATGTGCATGGCCACTAATATATAAATATATATACACACTTGAGTTGCTATAATCTAATATCCCAGTAGGTAAACCGATTTATCTTTATGGTTGGTCTTTAATAAGAACTTGTGTGCGCGCTTAATACTTACATCTGTCTGACAACCATAGAAAATAGATCGGAATTCTTTTATTTTTTGAGAAAAGCCCTCCAGTTGCCCCTTTCAAGTTGGCATCTGTATCTCTGTAAAGTTCACGTCATTGCCAAATAAAATAACTTTTCCAATTTCCCCCACCCCCCAATTATATAAAACTAGACAATTTGAACCTCAATAAAAAGGGAATCAAACCCCTTCCTTCCACAACGGCAACGGCAAGGGCAATGACAACAGCAATTCTACAACAACAGCAGGACCATTCAACCGGACTTGTCCAATTGACTTTCTATGTGGTGCACGTGAGTGAGGTCAAGTAGGGATAGACATCTGCCCATTGACCTATTAGTCCGCCCTTATTTTGAGTTTGCAAAAGTTATTTTAGTCCACAGGATCGGTTTAGATTACCATTTTTAGCTCGATATATTAATAAATTAAACTTGAGATTTATACTTTCAACTCTTCTTGTCCCGCTATTAAATTAATTATAATATATTAAAAAAATATTTTTTTAATTAAAATTAAAATTTTATCTTTATTGATTTTATTAAAACTCACATTTATGGTTTTATTTAAAAAAATCCTTCAATTTATACACAATTGTTCAATTATATTTATTTAACAAATATAATGTGTGATTAAATTTAATTATAAAATATTTTAATTTTTTTTTAACATATAACCCAATGGATGGATTTGAAATCTATAATTATTTTTTGAACCATATTTGAGCAGAAATAGAAGAACTATATTAGGGCCAGGCCAAGCGGGCTAAGCTTAGACATACAAAATCCCTTATTATGTAGTGCTGGCTCGGCCCGACAAATACTCACCCCTAACACCAGGTAACTTACCCACATATGCGCACACGGACAAAAGGAAAAACAACTCATCCACATGCACGCACAAAAAAGAGCCCCCTCCACAGTTGGCCACTAGTTAATAAAAGGGAGAAAAAGAAAGAAAAAAACCCAATAAAACCCAATAATTATGATAAGACAGCCTGGGTTCAGCAATGAATAAATAGATTGCAGTATTGTACAACAAATAGATTTTACATTTTGAATATCCCCTCTATGCCATTCACACAAAAATAAATTAAATAAAAAAGACAAACAAAATAATAAATAATAAATAATAAATATATGGAAAGTGCAAATGTTGAGTAACATCAGTAACAATATCTAAGTCTAAATTCTAAAATGATGAGGGTCAGGAGATGTGCACAGCTGGGCTCTGCTGTAACATAAATCAAGCAAACCAATAGAGATGTCAACAACCTCTACCCTTTAGACACACCAAGTTCAATATCCTTCACAGGAGTGTTTTCAACTCCCACCTTCAATAGACTAATTTCTTCTTCTGTAAGGCTGTTTTTTGTTTGGGATGTGATCTTGGTATTAGACTGCTTTTCAACCTCCATGGCCCAACTATAAATTATCATGCCAATAACTGCAATAAGCATTCCCATAATGTTCTTAAATGTCAACTCTGAATCAAACAGCAGCCATCCCAAAGTGAGGACGCATACTGTTTTCATATGACCTAAAACCTGGAAGGAAACTGCTGAGAACCGTCCAATGCAGAGGTACTGGCTCACATTACAGAACACTGCTAGGGAGCATGAAAGAAGAATGAATAACTGCACATATTGCCACACAAGTTATTAGATATATATATATATTTCACAAAAAATTATTCTCATACGAAGAACAGATCAATCCATGGATGAAACAAAGTTCTACATATTATATTACTAGAGTAAAGATTGAATAGGAGATGAGTACTTACAATGGCACCAGAAGAAATCTTGTAGCTCCCTATAAATTTTCCACTAAGATAGTAGTCAATGATAGGACCCAGCACAAGAAGAGAGAACGATTGAATTGGAGCTGTCTTACTCAACAATTCAAAAGATCCGATTGAATACTTCTTTTGTAAGGAACCTATTGACTGCATACAAATGAAGCTTGCTTAACCATAAAACCAAGACCATAGAATAAAATCAGTGTTCCAGAGATAATGTAATGAAATGACACTGAAAAATCAAGCAGTAAATACAAGCAATGGAGTGCATGAAAAGCCAGGATAACAGTCACAAGTAAAGTTAGACCTTAATTCCAAAAAAATGTACATTCAATACCATTCAAGGTCTCATAAATTCAAGTTTTCCAACAATTTACCAGAAAAAGTTTCCAAATAATATTCTTCTTACTTACTCCTGAATATGAATGGTGTTGGTTTCGGTATTGAAAATATATGCTAAAAATTCTCAAAAAATTGTATTTGTAAACTACATCCAAAGTCAAAACTACTGAGTCAAACCTCTCTCTATCTCTCCCCCATGTCATGTGTGTGTACGTTCTTGTGTATGTAGACAGTGTACAACACACATCTGCTTGTATGTTTGAACTGGGTAAAAAGATGTGGGTAGATGGATCTAAAGTTGAATATGAACTGGAAGGATCATGCTGGAAGTGTTTGCACCAACACTTACAGTGTTAGGTTCAAAATATCATAAAAGGTTCATCTCTATACTACTGCATAAACAAATTTTAGTTGAAGTCACCATTACTTTTCTTCATGTACTGCTTATTTTCAATCTGCTGCCCGTGAATGTGGTGTTGGGGTTATGGAGTCACAGTCCTAACACGGCTACTCACCATCTACTTAGGCCATGATAGGCAACTTCACTGATTTGTTGACTGAGCCATGTGAGAAAATGCCTAGGCATCAAAGAGTACATGTCAGCAGTCACAATGCGTAGTGAACCCTCTACAAATTAACAGTAATCAATTAATATTTCTCATAATGGTTGGAACGCAATTGGAGAATTTTTCAGAGAGTGAATCTATCGGTGGCTTGTCAGAAGTAAAGGTTTTTGGTGATTTTGTATAGTGGGGTTTTAGGGAGAGTGGATTCGGATTTATTTTCTTTAATTGATTTTTCAGATACTCTTCGTGTTCAGGTTTTGGGCTGTTTGGTCATTTTTTCCTGTGTATTTGTTAGCATCATCTTGATGCTTCTAAGCTAGTAATATTGACTTTTATTTATCAAAAATAAATAAATAAATAAATAAATTCTGATAACTAATAACCGCTTAAGGAACTAACTTGGTTCAGAGATGGATAATTTAATAGCTCTATACTTAAAAATTGACATTTGTTTTAAAAAAACCAATGATATCATTTAATTATTAGTGTTAAATATAAGATTCAGAATTAATCTTATCTTTAGAGATTGGCAGGTTAGGATATATCAAATATCTAAACAATCTTACCTTTTATTTGTAAAGATCTACAAATATGATTATATCCATGTATTCAATAGGAGTTTAGTGAAAATAGTACTATTTGAATTTGTAAATGTAAGCCACCATGGCTAACATATGTACATTTATCTCTCCTCTATCTCTTATTCTTTCATTTTACATATTTCCTTGTTACTTCTACATTTCCACATGGTATTAGAATGTAAAGACATGCATATACAATATCTACGTAAATCCATATGTGACATGTAAGGCACAAGATAATTTTTGACTAGTTGCATCAATTGGTGTAAAAATTTAACTTCGATCTCAACAAAATATGGGACTGGCCCAGGACTAATGGCATAAAACTATTTGAGTCTCATAGGCATGCCTCATATAGCATAGCCCATAACTAAAATATTTAGGGTAATGAAATGTGTAACGATCCTAGTTTTGCCACTTCGCTGAGTATGTTGGGGATCTAGCTGCCTGGTCAGCTTGCGGGGGTCCAGGGGGCAGCGTCCCTTGGCAGGTCCAAGGGCAGCGCCCTGGTGGGGATCGAGCTGCCCGGTCAGCTCGCGAGGGTCCAGGGGGTAGCGCCCCTTGGCGGGTCCTAAGGCAGCGCCCCCGAAGCAAAAATGGGCAAAATAGCACTATGAATAATTTCCCTGTCTCATTTCTTTTTGAGTCATCTCTTTCAAATAAAAACAAAATCTGGTTGTATCATCTTCGTTTTGGTCATCCCTCTTTCAGTGTTCTTAAAATTATGTTTCCACATTTGTTTAACGAGATTGATATGGGTATATTTCATTGTGATGTTCGTGAGCTTGCAAAACACAAGTGTACTTCTCTTCCACTGACTAATACAAGATTGTCCATTCCATTTGCTCTTATCCATAGAGATGTCTGGGGACCTTCTACGGTTTCAAATGTTTCTGGGGCTCGCTGGTTTGTGTTGTTTATTGATGATTGCACTCGTGTGTCATGGGTTTTCTTGTTAAAACATAAGTCTGATGTTAGCTCTACCTTCCAAGCATTCTTTCACATGATTAAAAATCAATTTGGGGTAGAACTTAAGAGGGTACGATCCGATAATGCTAGGGATTATTTCAATAAAACCTTGTCACCATTCTTTCAAGAGAGAGGAATAATTCACGAGTCTTCATGTGTTAATACACCACGGCAAAACGGGGTGGCAGAAAGGAAAATTGGTCATTTTCTAGCAATTACTCGTGCCTTTCTATCCAAACTAATGTTCCAACACATTCCTGGGGGGGGAAGCTATTTTAACTGCTGCTCATCTTATAAATAGATTACCCTCTCGAGTCCTTGATCAGAAAACTCCTATGCAACTTTTTTCATCATTCTTCCCAGATTTTCAAACCACAAACAACCTACCTCCTAAAGTTTTTGGTTGTGTGTCATTTGTTCATATTCATTCTCATCAAAGGGGTAAACTTGATCCTAGAGCTCTTAAGTGTCTCTTTGTTGGGTATTCTTCTACCCAAAAAGGATATAAATGTTACCATCCTCCCACAAAAAGGTTTTTTTTCTCCACTGATGTTACATTTGCTGAACGTGAAATATATTTTTCTAAACCTCATCTTCAGGGGGAGACATCATTCATAGAAGATAAGGATAGAGATTTGTTCTTACTTGATCTTTCATTCTCCCCATCCCCATTTGTGTCAAATGAGTCTTCTAATCAAACAGATCCAGCCACTCCAAGTCCTATAGGAAGGATAAATTTATTCAGAGTGCTACTCACCCACTGCAAGTCTATTCAAGGAGGAGGGAACCCATTATTCAACCAATGCAGGGCCTTCAATCAGAACCAAACCCTGGCACTGATGATAGTATTGATGATGTTGAGGAAATATCTGATGGTGAAGACAGAAATGATTATGATATTCCTATAATCCTATTGCTATTAGGAAAGGTGTGAGAAAGTGTACCCAACGTCCACTATACCCATTATCTCACTTTGTGTCTTATGAGAGGTTATCTAACAGCCATAAAAGCTTCCTTACTCACCTAAACACTATAACCATCCCAAAAACTGTTTCTGAAGCATTAGGTCATAAAGAATGGATGGAAGCTATGAAAGTTGAGATGGATGCCCTTAAAAAAAATAAAACTTGGGAATTGGTTGAGTTACTGAAGGAAAAGCAAACAGTCGGATGTAGATGGGTCTTTACTATAAAGTATAAGGCATACGGGTCACTTGAAAGGTACAAAGCTAGGTTGGTGGCTAAAGGGTATACCCAAACCTATGGAATAGGTTGCCAAAATGAACACTGTGAGGATCTTGTTATCTCTAGCTGCCAATCGTGAGTGGAGTATGCAGCAATATGATGTCAAGAATGCCTTCTTACATGGCGATCTTGATGAGGAAATCTACATGGAAGTCCCTCCAGGTTTTGAGTCAAAAGGTAATAAGGTGTGTAAATTGAAGAAGGCCCTCTATGGGTTAAAACAATCCCTTAGAGCTTGGTTTGGTAGATTTACCGGAGTTATGAAAGCTTTGGGATATAAGCAAAGTCAAGGTGATCACACACTATTTGTTAAACATTTGGCTACAGGGGGAGTCACTGCTTTGTTGGTTTATGTAGATGATATTATCGTAACAAGAGATTACTTCGAAGGAAGAGAAGCTTTGAAAAGATGCCTAGTTCAAGAGTTTGAAATAAAAGAACTTGGCAGATTGAAATACTTTCTTGGCATTGAAGTTGCTCACTCTCAACATGGGATTTTTATATCCCAACAAAGGTATGTACTGGATTTGTTAGCTGAGACAGGGAAGCTTGGGTGTAAACCAATTGAAACTCCTATCGAACAAAATCACAAGCTTTGTGAAGTTGTTGAAGGCGCAGTGGTAAATAGAGAGTCTTATCAAAGATTGGTTGGTAGATTGATTTCCTCTCACACACTAGACCAGACATAGCCTATGTAACAGGAGTGGTAAGTCAGTTCATGCATAATCCCAAAGAGATCCATCTCCAAGCAGTACATCAGATTTTACAGTATCTTAAGGGAACTTTAGGAAGCGGGATATTGTTACTAGAAGCCTATACAGATGCAGCCTATGCAGGATCTATTGATGACAGAAGATCAATATTGGGTTATTGTACTTTCCATGGAGGAAATCTTATAACATGGAGAAGCAAGAAGCAGAATGTGGTTGATAGATCAAGTGCGGAAGCTGAATTCAGGGCAATGGCATTAGGAGTTTGTGAACTTCTGTGGCTGAAAATAATTTTAGAAGATCTGAAAGTTGCGTGGGAAGGACATATGAAGCTTTATTGTGATAACAGGTCAGCAATCAACATTGCACATAATCCTGTGCAACATGATCGAACCAAACACATTGAAGTTGATAGGCACTTCATAAAAGAAAAGGACAGTAGCCTAATCTGCACACCGTTTGTACCTTCAGGCGGTCAAGTGGCAAATGTGCTAACTAAAGGGTTAAATGGTTTAGTCTTTTGGACTATTGTTGGCAAGCTGGGAAGGGATAATATCCACTCACCAGCTTGAGGGGGAGTGTCAAAGATAACCAGGTTGGATCTGTGTGTGAGCTGGCCAAGCTGTGAATATTTGAATTTGTATTTAAATTAGTCATATCCCTGATTTATAGGGATTAGCTAGCTATGATTTGTATATATAGTCTTTCCATGTATATGTCTAAGTAATGAATATTATTCCCATTGTTTATCAATTAATATAGCATCAAGATGATGCAAAGAATCCGAAAACCACATTCATTGAAGAAAAAAAGACTTCATGAAATCCAAAAAAGCAAAGACATCCGGGTCCACAGTTCCAAACACCCATCCATGTAAGACAACCAACACCTTGTTTTTCAAATAAGGAACCAAAACTGCTAAACCTTCAAACGTCCGACTATTCAGCTCCAACCATACCAACTAGTATTACGTGTCATTTGTTGATGATTATAGTCAGTTTACATGGATCTACTTAATGACACACAAATATGGTTTTTACAGAGTTTCTAGCAGCTAATGGTACTATTCATCAATCCTCTTGTTTTGATACCCCTACACAAAATGGTCAAGCTGAACACAAACATTGCCATATCCACAATACAATTCGATCCCTCTTCCTTTCGTCTTCTATGACATCTGTGTTGCTCATTGCTGCATATCTTCTCAATATGATGCCTACTCCTCTCGTGTTCCTCTCCTTATGAGCGACTCCTTGGTGAAGTTCCCAATTACTCTCTTCATGTCTTTGGCTCTGCATGTTCTGTTCTTCTTCCCAAACAGGATTGCTCCAAGCTTAATTCCCATTTTGTCTTATGTGTATTACTCTCTTCATGTCTTTGGCCCTGCATGTTCTGTTCCTCTCCTTATGACCAAAAAGCTCTATATTTCTCAACATGTCACCTTCTTGGGAAAACTACCCTACTTCACTTCTTCCACCCTTACCCCCATTGTCAAAGATGAATTAGTTCATATTGACCCCTTCCTCTTGATGTACCCTAGATGAGTTTGTCTCTGATCTTGAGGTGTCTAATCTACCTCCTGCCAACTCTTCAGATTCTTCGCCCGCTCCTCTTCTTTCTTTACAAGCATTGCTATGCACCTTCGAGTTCCCCCTCCTCTAGCTCTATTGATCATCATGTCTCTCTGGATCCTGCTTCTCCTGCACCTTGCTACCCCTTTGGTAACGTCATCCCGTAAGAAGCTTGTCATGATCCAAATTGAGTTACTTATTGCCATGAATGATGAGTTAATCTAGTGCTTGATCTTCTCACTGATGACAAGATTGTAGACACTCCTATAGAATTGCATGCTAAGTTCTCTGCTTTTGATGGTGGTCTCCTTGAGGATCCTACTGTCTATCATGAGTTGGTTGGATATCTTGTTTATCTCACTGTGACTCGTCCAAATATCTCTTATGTTGTTCACATTCTCAGCCAGTTTGTATTTGCTCCGCGTTCCACCCACTAGGCTGCCTTGTTACATACTCTTCGCTACATTCGTGGTACTTTGTTGCAATGCTTACTATTGTCTTCCTCTTGGGATTTGACCCTTTGTGTCTATGCTAATGCTAATTGGGCCGATGACATCTCTGATTGCAAATCTACCTTAGGTTTCTGTGTTTTTCTTAGAGATTCTCTCATCTTTTGGAAAAGTAAGAAATAGCCTGTTGTTGCTCGCTCCACTACCGAGGCTAAATATCGTGCCATGGTTCATGCCACTTTTCAAATAGTTTGGCTTCCCTGGCCTCTTTCTAATATGGGTGTTTCTCTTTCTTCCGACTCCATTGTATTGTGACAATTGAAGTGTTGTTCAGATTGTCCATAATTTGATTTTCTATGAGCGCACCTTTAAGCAAGCACTCTTACACTCTCTCCCCTTTGTTCCTTCCTTTCTCCAGTTGGTCGACTTCTTTACGAAGACACACACTACAATCCGTTTTCGTTTTCTTCTTTACAAAGACTCACACTACTATAGACATTTAACATATATAGTACAACTAAGCAAAAATATCTTACCTTATAGATATATATAACATACACAAACGCTCCCCTAAGCGCTACCAACCTTAGACTCTTTTACGTGTCATATTGCCCCCATTCTCACTTCATACAACTAAGTATATAACTTTAGCTGCACTCTTGGATTTACTTTTTCAAGCATTTCTTCTGGACTGCATCATACCTTGTCAATACAAATTTAAAAGCAGTGGCATGAGCATTTCTTGTGTCCTTACATTCTAATACTATGTCCACTTGTCTCCTTTTGAAGGAGAATGATGCAAAATATTGGGATCCTAGGAAACTACAAATTTAAAAGAATTAAGAAAATTATGAAGATTTGGCTTAAATTCAAGGTAAACCCATAGGAGAACTAAATTTCTCTAAATTGTGTCAAGATAATTAAAGCAGTTAGATCACCAATTTTCCCAAAAAACTTAAGTTGTTGGCATTGGGATGGACCCAATAATGTATATCAAGATCTCACACCCTTACACGCAATCTCCACTTGAATGTGAAAAAGACAAATTAACACACAATTTGAAACAAATAGGGTACATGAACACAAAACAAAATGCTCACCGACAAACAAAATGAATATATATGTACACACAAAGACTTCTAAAGCCAACACTCCAGTACCATATTAGATCACCAAATGCGCTGAAGCTCAAGCTAACAGAAAATTGCTTAACAATGTATGTCAAACTCTCATTGAGCCTTTAGTATGTTTCAATTATGTGTTACAAATTTAGGCTAGGACATGTTTTTATAATATTTATGTGCTTTAAAGGTTCTTTAAGAATTTCAATTTGGGCTGTAGAATTAGCTGCCATGGTGTTTTATTTTTAATTTGTTAAAGTCGTGAACAAAGAAGTCTCATAAAGCAATATATTAATGATGTTTGATGCTTCTCTTCTTGGTGTGAGTGTCTAAAAACCTAAATGTGATTTCCAATGCATTATCACATATTCTTTTCTTTTATTTCTTCTCTTCTAACCTTCAATTTCTCCAATTATAATCTATTTACTATTTATTTGAGTTTCAAAAAAGTTGTCCTCTATCATCATGATGGAATTAAAATCAATCTTGAGCCACCAATACAGCTGAATCACTGAGTAGTAAGCCAATCCTCACCTTTGGATGGTGCATGATCCGGTTCATAAAGCATTGTACTCAATATAACTAGCAAAAATATAAGAGGGGAATTACAAAAGTACTCACAATTTGTTGCAGCGATGTAGACAATACTGCCATGAAGGCACATAGAAAACCTTTGGCATTAACTTTGACATCGGTCACAGTACAAACACCCACACCTATGACCACAACCACAACTGACATTTTAACTTCCCTTGAGTAATGCTTGTTATGAAGGATCCACTCCATTACACAAACCACTGGAATCATGCTCAGTTTTGAGATCTATACAAAAAAACACAATGATATTTAGCAGAATACGTATGGGTAAAAAAAAAAATTAAAAAAAGCATCAAGAAAAGAAGGGAAGAATGAAAACAAAAAGATGAATATTAATCTAAATGCATGATCCCAGATGTTAGAAAAACTAATGCAAGCATGCATATTATGAAACCATAAAGGTCCAGAATGCACTAACTATGATATATATGCAATAGACTCATGAATTAAACACATAAAACATCTAAAAGCAGCAAAACGCAGCGATATAAATGAATGATCAATGAGTATTCTGGGCGTATATGCATGATATGCAAGTTATGAATGAAAAAAGAATCCTACAATAGGCAAAAAGTGACAAAAGTATTAAAATATGATGAATAACTACTCTAATGTCATGGATTATGCATGAACCATGTTTAACCATTATCAAACACATAAATCATGATTAAAATAAATAAAACCAGTAGATAATGAACAACTAACCGCTAGTTTGTTAAGTCATACTGAAAAAAAAGCAAAAACTTAGCGAAGATGGAAGCTTGGATGCTCCCCTCAGATTTTGGAGGTTTGTTTACTTTGATATCCTTTGCTTCTGGTGTGCTAAAGTCATTGTATTGCTTGCTGGAATTGGTGTGAATTTCAGAGTTGAGGTATATGTGTGTGTGAGAGAGAGTTTACTTGGAAATTCTTGGTATCCCCCAAAAGGAGGAGGGGAAGGGGTATATATAGCCTTAGGAGGCTTGGGAAGCAAGTACATACATATTAGGGTGAAACCCTAATGTGTATACATGTAGCCCCGCGGCACAATACACCAAAATAGGAAACAAAAACTTCTGAAAATCAAATCTGTGCACATTGCTAGGAACGTGCAGCCGCACAAGGGATGTGTGGCTATAATCCCGTAATGCGGCCGCAAGTGCGAACTTGCGGGTTGAATCGGGATGTGCGGCCGCAACTGGACTAGCCCGTGGGCCCACAATGCTCTAGTCAACAATTTTGACTTTCGAATGATTTTTGTCACCTTTATGGGTCTAATTAACTTCAAATTAACCCCCCCCCCCCCCCCCCTCCCCCCTTTTTTTGTATCATAAAATGAGTTTTTTTCAAAAAATTGACAATTCAAAATTAATTGAACACATATTTCGTCTCCTTTTGAAAAGATGTTTGCATTTTGGCCAAGTAAAGCAAAAAATGGGCTCAGAAAGTCCAAATACACCAAAGCATTATAAATATAGTAGTTCCATCATCAGGTTGCATCCAAAATGCCTAAGTCTTAGGGTTTGTCAAAATGGGATGTCTAAAAGGGGATGCAACAGCCTGATGAGAAAAACAAAGGGAAGTCTGAGACAGAGCAAGAGGAAAAAGAATACAGATTCAAAAAAGGGAGTGAGAACGAGGGAAGCACCGTCGGAAGTCACAACCCCCTAGACCTCTGATAGCTTTAGTGTGGGGTTAGGGTTTTGCTGATGGTGGCTTTGGGGTGAGGTTGGTGGTGTTAGGCTTTTGGTGGTAGGGGTTAGGGTGCTGCAGTGAGATGGAGGCAGCGAGGGCTATGGGGTGTGGGTGAGATTGAGGTGGCAAAGGTTGTTGGTCATGGTCGCAGGCTCGCAGCAACAAAGACTGGCAATTGAGGATGGAAGGAAGAAAGGGGTGAGGGCGGAGGATCCCATCTGGAAAAAAAAAAATTTAAAACATGGAGACAGTTTAGTCTTTCCATATTTTCTGTTAGAAGGGTTAAGTTTTGAGGCCCAGAGAGGCCCGTGTCATTTCTCCGACTAAGTGTATTTTGGGTAATAGTCAAGGGAGGTCAATGTAATTTGCCCCAAGTTTTAGGAGCTATGGGTATTTTGGAGCTATGGGTATTTTGGCAATTTCATAATTTTCTAGATCTGGGTTGAACAGATAGCCCATGGGTCAGGTTGTGGGTGACATTATTTAATTAGTTTTTATTTATGGGTCTTATTTGGTCTTAGATATGTTTAAAAGTCAAAAGTTTAGTAGTTTCTTTTTAAAAATCCTAATCCTAATTGGTGAATGAAGTTTTTCTAATTTATGAAATAAAGTTAGGTCATGTTTTTAATTCAATAAAAAAAAAAAAAAAAAGTACTGAGATAATTATTTCTAGCTAATGTAGGAGTAGCATAAGTTTGAAAGAAAACAACCTAAGATGATTTGGTCATGCACAATGATCAATAAATGCAACATTAAGGAAAAGTGATATGATCACCATAAATGGAAATATTAGAGGGAAGCAAAGACATAGGATGTAGTAGTAAGAAATAATATAAATTTATTTAATTTAATTGAGCATATTTAGCCCTTGACAAGGCAGAATTAATAAAAAATGATTTATACAGCTAATCCCACTTGATTAGGACACATGGTTTAGTTTGAGTTGATTTGGTTTGGTTTAGATATGATTGTGTGACACAATCTAACCCTAGGTGTGATACTAAGGCCTCTAAGAGTAATTCCTAGAACTATCTTCTTCACTTTCTTCAATTGCTCTGCACTTTTACCCTCTAAGCTCTAAACCACAAAAACATGATCGATACTAAACCCTATTCAACCCTCTAGCATTATGGTCCCTCAGCCTTAGCACCTATAAAGCACGGACATCTCCCCGAGAGCTGTGTATCAGTGTCGGACACGCTGTGGACACGTGTCAGACACACGAAGGCGTCCCGTTTTTTTTTTTTTTGAATTTTTTGCAGCCGGACATGTTTGGGACACGTTTGGACACATTTCGGACACTGCGAGGTGCAAAACATAATTTCTAAAACTTGTAAGTGGGGTCAAATTGTAAAAAACAAAAATTGAAAATTTTAGAACCCTAGATCGAAGAGGAGAGACAAGGCTGAGGACTGCTCACTGTTTGCTGCAATAAATCATAGGTATGTCTTCTTTTTCAATTTTGTTCTTCTCTTTTCTTCTCCTCCTTCGATTCTCTTCTTCATTTTCTTGTGCAATCTTCTGCTTCTTGTTTGATCTTCTTCTTCGATCACTCTCTCTTTGTCGCTCTCTGTGTGTATTTGATCACTCTCTCTCGCGCGCGCACTCTGTTCGTCCCTTTCTCTTTCTGTGTGTTCAGATCTCTCTTACTCTATTTCTTTTTCTTTTTCTTCTTCCCCTCTATCTAATGATAAACGTTAACTTCTATATATATATATACGTTTAAAACTTTTTTTTTATACTTGAGATGAGAACCTGACCAATAGAACATATTATTTAACCTAACCATATATAGAACAAATTATTTTCGATTTTTTAAAATTGCTGAATTTATTTTGTTGGGTAAATTACTGCATTTGCTTTTTTATTGAACGTGTTTATTAATTTTACTGTTATTGAACAAATTATTAATTTTTTTTAAAATTTTAGACATAATAAATAAATAAAATTACATATATTGAGCATGTCGTGTCCGTGTCGTGTCCCTTGTCCGTTTCCGTATCCGTGTCCGTGCATCATAGCTTATCACCTTAAGTGCAAAAGAATACATAAAAACTCCAGTTGCTATTCACAGGTACTGTTCATAGCACCAAAATAGTCCCAAAATTCATTCATTTTCCATATTTAACTAAGCCCTAACCTTACTTCCTTCCATACATATTTTAAACAACTAAATTTTTCGCAATATAACAGCTTTAAACTGCAATGGAAGCCTACTAATTTCAACTCTTAAATACTTCAACGTCTTAGCCTACATTAGTTTAGTATTAGAGCTTAAGGTTTTGCCATGATATTTTCACTTCGTGGGAGATCATACACAAGTGGATTGACATCGGAACAGGGTAACGCACTCTTCCTTAAGTTTGGAGTAGTAGAAAATGAACAAATGACTATTCTTCGATTCAAAGGAAGGCTGAGATTTGAAATTATATAAGAGATGTCTTGCGTATATTCAAAAGATCTCAAAGATGCAATTGAACTAGCAATTCATCTTGAAAATCTATAATTTTCAAGCATAAACATAATGCAAAATTATGAAGACAACACACAAAAGGGTTATATTTGAGATCTTTACAGCCTTAGCCAACTTAGACAAATGTATTGACAATATAGAAAATGCATTTTCCATATTGACTCATTGATGGAAACCCATTGATATTTATTGCTTCGTGTCAAGTAGTCTACTATATTTAACTTATGTTACTTGGACTCAGATACAAGTGTGTATCTAGAGGTTGGACCCATCAAGCCTCAAATTTAAAGATGCGTGGACTCGGCAAAAAATAGTTATATTTTTAATCTATTTTGTTAGATAAATTGGTGTTCTGTGTAACATACAATGTCAACAAGGCATTTTACTCATTTTACACAAATTATACAACAATATATACATATAATACTAGTGCTAAATACAAACATATAAGAAGTATCCAATGGAAAGTATTAGACACAAATCCCATACCCTTGTCCAATTGTCTGGTATCCGACACGGGTATTTGATTTATTCTAACGAGTCCATGTAACATATATTTAAACTAGAAAGCTTGAATCTGATAAATAAAGCATAAGGATTCCCCCACCCCAAAGTCAATATAAACAATCACAAAATGAATCACATTTTAAATTATTTTCCTGAATCATTATTTTCTCAAATATGAACAAAAAATTTACTAGATAAGGTCTTGTATTAATAATTTCATTTTCCACAACACTACAGCAAATAGTAAGTATAACTGAAATAATAAAAGGTACCTTAGCATTCAACTTACATGTTTACAATAGCTGTTTAATTAACATTTTCTATTTCTACTCATAAATTGTACATTCCTTATTTTTAAGTTAAAAATTAAAAGAGCAAGTTCCTAATCATAGAAAGGAAAAACTATATCCAGTACCTCTACATAAAACTAGGCTAGTCAAATTATGACTTGAGTCATTAGCATCACACAGAGAGAACACACTTGGGTTGCATAATAAAACATGTAACTAATATTAAAGAAAATTGTATGTAGATGATGTTTTATAAATCCATACTTGGTAAAATCCAACAGAATTCAGCATGAGACTCAAATTCATCCCAGTAATAGACATGTTGGCAACAATTGAGAACCAGAGAAGCTCCCACAGAGGAACATGCTTTGATGCAGAGTAACCTGTAGCATTTGACACCAGGCCAACCAATGCAGTCACAGCAAAGTGGAATCCAGTCAAAGTTGTAGCTGGAGAAAGCAAAACATGAAGATCTCGTCAAACTGTGATCCAAACTGTGATCAGTTGAAAACAAAGTTGGGTGGAGTGAAACATCAAACAAATGGAACACACTTCATAGATTAGTAACAAAATTCCTTTTTTATCCAAAACAGAATAGATTTAACAACCAACCAAAATCTGGAATGCAATCTTGAGAATGTAGATTTAACATTAAATCTAGCATCCAAGCATTCTCCATGTGTTTGCAGATTTTCAGCAGCAAGAGACAAACATCACATTAGATCCTTGGCACTACTTGAGACCATAAATTTTAGACCAAATAATTCTTCCTTCACCAAGCCACCAGTCTTCCTCTCTCCTACTAGCTTAACACTTCCTATTATAGAATTTTGTGTAGATTGTATAATCCATAAATAATACTTTCAATACTTAGTATAACATTTTAGTGATAATTTTTCACAAATGACGAAACCCTAAAGTAAAGTGTTTAGATATCCTCAACAGGAAGTCTCATCTCTCTCCCCTCCCTCTATAATCTCCATATCCCCAACCCAATATTCATTATTTTCCTTCCAAGTCTTTTTGGTTTTGTTCTTAAACTCAAATAAAATTGACATATTTGGTTTGCTTTACAACGCATTTAACAATTTGGGCGCTAGTCTCTTGCTATGAAGCCTCTAATCCAAAGGCAAAAGAATTGTCATAGATTACTAGTCCATAGGTCACCTACAGGTAGCTCAATTAACCCTCCTCTTTTACTACGCTCACTAAAGTGTTGTTTGAGGTCTCTAATGAAAAGGCAAGAGTTATCTATTGACCGTCCACCCATACACATCACTTGTTGTATGCTGCCAATTTCCGTGGACAAAACTTAGGCTAGGTTGGGTAGGCAAACATTTGAAGTCATTATGTTCATGATTCACTTGATTGAAAATCTTTTGACACAGTGCTATCTTGGCTCCACACTTGCCAAAAGGTTCTTACCAAGCTCTCTTTTTTTTTTTTGGGGGGGGGGGGGGTGTGTGGTGGTGTTTAGGAATGTAATTTTATAACCAAAAAAATAAAGATATAAAATGAAGTTCAACACATATCCAATAGGGAGCACAAAAATAATTAGAACCAATTTCTCCCACCAAAGGATACAGAACTAAGCCTACAGAAGAAATAAAAAGACTCTCATAACAAAGAAGGATTCAAACTTTCCCTCTAACACTTTTTAGGTTATGAAGTTTCTCTTTGAGTTTTCTTCTATTTTCCTCCTTAATAGCCTCTCTATTACTAGGGTCACTTGGAGATGGACTCCCTCTATCACTTGGGAAAGATTTTTTTGGCTTGATGAGATTAAGTAGCATGCCTTTATCAGGTCTGGAGAGCAAGGACAAGAAGAATCTTGAGGAGTTTGGTAGCATTGCGAGGATAGAAGAAATCAGTTGGTGCAAGAAGTCAAGATTCTTGTGGTTGAGGGAAGGGGACCGGAACCATCACTTTTCTCATCGATGCCAATGCTATTACCACTAACACGTATTAAGATTGAAGATAGATAATGGCAAGGGAGGAGGAGATCCAACGAGGAATACCCAACTTTGATAATAATTTGCATTTGTGGCAATTAGGAGGCATCCAAGGTTGGATGGGTCTGATGGGATGGAGTTCTCCATTGTCTCTTCCAAGTATGTAGCTCGGTAAGAGAGGGCTTTTACTAAAAAGGAGGTGGTGGCAGCAATTTTAAAAGTTCTCAATCGTGATAAGGCTCTTGGCCATACGGGATGTCTTTAGCTTTTTTTCCAATAATGTTGTGGTGTGGTTGGGGAGGAGGAGATATTCATTTAAAAAAAGAAAAAAAGAAAAAAAGAAAAAAAAGAGGTGGTTAGAATGAGGTGATAGGGTGCAATTCTTTCTTGATCATTATGAGTGTGTGCCTCTTTTGTTACTTTGCTTCCCAATAAAGGAGGAACGGAAAACATTAGGGACTTTACACCTGTTTTAGTTTGTTTCTAGACAAAGTATTGGCCATTAGGTTGATAAGCTTCTACACAAAGTATTGGATTCTCAAAATGGCTTTGTGGAAGTTAGACAAATTTTGAATGTGAAGTTTCTTAAAAACTCCCATTTTCTCATTAGGGTTCTTAAGAGGTTCCTGTTCATTTGCCACGTTGATTGGTGACAAATGAGAGTATAGATTCAAAAATATCCTTGAAGCAGTGTGCAAGGTTGATATAGAAAGATGCATGATCATTTCTTTATAAAATGACCTTAAAGCAGTGTGCAAGGTTGATATAGAAAGATGCATGATCATTTCTTTATAAAATTTTATATAAAATGAAACACCAAGAAGGAAGTGCAACAGTTTACATGCGATGCACATAAAAACAAAAAGGTATCAGTTCATATATCTACAAGCTATGAAGCACGGACATCTCTCCAGAGGTGACATACAGGTGTCTAACACGTGTCGGACATGGACACACGCCGAACACGCTGGAAAAAGTTGGACACGATGAAGACACGCCGGGGACCATTTTTTCAAAAAAAAAAAAAATTTATTCTTGTATTAAAATAGCAAACTTAAGGTTGATAAATTTGATAAAATTAAATATTTAACATAATATATATATATATTTTTTTTTTGATAAATAACATATTGACATAAAAAAAATTAATTAAAAATATAAAATCTAATAAATATATAAAATTATATGTTTCGCATGTCCCCAACGTTTTGTGTTTTGCATTTTTTAAAAATTTGCACATGTTCGTGTCGTGTCGTGTCATGTGTTTGTGATTCTTAGTCTACAAGGATGTACAATTCCGCAAATACCAACACAATCCCCTAGAGAAAAAGGAAGAATCTCCTAAACCAAAAGTACAAGGAGACTTTGTCCTTTCCAAACGCCAAATTCTCCAAATTTTCAAAAGATCTCCTTCTCTCACTCCACAAACACCACATAAGGCAGGATTTCTTGCTTTATGTGATGGTATGATGAGCTTTGGGGGATAATGAAGGAAGTAGGTGCTGTTTTGTATATCTACGGTAAAAATGTTGGTCTTAGTAAATGGTTTCCTAATGAGTTTTCTTCAAACTTATAGGGAGTGGAGGTAGGGAGACCTTTTGTTTGCCAGTTGTGATTTTGGTAAGGTGTTTAGTAGCATGGTTGATATGGCAGTGGGGGAAGCTTTATGAAGGTTTTCAGGTAGGACGGTTGGATGATTCCTTGTTGAATACTTCTCATCTCTTGTTTGCATACAATACTATCATTTGTCGTGGGATGGATGCAAAGTAGTTGGGTTATCTAGTGTGTGTGCTCCTATGCTTTGAAGTTGTTTTAAGCCTTCGAGAGAATTTTGAGAAGTCAAATTGATTCTAGTAGGGGAGGTACCAAATATAGATTGGCTAATATCTATACTTAGTTGCAAAGTGGGGTCTTTCTGGTCTTCCTATCTAGGTTTGCCATTGAGTTCCTCTTTCAAAACTCGGCTAATTTGGAATCCAGTTGTGAGGTTTCAAAGTAGATTGACAAAATGGAAGAGGCCATGCATGTTGAAAGGAGGAAGATTCACACTTACTAGGAGTACTTTATTGAGTTTGCCAATGTAGTCTATGTCCTTGTTACCCATTCCGTCCTCGGCGGCTCAGAGTCAAAGCTATGAAAAGTTACAAAGTTTTTTTTTTTTTTTTTCCAAACGGAGACAAATTCAAAAAGAATTTTAGTATTATTCGATACTCTAGAACTTAAATCATGCTTCTCAACGAGGGACCATAGGAAACTTAAATTTTAGTTGCAGTTGTGGAGTGGGGAAGAGATGTTGGCAAATGGAATCCCTCTGTTTTTCATGTTGTCGGGGACCGAGATGCCACAGTGGATGCATATTTACGTAGAGAGGACAATATGTTTTTTGGGATATCTTGCTTTGTCATGCTGATCAACATATAAATATCTTGTTATGTTGCCAACTATAGGGCAGGGAGATGATCGACTGATGGGCGGCTAAGAGGTTGTACAAGATATCTAGAATTTAGACAAGGGAAGACTCTTTGAGATGGAAGTTGACTATATTGGGTGCTTTGTATTAGAGGCCATTGATTTATCATCATAGTGCTTCTAGCCTTCTATCCCATGGAAAGCTATTTAGAAGCCCGAGGATCTTTCCAATGTCACCTTTTTGTTTGGTGTGCAACTGATGGTAAAATCCTTACTAGAGATAATTTGATCCGATGAAAACAAATGTTTCTAGATTGGTATTATATGTGCAAAAAGGATGGAGAATCAGTGAATCATTGACTTGTACATTGCCAAGTGAGAAAGGAGCTTTGGAATTCAGTGTTATCTTTGTTCAAGGTGATTTGGGCACTCACTTGTGGGGTGGATGAACTCCTTAACAGTTGGCAGGGGGTTCAAGTGGGTAAGAGGACGAAAAAGTTGTGGATGCTGATTTCCTTAAATCATATGTGGATTATATGGGGGGTGCAAAATCTTAAATAATTTGATGATAAAGGTCCATTATATAGGTTGAACACGTGAACTGTACATGTCAATTTTATGACCAAAATGATTATGCAAGAGCTGATTTATTTACATACATAAGAGAAATAAATATGTCATATATCTTCTCCTCTCCTATGAAAAAAAAATGTGAAAGAAAATATATGCACACGATACTTTTTATCATCAGAGGAAAATATATACAATGGACATTTTTTCTTATATATTTCCCCCCCTTAATTATTATTGTTTTGGGGTATAGTTGGGAGTAGGGAGTTGTTAACCTTCTGCTGTCTAACTCTTCCATTTTGTAGAGGTTTTAAATACCCGAGCTATGTAAAAGATATTGCTTTTTTCTTTTATACGTTACCAAAATAAAATAAAAAATAAAAAAAACAGATGCCCAAAACTTGTAGCAGATTCAACCGTAACAAGGCGAGAGATGGAATTTGCAGACAGAATGATGCGAAAAAGAATTAATTCAAGTACAAGCAAGCATAAAAAAAAAAAAAAAAAAAAAAAAAATGGGGGGAATTAAAGGAAGAAGAAGGATGAAGATCCGAAAGAAGCTAAGCACATGGAATGGAGGTTAAAATCAGATGAGAGAGATAAGATCCAAGGAAAAGGGAGAGAGAGATACTGACCGAAGGTGAAAGCATAACCATTGAGGGACATAAGCTGCTTGTTGGCCATGATGATTCCGACTGAACTTATCACATTCATCGCCCAAGCACCCACATCTGATACCGACGAAGCTTTCTTCTCACCCTCCATTTTTCCTCTCTTTAATCTTCGACACTTGTAATTGGAGTAATTGGATACTTGTTACTACAAGACCTGCCCTGCCAAAGGAAATGAACTGACCCACCCACCCACCCAGCCACCCGAAGATGTAATGTAGATCGAGGTAGATCTCACAGTCACAGAGAGAGAGCGCATATATGAGCAACAAGAAGAAGAATACGACGAAGAAAGACAACAAGACAAGACAATCATTAATGACGACGACAATGATACAAGGGTAGGGTGGGTTATTGTTAAAACGCTCCTTTCTGTGTGACAACGAAGAGGAAGAGGGAGGGTATGGGTATATGCTCGTAATGTTTGTCGGGGGGCGATCTGAATTCTGCAAAGCAGGCTGGGTTTGGAATTTGAACTAATTCACTTTCTCACGCCCAACTCTTTCTCTTCCCTGATAACTCAGAGTAAAATGAAATTGAAAGCCTCCCCCTTTCCAAAATTATAATAAAGTATTTTTATTACTCCATTAGTCATAACTTTGTAATAATTCTTCTAAAATTTAAAATAATAATAAATTTTCATAAAAATTCTTAAATAATATAATATAATATAATAATTTTTTTTCAGAACAATTATATAATGAAAAAAATCTCAATCCCTTAAAAATGGGTCTAAATCACCATAATGGTTGATATATTCCCATGCCCCACACAGCAAATAACGACATTGTCAACATGGTTGTACAAGCACTAAATATTTGTCATACGTTTATTCCTTGTGATTAAGCTTGAACCTCTACAAACAGTGTCGTTTGTCCTACAAAATAATTTTGATGAGCTTATCGGCGGGTGTATGTCAAAAAATCCCTATTATACTTAAGTCAATACTCAAGATCAATATGGGAAAAAGCTCTATTGAATTCGGTGAATATAATTGTGTTACCTCCTTCTATACGTTCCACATGGTAGAATTTTAATAGGACTCTAATTCCTCTTCGTAGAGTCCCACTACGGATCACATTCTTAAAGGATAATGGCAATCCCTTCACACTCTTATTGCTGATGTCCAAGTGAAATGGTCTAACACCCTAATTGGTAATTGGGAAAACTATCAGCCCGGTTGTTCACCAATTACATAGCTGATTGAGCCTTGCTAGCTCTAGAACAAAACGAAACACTACGCCAAGCTGATCTAGCTCGACGCTCTTCTTATCTCGATACGCTGACTTAGCTCAATACAATTCTGCCCTTAGCCCAGTCAACTAAACCAATTCTGCCCGGTTAAACACTGACATCTGTTGTTTGCTCGCGCCAAATGTTGATAACATGGCTAAAACCTTGCAAGCTAACGAACCTTTAACTTGGCTGTAATAACCCCGACCCTGCTTAACGCTAATTGGGACTTAATTACGTCTAATAATAATTAAGGGAAAAATCTGGAATTTATTTGCATGTGCATTGCGTGACTTATGTGTTTTTATCTGTTCGGTGTTGAAATACTTGTTCGTGTTCAAAACTTTAAACTGCAAATTGGAAGCCTTATCGGCACCCGATTCTGAAATTGATTAGTGTTTTGAACTCGTTAGATTTTATGTGAATTTATGGTAGGTTCAATTAAAATTCGATTTGGAATGCTTAAATCAGATTAAATAACATTTTAATAATGAACCTAGCTTAATTACATTTATGCCACTTAGTGGCTTTACTTGGGGCAACATTTGGTCTAAGGTATTACACTTAGAATCATTATATCAGCCATCCTCATGAGAGACCAACGACTAGAGAGTGAGGAGAAGGGAAAATTGGTGTAATATTGGGAATTTTGAACTCAACAAGTGATTTGGCTCGATCTTGGAGAGGATTGAAGAAGTGTGTGTGTGTTAGAGCCTCTAAGCTTGACATTCTAGACTTAATGTAGCACTTGTGGGCTTTTGGTAAATGTATTTAGACTTTTCATCCTAATTTGGGAACCTTTGGTGTGTTTGTTGGAAGTCCCACATCGGTTACAAGAGACATTTTTAGGTGGGCAAATTTCTATATGTTTGTTGAAAGTCCCACATCGGTTGGGAGACACATTTGGAGGTGGACAAACTCCTATATACAGGTGCAAGGGCATAGGGTTAGCTTATCACCTTCTATGGTTCTTTCTTGGTTTTATTAGCCATTACGAACCGAGCTTGAGTATAAATTTTAGTTGTGCCGAGTTGGATTTTGGCCATAGTTCCACTGGGATTTTGGCCATAGTTCCTCCGCCAAAGTTGTGTTATTCTCGAGGGCTTTGTGGTGTGTGGTGGAGATCGAGCTTCGACTCTTTTCATCTTCTCCGTTTGAGCGCCAATTTAAGGTAGGGATTTCCTACTCCATTTATACGTTTTAATCCTAAGTAGTGGTATTTTGGTATGTGGGGGGTAGTTTGGTAATTTTGGGAGAAACCTTAGGGTTTGTCATAGATTAATTTATGTAATTAATTTAAGGGAAGATTGTGATATTGGGTTTAATTCATGAGATTGGGGACTTAGTGGTTTAATGATGTATTTGATTAGTTTAAATACTTATCCTTGAAAATGTTGAAACTACATTTGTTGTTATATTTATTTCCTGTTTAGAAATAATTATTTTGGACTATCGGTGGAGGATAGCCATGATTGTTGTAGACATTGCATGTGGATTAGGCAAAATTGAAATTTATCATTTGGTTGAGTTGTTGAGTATAAAAGTTGGATTAATACATTAAATTCATGTATTGATTTATTATGTATATGACTTTATGTTTATATGCATTGCTTGTGTATGGGAGGAGATAAGGGGATGTACTCCACGGTTTAGGGGAAGATGGGGGTGTACCTCTAAACCGGTTAATGATTATGGGAAGATAGGGGATGAACCCAGGGTTGCTGCTTTTATGCGCGCCTATAGCAGAGATATAGCATATGCTTATCTATTTGTTTGGAAGTATGGAAGTGTATTTGATTGAGATTGTTATAACATCGGTACATGTGTTTATTTTGTTATGAGAAAGTTTAACCTGATTTGTTATCCTTGTTGAGTTATTTGGCCAGGTTCTGAGCCATAGTTGGAAGGTGAGTTATGCCATAGACAAAGTGTCATAGGCAATGTAGACATTTGTGTCATGAAATTGTAGAATGGATTATTTTGTGTTAACCATGTATCAGATGCTACTGCTTTAGTTAATTCTTATGCTTGGTTTAGTATTTCTCTACTGGGCTGTGGCTCACCCTATATGGGAACATCATTTTCAGGTTCAGGTGATTCATTACCTCCAAAGACTTAGCTTGTGAGGATTTGGATTTGAAGACTTGCTTTATATGTTTTATTTGTTTTATTTGAATTATGTAACCCTTCAAGCCTAGGGCTTTATTTGTTTTGAGTTAGAACTCATGTAATTGTGTCCAAGTATTGGCTTGGCAAGATGTAAGCCAGTAGGGCATTATTTGGTTATTACATGTAATGTTTTATTTAAGGATACTCTGATGAAGAAATGCATATTATTATCTTATATGTATGGGTTTAATTTTGAGGGCGTTACACTTAAAGGTGAGAATTCATCCCCTCATTCTTGTGATTAAACTAGTTCTTGCATATTTTCATGATATATTGAAGATTAGAATCTAGAATTAGCTTGAATTGTTGAATTGGGTAGTGTAACATACATGCATGTACACATTCATGGAAATTGAAGTTGTTGGGTGTTAAATTTCTACATGCATGTGCATATTTTTGCTAAAGCCTTCGAAGACAACAAATTTCTGAATTAAATGTTGCCTTGGATCATGATTTGAAGCTTTGAAATGGATGGGAACTCATGCATGTGTGTTTAAACTTGGTTCTTGGAAATCTATGGCAATGGTGCTCAAATGGACTCACTTCTGGGCAATGATTTTATAAATTGGCTTTTAAAACTTGTTGTACTATGAGTTTGAAATGTTTCTCCAGGATTTGGGCCCAAGAGGTTGAGTTTTTGGTTGAAGAATGCTTGGTTCGAACTTGGAAGACAAATCTGGAAATTCCAGATTTTGCTTCCTCGCTCGAGCGAGCATCGAGCGACCATCGCGCGTAAAAAATCAGCATCCAGTATTTTTACTGTTTCGACAGACCGCTCGAGCGAAGGATTTCTCGCTCGAGCTAAGCCTTTGATTTTGGAATCTCGCTCGAGCGAAGGAAGGCTCGCTCGAGCGAGGATCTTATTTTCAGCAACTTTTGAAAAATGTTTTCTAAGGCAATTTTGCACCCTCATTCCATCCTAAGCATTCCTAGGCCATGATTAAGACTCCATACTAAGGGTAAGGGGTTAGGTACACACTTAGAATCGTTGATGTACGTTTTGTACGATTGGAGAGCGTGTTTCAAAGTGTGTATCCGTGATGTGTTATGTAGGTCACGTGCCGTAATCCGTTTGACCCTCTTGATTTCGTCTACTTGTATCAACGCCCACTGTGAGTAATAACTTTGTAAAGTTATGTTCAATGTTATGTATTTTCAGTATACTATGATACGAAATGGTTGGCTCTTGAAAAGTTATGATATGTTGGAAATGAATGAATGAATGTCCAGATTTCTGAAAAGTATTTGTGGCACCCTTAGCCCCGATGGCCCTCGCCTGGGGGTAACAATACCGTGGCCGATGGCCCTTGTCCGGGGGTAAGAATACCGTGACCGATGGCCCTCGCCCGGGGGTAACAATACCGTGGCCGATGGCCCTTGTCCGGGGGTAAGAATACCGTGACCGATGGCCCTCGCCCGGGGGTAACAATACCGTGGCCGATGGCCCTTGTCCGGGGGTAAGAATACCGTGACCGATGGCCCTCGCCCGAGGGTAACAATACCGTGGCCGATGGCCCTTGCCCGGGGGTAACAATACCGTGGCCGATGGATCTGTTAGCTAAGGGGTGTACCACATATGATCTTATGCAAATCTGAATATGAATATGAGCATGTATCTGAACCTATATCTGATTTGAAATTTGAATATGCATAAGACTCTGTTTCTGATAAGACTGTGTTTCTGATATAAACTCTGATTTTTAACTCTGTGATGGACATCATTCATTAAACCCCTTTACTCTGTTGTTATTCACTGGGCTTTCACTCACAGTTTACTATATATATGTAGGTGAGCCGGCACAAGACCCTGGCCAGAGTTGATGGCCCTCTGTTTTGTTTTTGGTCAGCCACCTGTTGCGCCTCCCGAGGAGGTTCCGCCTGAAGCCTAACACCGTGGCAGTTTTGTACTTCATGCTAGTCAGTGGTAGTGTTTTTGTAAAGTCGGATCTTGGGATGTACTTATGTAAATATTCTGTACATATTGGTGAACTTTGACTGGCATGCTATGTATATAAATAAGTTTTAAAATTTTCTGTCCCATGTATGTCATCACAGCTCATTGGACCTTGTTTATTTTACATTATTGCTTCTGCAGCCCCTTAATATTTGTTAATCTGTTTGGAGGCCGTAGGTAATCCACGGATTACTGGCCGGTTACGTCGCTAAACCTATAGGGGCGGGTTTGGGTCGTGACATTGGCCCCATACAACACTCTAATTTAGCTCGGCCCATTAACCTGGTGCAAATCACACTCTCAAGGGTTATGTAGGATTCTAGAGAAAAGTTGAGAGAGACAAGAAGAAAAGGTTTTCCACCTCAACCATGAGCGGCTAATATTCTTCTTTGGGATTAAGATGAAGTCCTAATCAAGTAACTTGTATTAATATATTGTGATTTTAGTTTTGATTTGATTTGTATAATCATTGTATAACTTTCAAAGTTTATTTATTGAAGTAAAGTTTTTATCTAATGAATGTATTCGATTTCTGTGATTGAAAATATATTGTTATAAATTTGTTTTATTCGTTTGTATATACAAATTTTTAGACGAGTCATACCTAAGGAAGACGGGTCGTGCTACATTTTAGTTTAGTGTAGATGATTCGTACCTACTGAAGATGATTTGTGTCTGCAATTTGATTATACTCATTCTCTTGACGATGATATCAGTGCTTGTAGCCATGATACATCACTAGTATGCAAATCATTGATTTATTGGAATTTGTACTTAAATTCCACCTCAATTTTTCTTTTTGTTTAATAATTATTTTTAGTCAATTTTATATTAAAATCAAAATATTCATCTGATTTGAATTAATTAAGAATTGATTTTCTAATATTTAAACAACTTAGTCTTTTAGTCCCTGTAGATCGATACCTAAACTTATCATTATTTTATAGAATTGAGGTTTAGTTTAGTTCTTTATTTTTGGAGTGAAAATGACTCATCACTCTCTCAACCACATCTATCAATGTTCCGTCATCTACTATCGTCGCCTAATCATCGTCGTTCACCATCGACAACCTCTCTCTTCGTTCTATACATAGATCTAGCATGTTTTACTTTCACTTCGGTCGATTTGTTTCATTATCGTTGATTTATGCACAAATATAATGTAAGAATTTTAAATCTCTTTTCTCATCTCCTCTGTCCATCTCTTCCTATTATTTTCTTTGTGTCTTTATGTTGAAACACAAAATTTCTTTGTTGCTATTTTTCTCTGTATTGAAACAAAAAAATTTCTTTATCTTTGGGCTTTTCTATGTGCTGAAACAAAAAAATTTATGTGTTTTTGTATTTTTCTCTGTGTTGAAATACAAAATTTTCTTTGTATTTATGTGTTTTTCACTATGTATGAAGTTAGAGAAATTTCATTGTGACATAATAACGAACACAATAAAATTTCATGAAATTTTTTTTTTTCTACAGAATTTCATATTAATCATGGACTTTTGTTAGCAAAAATTTAGTTTGGATGAGATCGACATAAGCCAATTGATAGATAAACCAAAATCTTCACAAAACAATAACAGATCAAGCGGTGTGGTTGAGTTCTATGCCTTGAATAGATGCAGGACTTCTTTGGAGAAAAATAAGTAAAGAAGAAAATGGGTAAAGAGAAGTGAGAATTGAATTGATATAAACTGAAAATTTTGTCACTTGCCATAAGTTACATGAACTTGACAGTAATTACACGAATTGACAGGGAAAACAACAACAAGCTACAGCTGAACTACTCCTAAAAGCTAAGTGACTCCTCCTAGATAGAAAGCTACTCCTAGAATTCACATTGTGTGAGTTGAGTTGTGTGTCCTTTCTCTTCTAATGTCTTGAGCTTTTATATTTGCTAGCCACTTTTGCTGTAGCCACACGTGTCATCTATGATCTTCCTTGATTCTTGTTTCTACTCGACCATATCTCTACTCTTTAGGAACTATTAGCAGATCTGGTGTTTTGACCCAGTCCTGCTTTGATTTTAGCATCAATTCAAATGATCTGCAACAATTACCTTTCCTAGCCTTTTGGCCTTTACTTAGTTCTCCAAGGCCACGTCACCATGCCACTTCATTGGCACATTTGACATGCCACCTCAGCATGTTTGTCGACAGGAAATTTTCAAAAATTAGTATCAACAACCTTGTTTGAAAGATCTTGTCAATAAGATTATAAAAATGTAAATTTTACAAAAATGGAGATGTAAATCAAAAGTTATTAAATTTTAAAGTTTTGAAATCACTTAAACAATGTAAAAGGTAACTAAATGTAGGAGTCATTTTTGTCCAAAATGATTAACCATGTTTGTTGAAGGACCTGAACTACTACTAGAAAAATGTTTGTTTTTTATTCCTCTAAAGTAATATTAGTAGGGATCTAACCCCACCTCCTCCCCATCCCCCACCCCCAACCCCTTTAACAATGCTAACTTGTTCTTATAAAGACTTTTAAAAAAAAAAAAAAAAAAGTGTTCAGTATAATTTGTTTATATATGATCCAATACTTTGTCAAAAGGGAATAAATTCTTAAAACTATTGATATGAGTTGAAATGTAACACTTTGAGGCTCCACAACTTATGTTTTTAGTCTTTTAGCATATGATATTTGATAAAATAAAGTGTTTTTTCTTCCTCTTCAGGCTAGTATCACTTCGAAGACAAAAAGATCGCAAAAAGAGCAAAGATTCCTAACTGACTCAATTTGCTCGAGCAGAATTCAGAAACTGCACAAGCGGATTTCCTTGAACATGTTTTCACCCTGACTCAATCTGCTCGAGCGGAATATTTAAACCGCACAAGCAGACTTGGCTCATTTTGCGTGCATGCATTTTTGCTCAGAATTTGACTAGAGGTGATAAAAAGAGATTTTGGAAACTTGTTTTAGGGATCCAAAACCCTAGAGAAGATGTCTAAAGAAGCTAGAGAAGCAAGGAACAATCATTAATCTATGGCATTCTCTTCAACCCTCGAAATGTTCAATCTCTCCATGAGCAGCTAAACTTTCTTCTTAGGATCGAGATGAAACGCTAATCAAGTATCATGTAATTTTGTATTTAAATTTTAGTTTTTCTTTGGACTTGGATAATCATTGTATGATCATTTTATATCTTTTATTCAAACAATCTTTTCATTCGATTTATGTATTCGATTTTTGTGATTGAGAATGCATGATCATACAACTGTTTTACTTTCTTGTATATATAAATCATGAGACGAGCCATGTTTAGAGGAGATGAGTTGTGCCGCAACCCTAGTTTAGTGTGGACGATTTATGCCGACCGAAGATGATTTGTGCCTACGTTTTAAATATACTCATCCTCTTGACGATGTTATCAAAGCTTGTAGCTAAGATACATCATTATTATCCGGACCATTGATTTACTAGAATTGAGTATTTAAATTATGTGATATGCAATTGATAGTGGATTTGAGATCCTAAGTCTCTCTCAAAATTTGAAAAAACTTATTTTATTCACGCAATTAATTTAGATTTGATTTAAATTCTCATTAGTTAAATTCAATCATCATATTTTCCTCAAATCAATTTAGAAATTACCAATTGAATTGATACAACTCAACCCATAGCCCTCGTGATACAATGCCTGGACAATCCACTGTTCTACGGAATTAGTGTTTTGTTTAGTTCTTATTTTTAATTAAAAAACGACTGATCAATTGTATTATGATGTTATCACAATTACGTCTTTAGTTTTTTTTTTTTTTTTTGTTAATAGTTTTTTTATGTAGATCACATTTGAAAATCGCCAAATTTAAAATTTTCTTTGAACAAGGGTTTAAAAAATGGGTATAGAAGAAGGTTAGGATTTGATAAACTATAATAATGAAATATAATTTTTTTTTTTACAAAGATCGACAGGAACAATCAGAAACACCAAATGGCAACTAAGGTGATAGTACGAGAAGTATATGAGGGAGAAGTTTTTGGTAAAAATAACAAACGAAACATGGTTAATCTGGATGATCAACTACCAGGACCAATCAAGAAAGAAAAAAGTTGTTTTAAAAATTTGATTTTTATAACTTATGATTATAGTTTTTAGTTTTATATTTATGCATTTTTATGGACTTGTTAGACACTAATTTCATCCTCGTCTTTTTTAAATTGAAATTGAGCTACAATTAGTTAATATTGTAGGGGAAAAAAGACACACACAACCAACTACTTATAAGTGAAAAAACCATAACTATTCTCTGCCTACTCTCCCTTATAGTAAATATGTCACATAATAGTAGTGGCTTATGTTTTCAATTTTTTTAAATTATAAATGCAAAATTTAAAATAAGTTTAACTTAATTTTTACACTTTTAAAAATAATTCACGTGCAACGCGGATCACAACTGGTATTTTTTTTTCTTAAATAAGAAAAAAGGAAAAAAGATTTTTAAAGTGAAAACTATTCAGTGTGTTTGGTTTCAATTTTTTAAAAATTGATTTTTTTATTTTTCGTGTTTTTTTATTTTTAGTAAATATTTTTGAAATTTTAAGCATTTTTTTACTTTTTTAGATGCATCTTACTTAGATGTATCTAAAAAGTAAAATATTTGTGAAAAAATATTTCAAAAAATTAATAAATACACAAAAATACATAAAATATATTGAATTTTCATTTTTTTTTTGTATTTTTGGTATTTAGTGAATTTCTTAAAGATTTTTTTCACGAAAATTATACTTTTTAAGTATATTTATGTTAGGTGTGTCTAAAAATTTTAGAAATTGCTTAAAATATTAAAAAAATTCAGTAAAAACAAAAAAAATACGAAAAATAAGAAAGTAAAATTTTCTAAAAAATGTTTTTAGAAAACCCAAACCAAGCAAAGTGATTGTTTTTATTAGAAAAGGTCCAAAATTTTAAAAAAAATAGAAGTTCATATCAATTTGAGAAAATAGGTTTAAAAACTCCTATTATGCCTTTTAAACAATTGTCTCAATGTTCACCAACAAAACACATAAGAAAGCAAAAACCATTCACAAAAGTAGGGAAAGAAAAATGGGACAAGAAAAGGATAATAAGACCATCCACAATAGTAAACAAAATATATCCACAGAGCATGAGCTTAAAGAAGATGAAAAACAAGGAGAGTAGTTTATAACATGAAAACAAAATCCTAATTAACTAAACAAACCCTAATCAACCTATTTTCTAGTTGTTTTAAGGGCAAAACACAAATAAATAAAACCATGGTAACAAAAACACAATAAGACCATCGTTTTAACCCAATACAATGCATGACTATCAAACTAAATCACTACCAAACATGAGCAACTCTAGTATCTTAGTTTACTAAAAAAACAACTTTAGATGATTAAAGATCAAGTTATAACAACATGATCATTCCAATAGTGGAAGGATCATATTGCCAACCTTTAGGTTCACGGCAAAAGAAAATAGAAAAAGAAAACAAGGAAAGAAAACAATAACCAATACTAAACAAACCGGATAGCTAACCTATATATAACAAAGCTAACAATGTCTTCATCACACATAAGTTATATGCCCATATGAACATAATAGGAGAGAGAAGAGAAGATTTAAACTAAACTAATAACAAAAAAAAAGAAAGAAACCCCAATCTAAATAGAAAATTAAAACCAGAAAATTAAAGCTGAAAACTAAAGCAAAACTAAACTTGAAACAAAACTTTGAACTAATGGCCAAGTCTTTGCACAACGGTGCTACACAACCCAAATTTCTCTAAATGTAGAGTAATCCTATAGAACTCTCAAGTTTGAATTCTTGAACGAAAAATACTAAAGGTGAGCGGGTTAATATATGAGTGAGGATTCTCTAGAGTAATTTTTGTTAGAATGATCTTAGAGTGATTTTAAGGGTACAATAATCATTTCACATTTCAACTCTCAAAGTCTAACTTTATCACTCTATGAAAAATCACTTAGAGGATCCTAACTCTCTATAAAAGAATGGACCATAGTGTAGACTAAAGGGGGTTGTAGCCGATCTGCCTTTGGGAATTCTCCTGCTACATACTATTATGAGAGAGAGAGAGAGAGAGAGAGAGGGAGAGAGGGGAGAGAATATAACTATATATTTCAATGAATAATATGAGTGAATACAAGGCTCCTTTATATAGGAGAAGGAGAAGCTAAGTATAGAAACTCTCTCTATGGTAATACACAATATAGTAATGCACAATATGGTAATATAGATATATATAGCTAACACCCCCCCTCACACTTAAGGCGGTAATGAGATATCAACTTGAGCTTGGAAAGTAAGTCAAAAAAGTGTCCTGGAGGATGAATCTTGGTGAAGATGTCGGTTTTGTGATCGGCAGAGGTTGTGAAAACCATATTTAAATTATTCTTGAAAGAAAATAAATAAATAAATTAATTAATTAGTTTTAAATTAACCCAATTCTATCACTAACAAAGACCCTATTAAGAATAAAAATGTTGTGGATGTTCAATAATTATTGTTATAAAAAAATATATATATACAAACAGACAAACCGTGGGCAAACAACCCACAGTTCCTACCAAACCCACCATCTCTTAGAAGTTAGGAAACCATAAAATTTAGGGAAAGCTTATTCTTAGAACTTGGAGAAAGGGAATGAGAGAGAGAGAGAGAGAGAGAGAGAGAGAGCTAGCCTCGGAGGTCTATATAATGCACATAATAGTCATGCATAGAAGGATAGGTTTTAGTGTTTGCATGCATGTATTCCTTTGGACGGGTGAGGAAGAAATAAGGAAGAAGAATTCAGCAGAAGGAGAAGAAGAGAAGAAGGTTTAGGAAGCAAATTCTTTTATCATTTCATCACCCATTTCAATCCTACTACTAAGTAAGAAAACCCTCTCAACCTTCTCATTTTTTATATAATTGAAATTTTCAGATTATATACAATTGATATATTGTCTGAAATTGTGTTGAGAATAATCCTTTTGAATCTGCCAGCCTGTTACCCGAATTTTTAAATAATTTTATACTCAAAATTTCGAGATGATTTCTTCTACAAAGTTGTTGATAATGATGTCTAGTTCTTCCATGAATTTTGGTAACAATTTTTGGAGCTTCCTACGAATTTATACAAATTTTTAACTAAATCTGAAATTGTGTTGAAGATAATCTATTTTTAATCTGCCAGCATGTTTGCCTGAATTTTTAGACAATTTTATACTCAAAATTTCGAGATGATTTCTTCTACAAAGTTGTTGATAATGATGTCTAGTTTATCCAAAAAAATTTGGAAACAATTTTTGAGCTTTCTACGAATTTATACAAATTTTTAACTAAATCTGAAACTGTGTTGAGAATAATCCTTTTGAATCTGCCAGCCTGTTACCCGAATTTTTAGATAATTTTATACTCAAAATTTCGAGATGATTTCTTTTGAAAAGTTGTTGATAATGATGTCTAGTTCATCCAGGAATTTTGGTAACAATTTTTGGAGCTTCCTACGAATTTATACAAATTTTTAACTAAATCTGAAATTGTGTTGAAGATAATCTATTTTTAATCTGCCAGTATGTTTGCTTGAATTTTTAGACAATTTTATACTCAAAATTTCGAGATGATTTCTTCTACAAAGTTGTTGATAATGATATCTAGTTTATCCAAAAATTTTTGGAAACAATTTTTGAGCTTTCTACGAATTTATACAAATTTTAACTAAATCTGAAACTGTGAGACAGATTTTACTATGTATTTGAAAATTTATTCAAAATCCTATACTAAGCCAAATATGGTAATTTCTAACTAAAAGATAAGACTTGAGAAGTCTAGTTTCATGATAAATTTTTATATTATGGGTTTGACCTATGAATTAATGAATAACGGTATATATAAAGTTAACAATTGACGGTTAATACCAGTTGTTTAGAGTGAGTATTGGTTTTAAAGAGTGTACGAAATTAAGGGTTGACGGTCAATACCGGTTGTTCAGGGTGAGCCCTGGTTTCTGAGAATTCTCACGTAAATTGTGTTGCGAAACTCTAAGATGGCACGGGACTTATTTGAACCCTTTTCGATTTTGGAATAAGGGTGGATGTGCAGGTGGCACACAGGGAGGTTACTTACCCCTGGCAAACCGTTTCCTTGGGGCAGACCACGGATGCCACTACTTGGGTATATAACTCCGGACGTGGGCATCCCTGGTAGTTACGGTTGGTAACACTTAAATATTTGACCAAGGGAGGGTTTCAAATTAACCGTTGCCATACTTAGTGGTTGGTAAGTTAAATCTCTTTGGTGAGATTTTGAGTGTCACCTAATTTATTAAAATTACTGAAATTATTCTAATGGTTGTAATTTATGTGTACAATATATTGTTATCTCATGTTTAGAATCTTATTATTTTTCTCTTAAAAAAAGAATGGTAGGTTGGTTATGTTTTCTTACTGTGTTGCAAAACTCATGGCATATATTTTGTTGCCCTGGCGTTTCATGCCAGATTATGTCAAAGAAGGGACTGAGGCTGAAATTGGAGCGGCTGCCAATATCGAACCTTGGCTGACTTAGAGTCAAGATTTTATCAAAATAAAATCCTGTTATCCCTTGTATTAGGATTTAACTATGTTGTGACGTTGTGTGTTAACTTGTAGTTTTATTTTGTTGTTGGACTTTGACTATGTAAGAACTTAAAAGTTCCTAATTAGTAATTAAAACTTTATCTAGCAAGTTATTGTTATTTAAATCTTATGACGTTTCAAAAAAAATTTGGGGCGTCACAGAGATAACAAAGATAAGACAAACAGTGCCACTAGTAACATGTTGCCGTATGAAGTGACAATCAATCTCAATATGTTTGATGCGATCATAGAAGACATCATTATGTGCAATCTAAATAGCACTCTAATTGTCACAATAGAGGTTAGTGGTAGCAAGATGAAAAACCCTCATATCAAAAAGAAGCCAACGAAGCCACACGAGCTCTTACGTAGTGTCAGCAAGAGCACAATACTCAATCCTAGTACTAGAACGAGCAATAAGAGTTTACTTCTTGCTACGTCAGGCAATGAGAGAGTCACCTAAAAAGAAGCATAACCATGTAGTAGAACTGTGGTCAGTAGGATCCCCTACCCAAATTGCATTAGAAAAGGCGTGTAACTATAGAGAATAGTGTGCTGAGTAGGGAAGACCATGAAACATAGTTCCTTTGAGATAACGCAAAATAAGAACTAGAGCATCATAGTGCGGAGAGCGAGGAGCAGCCATGAACTAACTGACAATATGAACAACACAGGCAATGTTTGGATGAGTAACCGTGAGATAGACAAGATAACTAATTGATGATATAAAGTAGTATCAAACAATAGGTGACCATCAAGAGGTGTGAGACGAGTCAGAGTATCAACTGGGGTAGGAGTAGTCTTGCAATTAGTAAGATCAGCACGAGCCAAGTGTCACGCTCCATTTTTTATTACTCGAATACATTACCAAATCCCATTATAGAAGTCCATTTTCAAGATATAGTTACATAAGCAAAATAAGATAAATAAAATAATTAAAGTCCTCTTTCTCATAAATGCAATGATAGAATGTTCAACACAAATAAGTACAACACATGCCCTTAGGCTTACATTAAGAATTACATAATACAATATTTACAATGAAGAGAATATAATCTCTATACAATACATTGACATCTCACTCAAAATAAACAATTTACAATCCACAATAAAATAATAATCTTGTATCTTGGTGATATATCCGATTCCACACCTAAAAATAGTTTAAAGATTGGGATGAATGCAAGGTCCAGTAGGGATCTACAATAATTCTCAACAATAAGGCCAATAGATATATGTGATCATGAATGCTATCAGGTGATAATTAGATAAGTAATGTACTATTTTATATCCAAGATGAACATACATAAATATACACTTCCATCTCAAAATCCCTTTTCGGCTTTTGAAGGAAAACTTTTTTATTATCCTTTCAACTTATCACTTTTGATTCAAAAGAAGTTCTTCAAATCTCTTTACTTTAGAAAAAGTTTTAAACTAATCAATCTTACACTTATTCTAACCTTTAATCCAAAAATGATAATTATACTGTGGGGATATATTTTTTGAGTACCAACACGTGGCCAAGGTGACGTCGATGTATCAGCCGAGGTGCCACGTGTCCTGGTCGTGACGCCGAGGTGATCTCGGCTAGGCCGAGGTTTTCTCCGAAGATATCGGAATCCGGGATAAGCGGATAAGGGACAAGAGTCCTAGAGCGAGGAAGGACTTCAGCTTGGATAAGGACAAAGCTCTTAAAGAATTTATCTTTATCTATTGGAGAGTCCAAGATGAGCACTGAGCTAAAGTCCATTGAAGCTAGGCTTCTATCGGGACGAGGATTGTGTTGACTATAAAAGAGAGGCACCCCCATGGGTCTAAGGTACACAATTTATATTCTGAACAGTGAGTTAAGCACTTGATTTATCTTTGAGAGATAACTAACTTGATCGTCGAAGTGTCCTCGGGTGGACGAACCACCGCCGGAATCTCTTCTTTCTGTTGCAGGTCAATCAGGCGCCATCTATTCTGCCAGTGCTCTCCAGCTGAATACTGAGTTTGCAGTGTGGTCAGAAATTCACTCATACAATTTGGTGCCGTCTGTGGGAAAGAAAGAAGAATAGATGGCCAACGATGGACAAAAAGAGAAGACTGGGGATAACACTCCTACTGGGAGTGGGAGATCTATTGACCTTGACGTCGAAGAAGACAATTGTAACAAAGAAACTCGTGACCAGAATCATGGAGTGAAAGATGTCTGCCAAGAAGGCGACGTACCAAAGAAAACAGACCAAAGCGGCTACTATAACGAAGATAGCCTCCAGGTATGGAAAGACAGATGCCTATGGAGGGACGAAGAGGTGAAGGGGATGGCGAACAAATTGGCGGACCTGCAAACAATGGTCAATTTCATGATGCAGAATAACATCATGCAGCCACTGTTCCCGCTGCAGGACACGCCGATTCCAGCGGCCAATGCCCAGAAGGGAGGGCAGAAAACAATCCCTGTTGCTCCCCAGCACACCAGGAGCGAAAAACACTCTCACCGCCGTCGAGGGAGGTCGGGCGAGGAGAGTCGAGAAGGGAAGAATCTCGAAGGACACATCGCACCAAGGAGGCAGACCCCAGAGAACATCGGCATGTTCAAAGACAGGAGTTGTGCTTCGACGCAACTAATGGAGAAAGGTTGAAAATGGCTCACAACGAAGCTGAGAGCAGCGCACCTAAAAGGCTGAAGTCAGGAGACAGCCGAGCTCCTGGCGGACCAAAGAGGACTTAAGAGATTACCTCAAGAGGAAGTAACAAAATGCCGAGGTAACTTCCCTGTTAAGCTGAAAACACCATTCTTGGTGGAACTTGACAGATTTGAGGCACCAAAAAGATTCAGTATGCCGAGGTTCCAGATATACGATGGGAAGTCGGACCCAACTTTCATGTCGGATTATACCTGAACTCGATGGCATTGTACACTGGGAACGAGCCGTTGCTCTGCAACGTGTTCCCCTCATCCTTCGGGGAGATTGTATCAGATTGGTTTCACAAATTGCTGAAGAGAAGTGTGAAGACCTGAGAAGGCCTGGCCGAGATGTTCGTGGCCAGGTTTGTGACAAACAAACTACAGCCATTAAGGGTAGACGCCCTGATGGCTCTGAGGATCAGCGAGGATGAAGGCCTTAGGGCCTACGCAAAAAGGTATTATGAGGTGTTCAACCGAATACCCGAGTGCAACCAAGAGGTAGCAGTCGTGTCTTTCAAGAACGGCCTAAAAGATGATTGTGCACTACGAAAGTCATTGGCAAAGACATTGCCAAAAAGCATGGAGGAGCTCATGGCCAGAATTGAGAAATATGCCAGAGCCGAGGAAGACACGCCAGGGATTAAGGCGACAAAGCAAGAGAAAGCAAACGGTTCGCCGAAATGAGGCCGAAGTAACAACGGATCCAACAAGCAAGAGATAGGACTGAGAACCGCACAGACAGTCACGATTGTATTCCGAATCCCAATTCACAAAGTCTTGGATAAAATCCGAACCCAACCCTATTTCAGAGCACCGGCAAGGGTTCCAGGAGAGTTTATGGAAAGAAGCCTTGGGAAGCATTGTGCTTACCATAACGAAGATGGGCATCTGACTCAGGGTTGCAGAGCCCTGAAGTCACACCTAGAAGACCTGGTAAGGCAGGGCCATTTGAGGGACCTTGTAGATAAGGCCAGGACGAGGGAAGAGCAGGCAAGATTGCCTCAGGCACCAGTGGCTCCACCTCCCCCAGCACAGCAACCATAGGCTGGAGGACCTCGGGTAATTAATGTAATTCACTCGAAGGTCAACGAAAACGAAATACGGGGAGAAACCCAGAAGGTGAAGCACTTACAGCATGTGTACCAGGTCGGGGAGAAATGACATCGGGCCGAGGAGTGCTAAGGACCAGTAGTGTCCTTTACTGAAGCTGACCTTGAGATGGTCCAACATCCGCACAATGATGCATTGGTAGTATCCCTCCAGGTTGGGGAGTGCCAAGTGAAGCGCATCCTAATCGACCAAGGCAGCTCTTGTGACATCATGTATGTCAGGTGTTACAAGGAGCTTGGCTTCACCCAGATGATATGGAGCAATCCAATGGCCCAATGGTCAGGTTCAATGGAACGTTGACGTGGCCACTGGGAGCAACAAGCTTGGAGGTACAGGCTGGCACCAGGAAGATAAAGATAGAGTTCACCATAATTGACACACCCTCCCCTTACAATGATATCTTGGGAAGGCCATGGTTGTATGCAATGAGGGCTGTTCCTTCAACGTTGTATCAACTATTGCGGTTCCCAACAGAGCATGGGATAGAGGAGGTCAGAGGAGATCAGTTGCAGGCAAAGAACTGCTCCATGGCAGCAATGAAGTCTACCTGCAGCATACGAGAACTAAAGAGGGCAGAGATTGAAGATGAGGACGTGGAGGTCCTAGAGGATGTTGGCAAGTAGCCAGCCGAGAAGAGTGAAGAAGCACTGAAGAAAATCCTCGTCCAGCAGGGAGACAAAGAACGCTTCTTCCTTCTCGGCTCGGGCTTAGCCAAAGAAGAGGAAAAGGAGTTTGAGGCTTTCTTGAGAGCAAACATTGAGGTGTTTGCCTGGATGCCTTACGAAATGCCTAGCATTGACCCTGAGGTCACTTGCCATAAACTGAACGTAGACAGGTCGGCCAAACCTGTAATCCAACGAGCAAGAAGACCGACACTGATGCACGTTGAAGCAGTGGAAGAGGAAGTAGACAGACTTCTGGAGGCCAGAGCCATTCGAGAGGTAAATTACCCGACATGGCTATCAAACACAGTGGTGGTGAAGAAAAAGAATGGTAAGTGGAGGGTCAGCGTGGACTTTACCAGCCTGAACAAGGCATGTCCCAAAGACAGTTTCCCATTACCCAAGATAGACCAACTGGTGGATGCCACTTTAGGGCATAGAAAGATGAGCTTCCTGGATGCTTACAGGGGGTACCATTAGATAGCCATGTACCCCCCAAATGAGGAGAAGACTACATTTATCACCCCAAAATGGTTGTATTGCTACAGAGTGATGCCTTTTGGGTTGAAAAACGCAGGAGCAACTTACCAGAGATTGGTAACCAAGATGTTCAGACACTTGATTGGCCGAACAGTGGAAGTTTACATTGACGACATGGTCGTGAAGACCAAGGAACCTAAAGGTCATCTGGCCGACCTAAAAGCAGTCTTTGATATCCTTAAAACATATCGGCTCCGACTCAATGCGTCAAAATGTGCATTTGGAGTTGGATCTGGTAAGTTCTTGGGATACCTGGTGACCAGAAGGGGCATTGAGGCCAGCCCAGATCAGATCAAAGTCATCCTAGAGTTGAAGAGCCCGACGTCGGTAAAACAGGTACAGATGCTAACTGGAAGGGCTGCAGCCCTGAATAGGTTCATAAACAGAAGCTCAGACAAGTGCAAATCTTTCTTCAACTTAGTAAAGAAAGCCACAAACTTCTTATGGACTGAGGAGTGCGAAGCCGCCTTGGCTGACTTGAAGAAGTATTTAACCACAGCTCCAGTTCTTTCAAATCCAGAACTTGGAGAGGAGTTGTTTCTGTACTTGGCAGTTTTGGAACATGCGGTAAGTGCAGTGGTAATTCGAGAAGAAAAAGGGGAACAAAGGTGTCACGACCCAAACCCGCCCCTGTGGTTTAGCACCGTAACCGGCCAGTAATCCGAGATTACCGAAGGTCTGCTTAGCAGTAAGACAGTAAAACAGAGTACAGGGGCATGGCGGAAGCCAATACAGTAAATAATCAATGCCCAATGAGCTGTGACAGTCTATATGCCAAAAAGATTTTTCATACATTCACATATATATGTAGAACAGATCAGTATGCAAAACATTCACAAACGTTCAGGACAGGGATCAAGTCCCTATTAACCAGTACAGTGTAGTCTATACATTCTATACAGTAAACAAAACAGTGCAGGAGGAGGAAAACTAAAACACCCCTAAGCCTTAGCTTGGCAGGCTCGGAATCTCGCAGTGAGGCATATTGGTTGGCTTGACAAAACTGGGAGTCTACCCCGACGCTTCTAGCTTTGATCCGGTGCCTGTACACCTACATATATATATGAGCAGTGAGCTAAAGCCCAGTGAATAACATAATGCGTAAAGAGGTTAAGAATGAATGTCCTTACAGTAATGAAAACAGTTCAATTCAATCAGTATATCAGTTGTTCAGTACAGTAAACAGTCATATGTGGTACATCCATTAGCATAACAGTAACAGTAGGTCTTAAAAGACCGAACAGTAATGATGGCCATCAATCAGTAAACAGTAGTGGTTCCACGAGGAAACCGACAGAGATCTCTATAACAGTAACAGTAAACAGTAGGTGCTAAGGATGCCACAGTACAGTTCAGAAATAAAGGACATACATTCATTCAGTAATCAATATCAGTTCAGTAAGCAGTTCAGTTCGGTATTCAAAAGATAATCATTTGAACATATCATTACACAATTGTTACTCACAGAGTTCTGGGCTATAGTGAACTAGAGCGTCTCCTCCGAAAGCCAACCCTACACAGTTTACAGATTGAACACACACTAAGCTACACAGTTGGGAAAGATAATAACTTAATCCCTAATTTGCCTCAGTGTGGTTCTACATCGATATCCTCTTTAAGATGCCTTAAAATGCCCTAGGAATGCCTAGGATGGAAAGAGAATGCAAAATGCACTTTTGAACACTTTACAAAATTTGCTGAAAATAGGGGTCTCGCTCGAGCGTGGCTTTCTACGCTCGAACGGACATGCAAACAAATGAGCTCTGCTCGAGCGTCAATTCCTTCGCTCGAGCAGACTGTGTGCTACAGTAAAAATGCTGGATGCTCCAATTTTACGCTCGATGGACGCTCGACCCTCGCTCGAGCGTAAGACACAAGCCCTCGCTCGAGCGTGGTTTTTCCTCGCTCGAGCGGACTGTGAACACATGCAAAGTACTGGATGCTCGAATTCCCCCGCTCGAGCGTAACTTTTCTCGCTCGAGCGGAAGGCAGAATCGCAGAGTGTACGCTCGAGCGTGGACTTCCTCGCTCGAGCGTAGGCCCAAAATCTGGAAATTCCAGATTTGAGTCCCAAGCTCAAAATCAAGTTTAAAACCAAATTTTTGATCCTCTTGGGCTAAAAACCTGGAAAACACTTGTAAACATATAACATTATGTATTTCAAAGATCAATTTGGTAAATCAAAGCCCAAGGGTGTTTAATTAAACTCAATTTCAAACCAATATTTCAAGAACATAATCTCCAATAAACATGCAAGACTTTAAATCAATTCAAGGCTTCAAAACATGCTTTAATGAGCTCATCCTTTTCAAAACAAGTTAAGAACATGGACTTAAGCTTAATTACGAACATGCATGTGACAATTTGCCATGAAATCAACTCAAAATTCATCAATATACACATGCATGCATGAAATGAGTTCTAATTCCACATTTTTAGACTAAGACATGACTTAGCTCTCTAAAGGCTCAAGAATCATGCATGAACAAGCTTAAACACAACAATGAGAAGGTGAAATCCTTACATAGGTCCTCAATTACAAGGTTTAGGAGCTCAAATATGCAATTACTCTTCAATTCCTCAAGTTCACAAGCAAGACACAAGAACAAACCAACTCTCCCTCTTTCTCTCTCTCTAGTTCGGTGGTGAGGCAACAAATGAGCTGAGGAAATGTTGTGCAAGTGTATAACAATGCTCCAATGTGTGTAAGGTAGTGGCCCACTAGATGGCTTTTTGGTAAATAAGTCAAACTCATGCAATTTAGTTTATTTTAATCCGATTTAATCGTACTAAATCACATTGTAATTAAATACACCATAAAATCACATAAATTCTACTAATCATGGAGCATCAATCAATTTTGGATTCGGCCGCCGATAAGGCCTTCAATTAACAGTTTAAACATAGAAATTGAACAGATAATCATATAGTCAAACAGATAGAATTACAATTCAAACAGATACAGGCAATTAAACAGATACAGTTAATCGATTCAGTTTCAGATTTCGATCAGTCAGTTCATTTACTTTCCATAATCGGTATTAACTTAGCAGTAATCGGCATTAATCAGTGATCAGTAACGAGGGTTATTACAAAAGGGCTGTTTGCTATGTAAGCAAAACCCTGGCTGATGCAGAAACCAGGTATTTACCCCTAGAGAAGTTGGCATTGGCTTTAGTAATGGCTTCAAAGAAGCTGAACCATTACTTTCAAGCCCATAAAATTGTGATACTAACTGAACACCCTTTGAAGTCCCTGTTGCAGCAAGGAGATCTGACAGGCATAATAGCCAGTTGGGCAGTGGCCTTGGGCCAATATGACCTGGAGTTCAGACCCAGAACAGCAATCAAAGGCCAAGTTTTGGCCGACTTCGTGGCCGAGTTCACGCTAGAATCCATTGTACATCGAGCTCCGTTGAGCCGAGGTGAACGATGTCCAAGCGAGCAAGGAGGAGCCCAACCGAGGGCAATGGAACAAAGGAATGAAGAAAAACTAAGATCCTGCAGCATTTACATCGGCGACTCCTTTCGACTGTTTGTCGATGGGAGTTCAAACCGACAAGGAGAAGGGACAGGAGTAGTACTGGTATCTCCAGATGGACAGATATTAGAACAGTCCATTCGTTTGAGGTTCAAGGCCTCAAACAATGAAGCAGAGTATGAAGCACTGATTGCAGGACTGAAACTGGCAGCAGCAGTAGAAGCAGATGAGGTGATAGTCTTCTGTGACTCTCAGCTTATAGTCAACTAGACAACGGACGAGTTTGCAGCCCGAGATGATAGGATGTCGGCCTACGCAAATGAGGTTAGCAGGTTGGTGGCCTTGTTTCAGAATTGCCGACTGCATCAGATTAGCCGAGATAATAACAGTCACGCTGATGCACTGGCCAACCTGGCTAGTACAATACAACCTGGAAAAGCAAGGATGATATGGTCGACTACTTGTCGGGCTCCCGGAGCATTGAACCACTGATCACAAAGCGTTGAAGCACTGTGTGCGGACATGGGACCAAGCCTGATGGATGCAATAGTAGTGCATTCCTTGAAGACCGTCCTGCAAGAAGAAACTCTCAGATGATCACAAAGAGGCACACAATCAGATTGAAGTCGGCAAGATTCAGTCTGACAGCAGAGGGACATCTCTACAGAAGATCCTTCACTGGACCCCTTTTGAGATGTGTACATCCTTCACAAGTTGAAGGATTTTTTATACGAAATACATGAATGAATATGTGGAAGCCACGCTGGGGCAGATCACTTGCTCTCATCGGGCCATTACCCAGGGGTATTGGTGGCCCCTACATGCGAAAGATGCAGAGGCCTATGTCAAGAAGTTGAAAAGTGTCAAGGTTTGCACCTCTGATACACCAACCAACAGCAGACCTAAACCCAGTATCCAGTCCTTGCCGTTTGCCCAATGGGGCATGGATCTCGTTGGGTAACTGCCTTAAGCAACTGAGCAAAGGAAGTACCTGCTGGTAGCAACAGATTACTTCACCAAATGGATAGAAACTGAACCCCTTGCCAAGATTCGAGATGTGGATGTGAAGAGCTTCATATGGAAGAACATCATCACCAGGTTTGGGATCCCAAGAGCATTAGTTGCAGACAATGGAACACAGTTTGATAGTAAGCTAATCAAGAGCTTCTGTGCAAAGTTCAAAATTAAGAATTATTTTTCCACCCCAAGTTTTCCTCAAAGCAATGGACAAGCAGAAGCATCCAACAAAGTCATCTTGGATGGAATTAAGAAGAGGCTGCAAGCAGCAAAAAAAAAAAAGTGTGTGGATGAACTGCCAAGTGTACTCTGGGCATATCGGACTACGCCGAGAAGATCAACTGGGGAATCCCCATTTGCCATGGCTTATGGCACAGAAGCAGTCATTCCTCTAGAAGTCGGCATCCCAGGAATCAGAACCCAGGGAGTAGAGAATGGGACTAATGATGTACTGTTAGCCCGAGATCTGGATCTGCTAGAAGAAAGAAGGGAGAGAGCTGCAATTCAGCTGGCGGCATACCAGCAGCAGCTTGCCAGGGCTTATAAGTCAACCCAAGGGAGTTTCAAATCGGTGACCTCGTCTTGAGAAAAGTCGTCGGCAACAAGAAGGATCCCAGAGAGGGCAAGCTTGGCCCAAATTGGGAGGGACCCTATAGAATCATCTCGGTACTGGGCAATGGGGCATATCGGCTTGAAGATAATGAGGGCAAAGAGTTGCCAAGGCCCTGGAATACTTGCAATCTTAAGTTTTTTTATCATTAAATTTTCTTGTTCTTTGTTATTAGCCGAAGTAATAAATAAAGCTTGATTTTTCACACTTGTGATTGATAAGATAGTTAATGATGTTTCTAGATTACATGCATAATGAGAACCCAAGTGGAACTTAAGTTCACATTAGGGGGCAGAAAGTTGGAAAATGGTTCCTGGCAAGGAAGAATAAACAAGCTAAAATCAGTTTAACACTTGTTGAAATTTGTGAAAAATTTACAAGTTGAAGTTAAACCGAGATCATGCTTAACACTTGTTGAAATTTGAGAAAAATTTACAAGTTGAAGTTAAACCGAGATCATGTTTAACACTTGTTGACATTTGTGAAAAAATTTACAAGTTGAAGTTAAACCGAGATCATGTTGAATACTTGTTGAAATTTACAAGCTAAAGTTAAACTGAACACTTGTTGAAATTTGTGAAAAAATTTACAAGTTAAGGCCAAGGTTGTATCAAAGTAAGTACTTATGTGCTTGATGATGTAAACCGTTGGTGGGTATAACCGAGGTACTTCACCCCGAGAAGATTACACAGTTAAGATGTACATTGAAGATATGCAAAATATTCTAAGTATGAGAGTCATATAAGAGCAGTAAAGGGAAGATAAAGATACAAACATTCAGGAGAGAAAGTTGTATTTATATTCAAAAGAAGGCACATCGGTCACATGAAGTGCTTACATTGTTCCAGAGAAAGAAAAAGTACAAGGTACAGAAAAAAGAAAAAGAACATCAAACTAAGATTCTTCAGCGCCACTAGCAGGTTGGGTCTGGAGCTCGGAAGACTACTGAGAAGACGTGTCGGCCGCCTTTTCAGCCGCAAGCTCGGCATCTATTTCCTGGAGGGTTTGCTCAAGGCTCTTATCGGCTATAGGCGCTTCCGACACTGCCTTCTCAGGAGTAGCGTCTTTGGGAACCTCCTCACCCTCCTCGTCTTGAGTCAAGTCCAGGACTTGCTCATTTTGAGTAAGGGACTTGGCCCCAGCAGCTTCCTTTGACTTCCTCACCAAAGCTTCCTCCTCAAACTCAGAATTGTTGTCGATTGGCTTGGAGTTGGGGGGAATGGCAGGGCGAGGACGTCGGTGTTCCTGAGGGGGGAGTCCTCGGGGACTTCAAGCTTTTTCAGTAAAGCCATCCAACCAAGGGTGAAACCCTTGTTGCATGCCTGCTTCACCTGACGCTCGTAGTCCGCCGTGACATCGGCTACCCCCTCAGTGTATGTCTTTTCGTCTGTGGCCTTGACCTCGGCAGCTTTAGTGGCCAAGGCGTCTTGGAGTTCCTTTTGGGCCTCGGCTGTCTTCTCTTCGGTCTCTTTCTTCTGGGCCTCAAGGACCTTGTTTATGGCCTCAGCAGCATCTGCTTTTTCTTCGGCCAAATCCTTGGCTTTGACAGCAGCCTCGGCTTGATCTTTCAAAGTCTTCATTTTTGCCTCGGCCCTTTTGCTGGCCTTCTGTAGACTAGCAACCTCCCTAGTCTTTTGTTAGCCAACGCCTTCCTTGTCTTAAAAGATTGCATTGAGAAGGAGTGGGCGGGCTGGATTGCCTGAGGAAAAATGGACAGAGCAGAAGTTATTAGAAAATTTTCTCAGTATAAAATAGAGAAAGAAAAATTACCAAATAAAGGGGCTTACTTTAGCACAGTGCTGTAGCATCAAGGCAAAGTTTTCATATTCAGTCATCTCGGCGTTGCGGTAAAGATCCCCAGGGAGGAGCAAGGCTGTAGTAAGGGCAACACCGATGTTGATGTCGTCGGCACTATCATCAACTCTGACCGGCCTGTCCTCCAAAGTAATGGGTGGAGCCCAGGGGGCATCAGACTTCATGGAGCCCGAAGCTGTGGCTGACTCTGACCTCGACCTTTTAGACCGAGTTGATTGAGATGGTTCGGCATCAGTGGGCCTCTTCTCGGCAGCAGAAGAGGTCTTCTCACTCTCAGCCAATTTTGAAATTGGCAAGGTGTCCTCAGTATCAATTTGAGTCACCGTTGCCTTTGGCTGAGCCTTCTTGAGCCTTTTTTGCCTTTGCTTTGGTTGAGGCTGGGTTTGTGCTGGTTGAACGTCAACTGAGTCAGGGATGTTGGCTAAGAGATCTTTAGCGACTGCTTTTTGGCGGCCCATCTCAGCAGCAAAAACAGTTCGTCGACGTCATCGGCGTTGAGATGGTGGGATCAGTTGTGGAGCTGAGGTGGATGGCTGCTCTGCTGGATCTGAGGTTGACCCTTGATCTGGCCGAGATGAGGACACTGTTGGAGGAGTTGTGGCAGAAGGGGGAGAATGGCTTTTCTTCCTCTTTGGGACGTCGGGGAGTACCGACTTGTAGGTCGGGATAAAATTGAGTACCAAGGGGGCTTTGCGCTTGTGAACTGGCAGATTCAGTAGCTTCTTCAAATCCTTGCTGGGGAAAAAGGACTTGCGAAAGCCCTTTGGTGGCTGGGGAAGAACTGCAAAAAAGAAGAGCACAGACGTTAGGACATACAAGAAGAATAAGGCTTAAATTGCTTGAAAAAGTAAGTCTGTGTAAAAATTGACCCTTACCATTACCCTCTACAAAAATTGTTCGACTGAGAGGGTAGAGGTGGAGGTCCTCATCTGAGCGAACTCCCAGTTGTCCGAGACGATGAAATAATCGTGTCCGGCACCCTTGTTTGAATCTGGGAGGTCGGTAATGATCTTGTACTCAGTAGACCTCGGCTTGAGGTAGTAGACATAGCCTTTTTCCGATTTTAGGCAACACATGGTGTAGCAGTATTGGATATCGGCTAAAGTCACCCTAGTGTTCTCTTGTTTTGCTAAAGCTATTATACCATTGATAACTCTATAAGAGTTAATGGCAAGCTGCATCGGGTTCAATTTGTAGAAATGGAGAACTTCTCGGAAAAGGGTGTCTAAAGGAAACCTAAGACCACATTCTATAAAGGCAACAACAGGGAAGGGCATGAGGTTCACATCGGGCATAATGGAATCCTCCTCCCTTGCCAACCTAAGGTGGACGTCGGCAGGGATGGAAAACTCCCGCCTAAAGTATTCTAATTTGGTCGGGGTATCTACCCTATGCTTTCACATACCCATAATGTCGGCTCAACTTAGAGGAGTTGGACTTCAGAAAGAAGGTGTTTAGTAAAGGTTATATGGACCTCGGCAAAAACCTAAAAATGAGCTGAGGTAAGAATTTGTGGGGATCGTTTCAGTTCTTCTTAGAATTGGTGGGTTCTATAAACAAATCCCAAACCTAGATCTATGGAAACGAAGAATTAGAGGCAAGAATCTGGAAAAAACACGGCAAACAGAAACAAGAGCAATGATTCAAAATCAAGAAAAGGGGTGAATCATCAAGAACACTGTGACAGAGTGTGTGCCAGGGTGCAAGGCCAAGAACAGTGGCAGAATGAACAAGTATATGTATATTAAAGAACGGTTTGGGCAAAAAGCAAAATCATGAGAAAAATATGCTCAGAATACATGGATGGATTCAAAAAGACAAATGTGAACAAACATTGCAATTACAGTATGCAGATGTAACAGTTTGAGGAAAAGTAAGAATCAAAACGAATTAACAGTGACTTACAAGGGAAAATTAGAGTCGCCGAGGTCAAACGGTGGTAGCAATTAGAAAAGCGCAGCGAAAATCCTCGCCGGAGGGGAGTGAACGGAAGTAATTGCAGAAAGCTTCGCAAAAACGATAATGGCAGATTTGAGAGAAAAAGTTGGAGAGAGAAAGAGTTGGGAGCATGAGAACGAAGGATACAAAAGTGAAAAGACGGAGAGAGAAAGTTGATTTTGATCAAAACGCGGAGAATGGCGGCAAAAAGTCATCAATGCATCTAGAGCGATGTGCTTACCAGACTACACATCCAGACACGAGACGACTTACAGGCGCGTATCGAGTACGATCCAGTAGGGAGAAAACGTGTGGCAGAAACGGTTGATCTATTTTGCGTAACAGCTCATACGCGTGATAAAACTCTTGGAGTTCTTGGTTTAAATGAATCAATGACATCGGCTGATAGGAACATCTCGATAAATAACTCAAATGAATTAGGTTATAGGTTTCTGAAAACCTTGATGAGAAAGACTACAGTACCTGGTTGTGTGAAGCCGATGTGTTGGGTAATATAGCAAGGTCGCCGACATTCACAATATAGGTTCCATCACCTCAGGATGCCGAGGTAATAGAACCTAGGGGGCAGTTATGGGGATATATTTTCTGAGTACCAACACGTGGCCAAGGTGACGCCGATGTGTCAGCCGAGGTGCCACGTGTCCTGGTCGTGACCCCGAGGTGATCTCGGCTAGGCTGAGGTTATCTCCGAAGATATCAGAATCCGGGATAAGCGGATAAGGGACAAGAGTCCTAGAGCGAGGAAGGACTTCAGCCCTGGATAAGGATAAAGCTCTTAAAGAATTTATCTTTATCTATTGGAGAGTCTAAGATGAGCACTGAGCTAAAGTCCATTGAAGCTAGGCTTCTATTGGGATGAGGATTGTGTTGACTATAAAAGAGAGGCACCCCCATGGGTCTAAGGTACGCAATTTATATTCTGAACAGTGAGTTAAGCACTTGATTTATCTTTGAGAGATAACTGACTTGATCGTCGGAGTGCTCCCGGGTGGACGAACACCACCGGAATCTCTTCTTTCTGTTGCAGGTCAATCAGGCGCCATCTATTCTGCCAGTGCTCTCCAGCTGAATACTGAGTTGGCAGTGTGGTCAGAAATTCACTCACACATATACTACCACCTGCCAACTTACTATAATCTATATAACACTAATTATACGTCCCAACACTTATCATATAGACAAACAATATCATCCAATTCATTATAGAATTGTCTCAATCACACACTTCAAACCTCCACACAAAGCCACCATGTCACATATATTTGCACAATTCTGTAGCCAAACAACAAATATAACATAATTATCAATCGGCTTCATCAAGCTAATCCAACACAGTTTACCGGGCGCTAACCGGAAGGAAAGCTGAAACCTATCTGAAAGTTCCACGCTTTACTAGTGGCTAGGCAAAAAGAATGTGAAACCTCTATAAAGCCCTAACAGTCTACATGCTTTACCAGGCGCTACTCCAGAAGGATGGTGGTATCAAGCGCCACGTTTTACTAGTCACAAGCCGGAAGGAAACAGACCATTTTTCCAACATTCTAATCCATCAATTCCTCATATCATTCATCATTCAATTTGATAGAATTAAATCAACATCACATTACACCTATACCCATTCTACAACAATCAATAACATCCTCCACCGATGACCAAGGATAAAACCTCTACATATGTAATGACACAAATCCTCTTCAATGAAACAATCCGATTTCATACCCCAATAGCAACAACCTTTATTAGGATTGGACTAATAACAAAACATTATACATGTCTCAGGATGTACTTCACCAATTTCAAATTTACCAATACCTATGAGATCACCAAGTTAACATAACTCTACAATCATTCAGTCTTAATTTATTTCATTCCACAACCTCATTTCATTATTAGAAATTAGGGCTTTTTACTAGAAATTACATAGATATATTCTAATAGTTGAAAGCTTTCACAATCCTCAATAAATCATAGGTTTAACTTCTTTCTTTTAAAACCTTAAATTTCACTTACATGTTTTTTCAAAATTCTCTTTCCAATGTGATGTTTTATGCAATAGAAAAGTACCACACATCTATCTATATAAAAGTATTGAAAAGAAACAAATTAAAAGGAAGCTCTCGTTGTACTCTACGTTTTGGTATAAAGAACTAGGGTGAGATTTTTAGTGGATGAAGATGAAATCCAAGCTTGAAAGCTTAGGATTTTCGGAAATGGAGGAAAGCGAGAGGAGATAATGGAAAATGAGATAGATTTGACCCAAAAGTGACTTTTTAAAGATCAGATCTTGAACAGACCGCTCAAGTGGTCAAATTTGCACTCGAGCGGTGAATGAAATCTCTTAGTATTTATACTTTCTTGAACAGACCGCTCGAGTGGTCAAAAGTGTGCTTGAGCAGTGAATCAAGGCTTGCAGTATCTCATACAATTTTGAAAAATAGAGCTGGAAGGGTCTATGGACCGCTCAAGTGGTTAAAGTTGCGCTCGAGCAAAATATGCACACAACATAGATTTGCAAACTTCAAATGGGCATAACTCACTCGTTCGGACTCCATTTTAGGTCGTTCTTGTGTCCAAATTGAAGCCCTAGAAATAAGCTTTCCAATGGTTCTAACCTCATATCAAGATTCAAAGTGTGGAGAGAGAACATGATCAAAGAGTGAAGATTATTCAGGAACAACTATTCAAATTTGGAGTTTTTAATCTAATCTTGCCTAACCATTTTGGTAACGCCTCAACTAAGGCTCAAATATCGACTAAAAGGTTCTCAATTATAATAATCAAATATTCAAATATAATTCCATTATACCAAGAAGTGTAAAGTGTTAAATGAAGAGATCAGAGGTATACTTGGCTTGGGTGAGAAAGTAACTAGAAGGATCTTGAGAAATTTCCAAGCTGAGAAAGTAGTTAAGCAAGCCCAAATATTTCATCTCAAAATGGCGACTGATGAACTATTTGAGACTAGAGATACCCACTATGTCATCCCTAATGATGATCATATTATCCACATAGAGAAGAAGAAGAAGAAGAAGAAGAAGAAGAAGAAGAAGAATACCACGCTCTATCTTACATATAAACAGAGCAAAATCATAGGCACTGGAGGAGAATCCAAAGTCATGAATGGTAAAACTGAACTTGGCAAACCAGGCATGAGGAGCTTGTTTCAAACCATACAAAGCACGGCGAACTTTGCAGACTTTAGTGGATAGAACTGAGGAACTAGGAAGAGGTTGCATATAAACTTCCTCAGTGAGATCACCATTGAGCAAAGCGCTCTTGACGTTCATCTGACAAAGACTCAAATGGCGAGCAGCAGCAACGACAAGTAGGTTGTGAACTGAAGTTAGACGGGCAATAGGAGCAAATGTTTCCTCATAATCAATCCCATATGCTTGAGTAAACCTCCGGTAACAAGACGAGCTTTGTAACGCTCAATGGAACCATCAGAATGGGTTTTGATCTTGTAAACTCATTAGTCATAGCTTGCTGCTAAAGAGGGTTAGAGCAAGCCTCTCGATAGGAAGTAGGTTCATGAGAAGAAAGAACAGTGAAACTAACAACGAAATCATGAAGAAGGACATAAAGTTGTATTACCCGAGTAGAATAACGAAAAGATACCTCTGGTGCATAAAATGATGTAGTGGAATCAAGGGATGCATGAGGCTCACTGTGGGAGGGAATGAAGACAAGACTAGGAGGTAGAGTAGGAGCGGGAGCAGATACAGGAACAGGAGTAGGTTTAAGATCAAGGAGTAGAGCAACAGGGCCAGGAGGTGGAGTAGAATCCTTAGGATGGGCCAAGCAGTAAGGTTCAAAACCTGCGCACTGATATGGTGTTATGAGCATAGAGAGAGAGAGAGAGAGAAAGAGAGAGAGAGAGAATATAACTCTGTATATTTCAATGAATAATATGAGTAATACAAGGCTCCTTTATATAGGAGAAGGAGAAGCTAAGTATAAAAACTATATCTATGATAATACACAATATGGTAATGCACAATATGATAATATAGATATATACAACTGACACAATGGTTTAGAATAACCTTAATTGAATTTGGCCCCAGTCTATGTCCTCAAAAGCAAATGTTGAACCCAATATGATAATTGGAAATAATATACGTTGACAGTAAATTTTCAATTGGATCATTACATACATATATTTATAATATATTTTCTATATGAGCAATAAGACTCACAAATATTATTGGACACTATTATTGAGACAATAAGACTCACAAATATAACATTAATAGCCAGGGATTATGGAGTATGCCACACCACATGATAAATGCAAATGGTAAATATTATAATGGTAGACATAACATATTTATTTACTTATATAACAAATATAACTCACACTAATAATTGGATCTATTTTGTGAGATGATAAACTGTGATGACTTGTTGTTTGACTCTTATTAATTTGTCATGAACAATTTTTTATTATTTTATTATTTTTATAATCAACCGAAAAATAATTTTCTAGCCCAAAAAATGTCTTCAAAAATTAAGGTTAACAGCACAACAATCTTTTGTAGACAACCTATATTCCTAACTTGAACTATATTTATTGAGTTTGGGTGGACTTGCGCAAAACACCTTAGGCTGGCAAGTCGAGCTTGGACAAGCATGGGCAATTCCAAGCACTACTCGAACTAGACTTGGGCAAGTCTCGAGGCTGATCCAACCTACTTGACTTACACCTTAGTTTTGGCCACTTCGATGATGGAAACCTAGTTCCGTCCCTATTTATATAGGACACTAGTGTTGGTTGATTGGCTTGTTAGTGTTGGTTGATTGGCTTGTTGCAGCTGGACATTTCGCCAAGGTGGAGATTTGTTAGATTATTGGCTCAATATCCAATCTCAATATGATTTGGATTTGGTATTCTATTTCCTTATTGGAATATGATTTGTTGGTAGTCAAACATTAACTTGGTTTTGACTCCCATATTTGTTTGGATTTATGAGAAACCTATTTGACTTGGTTTGGACTTCATAAAGTTTTGGATTTAGTTTTTTCTAGTTGGTTATGAATTATATTCGAAGGAAATCTATTTTTCTTTAGGAAGGATTCTTTGGCTATAAATAGGTGAAGTCTCTCATTAATTCAATTGAATTTTTCAGTTCCATTGGTAGGACTTGTTAGTTATTTGGAGCCCACCATTGGGTGTTTTGTTGGAATACAACTTGGGTTTGGTGAGAGATTGAGAAAACTTGATATTAATTTTCATGAGACTTATGTAGAGAGGATTTAGGTTTAGTGAGAGAACTTGTATTTTGAGCTTGGTGAGCTTAATTATTTGTGAGATATTGCTTTAGTGAAATCCTTCTCTTTGCTAGTGGAATCCTTCTCTTTGTGATTGTTCGTGGATGTACGCTTAAGTTGAACCACATAAATCTTTTTGTGTCTTATTAGTTTGTGGTTGTTTCTCTCTTTTGAATTTACATGGTTCTTCTGCTCCATATTCGAAGCCATCAAATAACTTCACGTGGTCAAGTTTTTCTCGAGATTCTCCGTACAACTAGTGAACAAGTTTTGAGCTCAAAAAATGACACGGGACTTGTAAAAACGAATTAGGATAAAATTAGAAAGAAAGGAAAAAAAAAAATGCCACCATGGCCAAACTAGCTCATAGAGCTGATCCAACCATTTATTCGTTTGGAAAGTTTGATAGTTAGCCGATTTGGCTACCTCTTGATGGTTTGCACCATCTTGTGATTTCTTGTAAACACCAAGTGATTTCTAGGATTCCAAAACAAGTTTTTGGGCATGGGCTACCCAACTTTTTTTGAAAATTATTTAATGTAGTAATAAAATTAGCCTAGATTAAAATAAAAGGCCCGACCTAATTTTGAAGTGTAGATTTTAAGAAAAAGACCATTTTGCATTTGCTTGTAAAAAATCAACAAGTGATAAGAAAACAACTATCAAACCTTTGTTTTAAATCGAATTTCATATCACCGGAAAGCTTTTTTGAAAATTATACAAACTAGCATTGGTTGAATTCAGAAATCAGAAACAAATTCATTTAAATGTTCCATATAAGGTAAAACCTTTTTCCAAGATTGCAAGAGATAGGGAGAGAATGAAAGAAATTGAACCCCAAGCAATCCAATATGGCTCAAATAGGTCTAGAATGGGTTGGCTAGGGTGCTTAGCTAGGCTAAATTCCATTATGGTGCATTCGATTCCTGGTGAAAGTTGACGAATCAGAAGTTCCAAATCATCTCTTGAGTTTCATCATCAGGCAACGTTCCCAAAGCAGGTCAAGCATTATAGCTTGTCAAAATGGTGTATCTACAATTGTATATATTGGCAATATCATTTTTTGCGTGCCGTGTTGGTAGCTATTGATTGGCTATAATGTGTGCAATTAAAGCCGATCAAAGATTATCTTCGACACTATGCAGCTAGTAAAAAAGAACTAGTCAAGTTATTGGATAGTGCATAGTTTTTTTTATTTTTTTATTTATAACTTGCACAAGTCCTCTACCACTAGAATGAGTCCATTCGAGTTGGCTTTAGGATATTGACCCCTCGATCCCCATGGGGCACAAGAGCATAAGTAAAAAGTTGCTCGTTGTATGAAGAAATATGTAGACGAAGGAAGGCAGCCGTTGGAGTTTAATGTGGGTGATAAAGTGATGCTAAAACTTCACCCCAAATATGGAAGAAAATTAGTAGTAAAATCGTCCATCATAGCCTAATTCCAAAATATGATGGCCCTTTTGAAATGATGAAAATGGTTGACAATGTTGTTTATCGACTAAAATTATTGGATAGGTTTTATGTCAGTTTTCTAAAACCATTCCATGAGAATATGGTGAACATGCAAGGAAGCTAGTGCATTGAGCCCTCTTGTGATTCAAAAGCAATTTGATATGAAGGTCAAAAAAAATTTAGATCACAAGACAAAGGGACAAAGCAAAAAGGATTGGACAACTCATTAACTAGTAAAATGGAAGGGTTCCCTTAGTCAGAAGTTGGCTAGGAAAAAGATGTCACATTGTGGCAATTTGAAAAAATAGATTGAGGAGTATTTACAAACCCTATCGACTAGAACGTCAAGTTTTTCCAGTAGGGATGGTTTGTTAGCACCCTAAGCTTTAGGGATACATGATTGCATGTAGTGGCACTTTGCACCTATGTCAACCTAATCAAGACATGCCAAGACGACAAGGTGAGATAGAACAATGTGGCATTGACACTAGACCCATGGACAAGCAATACTCATTGCAACAGATGCAAGGCATAAAGTTTGACCTAAATGCTCAGTAGCAGTGTGGCTTATGAGTGAAACACAATCAGTAGGCTTGGCTTGGCTTGGTAGCCAAAGATAAGTAAATTCGTGAATGGCTTGCCCTTGTTTGACAATAAGGGTGAACATTAGTTGGGCAGAGTTAGGTTCGACTTGGGCTTGCATTACTTATTATGGGACATCGTGTTTACCCAAGTTTGGTCCAACCAGGCCCAAACATCACACCTATTGTTGGTCCCAAGCCTAGCCTTATAAAAAATGCAATTCCTAAGGCCGCCCACTTTAGCCCATATATGTCGAGGTTTTTTGGTCCCCCTCTAATAAAGAAATGGAAAAAAAGAAAAGAAAAAGTGCATACATGCATTACCTAAACAATAGTGTAACAATCATTCATTCTTTTCTACACAACAATGTAACAACATTCATAAGAAAAAGAACATGGAAAATATGGTGTTAAGGAAAGATAAAAAAAAATAAAATAAAAAATACAGTTGGACTATCACAACTAACACTCACAATTGAAAGAAGATAAACATGCCACAAGTTCTCTTTGATACAATTTGTTCATTTGAATAACTATGCCACAAGCAAATTAAAGTCCGTATCTAGCATGCACTTGTAATGACTTGGATTCTAATTCATATTGGATTGGGGTAACTGGGTGCCCATCACATTAAAACTTGTGTGGTTGTCGGACTCTTGGCACTGATGGGTTGGCAAGTGAGCTTTAAATATTATAATTGGGGATCCTTGGGTGATATTTGGAACCTTGATTGAAGCCTGAACAAAGTATTTAGGCAATGTTATATCAAAAGTCCCAAATTTGGGTTTTCATTTTTGACTAACCTTCACTCTTTTGTCATTTCTCTTTCTATACTTTGAATTTGAATGTGAGGCTAGAACCATTGGAAAGCTTGTTTTCGGGGCTTCGATTTGGACACAAGAATGACCTAAAGAAGAGTCCGAACGAGAGAGTTATACCTGTTTGAATTTTGAGTTTCTGTGTTGGAAGTATGCTCGCTTGAGCGAGCTTTTCTTTGCTCGGGCGAAGTGCGCGATTTTCAGAGATTCTGGAAGCTTCTTTTCTACGCTCGAGCCAAGCTTCCTTCACTCGAGTGACCAGGTCACTAACAGACATTATAAAAGTGACTTTTTAGCCAAAAAACTTAATTTTTCTTCCTCTCTTCTCCTTCCATCCTCCAAACCCGAAACCCTAACCTTCCAAACTCTCGATTTCTCTTCTTTTTACCAAGGATTCAACCCAAATCTTTCAAGAAGATTGAAGAACAAGTATGGATCAAGACTTTTACCGATTGTCTTGCGATTTTATTGGAGTTTCAAGATGGGTCTTCATCCTTAGCTTCCAATCTTGAGGTAGGGATACTTTTACCCTAATATTTCTTTATTTTGGAGAAATTTCATGGTATTATTGTGACTTATGAGCTAATTTGAAGATGTTATTGGATTAAAACCATATTCACATGAATAAACCATTTTACTTGATATTGCTTAAAAAATTTTAAATCCTTTTTACAAAATATGTATATAAATGTTATTAAAACCTATTTCTCTTATGAAGGGGAAAAACCCCTAAATTTAGTACAATTCTAAATTCTCAATTTGAGTAGAAAATAATAAATTGAATAGAATTTCTTTTGATTCATGAAATATTGTGAATAACAAAGAGATGAAAGATGTGCATGTGAATATGGGAAATGAATTGTGACTTGAATGTTATTATTATTATTATTATTATTTTGAATATTATGGGGGTGTTTAATGGATGCCTCTTGATAGAATTAAAATGGGATAGAATTGTTAAGTGTGCATGAGTCCGGTTTGCATGTTGGTCCTGTAGTTGGTGGTGTAGGAGTAGGAGTTAGGAGGGGGAGGTGGAGGGGAAAAGGGGGGGCATGGCGGCGAAGAATCAGAAACTGTACGAGACGTACTCGAAGAGCCTGATCCATGAGGTGCAGCGATGGGGTGGTTTGAAGCAGAAGGGAGTCAGCCTCAAGTACATGATGGAGTTTGGGTCCACCCCCACCCTCCGCAATCTCTTGATTTCCGCTCAGTTTCTCCACAAAGAGCTCCCTGCCAGGATTGCCAGAAGAGCCCTTGAGCTCGAGACCCTCCCTTATGGCTTATCCCTAAAGCCTGCCGTTCTCAAGGTCCTTCCTTTTTTTTTCTTTTTTTCTTTAAATTTATTATTTTATTTATAAATTCTCCTGTGAATTGGATGGAATTGAATTAATCTGAGTTTCTTAATAAATCGGAAAAAGAAGATTTTTCATTTTTCAAATATTTTACAATACATGAAAGAAAAGATCTTGCTGTGTGCGTATCTCAATTTGGGTATTGTATCTTTCTTGACTTCTGCTTTGAATATTCTCACGATCGGTCGATAGACATAACTCCCTTCCCTAAGACTGCATTGTGTTTTGCTTTTTATAAAATAAAAATAAAAATAAACATACATAAGTAAATACTAGTAGATTCATCAGAACGGCATTTCATTATTTGAGCTCAGTACCCGTTAATTATTTGAACTTCCTGTTTTTAGGTGCGTGATTGGTATCTGGATTCTTTCCGTGACCTCAGATCCTTTCCCGAGATCAAGAACACAAATGATGAGTTGGAATTTACCCAAATGATTAAGATGATTAAGGTGAGGCACAATAATGTTGTTCCCATGATGGCTTTGGGGGTTCAACAGTTAAAGAAAAGCCTGGGTCGGAAGATTGATTATCAGGATCTGGATGAGATTCATCAGTTCCTCGATCGCTTTTACATGTCAAGAATTGGGATCCGAATGCTTATTGGTTAGCCCATCTTGCTTACTCCCATTTATTGTACTTGAGATTTATTTCCTAATTGACCTTTTTACTTGAGCATTATGTTTATCCCTCCATCGTAATCAATTTTGTTAGTGTTACTAAAGATGGATACTGAACGTGTTTTATGTACCTCTAATTTGCATGAAACTCAGGGCAGCACGTTGCATTGCATGATCCCAACCCTCCTCCTGATTGTGTGGGTTATATACATACCAAAATGTCTCCTGTACAGGTAGCACGAACTGCCAGTGAGGATGCCCGTGCAATTTGTTTGCGGGAGTACGGAAGTGCACCTGATGTTAATATCTATGGGGATCCTAAATTTACATTCCCGTAAGCTATTGTCCTTCTAATTAATCCTTTAATTTATTATTCCTCTGTTTGTTTTGCCATTTCCTTCTTCTTCACTTGTCAAACAACAAACAAAAATGGTGTGTTGGACTCTTCATATATATGTGTGTGTGTGTGTGCGCGCCCGAGTGCCCGTGTGCGGAGTAATGAATTCCAAGTAGAATTTGTTCTTCTCTGTTTTCTTTCATGTTCCATGTTAACAACTTTGTTTGCTTCCTTAACAGGTATGTTCCAACACATTTACATCTGATGGTTTTTGAGTTGGTTAAGAACTCCTTACGTGCTGTCCAGGAGCGGTTTATGGACTCGGACAAAGCCGCACCTCCTATTCGAATAATAGTAGCTGATGGAATAGAGGATGTTACCATTAAGGCATGTGTTTTGTTGTTGTTTTTTCTCAATCTATCTTCTATCTATCTATCTATATCTATACTATTATATATGTGAAGCCTTGAGATGATGTTGACACAAAATGTCTCATGTTTTAGGTTTTCCCAAAATACCTCTAGAGTTGGTGTTTATGTAAAATTATATAAAGAGGATGGGGCTCGAACCCAAGACCTTCATTCTAAGAAAGACCATTTTTACCACTTGAGCGGCACACAACATTTATACTTTTAAGTTTACAAATTTAACAGAACACCCACGATTACTCAACAAATGTGGTATGTTTGGATGGTAGGTGTCAGATGAAGGGGGTGGAATACCAAGAAGTGGTCTCCCTAAAATATTTACATATCTTTACAGTACTGCCAAAAACCCCCTGGATGAGCAGTCAGATCTTGGAACAACTAACATAGCAACAATGGCTGGTTATGGATATGGGCTTCCAATAAGCCGCTTATATGCCAGATATTTTGGAGGGGACCTGCAAATCATCTCTATGGAAGGATACGGTAAGTTAATTATTGTTTTGTGTTGTGCTGTAATCGAAGAATCCCTTAATGTATGAAAATCAGCATGATAATGTGCTCTCCATGACTTCATTGTCCTGTTATTTGCATCTAGAAGGTTACCCACAAACTGCTTGGTATATCTTGTCTTTGTTTCAATCAAATGCGTTCTCTGTTCTTTCTGCCTAGTTGGTTGCGGAAAGATGGTCAAAAAGGAGCTTGGGGGATGTACATGAATCAAAATTTTCTTCTAAAACTGATAAATATAGTTTTGTTTAGAAATTAGAACTATCTTTTCTATCTTCTGCTCATTTCAATAGTCTATTCTTCCTGGAACTATGCTTGAAATACATGCACCTGAGAATGAGGTGGGGCTTCCGAACAACATTGAATCTACATGTCATTTTGGCATGGAAAATTTAGGAATCTTGGGTAAGGATCAAACATATAAAGTCAGGGTGATAAAGGAGGTTAATGTAGGAATGCTCACATGTTTGCATATGCAGCACTAGGTTTTTTATTCTTTTACTAAATGTTTATGATTTCCACTTCTCCATGGTTCTGATTTTTTTTTACACTTGGATTCTGCCACAATGTTTACTGAAATGTATGCACGTGCTTTGTTCTCACAGGGACAGATGCATACCTTCATTTGTCTCGCTTGGGAGATTCGCAAGAACCGCTGCCATGAATCAAGACTATTATGGTGCTACAAACTGGAATTTGCATTGAACTTTCTTAATCAACTTTGTGTAAATGAGTTAAAAACAACAGAAATCTGTACCCCTTATTGTAAACACAACAAATTTATCAATTCCTAATTGTCCGTATTAAGTTGGGCGGTTTTGTTGTCATATGTTTTGGTATTCTACTTTTCCTGGTACAGGATATTATAATCCATTCAATCTAGGACGTATACTAGGTTTATTTTATTGTTATTATTATTATTTTTTTATGGGGCTGTGATTTGGTTCATATAATAGTTCTAGTTTAGTTTGTCAACGTAGCCTCATCATATCATATCATATCATTTCATTTCAGGTTCCGTGATAAAGCGGGGCATGTTGTTGGCATCTAGTTATGTCTGCATTTTAAATGAGCAGTTGCTGTATTTTTAGTTTGTTGTGTTCCCAGATTCCCTTTCCTTCTAGGCTCCTCCAATCAGGTTTTTACGTGGGCCATTTTGCATCCGTTTTTAAGTACTGTTAATGTTTAGATTACAGACTCGTTAAATAAATAGTAATTCTGAGAAAGAAAGAAAAATGATTAATTGATGTATATGACTATTTGGCTTCTTTTTTTTAACTATTTTTTTTTGGGCCAAAAAATTGGTTTCCAAACGGGCTATTAAATTTACTCAACTCATCTCGTGTGCTCGTCTGTTATGTGAGCGCAAACAATGCTGTATATCAGCACTTACTCCTGGTCAATAATATTGATGAGATGTCAATTGCTGGCTGAAAAAACAGTACAGTAGGAGGTTAAATACAATACAATACAGTACAGAGAAATGCTTCAGCAAAATCTTTCACCAAATTGCTAAAATGTTTTTCAAGTCTCATTATTCACTAGTCTGTGCGTGATGTAACTTCCCTTATTATTCTCCTACTTTTGATTGATTTTAAAAAGGAGATAAAAAAACACCAAAACCACTAGGTTGATAGTGGACTCTAGCAATAAACCAGACGCCAAAAGCAATTGCCTGTCCTTCCATCTCAATAATGACAATTTGCCACACAAATCCAAAACTTCATACAACATTAATAGCCATCTTCTAGAGTAGTGTCTAAAACATTAACAGTCAATACATAAAAAAGCAAGCAATCAATAAATTCATGTGATGTGTATAAATATAATCTATAATGATTAAAAGCCCCTGATGTTGATCTGATTGACTGCTCTCATTTCATTATGGCACAAGACCAAATTTTAACATCTACCACTGGTATGTGTCATGTGTCAACACAAAAACTGAACTTGGCTGGAGAAAAATATCCTTCGCAGGGTCAACAACATCGAAAGCCATCAGTGTCTTCTTTGCTTAGCACGTTTCCAAGACTGTCTACCTTTTATCTTCCATTTCTCCACCCCTCCAGGACGGTTTTGTTCTTCAATCTCTCGAACCTTGCGCTTCCTGCAAAAGGTTGATATACAATTATTAGACATAAAAAAAAAAAGAAAAAGGGGGGGGGGGGGGGGGGGAGCAAAGCTTTGGACAACAGCCAACAGTAATGTACTCTGCCTCACCTGTACTCCCCAAGGGTATGATCAGAGAGTAGCTCATCAGCAAGGGTTGCTTTCCTCTCCTTCTTAGTAAGCCGACCTGTGAAGAAGTCTGATGCCGACTCTATCACTGTGCCCACCTGAAAATTTGTAAAATGCCAATCTTCTCACTACTTACCTAAGAAATCAATTCAAGGCAACAAAAAAAGAATACTTATGATGAAGTCCAGCAGATGCTCCTTTTGGCAATATAATAAGGTTACATTTCTTGTATGCAACCAAGTACTTGCCTGGAAATACTTGGGAACTGTTCTCGATTTTGAATCACCCTTCTTGTAGTGCCTCTTTGGATCAATGACACTCCTCAACTGTAATTAACAAAAGAGACACAAATGTAAACTGTCAAATCCTTTTGAAACAAATCAAATGATGACAGCCATCCTAGAAACAATATTCTGATAACTTGTCCAAGGTAAGCAAAGAATCAAATTTCATATTGAGTGCCAATAAAATCTTGATCAAACCCAGTAATTATTGCATATGAACTCATAGATAACATTATGCTTGTAGAGGTAGTTCACGAATTGCGATTCAACAACTGAACGGGGGAAAAATAACCAAGGAACATATGATAACTACTCAAGTTGTGGAAATATGTGAAACTAGACCCAAAGATGATAAGAGAGCAAGGTGTCTGCAATTCAGAACATAGAATTGCATATGATGGGAAACAAGACATGGAACTCGGACCTTCTTGATCAGCAAAGGCTAACTCCAATCATTTAATTGGATCATGATAGAGAATTTATAGCTGAGGGGTTTCTTAATTCTTATTACACAACAACCCAAACTTCTTGTTTACAAAAGAAAACTTATCAAGAAAATAATAGAGATTCAATCATTACGCTATACATTCCATGTTAAACCAGTCAACTAGTGTTGCCTAAATTGTGGGTCATTCAGTATGACGAATGGGAATATGAAGAGGAACATGGTACACCAAATACTACACAACCTCGTGCACAAAAGGATAGCTTGTATAGATCACAAAATGTGCAATGTATTGACATACTTCCATATACCAGATGATTTTTTTCATAAATACTCAGATATTCAATGAAACATAAAATGCATTTCTGGTATTTAACTTTTCTTATATCCAACATGCTTTCCTTCTGAATAGCATAATCGTCCAACTTATTCCTCAATCTTAAAAAATAAAAAAATAAAAAAATAAAAAATAAAAAAAATAAATAATAAAAAACTGACTAACACGCATCCTTTACGATCTAGTATATTTTCTGTACAAGTCAAGTAATGTCTATGGCCTTTTTCATTTAGATCTTTAGCCAAAATCCCACTCTTTTCTTGATTTTAGTTCATTATTTTTCATGTTTTTTCTTCTTCCCTCACAAGGAAAACACCAAGGAATTAAATAGAGAAAATGTCAGAATTGCTTTGGATCACTAAACAAGTGTCCACGTTTCAGAACATATATTCCCAAACGTAGATCGCCAGAATATCACTATTCCAGTAACTATAGTTACAACAATCACCTTTTTCATCCCCTGAACACTTCAGCTCAATATCTAGTGAAAGACAACTTCATAACAGAACAGAGTAGAAGTGTACTCCACAACTTTTCTCCCTCTTTGTTTCTTCTTCTTCTTTTTTATTTATTTATTATTATTCTCCTTCTTCCTCTTCTGTGCTCTTCCTTACTATTCTACACAATGTACTAGAAAAAAGCTAACACCCTAACGATTTATGAATTCGAACGAACATTCCAAAACAAAGTAAACTTCCATTCTAAAACAATGGATTCAACGATCCAAAACTATCTCAATTTTCTCCCTCCCTATGTAATTTCTTTAATTAGAAGGAAAAGAATTAAATATAATGAACTAAAATCTAAACATAGTGGGAGCTTGGCATGACAAAATGTATAAACATAGGACCATAATCCTTTTATAATTAGGTTTTAAATGATTAATTTGAAGAATAATAAATTATATTTAGTGTGATCTATACAAGCCACTTCTGTCATAATACATTTTACAGCGTGTGGTGTACCACATTTCTATTGCCGTTCCTCGCATAGGATTCAATTTGCATTACAGTAACACAGATTCTATACCGGTTTTGACCTAGACTCCAAGTTCACATGGGATGTCAAGAAAGTGCATTGTGTACCAAAGCATACACTAAGGCCATGTTTGTTTCAGGAAATAGGATTAAGGGGACAAGGGGATAAGTAATACCGTGGGCCCCACATGTTTCTTGGTACATTATGGGATATTGACTGTTTATATATACCATGAGACTTTTTGTATTATATATGGTTAAAGTGGGATGAAGAATGGGATAAGAGTTGGGAGGATTATTTTTACAGTTGGAAAGAGGAGGGAAGATAATCTAGGTGAACCAAACACAGGATAATGGAGGATTGAAGGACATGTGGGCCCCACATGCGAGCCAGCTAAAAACTTTTGTATTGAACATAGGGGTAATACTACTTATCCAAAAAATATATATAATAGTAGTAGACAATAGTCATATTAAATAGTTGGTGTACTAATGGATTGTTATCTATGTATATGAACTTTATTCTGTGTATTTACATTAATTAAAAAGTACATTTAATCCATCTATTTGAACTTTATTTGTATATTATACTTATATTTGTTATTTGGTTAGTATAATTGTCATCATATATCATAAAAATATAATCATTGGTGTTATTTATGTATTCTGCAGCACATATTTGTCACACTATGTATGCTATTATAAGAATGTCAAATATACATTTTATTACTACATTTGACCTTCAAAATTATGCATAACTATTTATACTTAATACTTTACAAATTATTCATAATTTTAAGTAAAGATCTATAATTTTTTTTTCAAAATTCGCAATATCGATATGGAAATGTGATGTGTCCATCAATATATATATATATATTATAAAGTGAAGGCTTGAGATGGCGTTGACACAATGTGACATTTTGATTTCCGAAAATGCTCTACTAGCCTATTTAAAATACAAAATTATATAGAGAGGATGTTGGGACTTGAAACGAAGTACTTTGGTCTAGTAGACAAGACCCTTACCACTTGAGCGGCACACAATATGTGTGCTTTTAAATCAAAATCAAAATTTATATTTTCCAGATTTAACAGTACACCCATCGGGTAGGCAAACATCACTAATATATATATTTAGACTTGCGACATAATTTTTTAATAAAATTTTATTCATTTTCATTGTAAATAGCTAAACACTTCGGGAGTGTTTATTTGGGCTTTTTTGAGCCAACTTATAACTTTTAGCTTTTGAAAAGCTATTTTGAACTGTTTGGTTAAACTTATTTCAAACAGCTTCTGATTCTAACAACTTATTTTAATTCAAAAAAGCCGATTCTGAGAAGCTGCTCACCTCTTGCTTCTGATTATTAGCTTCTGCTGTAGATATGTTAATTTACGGTTATACACTTAGATTTTTTTTATTTTTTATTTTTTTAAAAATAAAAAAAGATCCAAATGGACTATAGATTATTATTATTATTTTTTATGAGAAATGTAGACAAGTAATGAATAACAAAAAATAAAAGTTAATTGAAAAAACTACTTCACAACTTATTTAACAAACACTACTCAACAACTTAAATCTATAATCCAACAGTTACACCAAACAGATTAACAGCTTCTGATTAAAGTCATAATCTATAATCTGTTTTAACAGCTACACCAAACGGGCCTTCATTGATGGATCAATAAAAATTTGTCGAAAGCCCAACAACTCCAGCAAAGATCCTAGGGGGCATAGCAAGTATTGGAGTCACTAAATTTTTACTTAAACTATTTGCAACTATCTAACTAAAGCTTAAAAAATCACTGTCAAAATGTTGCAATGATTGGCATGAATACAATGCACTTGTTATGAACCCCTTAGAAAATTTGACTAGAGGGAACATATATTCTCATCCCACAAATAATTCAGTCAAAAGGTTGAGCAACATTCGCCAGCACTATCTACTAATGTAGAAAGTTTAGTAAGAATCTTTACTACGGTTTAGGCAAGCTTTTATCATAAGTTGCTACAATATCAATTCTCCGTTGATGCAAATCTAGCTGGTGAAAATAAATTTGTAGATAGGATGATTTCTGATGGCTTAAATTTCCTATCATTACCATAGTGATGGAGGCAAGTGGAAACAACCTCTTATGGTGTACAAGAGACACGAAAGAGATACCTCTAAGCCCAAGCTTTGATTGGCATGCGTTAGATGATGGGCAACTCACTTGGGACCTTGGATAGTTATGTTTTAGGCTTATGGGTCTTGTCCTATTATTATTTTTAGGTCAAGTCTTTGTCAATTTTGTAGTTTTGGTGAAGAAAAAGAGTTAGGGAATGAGTTAGACTTCATTCCCTTTTATATTGATAATACTGAGTAATTACAGGAGTGTCATAAGGCATAATATAAGAAAACACAATCACACAATTACGTATTTTCTATTCTAACACTCCCCATCAAGCTAGTGCGAAGATATCTCTCATGCTCAGCTTGTTGAGGATGCCATGAAATGATTTGCTCCCTAACCCCTTGGTGAGAACATTGGCTAGTTGGTCTCCAGTCTTCACAAATGAAATACATATGATACCACTAATGAGTTTTTCCTTAATGAAGTGCCTATCAATCTCCACATGCTTAGTTCTATCATGTTGAACTGAATTATGAGCTATATTGATTGCGGTCTTGTTGTCACAGTATAGTTGCATGGAGTCATTCTGATGGATTCCCAAGTCTCCCAACAAAAGTTTAATCCATAGTAACTCACATACACCCTGAGCCATAGCCCTGAATTCTACCTCAGCACTAGATCTAGCAACCACATTCTGTTTCTTACTTCGCCATGTGACTAGGTTGCCACTAACAAATGTGCAATATCCGGAAGTTAATCGTCTGTCAGTGACGGATCTAGCCCAATCTGCATCAGTAAATGCCTCCACACTAAAATGGCCATGTTTTGAGAAATAGAGACCCTTTTCAGGAGAAGATTTTAGATATCTCAGGATTTTCATAACTGCCTTTAAGTGGGAAGTTCTCGGAGCATGCATAAACTAACTCATCATACTCACGACAATAGCAATGTCTGGATGTGAGTGGGATACATATATGAGCTTTCCCACTAGTCTCTGGTATCTCTCCTTGTCCACTGGATCTCCCTCTTGATCCTCCTTTAGTTTCTGACCCGGTTCTAGAGGTGTATCACAAGGTCTACCTCCAAGCATTCCAGTTTCCTTTAACAAGTCAAGTACATACTTCCTCTGGCATATGAAGATGCCATTTTTGGACCAAGCTACTTCAATGTCCAAAAAATACTTCAAATAGCCTAAGTTTTTTTATTTCAAACTCCTTGGCTAAGTATTCTTTCAAATGAGGAATCTCCTCAAAATCATCTCCTGTCAGAACAATATCATCAATATAGACAATAAGAGTTGTGGTCTTTCTATGTGAAGAGTGTTTCACAAACAAGATGTGATCAGCTTGACTTTGCTTAAACCCATAGTTCAGCATAACTTGAGCAAACCATTCAAACCAAACCCTAGGAGACTACTTTAGCACATAAAGTGACTTTTGGAGCCTGCATACTTTACCGTTGGACTCAGCATCCACAAAACTAGGGAGAATATCTATATAGACCTCTTCTGCTAGATCTCCATGAAGGAAGGCATTCTTTACATCAAACTGATGAAGTGGCCAATCCAAATTTGCAACAAGAGTAAGATTCTCACAGAATTCATCTTAGCAACCGGTGTGAATGTCTCCTGGTAATCCACCCCATAAGTCTGAGTGAAATCTTTAGCAACTAGTCTTACTTTGTACCGTTCTATGGAACCATCACCTTTGTGTTTTACCATGTACACCCACTTATACCCAACTGGATTTTTGCCTCTAGGTAACTCCACTAACTCCCAAGTGCCACTCTTGCTGAGAGCTTTCATCTCTTCCATCATGGCATGCTTCCATTCAGGAATAGAGAGAGCATCCTGAAAATTGGTAGGTAGACTCACAGAAGACACTTTAGACAGAAAGACTTTACATGACGAAGACAGATTAGAATAAGAGACATGATTAGTGATCAGATGCTGAGTACATGACCTCATCCCCTTCCTATTAGTAATGGGAACATCAAGATCTGAAAAATCAAGAATAGGAGTACTAGAATCAGAATTACCTAGACTCTCAGGACACTCATCCGGAGAAGAAGTTGGTAGTAGAGGAAGGAAAGTCGTCTCTTGCGGGTGACTTGTTGTCTGTCCTTGTCCCTGATATAAACTTTGCCTGCCTTTTCTTCAACAACTGCTGGCTCATTATCCTCTATATGGTCAACCATAGGCGGAAGTGGAACAGGAATCTCTTCACACCAAGGCTACCCCTGAAGGGATGATGGTGATACCGGAGAGGGCGGAAAGTAAGGCCGAGACTCAAAGAAAGTGACATCCATGGAGACAAACCATTTGCGAGTGGGAGGATGATAATACTTATAACGTTTTTTGGTAACAGAATAACCCAGAAAAACACACTTAATAGACCTAGGATCTAATTTGCCACGAGTAAGTGAATGATTATGGACAAAGCAAACACAACCAAAAGTCTTAGGAGAAATGGAGAACCCAAAAGTGATAGACCCAAATAAAACTTGAAGAGGTGTTTGTTTTTAAAGGACTTGGGTAGAAAGACGATTAATCAAATAAACGGCAGTGAAAACCGCTTCCGCCTAATAGAATCGAGGAACCCGCATCTCAAAGGATAGACAATGAGTGACATCACGGAGATGGCGATTTTTGCGTTCAGCAACACTATTTTGTTAAGGGGTATTAGTGCATGAAGTCTGGTGAATAATGCCATGAGTGGCGAAGTAAGTGGCAAGACCAGAGTCGATATATTCTCCCCCATTATCAGAATGAAGAACTTTAACAACCGCCCCAAACTGAGTACAAACCATTTTATGGAAGTTTTGAAACACAGAAAACACCTCACTTTTATCTTTCATCAAATATACCCAAGTGACCCTGGAACAATCATCTATGAAGGTAACAAACTATTTTTGACCGGTTAAAGACACAACGGGATGGACCCCAAACATCAGAATGAATCAAAGAAAATGGAACTGAACTTTTATTAATAAAGGAGCAAAAGAGGCTCTGTGTTGTTTTCCAAGTTGATAAGACTCACATTGAAAATCAAACACATTATTTTTCTCAAAGACAGAAGGAAATAAATGCTTAAGTAATAAAAAAGAGAGAGGTCCTAAGCGACAGTGCCACAGCTAAATGTCGTCCTTGGTGGATGGGAATTGAATAGTTGAATGGGCCAGCTTGTCTGTCTGATCCAGAATGTAAAGACCATGGTCCTCTCTACCACTGTCAATCCTCTTTCCCGTGATAAGGTCCTGAGAAAGACAATGATCAGGAAAAAAACGTCACACTACAATTTAAGTCACAGATAATACGACTCAAAGATAAAAGATTAACACTAAAATTGAGAACATGGAGGACAGAAGACAAAGGAAGGAAAGAGGTGGCATGAATTAAACCTTTCCCTGACACACATGAAAAAGTGCCATCAGCAATATGCACTTTGTCCTGACCAGAGGAGGGGTTATACTCTGAAAATATATTAGAAGAGCCAGACATATGGTCGGAAGTACCAGAATCAATAATCCATGGTATAGGCGTATGAGATAATAATACACATTGAGAGGAAGCCAAGTTACTTGAATTGGCAAAAGAAGAAGAGAGTGCACCTGGAGTAGAAGTGGAGGCTCGACGATCTAGCAAGTGTCGAAGAGCAATCTCAAAATCCAAGATAAACAACCCCGAAACATCAACAGCAGGGGAGACAACTGGAGATGAAGATGGTGGCTCAACTGTGTCTGAAAGATGTGCCCGAGCATTGGCCCCTCGGCCTCTAGATGGACCAGACCTACCCCCTCGAGTACCAAGACGGTCTCCTCGGCCACCAGAAGGAGTCCCATGCAGCTTCCAACAGGTCTCTCGTGTGTGGCGAAGTCGACGACAGTAGTCACAGAAAAGATTATCCTTCTCAAAGGAAGGATGAGAACCACAAGTCACACGGTCGCCATCGCGAGGGGGTGCAGAGACCAAGGCCGAGCGATCAGGAGTGGCAGAGGGAAGCATCGCAGAGCGGCGACTCTCCTCATTCTGCACAAAAGCAAAGGTTTTCTGGAGAGAAGAAAGCACATCCATGCCAAGGACTCTGTTCTGCACTGGATCATACTCCACATATAGGCCTTCCAAGAACTTGAAGACCCACTCTTGTGCCACAAACTTCTAGTAACCCATAGAATTAGTGGGACAGATTGGTTTGTAATCCTGAAGATAATCAAGTCGCTTCCACCCATTGCTAAGGAAGGTAAAATACTGAAGGATAGTCATCTCACCTTATACCGACCTTTCAATGGAGCGACGTAACCCAAAAGCCTGGGAGAAGTTCTCATTCCGGGAGTAAGTAGTAGTCACAGCCTCCTAAATATCCTGTGCAGTGTCCATAGAGAGATAACCCTCTCCAATCTCCTGAACCATAGAATGGATCAACCAACCCATAATGAGGGAGTTGGTGATCTCCCACTGATCATAACTCGGGTCCGTGGTGATGGGTGCCTGTATCTTGCCATCAACATGACCTATCTTCCCTCTGCTCTTCAAGAAAATAGTCGGACTCTGCGACCACGCTAGATAGTTTTGACCATTGAATAGAGAAGTGGTGATTTTTAGGCCAAGGTTGAGATTATCCGTCATAGTAGAAGGTAGAAGGGATCTCTCGCTCTTGAGCGGCTGAGAAGTTGTAAACTCACTAGTGAACTCTGCCATGAATATTCTACTAAGGAACCTTCAACCTCAGGGCCAATCACAAACTTGGAAGATAATAGTAGAAGGAAAGACACAACTCACCTTATGAAAGCATAAAGAAGAAACGAAAACTGTTTTTTTTGGTTTTTTTTTTTGGTTTTTTTGTTGTTCCATACAGAGACGACTAGTTAAATGCGTGAGGCTAGCCGACCAACTAGGGAGCACCGAAGGCCCTAGCCGACCACCTAGGAAGCCGCAACAGCCCTAGTCGAACAAGTTAGGGCTGCCGACAAGCCTGGGCAATCCTGCGATGGAAGAAAGAGGTTGCCGACAAACCCCTAGAAGGCTAGAGGAGCTGTCGACTAGGCCTAAGAGGCTGTCGGGAGGGGCATAGAGAGGCTGCCGATGGACTGAACAAGAGTGTGGGAGGTTCGGATTGACTGTAGGGGGCCTGGGTGATAGGCTACAGAAGTCGACTGAGAGAGGTAATGCCGACAGAGGTATGGGCTAGGGTTTTGGCTTTGATACTATGTAGTTTTGGAGAAGAGAAAGAGTTAGGGAATGAGTTAGACTTCATTCCCTTTTATATTGATAATACTGAATAATTATAGGAGTGCCATAAAGCATAATATAAGGAAGCACAATCACACAATTACGTATTTCCTATTTTAACAAATTTGCATGTTTAGGGGTATTTTGGTAATTTCACAACTTTCTGGACATGGGGTTATAGGAGTTGCCCATAAATCATCTTGTGGGTCACGTTATTTAATTAGTTTTTTGTTTATGTTTTTTATTTAGTCTTAGATGAGCTTTTGAAAGTCAAAGATTTAATAGTTTTCTTTTTTTGTTTTAGTTGATTTAGGAAGTCTCCTAATTTTATAGAAAGTCATGTAATATTTATAATTTAATATAAGTTATTTAATTAGTTTTTTGTTTATGTTTTTTATTTAGTCTTAGATGAGCTTTTGGAAATCAAAGATTTAATAGTTTTCTTTTTTAGTTTTAGTTGATTTAGGAAGTCTCCTAATTTTATATAAAGTCATGTAATAGTTATAATTTAATAGAGTTAATATTTTAAAGAATTTTCAGAGCTTTTGAAGTTTCTTTGTGGATTGTGCAATACAATCAAATCCTAAGTATGATGCCTAAAGGATTTTAGGAGTGATTCCTAGACCTATCTTCTCTTTTCTTTCTTTCTTTCTTTCCTAAATTTCAGCGTTTTCACAGCCCCTAAACAGCCCTAACAGCACTGTCCTACGTCACATAGCTTCAATGCAGCATGAACCAAATTTACACATTGATATATTTGCTGAACACAAAAAAGCTTGCTACATAGCAAATACACAACATCCCAATGCACAGACAAATTAAAGATTAGTCCCCTTTTTCACAAGGTTAACCATAAAAGAGAACTCTTTTACGATCACCATTCGTTGATGTGTGACATGTATCAAGGAGGTCTTCAAAGATGATAATCAAAAGAACACTTATAAAATCAAAGGAAACTTTCAATTTTGAAGAAAACTTTTGATTTGGCCCCATTTGCAGAACATTATTTTAGTACAGTAAGCACACCAATATTATTTGTAGTAGCAAAAGAAACAACATTTTGATAAGAAAGAAAGTCACTGCACCTTGAGTAGCTGAAGATCTTTCTTCAATTCAGGGGTGAGGGTTTGGGCAGGCATGTCAAACCTATTTATAAATATACAACCAACCAACCCACCCACATCACAAAAACTCAAAAAATTATTCACAAAAAATTAAGAAAAATATAAAAAGTTAGATCCGCATGTACCAATTCTTCCCAGCAGTATCTTTGACTTGCTTCCTCAGTAATTTGTTCAACTTTTTAGGGTTGTTCGGTGGAACAAACAGGCCGTCTATGAGCTCTGTGTTAGATTTATATACCGCAGCACTACTACTACTACTTTCAGGCAAAGTTTGAGGAGGCTTATCAGACCCCTTTTTGGTTCCAGATGGAAGTGGAGGCAGCTTCGGTTCCCATGAAAGACCGATCACTGGTTTGCTTTTAGCTGCTTCGGCCATTCCTTCTGATTTGAGCATCCAACAACCCAAGAAACAATAATTTCTCCCAATATATACAAGTAATGTGATGTATATGCTCAGATAGTGCTAGAGGTGAGCATGGTTCGATTTAGTTCGGTTTTAAAATAAACCAAGACCAAGCCACTACTTACAGTCCCATAAATTTTTGAACTAAACCGAACTATGAAAATTTTGTAACCAAACCAAACCGAATCATGAAAACGCGGTTTGGTTCAGTTTGGAATCACGGTTTTTGTAAAACTTGTCACCGTTCACAATATGATCGCAACATACATTAAATAATAGGCTATCATTTTACAAACAAGAATTGTTTAAATGATTCTTTAAAACTAGTTCTAGAATTATATAAAGGCACACTTGCAAGAGTAGAGGGTTAACAACTTATAAATATATATGGTATACTAAAAAGGTACTCGAGTGTCTACAATACATAAGCTGTTCGGTTTTGTTTCATACCAGAACCATAACTATGATACCACAGACTAAACCATAAAATACGGTTCGCCTAACGGACCGAACCAAGCATTGAGAAAACCAAACCAAACCAAACCATTGGATTTGGTCTGGATCGTATAGTTTTGCGGTTTTTTCGATTTTTTAACTCAGCCCTAGATAGTGTGCACACTTCGAGTTCAAGCACGATGGCTAGGGTTTATTGGATATGGCCTTCGGAGATATCATGGTTTGGCGAGCAATATGTGCTTGGGCTTTTTATGGGCTCTTGATGGGCCTCATTTAACTTCCAACTACTGTCCAATTTGCCTAATAAAATGAAGGGTAAATTACACTACCTCCCTTGAGGTTTAAAGAAAATACGGTTAGCTCTACAATTTTGACATAATTAGACTAACTTCCCTTTTAGTATGGTTAAAGCAATTGAAACTAATGTCAATGGTGAGTAGACTTCGAAATGAACAAAGACAAATATAAATTTCAGTAGGAAAGATATGATAACATCATTTTTTCATTCATACAGCTAACGATTTATTGCTGAAAAAAGGCCCAAGTGTAATGTAAATTAAAACCTTGAGGGAGGCAATTGTAATTATATCAAAAGTGTGGGGCTAATTGTATTTTCTTCAAACCTCAACGAGGTGAGTGTAATTTACCCTAAAATAAAATACTAATGCCCTATTTGGTAACATTTATATTTATAATTTTTCAGGAATTACAACAACAACAACAAAAAAACACTCAGGTTTTACCTTGTTAACAAATCAAACCCTAAAATTTTAATTATTTCAATTTAAACCCTCAACTTTTAAAATTGTATCAATTATGACCATCTGTTTGCAGCTGTTAGTTATAACTAACAGAGGATGGGCAATTTACACAATTTAATCACTGTTTTTCCCTTCATTACTATTGACAATCACCCCTTATCCTTACCGTAACCCATCACCACCCTTCTTCCCAACTCACTGCCACTGCTCTATCCATTTTCCCCATCCATTATTACTCCTTCCCTTCCCTAGTCTATAACCACCACCGCCGTCCAACATCACCAACAAAAAGTGGTTAAATTGTCTAAATTGTCCCTATTTTGTTAGTTATAAATGACAAATGGTTAGAATCTGTGAAGCATGGGTGCAGGGATAGATATTGGTACGTGTACGTTATGGGTACACCAATGTGGCAAAATCTTAAAGAAGTGGGATATGGATACAACTAGGATACGTCAATAAATTTTTAATTTTTTTAAAGTTTTTTATAATGCTTTATGAAAATCTTTTAATTCAAGCAAATGCAAATCTTTCACTTCAAGTATATAACATATAGAATAACCTATGTTGCACGGACATAGACACGTGACACAACACAGACACGCCGACACATTAATTTCCAAAAAATGCCTGACACAACATGCTAAGGACATTTTAAAAATATATTTATTTATTTATATAATATTCGTCACATATATAAATATTTTATTTAAAGTTATAAAAAAAAATAATTTAACACTAATTAAAAATATAAACATTCAGTTGCAAACACCCAAAAATGAACATTTAGCAAAAATATAAATACTTTATTTTAACCATTCGACTAGTAGGCGGAAGCCAGTTGTTTGACCATTTGACTTCTAGGTGAACCTTTATTGGCTTAGAAGGTGGAAAGTTGTACACCCTTTTCTTTTCTAGGAATATATAAAAATAAAAATAAAAAAACAAAAACAAAAACAAAACAAAACAAAATGAGGGAAATCAAAAATTTGTTGCAGTAGTAGGAAGCTTTCTCTCACTCATTGCAGATGGAAAGCTTGTTCGTCTTCCCTCTCTCATTTCTCGCTCATCTCTCTTGCAAAGCTTGTTCGTCTTCCCTTTCTCATCTCTCTTGCAGCTAAAACTTTGAATAGTTCTCGATGGGTCTCAAACATGTTGCCTGAACAGATCTTCGATTTTAGGGTATTTCGTCTTCTTCTTCTTCTTCTTCTTCTTCTTCTTCCTCTCTCTCTCTCTGGCTAGGGTCTTGAACGTGTCCAGGACATGTCTAAGATGAAAAGACAAAAAAAAAAGGGACGTGCCAGACTGAGTGTTGAACACATGTCCACTGCGTGTCCAACGCGTGTCAGTGTCCGACACTGATACATGGGCTTGGCAGACGTGTTTGTGCTTTCTAGAGAATAACTATATATGTGTGTGTCTCTGTGTGAAAATCAACTAATCAAATAACAATTACAAAAACATCAAGATTATGAAAGTAACAATGAAATAAATACACCAACTTATGAACCCTAATATCTAATTGTTTCTTTCTTTTTAGTCTTCTTATAAAAGTATTAGTTTTATTTTATTTTATGTAATTTTGATTGTATATAACAGGAAGCAAAAGAGGGCAAATTCATGAGTAAAGGGCAATGGTTAGTTACGAATTACTTGAAGGTTTTCGAAGATGACTAAAGAAGAATAAACGGTTGAATTGAAGAAGAGGAACCAAGGACGCTCAGTTGTTGCCACTGAGAATGGTTGCTACAGAGGAGAAACGAAAAGATCAAAAAAAAAAATCGAAGAAGACGAGGAAGTGTCAAAGAAGAGGAATTGAGAAAATTCATTGAAAAGTTCACACGTCGCCGTCATCTTTGAATGAGAGTTCTAATGTCTTCGAATGAGAGTCTAGAGAGGTAGCTCAACGAAGTGTGGTTAACCTAATTTGTTAATGTTTTCCATTATTGCAAAACCAACTAAAATTTGTAAGGTTTTCAAAATGTGAACAAATTAATTGCTTCGGTAGACTTAAAACTTTTCGAATAATGCAATTTTTTCCCCGGCATACCTATCCCATACAATACCCCTGTATACCCACGATGTACCTAATGCATTTAACATTATAGTGGAAAAAAAAGAATTTGCTCTCTATGTTCTCTCTCTCTCTGCTCTCTCTGTCTATTTGCTTTCTCTGTGATGATTAATCTATGAATCTTAGCACACGGATGGGTTGTCTCTGTCTAGTCAAGCAGAGGAGGGTGAATTGGTTATATCTGTGTGTGTATTGAGTGCTGTTTTGTTTTATTGAGAAATAGTATAGTTGGTTCTCATGGTCTGAAAGTTTTTCAAACCTTGAAAAGGTTATTGTGGACTGTGCTTCAGTACTTCACCTCTGAAAATCCATTAAAGCTTTTGATTTTCTATTTTATCGGCCTTCAATACAATGATTTTGATTAATTTGTAAATCTGAGAAATAGATTTAATGGTGGTTTTGATTAATTTGTAAATCTGAGAAATAGATTTAATGGTAGTTTTGATTAATCTGTGAATCTGAGAAATAGATTTAATGGTGGTTTTGATTTTTTTTTTTTTTTTTTTTGATCGGCCTTGCGGGTCTGTTAGCTACTATTGCTCAATAAGAAAAAAATGTCTAATCTGTTAGCTATTGTTTGGGTATAAAAAATGTTTGAGAAATCTTAACTATGTGGGGAAAAAATGTTTTGGCTGAAATATTGAGTATTTGAGTTTTTATTTATACTTGCTTATTATAAACCGCCAATCCACCCGAATCGCCAAGTCATAACTGTCATTCTTTGCCAACTGAACCGCCGGTTTTTGATAAACAAAACGGCAATTTCTAATGTCAATTTTGTCAATCTGCCACCCGCCGTGCGGTTTCTATTTTACCCCTAAACCATACCGACCCACACCACGCACACCCCTACTTATCAGATTCATAGAGAAGAAAGAAGCAGACCTCGCTGCTGCCGATTGCTGTCTCGCCTCACCTCTTCTCTTGCCACCGACTGCCGTCGCCCTAGTTCTCTCTCTCTTTCTCTCTCTCTCTGTCTCTCTCTCTCTCCTCTTAAATCTTTTGAGTAATATATTGCTTATTTACTCTCTCTCTCCATATTTTTGTTTCATCTTCATGAATCATATCAATGTTACCCTCATATTTTTTTTTGAACTTTTTTTTCCAACCTTTTTATGGTTGTGCACAGATTTTTACTCTCTGTATTTTAATTTGATTCAATCATTTTTTTCAACCCTGCTTCCCAACTTTTTATTTTTCCTTGAGCTTTAGATTAGCTCAGGTTGAGGGGATTTTTTTTTTTTTTGGCTGATTGTTTTTCTGGTTTTCTTGTTCAATGAATTATTTACCTAAAAAAAACAAAAGAATGAACATGGCAAATTTAATAGATTGTTTGGAACAAATTTATATTCTTTAAGTTGTCGATTATATATTTGATTTCATTTTTGTTGTCAGTACTTTGATTTATGTACTTCCAAATCTATGAATAGTTATGTGTAACATTGTGTCATGTGTTTTCCATTTGACACTTTTTTTAGGGTTCATTGTAAATTTGTATTTTGTAATAGATAATGGACGAGGGAAATACAAGTGATGAGTGCTTTGGATTGTTATTATAAATTTTTTTGGATTGTTGGATTTCTAATTTTTTTAGTTTGTCAATGTTGAATGTCAGATGAATGGACATCTATTTTAATTTCGACTGTTTTAGCTAATTTACAAATTAGGTTTATTTTCTATTTTAGATTTTATAATTTGGATTATGCTTTTTCTAATCCACTAATCCGCTCGAACCGCTAAGTCAAAACCGCCATTATTTGTCAATCGCTCCGCTAGTTTGTGATGGAAAAATGGTGGTTCCTAACACCAAATCCTGTAGGTGGGATGAGTATGCCTTTAGTAAAAGAGAGATTGGGGATAAGGGGGGAAAAAAGGGAGGAGGTTAATAACGCATGATTTATTTTTATTTTTATTTTTTTAACTTTTATTCTTAATACATGCTTTAATATCTTTATTGTAACACTCCACATACTTACTAAACTAATAAACACAAATTAGATCTCGTTTTTTCACTTTTTATTATATAGAATATATTAACACACATAAAACATGTCTAACAAGATTTCGATTGTCTGCCAAAAACCAATAAAAAATCATTCAAAATATGCTTTTCAAATCCATGTTCTGTTTTTCCCTATCATTTCAAACAAGATGACATACCCTCTATGCATAAGCATTGACTCCAAATGATAAATTATTCCAAACACACACACACACACACACACACATATATATACATCAAACCCTCTAACGCTACACAGAGATGAAGATTCTCAAAAGATCAACTCAATATACGAAACGAAATGCAATGTACGAAAAGAAATTATAGACTAATGCTATAGTTGTGTAGGCGAGTGAGTTTTTGCTATCATTTGATCATAATATTACGTCTTTTTTACGATTCCATGAGATATGTATGCATCATATTTCGTTCATTTGTAGTTTCTATCACATTTTTAGTGACAAGTTTCTGAAAGCGTAATCTCCTTTCAGAGGAATTAGTTATCTGACAATGCTAAAATCATTCCAATTCTCTATGCATTCTGTTTACTTTACAAGTGATTTTTGTGCCAGAACTTGTTACAAGTGCTTTACTTTGTTTTTTATTTTTATCACACTACTGCAAACATTTTCAAACATCTTTTTAATTTTCCATTCCTTCAGTAGGTTTTCTACCATTACAAGGAAAACTAGTTCAAATTTTAGTTATTTTCTTGTGATATTTCTAATCACTCAATCACTTGATGTGTATTCTCTCCACCCAGTACTCTGCCATCTGGAGGTTCCAAGCTTGAGCAAGGCACACACAATGCTCACATTAATTCAATATCTAACATTTTTTTTTTTTTGGTTTCGTTTTGAGGGAGGGGGGGGAGGTGTCTCTGCAACCCCAAACCCAAAAATCAGCAACCTAAACAACCTAAAAATCAAGCTCAAACCCAAAAATCAGCAACCTAAACCCACAAGTTATACATTGAATTCAAGCTTAAACCCAAAAATCAGCAACCTAAACCACAAATTACATGTCTTTTTATCAACTCGATCAAAGGGGAAAAAAACCTAGTCTTAAAACAGGAGGACCACACGCACACAAACAACACACACACACACACACACACATATATACATCAAACCCTCTCACGCTACACAGAGACGAAGATTCTCAAAAGATCAACTCAATATACGATCTCAGAGGCCGATTACTCAATATACAAAGATTCTCAAACGATCAACTCAATATATACACAGAGAGAGGTATCTGTATGTCTTCTAGAGAGAGAGAGAGAGAGAGAGAGAGAGAGATACCTCAGTGCAGATCGATCGCCGTTCAGTGTAGATCGATCGCCGTTCAGAAGTGTAGATCGTCGGTCGTTCAGTGTAGATCGTCGGTCAGAGGTTCAGTGTAGACCGTCCGACGATGGGTAGGGTAGAGAGAGAGAGAAAGAGTGTCTCTACGTGTGTGTTACGTTTGTTGGGTCTGCGAAGAAATTAGGGCAAACTCTGAAACAAAAGGGGCCTGAGGTGTAAAAAAAAAATTGGGAAAAAAAACAGAAAAACAAAAAAAAGGGGTCACGGGCGGGTCAGGTTTGATGGGTATAATGGTGGATCACCCGTCACCCGACTCGAACTCGAGAAAACTGAAAAAATTGGGCCCGCACTCGTCCGCCACGTGTCACGCATCCATTCATTAGGGGTCAGACGGTTCTGTCGGGTCGGTGGATCTGCTGCACAGCCCTAAGCATCACTAGCCTTTTATAGTTGTTCCATAGAATTTTTCTATGAACTTCATTAGTATTCATCAATTGTAATATGCCAAAAGCACTCAATCGTGGCCTCCATTTGAGCCAACCTACTATAATTCCACGAATCACATCATTCCAACTTCTCTATTATTATAAATAATTGAACCTAAGTAACAAAAATATTCACTATTTGTTATTTCCTGCTTTTCAATCTTCACTTCTCTGTTATTTCTACTTCCATTGTTACTAAAGTTACAAACCATATATTCATTTTTATTTCTACTATGGAAAAGGCATAAAGCAACAAAATTATTTAGATTTAAAATGAAAGTTGAGTAACCACTCCAAGCATAATGTCTAAGTTATTTAAGTAGTTATAATAATCTAACTATCAACATAACTACTTGCTTCAATAATGCATGCCAAACGACTTAAAAGTTGAATGCCAAAAAAATGATGAAGCAATGTTTGAAAATGAATTTCAACTACACTTCTAAGTTAAGCCTTATTCTCTCTTCAATGTAGAAAACAAAAAGTACAGAAGCCATGAGGATTAAACATAAGCCAATGGTGTAGAATATGAAACAAAAGTAACAATAAATTTTATTAGCAAAGAGAGGTAAAAAAATCATATCATGTAAGTACACCCCTTGGGATGCAAATATGCAATGCCAAATATTGCACCATAATAAACTTCCATTTAGAAATACCACGCACATGTTTTTAGTAATTTTAAGGTCAACAACAGCGATAATTCAATCCATAAGATAAGGTAGCCATATACCTCAGTATGGCTGTATTTTCTTGCAACACTTCAAATGAGACACAAAAACGTGCAAGAAAAGAAAGTTCGATGAAAGCCTACCTAGTTATAAAATGGTGACAATCAGTGTTTTTAAAGACTCAAGGCGCACCAAGGTGCCGAAGGTCTCTTGGAGGATTGACTTATTGAGGCATCACAGTTTCACACTAAGTAGAATAAAAAAAAGTTACACTCCTAGATCTCAAGTAGGGGAAGCTTCAGCAATGACACTTGGGTTCTTAAGAAATCAAGTCAAAGAAAAGATGCATTATGCATCACAAGTAACTTGGCTCAAGTAATTTTGTTGTTGCCTCATTTCTATACTAGGAAAACTACAAGCCTTTATACTGATATGCTCTATGAAGGTACCCATGGTCATGACCAATGAATTGTAATTACCTTTGAACTCAGTGCAAATAAATTGCCTTTGAATTTGTTCAACATAGCAAGCCCTGCATAAGAGTTTGGGACTTACTCTCAAGAGGTTCGATGCGAGATTGATATGCAACGATGACAATGGTAATGGAGGTTGAGGTAGTGGTGGTGGTGGAGGGGCGGTGATAGTAGCTATAGTGGTGGGGTGATGATTGTGATGGTGATTGTGGTGGCAGTGAAGGCGGTGGTAGAAGTGGTGATGGCAGTGGAGGGGTGGTGGCATAATAATGGTGGTAGCCGTGGTGGTGGTGGTGGTGGTGGTGGTGGTAATGGTGACGGTGGTAGGAGTGGTGGTGATGGTGATGGTGATGGCGGCAGCAATAAGGTTATAACTATGTATGTCGACCCATATGTACAAGTATTTATAAATTTAATCAAAAATTAAGTAGGTTTTCTTTCAGTTAATTTATTTATTTATTTAATTTTTAGCCTATATTTTAAGAATTAGGGGTGCTCGTAGATCTGGTTGGGTCAGATGGCCTCCCATCTGCCATCCATGCAAACTTAGGCGGATTGAAAAAAATCAATTTGCATATGTTCGCTTAGTGAGAGGATGCAGATTGAAGAGGCCGTGTGGATTAATAGTTGGATGAGGATTAGTTTGGCGGTTTGGACTTTATTATTTTGGACCTTTTTTAGACTATTTTCTAGTAGTTTTTTATTGCTTTGGGCCTTAATTGGGTCCACATTTTTTTATTCTTCATTTTTTATAATAAAAATAAAGTCCAAACTTTCATATTTCATAAATAGCTATAATTACTAGTTAATAAAAGACTATTTTTTTAAAAACACAAAGCATAAAGTATAGCATCACTTTCTAAAATATGCTAAAATAAAAAATAACAAACAAATTTTCATGTTTTAAAATAAATAAAAAGACACAATTGATAATTGTTAAATACCAATAATAAATAAATATAAGAAAAATTTAATAATTGTTAAATGATGAGAAAATTTAATATTTCTCTTGGTTAATATATTTGTTAGTATTTTTGTAGTGTTTCTATCTAATATGACTGTATATTTGTTCCAATAAAAAGACTTGAGTCACATTTTATATTAAATTTGACATTAAATTTAACAAAGTTATAATTAAGTAATGGATTCAACTATTAAATGGAATTGAAATTTTAAAAGATCTAGCCAAATAGAACAAATACATAGAACAAATTTTCAAACACCACAAAAATAGGAATATGTAAAAAAATTATATTTAACTGTCATTTTGACACAACAGAAATATATACAACAACATACTGATAATCTGAAAATCTACAATACAAACCAATCAAACAAGCAAAATAGATCTGAAAAGATGGAATAAATATCACCTCATTTTGCCCAAAAAAACCCCAAATCAATAAATAAAATCAACAAAAATCGAATTAGAAAATAGTATGATATTTGGAATCAAAACCAAGGGCTGATTTCAACAAAACTCAGAATATTAGAGTAGAAGAAGAGAAGAAGAGAAAAGAAGAATATACCTCAGTCGCCGCCGCCGCCGCTCGTCGCTCGCCGCCGGTCGAAGGATGGAGACAGTGCCGGCCGATCGAGGGATACGCAGACTAAGGTTACGGTTTGGGCAGAGAGAGAGAGAGAGAGAGAGAAGTGAGAATATGGTTTGGGAATCTCAATAGTTAAATAAATGAATGCTTTGTGTCGGGCCCCACCCCGGGGAAAAAAAATTGGTAACTCGAATTTGAATAGAGCTTAAAATTAACTTATTTCAACTTTTGACTTAAATGAGTAGGTTTTGGGTGTTTGGTCGAGCTTAAATGATCAATTTTTAGTTTGAATTAAGTTAAAAAAATAATTATTCTTTGAGTGGGGGAGAGATACTTTTCTGAAATAGCTTAAGGGGGAAGCTAGAATTGAGGGATAAAATGACTTAAATGTCCCTCATCAATATCAAATATTACCAAATGGCCACTATATAAACTACAATGAAAAACACTGTTCACTCCTTTCAGAGATTGATTGGTGATTTCCGGTGTGTGGAGGCGATTTTCGGCGGTGCTCTCTCTCTCTCTCTCTCTCTCGATGAAGATGAAGATAAAGATAAAGGTCTCGATGTGTTTGTCAGTTAACCACTCAATCGATCTCCAAAAATCTAAATTTGTGCTTGTCAGTCAATTGCTCAATCAATCATCCGGATGACCGTGCAATACTTGTCTACTTCGGTTGTCATCTTTATTGACAATGGCTGTCACTTTCTTGCAAGATAACCAACCGAACGACCAAGAAGTCAAAATTTGGACAATTCGGGCAAACTCAAATTCGAACTTCCAATCAATACTAAAAAATAAGAGAGCGAGAGAGGGGTACAAGCACGTTGGGTCTATGTAGTTTGGTGGCGGTTGATCCGCCACCCAACCCACACCCATTAAACTCACATTTTTTTACCTACATTTGTTCGCCCATTATTACACATCCGCCCAAAACTCATCGTTAGGTCAGGTCGGACGGTTTGACGAGTCGGCAAATTTGTTGAGCACCCCTAGTTTGGACCCCAAAATTTTATTTATACACTATACAAACTATTAGTACACACCATAAATGATGTTTGAATATAAATTTTTGAACAAAAGTCAAATGTTCAAATTGAAAATTATGAATAAAAATAAATTATTCAAATATATTTTTGGTTCAATTATTTATACAATACTACTATGCACATAGAGGACCAAACACAGAACCAAACATAGAAACTGTACATCTGGATGATTGGGTGGTTGACCAACCAGAGCTTGTTGACCGCAACTATCATCTTGTCAACCGTGGTTGTCATCTTGTCGACCACAGCTAGAGCTTGTCAACCGTGGCTATCATCTTGTCAACAACGGCTGTCATCTCGTCATCTCGTCAACCGCAACTATCATCTTATCATCCGGTTGACCATCCCATCATCCGAGTGGTCATCCGGATAAACAATTTCGTATTTGGTTCTGTATTTGGTCCTGTGTGTGTGTAGCATTATTGTTATTTATATCTAAACAATTGTTTTGTGTTCATAAAGTTATATTTGAACATTTGACTTTTGTTCAAAAAAATTTATATCCAAACACCATTTGTGATGTGTACTTAGAATTTGTATGGTCTGCAAATAGAATTACTCTTGAACCCTACATCATTTATTTATGTTTTTTACAATTTTATCCTGATACAAAATTTCAGTTTTGTCCCTAAACTGCTCTGTCCAAAATCACAACCCTTAGACATTACTATTCCAACCAGCGCACTCCAGCAATTCTCCTCAACTTATTCCCATTGCCTTTCACCACTACCCATCCTTTCTCAACCTTCCTTTGTCCTTTTTCCACCACTTCACCACCCATTAGCTTATCATTACCCATAACCGTTATAGCCAAGCTACATCATATCTCTCTCTCTTAACCGATCAATCATCGATTGCAATTAAGATATGCTGTTTCTTTCTCTTTGCAACTAGGGTTTCATATGGCGTGGATTATAACGCGTAGTTCGAAAAGGAATACAGATAGAGATATCGAAGTTGTAGCACTTGGTTTGGAAAACAAATGTCGACATATATCACCGAATAAATATTGGTGGTTCGGTCATAGATTGTCAAACTAGATCTGTGCAATGCAGACCACCAAACAAATAGTAGTAGTTCAGACATATACCATCGAACAAATGGTAGTGGTTCGATCATAAACTGTCAAACTAGATCTAAGTAGATTGCAAAAGGAGGTGGTAATTGCGAATGGAGGGTTTGGAAAAGCCACCAGAGAAGTGAGTTGGGTGGCCATGAGTTTCGAAGGAGGTGGTGTGGCAGGAAAAAGTGGTGGAGGGTTGGTGAGGGCCGTCAGAGGTAGTGTAGACGGTGGGAAAGGAGATGTCACGACCCGAACCCGCCCCTATGGGTTAAGGACGTAACCGGCCAGTAATCCTGAGATTACCTACGGCCTCAAACCAAAATAGACGTGACTCAACAGAGTACAGGGGCCAAACGGAAGCAATAATTAAAACTTTGTCTATAGAGCCGTACTTATATACACTTTTAAACAACCATGCGCATATACGTTAATAACTCACAACAAAATATAGTACCACAAATTTTTTTACAGACAGGATCATCTAAAATGAGTCAACCATATCAAAATATACACAGGTATACACAAAGTCCTTGCCAACAAGACAAAATGTAAATACGTGACAAAATGGCAAGGATGGGTCTCGTGCGTGAGACACGAGGGCTGACTCCTCAAAACCTTAGTTGTTCCAAACTAGTTTCCGTGAGGCTGGGTCTGGACTTCTCTTGGCTCACCTACAAAGACATGAATGAGCGTGAGCGATAGCCCAGTGAATAATATCAAATACAAAATTTGCATAACATTGTAGAACAACATATTCCGAACGGCCTTGGGCCCAACTCGTAATTCTATTTAATAGATATATAACTATACGAAATACAAATCAAGTGATTGTAATTCCAAACATTCTGGCCTTTGGCCCATTCAGATTTCCATTCTTGTAAAAACGGCCTTCGGCCCATTCGATTATGTCAAAACGGCCTTCGGCTCATACATTCGTATCAAAACGGCCTTTGGCCCATTCATTTATGTCAAAACGGCCTTTGGCCCAGTCATTCATGTCAATCGGCCTTTGGCCCAATCATACATTTCAATCGGCCTCTGGCCCAATTATTCATTTCCATCGGCCTCTGGCCCAATTAATTATTTCCATCGGCCTTTGGCCCAATCATTCATTTCCATCGGCCTTTGGCCCAATTATTCATTTCCATCGGCCTCTGGCCCAATCATTCATTTCCATCGGCCTCTGGCCCAATCATTCATTTCCATCGGCCTCTGGCCCAATCATTCATTTCCATCGGCCTCTGGCCCAATTATTCATTTCCATCGGTCTTTGGCCCAATCATTCATTTCCATCGGCCTCTGGCCCAATTAATTATTTCCATCGGCCTTTGGCCCAATTATTCATTTCCATCGGCCTCTGGCCCAATCATTCATTTCCATCTGGCTCATAGGCCTTTCATATCAATCTGGCTCATATTCAAATTAATGAACTTTACAAAACTTAAATAAGAGTAAGCAAATGGGACAATAACATAATTTAGATATTACTCACAGTGATCGGCATGTGGATTTGCCCTGGAGCTTGACCCTACATATCACATAACACATATGGGTCACAAATAGTTCAATCCGTTCTTTAATTCACATATTCCTCTTTAGGCTTTATTCTTATCTCTTTAATTCAATCACAATGCTCAATGCATGCCTAAGAGTGTTTAGAAGTGAAAGGGAACGGAAAACAGAACACATAATGCATTTTCAGATTTCCAGAAAACAGGGTCCCCGCTCGAGCGTGGAATTCCCCGCTCGAGCGGACCCTTAGGTCTGCAAAAGTACTGGTTGCCTCCAATCCCCGCTCGAGCGTGCATTCTTCCGCTCGAGCGGACTTCATGACACATAGCTCCCCGCTCGAGCGTCAACTTCCCCGCTCGAGCGGGCATCATGTCTGCAGAAAATATGCTGGGAGCTCGATTTCTCCGCTCGAGCGGCCATTACCCCGCTCGAGCGGGCACCAGAATTCTGGTTTCCCAGATTTTGTTCTTGAGTTCAATTTCGATGTTTCACCCCCATTCTTGCATATTTTGGCTCCAATCTCACATATACATATGCTAACATGCCATAGACCCAAATTACAACATTAGGAAGCTCAATTTCTTGATTTGTCTACATGCATGTCCCAAAATGTGTCAACTCATCACCAACATGCTCAAATTCAAACATGCAAAGCTTACTCTTCATGATCTACTCTTGCATGCAAGAACATGATCTACTCTTGCATGCAAGAAATACATATCATTCACAACTTATTTGGTGAAGAGATGGTCATACACATGGATTTCAAACAAGATTCAACATAGATTGCAAACATTAAGCTTAAACATGGTGGATCATGGCAATTTCATGCATGCATGCCTTAATTGACCTTAGACTCAACATGTTTGACCCAAACCTCTTACATACATACTAATTCATGCTCTTGACCATCCATTAGACTTCAATTCACAAGATGATAGTTAAAGAAATGCATGAATCACTCACCAAAAGGCTTTAATCTTCCAACCTCTAGTCAATTCTTGAGTTGATCTTCAAATTATCAAGCTTTGAGGCCAAAATCCCAATTTCCCTCACTCCCCCTCTCTCTAGCCGACCCTCTCTTCTCCCTTTGAGTTTTTTTGATCAGCTAAATGAAGTGAATAAGGGAGAATAGGGAGTGTAGGCTTGTAAACAAAACCCCACTAACAAATATTTTAATATAGAATAATGGGGTACTTAATTAATCAATTAATCAGCTTAAATTGACCAGAATCAATTTTCAATTAAATTTCACCGTAGGCTCTAAAAATTTTGCCAATCACAATGGCGTAATCAATTTCGGGTTCTGTGGCCGATAAGGCCTTCAATTTAATTTCCGAAACGGAAAAATCAAACAGATATTCCTACAGAAAAATCACATGTTATCACACAATGGCACACAAAATCATGCTAAACACATAATCATATTCAAATTAAGGACCAATTAGCATTCTACGGAACAGGGATGTCACAGTCTTCCCCCCTATAGGAAGTTTGGTCCTCCAAACTTAATTTACCTTTAGTCGAACACAATTCGGAATACTTTTCATTCGACGGTTCCAATCCCTTTCGATAGCCATGCACTTAGTCTCAAAATCAAGCAACATTCCGTTCTCAAAGTCGGAGACTTACCTTTTCCTCCATACAAAGCTTGTACGGTGTCGCACCAAAACTAGAGTGTGAGCTGTTATTGCAAACAAAGTTTATCAATGATGGATAGATCTTTCCAATTCCCGAAAATCTAACGCACACATTTGGAGCATTTCTCCCATGATCTAAAAAGTCCTTCCTGATAGTTCATTAATTCGCGGAGGGAAAACAGCGCCGAATCATAATTCAGTCCCCATTGCCTCTTGAAGGCTTGTCAGAATTCGAACACATTTCAGAATTTCTGTCTAAACAATAGACACTGGGACCCCATACAAACAAGCAACCTTATTAATGTAACCAGTGGCCAATCCACAACCATCGTATGAAAATGTCACAGGGAGGAAATGAGCAAGTTAAGTAATTCCTCATACACAACCCAAACGGGATTTACACCTTGAGTGCTCAAGGTAGCCCCACAACGAAATTCGTAGTTACATATTCCCATTTCCATTCCAAAATAGGGAGATTGGAGTAATTCCGCCACTATCTGATATTCGGCTTCGACCTGTTGGCCCCGAAAAATACTTAGACACAAATTCACCAATTGCCCTCTTCAAGGTAGGTTGCCAGCTTATTCATTTCGGATGCCAGCTATCTTTATCATAGAAGTTCGGTCTATTTCCTTGTCACAAAGATTCAATTCATTCTTCAATAATTTCACAATACACAATCCGATTTGGTATTTAGTTCAGTGACTCGTCACAGCTATTCAAGGTCAACCAAAAGTCCACAGGAATTTAAAGTGGATCCAGACAGTGATCCCCGAGTCAACAAAGATAGCATCGAAGCAATTACCCATACAATGCACATAGGCCAATATCCCCATAATACTGATTGTAAAATATAATAACATCGAGGCAGTCAACTTCTAATAGAATACATGTGTTCTTAATTCATTCAACAGTTTACAATTTGGTTCGACATTCAATTCCCTGTTCCAAAGGGTCTTTCCACACTATTTCATAGTCGCCCGAAGCAGAGGGCGATTCATATATTAATCCCTATGATGTCAAGGCATTATCAAAAGAGTCAATCATGTGTCAAACACAATTTACACATTCTCAGAGCCCCAATCATAGAATATCACGACACTGAGTAGTTATTCACAAAAGCGTACTGAATTCACGCACTTACGGACAATCAGGGGTTTTCAACGTTTCTTGGATGTTTAAACATCTATAATTTACCAAAGGATGACATTCCGGACAAAACAAAAGAATAACCGTCTCGGAATCGAAGCACACCCGTTCACGACCGTCGGTGGCCGACTCGAGATCGATTAGCCAAACCCACCCGTACAAGACCGTCGGTGGCAAAAAGATGTCCCAACAAAGGTGCTACATAGGCTTAACGTCCCCTAGCACGAAAGGACGCCCCAAGAATGTCATCAAAACAAACATAGTACCACTCACTACAACCTGATTCCCCAAAATCTGATAACATTGAAGCAACTACTCTTCCTTACAAAACATATTCTGATCAGTCAAAGACAAATGTTCAGTACTGCTCATGATCAAATCAATCTGCCATCAAACCAACCAGGATGGGACAATACACAAACATCGTTCCTTAAGACACCCAATCACGGGATTTGTACAATTCGGCTCATTTTCAACACATATGTCCTCAATAGTTGGGGGTTGGTTCTCAACGGTGTTCATGGTTAGAGCAATCTGTCATAGCCCACAAAGGTGTTTCAAATAGGTTAAGTACTCTAAACAGATTCAAGTTCTGGGTCTATCAGTTTTTCTGCCAAGAATAATCTAGCTACTTATTTACAGGCAATCCTCAATCCCTTTTTACAAAATTAAGTCAGACAGAAGGTCTTATCAAACCAATCCCGACACAGGTCTTGCCAAATCAATTCAAACAAGGTTCCATCGAATTATATCAAATGAGGTTTCCATCAAGACAATGTCAGGCAAAGGTCCTATCGGATCGAATCCGATAAAAGTTTTCTCAAATAGGACACATTCGGTTCTATAAGGCATACTTCGTTTGCTTAGGTACATGGTTGATAGTTTCTCGACTGCCCTAAGTTCATCAGTTCTCAAAGTCATATCAGAATCATTCATCACAATAGTTCATATCAAAATGTTTCAAATCATGTACAATACGGTATTGTCTACATAAATTCGGGTGTAGTTGCATATGCGTGCAGTTGCTCATGTCAGGAGGTACGTATCATAATCAGTATAGCAGTTCCCAAATAAGTCTTATAGGCGAGGACATGGTGCACAGTAACACATTAAACAAAGTTCCCCGGTTGTACTTAAGATAGGGTCTGTTATGCAAAAGTTCTAAATCAATCACAAAAGCATAGGGTTACGAGTCGAGCTCAATATAACTACATAGTCCAATCAACTTTCTACTGATCAAGATGCATGATCTCACAATTCATAGAGTTCATTATTTGGGGCGCTCAACTCGGTCACACAATCACAAAGTCATAATTCCAGTGGTTTAGTCATTAAAGACAGTAGTATAACAAATCACCTTAAGCACAAATTCAGCTGTACATGCGCATGTGCAGAGTTAATCGATATCCCAATACATATTTCACAAATTTCTCGAATGGAGTATATACATTTAAGGGTATGGTCCCAATCTTGTGGGTCTAGCCAATCTAAATACACATGCAGCAGATACGAAAGAACATGCCAATCCGAATCAATTAATATCCCAAGCAAAGATGTGCACATGTACCAATTCAGAATCAATCAACACATAAGCATTCATTTATAACAGTACAGATACCTGGGATAGCGGTCACGGCATTCTGAGCACTTCCTGGGACAAGTGCAATTACTCTATCCTAATCAGCAATTCCTACCATTGGTACGAATCCAACTGAGACAGAGGATCTATTCACATTTTGCTCATTTCGGAGACAATTCCTTACCAGATGGTCCATTCCCCACCACACCCATAACAAGCCCCAGAAATTCGATGACACACCCCTCGGTGTTTCTTACCACATTCATTACATGTCGGTGCTGTATTCCTTGTAGAGTTTGAAGTGCACGATGATCCCGTATTTTGCCTTTTTAAATGACTCCTTCTTTGAGAAAAAGCCTTGTCTCTTGCTTTTCCATTCAGAAGATCGGTTCATGTTAGCTTTGGTCATCAGCGTTCGGTCCGGCACCTCAACACATTTTGTGACTTCCAATCCATTCACTTGGTGCTCTCGCACTGGTGGTGGCAAAGGTTCTTGCTGTAGGGGCAGCTGGTACTGTTGTCTTAAGATCTTTGCCATTTCTTGTACTGTTCTTTCCAGTCTATCCAGTCGGGCTGTGGAAGGGTCTACCGACTTATGTGCCTTTACTTTATCCATAGCCTACACAAACTCTTATTAAACTTCGCCAATTACTGGGATGCTCAATACGAAAACAACACAGGTACACATGGGTACATTGGTATATTCTCATTTCACATATCGCACGCAATTAATCACATACGTAACAGATAATTACATACTTACTAAATATCGCATGCTAAACATTTGCTAAGTAATCATGTACTCAGATTATGTTCATATTTCACATAAATACCTATTGACAAAATCGAATGCACATAAGCAACTTTTCATGGTTCATATATTCATGTATGTGCATTATATCAAAACAAACTTATGGTACACATTAGTGTAACAATTCATATCTCATATTCGAATCATGTGTGGTACTTCCTTTAGCGTGACATATCTTGTTGGTCAAGCATAGCAACGTATCTCATACATAGGCCACGGTATTATTTCCCCCGGGCTAGGGCCTCATGACCATAAGCCACAGTATTATGTCCCCTGGGCGAGGGCCTTCGCTAAGGATACCACAATTATGTTCAAGGAGAACTTAGACAATCATTCATTTATACCAATCATAGCATTTCAGGGGACTTGTCATTTCATATTATCAGAACATAATTAGGGCTAAACATAACCTTAAAGAGTTCTTATTCACCATCCGATTAAACTTGCACTATATGCTGTACAAAAATTCACCATATGCATATACCAGAACGCATATGTATTCCGATAATTACAATGTGAGTAAATTACGACTTATAGCACATAATTACTCAAATCAAAACACTTAAGCATATTCTTAATGCTTTCAAAGTTCATATCGAAACAGTTGAGCATATTATCCACACCTCCAAATTCATATTTACCACATGAATGCATCCTAGATCTTATCTAGACGCGTATTGCTCTTTTGGACAAGTGTGTGAGTTATTAACTCGTGCTCTGATACCACTCTGTCACGACCCGAACCCGCCCCCGCCCCTATGGGTTAAGGACGTAACCGGCCAGTAATCCTGAGATTACCTACGGCCTCAAACCAAAATAGACGTGACTCAACAGAGTACAGGGGCCAAACGGAAGCAATAATTAAAACTTTGTCCATAGAGCCGTGCTTATATACACTTTTAAACAACCATGCGCATATACGTTAATAACTCACAACAAAATATAGTACCACAAATTTCTTTACAGACAGGATCATCTAAAATGAGTCAACCATATCAAAATATACACAGGTATACACAAAGTCCTTGCCGACAAGACAAAATGTAAATACGTGACAAAATGGTAAGGATGGGTCTCGTGCGTGAGACACGAGGGCTGACTCCTCAAAACCTTAGTTGTTCCAAACTAGTTTCCGTGAGGCTGGGTCTGGACTTCTCTTGGCTCACCTACAAAGACATGAATGAACGTGAGCGATAGCCCAGTGAATAATATCAAATACAAAATTTGCATAACATTGCAGAACAACATATTCCGAACGGCCTTGGGCCCAACTCGTAATTCTATTTAACAGATATATAACTATACGAAATACAAATCAAGTGATTGTAATTCCAAACATTCTGGCCTTTGGCCCATTCAGATTTCCATTCTTGTCAAAACGGCCTTCGGCCCATTCGATTATGTCAAAACGGCCTTCGGCTCATACATTCGTATCAAAACGGCCTTTGGCCCATTCATTTATGTCAAAACGGCCTTTGGCCCAGTCATTCATGTCAATCGGCCTTTGGCCCAATCATACATTTCAATCGGCCTCTGGCCCAATTATTCATTTCCATCGGCCTCTGGCCCAATTAATTATTTCCATCGGCCTTTGGCCCAATTATTCATTTCCATCGGCCTCTGGCCCAATTATTCATTTCCATCGGCCTCTGGCCCAATTATTCATTTCCATCAGCCTCTGGCCCAATCATTCATTTCCATCGGCCTCTGGCCCAATCATTCATTTCCATCGGCCTCTGGCCCAATTATTCATTTCCATCGGCCTCTGGCCCAATCATTCATTTCCATCGGCCTTTGGCCCAATTATTCATTTCCATCGGTCTCTGGCCCAATCATTCATTTCCATCGGCCTTTGGCCCAATTAATTATTTCCATCGGCCTTTGCCCAATTATTCATTTCCATCGGCCTCTGGCCCAATCATTCATTTCCATCTGGCTCATAGGCCTTTCATATCAATCTGGCTCATATTCAAATTAATGAACTTTACAAAACTTAAATAAGAGTAAGCAAATGGGACAATAACATAATTTAGATATTACTCACAGTGATCGGCATGTGGATTTGCCCTGGAGCTTGACCCTACATATCACATAACACATATGGGTCACAAATAGTTCAATCCGTTCTTTAATTCACATATTCCTCTTTAGGCTTTATTCTTATCTCTTTAATTCAATCACAATGCTCAATGCATGCCTAAGAGTGTTTAGAAGTGAAAGGGAACGGAAAACAGAACACATAATGCATTTTCAGATTTCCAGAAAACAGGGTCCCCGCTCGAGCGGACCCTTAGGTCTGCAAAAGTACTGGTTGCCTCCAATCCCCACTCGAGCGTGCATTCTTCCGCTCGAGCGGACTTCATGACACATAGCTCCCCGCTCGAGCGTCAACTTCCCCGCTCGAGCGGGCATCATGTCTGCAGAAAATATGCTGGGAGCTCGATTTCTCCGCTCGAGCGGCCATTACCCCGCTCGAGCGGGCACCAGAATTCTGGGTTTCCCAGATTTTGTTCTTGAGTTCAATTTCGATGTTTCACCCCCATTTCTTGCATATTTTGGCTCCAATCTCACATATACATATGCTAACATGCCATAGACCCCAAATTACAACATTAGGAAGCTCAATTTCTTGATTTGTCTACATGCATGTCCCAAAATGTGTCAACTCATCACCAACATGCTCAAATTCAAACATGCAAAGCTTACTCTTTCATGATCTACTCTTGCATGCAAGAACATGATCTACTCTTGCATGCAAGAAATACATATCATTCACAACTTATTTGGTGAAGAGATGGTCATACACATGGATTTCAAACAAGATTCAACATAGATTGCACACATTAAGCTTAAACATGGTGGATCATGGCAATTTCATGCATGCATGCCTTAATTGACCTTAGACTCAACATGTTTGACCCAAACCTCTTACATACATACTAATTCATGCTCTTGACCATCCATTAGACTTCAATTCACAAGATGATAGTTAAAGAAATGCATGAATCACTCACCAAAAGGCTTTAATCTTCCAACCTCTAGTCAATTCTTGAGTTGATCTTCAAATTATCAAGCATTGAGGCCAAAATCCCAATTTCCCTCACTCCCCCTCTCTCTAGCCGACCCTCTCTTCTCCCTTTGAGTTTTTTTGATCAGCCAAATGAAGTGAATAAGGGAGAATAGGGAGTGTAGAGGCTTGTAACAAAACCCCACTAACAAATATTTTAATATAGAATAATGGGGTACTTAATTAATCAATTTAATCAGCTTAAATTGACCAGAATCAATTTTCAATTAAATTTCACCGTAGGCTCTAAAAATTTTGCCAATCACAATGGCGTAATCAATTTCGGGTTCTGTGGCCGATAAGGCCTTCAATTTAATTTCCGAAGCGGAAAAATCAAACAGATATTCCTACAGAAAAATCACATGTTATCACACAATGGCACACAAAATCATGCTAAACACATAATCATATTCAAATTAAGGACCAATTAGCATTCTACGAAACAGGGATGTCACAGGAGAGTTGCTAGTGGAAAGCTTGTGGTAATGGTAGGGGTTCAACGAGAGGGGCACTTTTGAGATTATGGTGGAGGTCCCAAAAAAGGAAGGTATTGACCACCAAAAGAGAAGTAAAAAAAAAAAAAAACCTATGTTCATTCATCACCATATTTTAGATATGACTTTGATTATTATATTATCCCATATAAGCATTTCATAAAACAAATCATTAACAAATGTCCCAAAAAAAAAAAACACTAAAAAAAAAATCTCAAATTGGTCTCCTATGTGGCATAATTATCTTATCAACAATATATCTGGCAAAAATATTTGCAAAGGTTAACAAAAGAGGGAAAGGGGGTTCAACGGCCTTGGAGATCGGTGCTCATGTGAAAAGAGGGAGACGATATATATTGATCTAAAAAGAGGGACCACAGAAAGGGTTGAGAAAAGGAGAGATGTAGAGGAGAGAGAAAGAGAGAAAGAGAGGGGTTGAGAGAAAGGGAGATGGGATAGTGGGGTGATGTAATATATATATATATATATATGGGTGTCACGTCCCAAACTCGACCCTAAAGGTTAGGGAGGTAACCGGCTAGTAATTTAGATTACCAAAGGCTTATCTTGACAAAATACAAAATATTTAATAGAATAATGGGGTGACATGCGAAAGCCTTTTTTTTTTTAAACACCAATTAATTAGAAAATAAACTTGTCCATTGAGTAGTGCGTAACTAGCATGGACATATTACATATATATATATATATATATATATTATTGTTACATTACCTACATAATTAAATCAAATACAAACATTCACAATTTCATAGTGTTGACTCTTCAAAACTTTTCCCAAAATGAGGTAAACAATAGACTTAGCTCAAGCGACAATTCTCATAAGGCTTTCTCAAAGGTCTTCAAATACAACTCTAAGGTTGCTCTTCATGTTGCTTACTTGAGCTAAAGTCTAATGAGTAATACCAAGGTAAAGTGGTAATGAATGAATTCCAAACATTTGTAAAAGATCCATTCCAATTCACAATTCCAAAAGCATTTGAACATTTCATAAGATATACTCAAAATTGTGATAACATGGTACATCTAATAAAGTAACACATTCAACCATACATGGTTGTCTTCAAGAGATCTCAACAAATGCCATGGCGCATAGATAAATGTCCTTCAATGGCTCGGACTCACTAAAGGATGCCGCTATTAGATTCCTCGCAACATGGAACATTCATTGATTCATATAAAATAAGATTTCAGAAAACGTCATTCTCAAAGCATTTCCAAAATATATTTTCGAACATAACTTTACAAAGATATTACTCATAGTGGGCTTTACTCCAATAAGTCTCCTCGTATGACCAACCTGTTGGAAAAATGGTTTAATATAGGCATATTTTTTAGCCAAATTTAAGTGGGCCCCAAACGTCTTGTGGGGTGGGTCTAAAGAGGTGAAGTGTGACTTGCTATTGCCGCATGGCAAGTCACACGGTGAAGACGGAACGTCAAAACCATTTATGAGTGAATGGGAAGTTGATGTCGTTTTCGGGTCTAACATTAATTTTTTAGATAAAATTCATTTGAATTTTTTCAATAAAAAATTATTGTGGGAATTTCATTTAATTCTAAATTCAAATTTTGGGTTCCCGAGTGGTTTCCTAAAATTTGTAATTTTGAGAATTTAATTTAATTTAATTCTAAATTCAAATTTTAGGTTTCTAAGTGGTTACCTAAAGTTTGTACCTCTTCCTTTATTTATTAAACTATTCAAATAGTTTAATATATATATATATATTCATATAGTTTAATATATATATATATATATATGTTTCAAATGGTTTAAATAATAAAGGTCAAATGGTTTAAATGATAAAGGTCCAACAGTTTAGAAACTGTACACCAACAGATCCTTATTCAAAATTGTTTGAAAGTTGGTTCTTAGCAACGGTCAAAGAAATGTTTGAATAGTGGTAGCACCTTTTCATTTTGTTTTGGAACCTATTCGTGCTGAGATTTTTTCCTATATATATAGCCTTTATTCCAGCAATCAAGGACCCCCGAGATTTAGTCTGCATTATTTATATTGCTGTCCAACTTTTATTTAGGGGATTGTCACGCCCCAAAATAATACATAAAACCCATCACTTTTAACATGCATTGATATATAAAAGACCTTCATTTTTCTATTCATCAGAGTAATTCATTACAAAATGTATTACATGTTAACAACAAACAAATGCCCTACGGGCTTACAACTTTCCAAGTTAACACTTGGTTACAAACAGAGAGTACTAACTCAATTACACTTTAAGCCCTTGGCTTGAATCTACATGTAATACATCAAAAGAAAGAAAGACAATAAAGTCTGCCCGCCTTAAGCCTCCCAAGCTATACCCTTGGAGGTGGCATGCTACCTATACCTGAAAATGATATTCCCGTATAGGGTGAGCTAACAGCCCAGTAGAAATACACTAAACCAGCTATGAACAATGACTAAAAGATTAACAGTTTGATAGATGGTTAACACTTTTACATTCTTTCATAACACATTACAGTTTCATTTTCCATTCCTTTTCAATTCTCAATTCATAACCATAGTCCAGAACCTGACCAAATAACCGATATGAGACAGTAACTCATATTAAACATTTCCTCATTTCACAATAGATAAGCATACTAGCTATATCAATACATCAACAGATAAGTATAAGAACTATATCACACTTCCAACGATAAGCATATGAGCTGTATCTACGGAGTCCATCCCCTCTCTCCTCTCACACAACACCCGGTTTAGAGGTCCATCACCTCTCTTCCTCTAAACTGTGGAGTACATCACCTCACTCCTCCAACACAACACAATGCATATAAACAATTATTATACACATCATCAGTCAATACATAAAGTTAATGTATTCTTTCAAACGTCATACTCAATGACACATTCTAGTGATTAGTTTTAGTTTGCCTAATCATCATGCATTGTCTACAACAATCAAGACTATCCTCCACCGATAGCCCAAAGCAGTTATTTCTAAACAGAAAATAAATGCACAAAATGAATATAAAATCAACATTTCAACTAGGTGAGCGATAAATAATTCAACTACACCCTTTAATCCCATACATTCCCAATTCTAACATTTCTCTATGCTAAACATGCATATAGGTTTATTATAAATAAAACCCCAACTTTTGTAAAATTGCACAAAAGCCCCTAAACTTTCGCAAAATTACCCAACAACCCCCAATATATAAAAATGCTAAAATTTAAAGACAAAGCTCATAAAGAGGAGTAGGTTATCCCTACCTCAAATTTGAAGCTCAAACGGAGAAGATGAAAAGAGTTGAAACTCGATCTCCACCACACACCACAAAGCCCTCGAGAATTAACACAACTTTGGCGAAGGAACTATGGCCAAAATCTAGCTCGGTTCGTAATGGCTAGTTAAACCAAGAAAGAACCATAGAAGTTGGTAAGCTAACCCTATGCACTTGCACCTATATATAGGAGTTTGTCTACCTTAAAATGTGTCTTGTAACCGATGTGGGACTTCCAACAAACATATAGAAGTTTGTCCACCTAAAAATGTATCTTGTAACCAATGTGGGACTTCCAACAAACACACCAAAGGTTCCCAAAATAGAATGAAGGTTCCAAATACATTTACCAAAAGTCTTAAAATGCACAAGTGCTACAGGATTTTCCTTCATTCTAGTTTTAGAAAAATTACAAAGAGAGTATAGAACACAGGTTTGGTTCGCCGAACAAATTGTTTGGAGTACTACTACAATTTGTGAAGATCATTGTATCTTGGGAGATAGATGCCACTCAACCGTAAGTATTGTAGCGGGGTGAATCTGTCTTAAGGACAAAGTGTCTCACACTCGACTTGATCTTTGAATTTTTTAATTCAGTTCGATAAATAAATACGGTACGTTATTTATTTATTTGTTTGGCTTTATTTCAATTTATTTTATTTACACAGAAGATTGGTCAAACAATCTTAAGACAGATTCGAATTATTCTATTTACAGAATTTTTCGTTTATTTCCTTTTCTCTTTCTTCTTTTAAGAAAATTATTTTCTGTGGATTTACAAAATAATATTCTGGTTGGAAAAACAAATAGTGATTATATGCTATTTGATAGATAGTAGTAATATACTGTCTCTTTTCTTTGACAACTAGTAGTACGATACTGGTGTCATTAACAATTCAGAATATATTTTTGTGAAATTTTGTCAGAAAATTAATTTTGGTTTTTAGAATTTATTTTCTGAGTTTTCATTAATTGAAATTCTATTTTAGTTTTTTAATTATTGAAGTGTTACAAGAAATTTAAGTTTCTGTGTGAAATTAATTTGGTTAAATAAAATTTTATTTTATTTCCAAATTAATTGAAAAATAAAAGTTATATTCTTATTTCTTTTATTTTACAGAATTTAATTTCTTGTGTGGAATTAATTTGGTTAAATAAAATTTTATTTTATTTCCAAATTAATTGAAAAAATAAAAGTTATAGTTGTTTATTTCTTTTATTTTACAGAATTTAATTTTCTGTGTGGAATTAATTTGTTTAAATAAAATTTTATTTTATTTTCAAATTAATTGAAAAATAAAAGTTACATTCTTGTTTCTTTTATTTTTATAGAATTTAATTATGTGAATTTGGTTTAATTTTCTGTGTAGTATAAATTCTAATTCTAATTTTGTTTTATATATTAGAATTGATGGCTACTGAAACTAATGCCCAAACAAGTACTACTGTGGTGGCTGCGATTGCACCAACCCCCTCTCCTGTGATGACAGTACTAATAAGTCATGGAGAGAAGCCAGAGAAGTGCTCAGGAACTGACTTTAAAAGATGGCAACAGAAAATGTTGTTCTATCTTACAACTCTGAACCTGGCTCGTTTCTTCCGTGAAGATGCTCCTATCCTGAAAGAGGATGAAACCGACCGGCAAGTGGTTGCTGCGATTGATGCTTGGAAACATGCCGATTTCCTTTGCCGGAACTACATCTTGAACAGACTTGACAACACATTATACAACGTCTACAGTCCAATCAAGACAACAAAGGAACTTTGGGAATCGTTGGAGAAAAAGTACAAAACGGAAGATGCCGGCTCAAAGAAATTTGTGGTTGGCAGATTCTTGGATTTTGTAATGGTTGATTCAAAAACTGTGATCAGCCAAGCTCAAGATTTCCAACTTATTCTGCATGACATTCACGCAGAAGGCATGTCACTCAGTGAATCCTTCCAAGTTGCAGCCTTAATTGAAAAATTACCAAAAGGCTGGAAGGAATTCAAGAACTATCTCAAACACAAGCGCAAAGAAATTTCTATGGACGAATTAATTGTGCATTTGAGAATTGAGGAGGACAACCGCAATTCTGAAAAGCGGGCTGGTAAGCATCCTATGGAGTCTAAGGCAAATATGGTGGAACATGCTTCAAAAACCAAGAAACGAAAGTCTTCTGGAGAAAGTTCATCACAAGGCTCTAAAGGGGGAGATAATAAAAAGTACAAGTTTAATGGCAAATGTTACATCTGTGACAAAGAGGGACATCGGGCCAAAGATTGTCGTAGCAAAGGCAAAAGCAAAAGAAGAACAAGCAAGAAGCCTGCTCAAACCCACATGATTGAAGTGGACAATATTTTCAATGGTATAGATGATATCAATCTTTCTACAGTTGTTTCCGAGGCAAATCTTGTCGGAAATCCTAAAGAATGGTGGGTGGACACTGGTGCTACTCGCCATATTTGTGCCGACTAAAAGATGTTCACATCTTATTCTATAGTGGACAATGGTGAACAACTCTTTATGGGCAACTCCTCAACTTCCAAAGTTGAAGGACAAGGAAAGATTGTACTCAAGATGACATCTGGAAAGGAACTCACTCTCAACAATGTGCTGCATGTACCGGACATTCGCAAGAATTTTTTCCGGATCTTTGTTGAGTAAGAATGGGTTTAGGCTAGTTTTGAAAGTGAGTGACAATTTGTACTTACCAAAAACGGGATGTATGTAGGAAAATGTTACATGTCTGATGGCCTTTTCAAGTTAAATGTAATGACCGTTGTACCTTCAGTTATTAATAATAATACATCTTCTTCTTACTTGCTTGAGTCTTCAAATTTATGGCATGGTAGACTAGGACATGTTAATTATGGATCTTTGCGTAGATTAATTAATATGGAATGTTTACCTAAATTTGACATTGATTCAAATCATAAATGTGAAATTTGTGTTGAGGCAAAATTATCTAAAACTCCTTTTCATTCAATTGAAAGAAATACGGAACCACTTGAATTAATTCATAGTGACATTTGTGATTTTAAATCAATTCAAACTAGAGGTGGGAAAAAATATTTTATCACTTTTATAATGACTATACTAGATATAGTTATGTTTATTTAATTCGAACCAAGGATGAAGCTTTTGAAACTTTCATTCAATATAAGAATGAAGTTGAAAATCAACTTGGTAAGAAAATCAAGAAACTTAGAAGTGATAGAGGTGGTGAATATGAATCACCTTTTGGTGAATTTTGTAAAGAACATGGAATAATTCATCAAACCACCGCTCCTTACTCACCTCAGCAAAATGGAATTGCTGAAAGGAAAAATAGGACTTTAAAAGAAATGATGAATGTCATGTTAATAAGTTCTGGATTACCTCAGAACTTGTGAGGGGGAGCAATACTTTCTGCTAATTATATACTTAATAAAGTACCCCGAAAGAAAGTGAATCAAACACCTTACGAATTGTGGCATGGAAGAGTACCATCCTACAAATACTTAAAAGTGTGGGGGTGTTTGGCTAAAGTGGCTATTCCTAGTCCTAAAAAGACTAAGATAGGTTCTAAGACCATTGATTGCATTTTCATTGGTTATGCCAAGAATAGTAGTGCATATCGGTTTTTGATTCATAAATCAGAACATTCCGAAATGCATGTAAATACTATTATTGAGTCTCGGAATGCATCATTCTTTGAACATGTATTTCCAAATAAGACTGGACAAGAGACTAGTAATAATAAGAGATCTTTTGATGCTATTACTAGTAATGATCAAGAACATGATCAAGAGCAAGAGTTAGACTAAAATGAGGAAGAAGAACCTAGGCGTAGTAAACGTGCTAGAACCTCAAAATCTTTTGTCCAGATTTTCTAACATTTTGTTAGAAAATGAGCCTTTAACTTTTAAAGAGGCTATGTCCAGTCCTGAAGCTCCTTTATGGAAAGAAGCTGTCAACAGTGAAGTTGAATCCATCTTGCAAAATCACACTTGGGAATTAGTGGACTTGCCACCAGGTTATAAACCTCTTGGGTACAAGTGGATTTTCAAAAAGAAAATTGAAAGCGGATGGATCAATTGACAAATACAAGGCAAGACTTGTGGTCAAAGGATTTAGACAAAAAGAAGGTCTTGATTACTTTGACACATACTCACCGGTTACTAGAATAACATCCATTAGAATGCTAATTGCCATTGCATCTCTATACAATCTAGAAATTCATCAAATGGATGTGAAAACCGCTTTCTTAAATGGTGAGTTAAATGAAGAAATTTACATGGAACAACCAGAAGGTTTTTCTGTTCTAGGAAAAGAAAAGAAAGTGTGTAAATTGGTTAAATCATTATATGGTTTAAAACAAGCGCCAAAGCAATGGCATGAGAAATTTGACAAGGCAATGATGTCAAATGGATTTAAAATTAATGAGTGTGACAAATGTGTTTATATTAAAAACACAGACAAAGGTTATGTCATTGTATGTCTTTATGTAGATGATATGCTCATCATTGGTAGTAATAATGATATGATTAAAACTACTAAGAAAATGTTGAATAAACATTTTGATATGAAGGACATGGGCATTGCTGATGTAATTCTTGGTATGAAAATTACCAAAACATCAGAAGGATATGCTTTGTCACAATCTCATTACATTGAGAAAATACTTGACAAATTCAGCAAAGATGATGATCATCTTGCTAGAACACCTGTAGATGTTAATTTGTATCTTTCTAAGAATGTACAGGAAAGTATTTCTCAATTAGAGTATGCCCAAATTATTGGAAGCTTAATGTACTTGATGAACTGCACTCGCCCAGATATAGCTTATGCAGTAAGTAAATTAAGTAGATATACGAGTAATCCAGGAGTAGAACACTGGAAAGCAATTATAAGGGTTCTTACATATCTCCGATTTACTCATAATATTGGGCTGAATTATACTAGATATCCAGCAGTACTTGAAGGATACTGTGATGCAAATTGGATATCGGATACTAGAGACTCGAAGTCCACCAGTGGGTATGTCTTTACTCTTGGTGGGGCGGCTGTATCTTGGAAATCTTCCAAACAGACTTGTATTGCTAGGTCTACTATGGAATCTGAATTCATAGCTTTAGACAAAGCAGGGGAAGAATGGCTTCGCCACTTCCTTGAAGATATTCCAATATGGCCAAAACCGGTGCCTACTATATGCATACATTGCGATCGTCAATCTGCAATAGGTAGGGCACAGAGTCATATGTATACTGGTAAGTCTCGACATATTCGTCGTCGACATAATACCATAAGACAACTATTCTCTAATGGAATTATTTCCATTGATTATGTGAAGTCTAAAGACAACATAACGGATCCACTAACCAAAGGGTTAGCAAGAGAGTTAGTTGAGAATTCATCGAGGGGAATGGGACTAAAGCCTATTAAATAAGAGTTACCACAACGGCAACCCAACCTAGTTGACTGGAGATCCCAAGATCTAGGTTCAAAGGGACAACCGAGTTGTGAATGACTCAGAATGATCACTGGGGAGTCTAACTCCTACCCATTTCTATGATGAAATAGTGATGTCTGCAGCGTTTTAGGTTAAGTAAAACTTTTAATGATTCTTATATCTAGGTAAACCTAGTGGAGTATGGCAGGATACTCTTCATAAGAATCACCTATGTGAGTGTGAACTAGGCCGGTTCTATAAGATTTGTGAAGGGCTACAAATCTTTAGAGCACTCATGAATGACCAGGTTGTTCAGGGCCAAAATGAACACAATAGTGAGAACTAAACTGTGTCTGGGGATATACTGTGTGAGTTCTATTGTCTTGGTTTACATAAACGGCTGAACAGTTCAAGACATCATGTGTCTCACAAGGGAAGGTTCAAAGCCAAAAGCTACCTATCTTTTGTAGAATATTTCCAATTTCTGTACTCTCTGTATTTAGATCATGTTGTTGCATTTTCTCTCCGTCAAATTCCATTCATGTGGGGGATTGTTGGAAAAATGGTTTAATATAGGCATATTTTTTAGCCAAATTTGAGTGGGCTCCAAACGTCTTGTGGGGTGGGTCCAAAGAGGTGAAGTGTTCCTTGCCGCATGGCAAGTCACACGGTGAAGACGGAACGTCAAAACCATTTATGAGTGAATGGGAAGTTGATGTCGTTTTCGGGTCTAACATTAATTTTTTAGATAAAATTCATTTGAATTTTTTCAATAAAAAATTATTGTGGGAATTTAATTTAATTCTAAATTCAAATTTTGGGTTTGAGTGATTTCCTAAATTTGTAATTTTAGAATTTAATTTAATTCTACATTCAAATTTTAGGTTTTAAAGTGGTTCCTAAAGTTTGTACCTCTTCCTTTATTTTTGAAAGTTGGTTCTTAAAGGTCAAATGTTTGAATAGTGGTAGCACCTTTTCATTTTGTTTTGGAACCTATTCGGGCTGAGATTTTTTCCTATATATATAGCCTTTATTCCAGCAATCAAGGACCCCCGAGATTTAGTCTGCATTATTTATATTGCTGTCCAACTTTTATTTAGGGGATTTTCCTTCATTCTAGTTTTAGAAAAATTACAAAGAGAGTATAGAACACAGGTTTGGTTCGCCGAACAAATTGTTTGGAGTACTACTACAATTTGTGAAGATCATTGTATCTTGGGAGATAGATGCCACTCAACCGTAAGTACTGTAGCGGGGTGAATTTGTCTTAAGGACAGAGTGTCTCACACTCGACTTGATCTTTGAATTTTTTAATTCAGTTCAATAAATAAATACGGTACGTTATTTATTTATTTGTTTGGCTTTATTTCAATTTATTTTATTTATACAGAAGATTGGTTCAACAACAACCTACATAACACATACATACAAAGTCGATAAAACAAAAGTATCTAATTTACTTTAACTTCGTTCATTCAATTAGTTTAATTAAAGTTGGTTTCTAAATATATTTTATTTTCTTGTTAGTCTTAATACATGTGTAAAGGTGTCCGAAGGGTCAAAAAGGTTGAAATGAGATCCAAATACACATCCCTATTTTCCGTATGTGTGGGAGTTCCAGCTGCACGTGCGGTTATTTTAGAACCGAGAGCCTTGTTTTAGGGTGTTGGCCACACGTGCAAGGCTCACAGCCGCATGTGCGATTTTGGGAATTTTATGATGTTCGAAAAATTCTTCAATGTTCAAAGCTTCATCTACTAAATTTTTTACCAAAACTCATACAAAACCCATCCAAAATTATATAAATTCATCATTATACAAAAAAATATGATTAATCTTCAACTCATTCACATCAAAACTTCATTTAATTTGTCAAAATTAGAATCAAACTTCATGTTTCCAAAACCTTATTCTTCTTTCTTCAAAACAAAAGCTCAAACCTTCAAAACTTGTATAAATCAATGATGTCTATGCAATTGAAATTTAAATTTATGTAGGACAACAAGAATCCAACCCAAAATGATTATTTCCCAAATTAATTCCTTGATTCCACATCCTATTCCAAAATTTTGATCATTTCATTATCTCTTTCTAATTATATGAAATTAATTTCAAACTCTTTTCTCTCTCTTCAAAATGTAAAATTGAGGTTATAAAATTCCTACAAAAATATTTACATGTACGTAATTAAAATTAAAACTAACTAATTTTGTATGTTCCAAAATCAAATCATAATTAAATTCTCAATTTAAATCTTAATTTGCCCCAACTATCATAAGAGTCCAGTTTGAATTGACTTTTATTCAGATAGGCCTTCGGTAGTCAGGAACTACTGGCGGCTCACTTCACCATCTTATTTGAGACGGGTTGGGGTCGTGACGATGGGTGATTCTGTTTACACATCACTAATACTTTCAATATACACCATTACTTAGTACACATACAAAATAATTTTTAGGGTTTAAAAATATCTTAGTTCACGCATTAACTTTTCATTACTAACCCTACATTAACACACCACTAACTATTTGAATACACACCAATACACACATAAAAAACTCTTCATCTTTACCACTGCACACAACAAAAACCCCTCACAATTTTCAAAACAAAGACCATCTTCGTTAGTCTTGATCTCCATCGCCGGCGGAAGTTTCATTCGGCTTTCATCTTCACCGATGTTGACCTCTGTAGTTGGTGTTGAACTCTCATTGTATCTCGTCTCATCATTTTAGATCACCAACAGAGTGTTTCATTCGGCCTTCATGTCCGCTGGTGTTGATATTGAAACATAAGCATGCCATTTTAGTAACAAATTCACTTTTGTAATCAACAACACAATCAGTTTCAACATTGCTATATTGGGTGGGTATAGAATTCTGTAAAAAAAAAAAATTAACAAATTCATCAAATTAGTCATGTTCATGTATACAGAGTTAAACAAACTTAATGTATTTAAAAATTTATATATGAAAAAAGAATAAAAGTTTAATTTATTTTAACCAAACTAACTTAAAATATACAATTTTTTTTATTTATTTATGTATGAACATTTAATATTTGCTCAATCTTAATAATTTGAACAAAATTATTTTGTTCAAATATTAATAATCAAACATTGTGTAAAAGTTCAAGTCTAGTTATTCGAACACGACGAACAAACTTATCTTCCCAACATACAAATTAGATAAATAAAAAACCAAAAAGCCAAGTCATAAACTAACATTTTCAATGTTCAAATCAACCTTTTCAATGTTTATAACCATCTTAGTGTCATCTATGGTGTGCAAATCTTCAAAACTAATTGATTTCAATATTCTTAAACCCTAAATCTTCAAAGGCAATAATGTTTTGAGTTTGAAAAATAAGTACAATGGAGAAGAGAATGAAGTGAGCTTATTGATAATGAATGATATCATGAGTGTATGTTAATGGTGAAGAAGATGAAGAAATATAATGTTTATATGTTGAAACCTTAAACCTTATAGGGATGATGGTGTGTGGAGAGTATTTTATATTTTTAAATATAAAAGTTTTAAATGGGTAGAATACATCCCATGTTGTCTTTAATGGTGATTTCATTTAAGGATATTATTAGAATATAAATTTAATATGTTATGGTGTGTATTGAGAGGATTAGTGGTGTGTAAATAGAATTTCCCTATATATATATATATATAGAGAGAGAGAGAGAGAGAGAGAGAGAGAGAGAATAAAATAAAATGAGAGGGTTAATAGATATGGGTGAGCGTCAACAAAATGGTGGGTGAGGGTCAGATTTTATTTTTATTTTTTATTTTATTGTGGAGCCAAATCTTGGGAGACAAAATAGTAGGTAAGGATTAGGTTTTTTTTTTTATTATTATTGTAGAGAGGGTCAAATCTTGGGAAGGTAAAAATCTTGAGAAGGACAAACTTTGTCTTGGAAAAATGTGTTTTGAGAAGATAAAGAGACATTTATTTGAAAAATAAATTCAAGTTAATCAACTAAGAAAACAAAGAGGTACATGTTGCAAACTGGAATAACTAATTTGGTCGGCGCAAGTTATACCGATTTTTTCTTATTAAATCTGATATCTAACCAAACCAAGAGAAAAATCATCAATGCCAACCACAGCCAACTACGTGATTGGTCGAAACCACCCATATTGTAATTGGGTCAGGTAGGTTGGATCAGTTCTTTGAGTAATTCGAATTTCTATACACCCCTATTAGGAAGTATAGCACTTGAGTTGATATTCATCAATGAGATTAAACACTTGATTATTGATCTTATGCTTGAGCGTGTTACTTGTTACTCCTGCTTTATGCTTGGATAGAAATTGAACACATTTACATTTATTCTTACACTACACACCATGCATTATGTGAGGTAGAAAATATGAAATTAGATTTCTTATCTTGCATATCCCATGATGAGTGAGTTGTCCCATTTAGTGAAGGAAAAAAAACTAAAATGTTTGTTTTGCCATGCTTTTCATTTAGTAATCAAGTCTCTTGCCTTAATAAGTAGTGAGTGTTCGCGTCAAAGAGCGAGAGTGTGTAGAATGACAAAAGCAACTACTTTAGGTATATAGCATTTTTAACTCAAGTTATTAAGCCCATTGAGGCATCTTCACACCTAGTGCCCTAAAACAATTTGGTTTAAGAGTCATTGACCCAATACTTGCTACATGGGTTAATTTAAAAAGCCTAAGGAACCTAGACATTACATAGTTAGAAAATAAATAAACAAATAAATAAATAAATAAATAAATAAAGCACATTGCTTGAGTCATTGTGGGTCATGGAAATTATGTGAAGTGTAAAATTTAGCCTTTAATGTTATATTTATGCTGCATTTTCAGTTGAGTAACCACTTAACACAACATACACTTGTGTGTCTTTCTATCTGATTATAAGTATAACGACCTCGTTACGTATTATGCCCTTAATCCTTAATTTTGAATGTTAATTAAGTGCTTAGTGTGAATATTTGAATGCTAATTATGTGTTTTATATGATTTTTGGATTCATATCTGTTAGCCGTAGGAATATCTGTTGTGACTTCTGTTACAATTTGAAATCGAAGGCCTTAATGACGTCAGAAATTGAAATTGGCTAGTTTATTATGAATGGCGTAATTTTTAGAGCCTAATGAGTAGTTTGATTAAATTAAGTTTAAATTAATTAGATTAAATCAATTAAATTAAGACATAAATGAATTAACGTAAGCTTTAATTACCTTGTCTAATCCTTGATTAGTTCATTAAGCTAATCTAGCCTTATATGTATGTTAAGAATGAGATTAAGTTCATTATTTTTGCCCTTAAAAATCTGAGAAAGAGAGCTTTAGAGAGAGAGAGATCTGGATTTTAGAGAGATAAAGAGCTTGGAAGCTTGGAACTGCTTGTAAGATTAAAGAATTGTGAAAAAGAACTCACGTTCTTGCTAAAATTTGCTTAATTGAAGACCTCAGGTAAGCTTTTGAATCTTAATTTATGAGTTTAGGTCATCAAAGATGTGAATTCAAGAAATATATGATTAATTACAAGAAATGAGTTAAGGATGATGAATTTGAAGCTAATTCACACATGCATGCATAGTTTTGTTAAGTTTCATCCTTTTGAGCAACGTTTTGTTATCCATGTTAGAATTGAGGATCATATCATAAATGCATTCAAGAATTAAGTTGTTTTAAAGCTAATCTTCATGTTTTATAAGCTTTGGAAAGGAATTTAAAGTTAAATGTTACATGTATGATCATTTGAGTTTGAGTTCATGAAATTTGACCATGAGGTTTGAGAATTGGTTTTGTATCCATTTTTATAGAAGAGTTTTTAAGTGTTTGAGAGGTTGTGTACAAGCCATGCAAGCTTTTGATTTGAAAATATATGCTTTGAAGTTCAATTCAGGTATGGAAAACCTAGATTTCGACCTAAGTCTCGGAACTCATGATTTTTGAAATATGAATGAGACTTCGAATGTTTCAATGTGACTTTTGAATTTGATTTGATAAAGATTAAAGTATGATGAACCCAAGGTCGTTTTGCATATAATGGACCTAAGGTCGTTCTGTATATAAGTTGGACCCAAGGTCGTTTTGTATATTTGTCTCAATGGGCCTAAGGTCGTTTTGAATATTTATCTCAATGCACAAAGGTTGTTTTGAATAAGAATATGTTGGACCCAAGGTCGTTTTGTATATTTGTTTCAATGGACCTAAGGTCGTTTTGGATATTTGTCTCAATGGACCAAATGTCATTTTGAATAAGAATATATTGGACCAAAGGTCGTTTTGAATATGAATATGTTGGACCCACGGTTGTTTCGTTCCTTTGATATGTTTTAAGTATAATGGATTGGAGCCGAGGTCGTTTTGCTTTGTTATGATCTGCTTAAGTCTGTTATGAATGGAAATAATATTCCACATGTAATATGTATAAGTATGACTTATTTATATATAAATCTCATTGATTAACCTCTTTACTTTGATGTTATTCACTGGCTTTCGCTCACTCTTTATATATATGTATGTAGGTGAGCAACCGGTTGCCTAACCTTAGAGTCTGCCCAAGAGAAGCTTGTGGTTTTGAGATGTCAACATTGGAGTGCCTCTTCTTAGAGGCTTTTGTTTCTTTTGTTTTGATCTTTTACTTTCTTTTGTTGGTCATGTTTGACCACATCTTTATATAAGTTTTGGTTTTTGTATAGTTAAGATATATGTATGATCTTGGACATGTGAGATCTTTTTATATATGTATGGGTATGAGTTATTAACGTACAAAATATTTTTGTTCATGCCATTTATGCACAAGCTCATTAGACAAATTCTATATTTCTGCTTTCGTTTCTAGCTCCATATATTTAAATATGACTTGATTTCTGTCTAAGGCCGTAGGTAATATCATGATTACTGGCCGGTTATGATCCAAACCTCTTGGAGCGGGTTTGGGTCATGATAGAGTGGTATCAAAGCACGAGTTAATAACTCACACACTTGTCAAATTGAGCATTAAGGTGTCTAGAAAAGACTTAAGGTGCATCCATTTGATAAGAACATGCTTGTGTGCATTGAGAATATGTGAATATATGAGATATGAATTGTTGTGACTATGTGTACAAACAAGTTTTTGTTTTTGTTATAGTGCAAGTTTATATAGATAATGGTGAGAGCAAGAGCCGAAAAAATAGAAGAATCCTCCACTGCTCGATTAGACAGAATGGAGAGAATGATGCAAGATATGGCAGAAAGTCTGAGACAACAACAACAATGGCAACAACTGCCACTCCCGCCTCTTATGCTAATACCGCTTGTGCAAGATCATTAGGCTGATGACTGCACAATTGCCCTCATGTAACAACCCCAACCTGTGATTAGCCTATAATCCATGATTAAGAATGCCTAATAAGTAATTAAGATGAAATTCTACGTTAATGTATGAGTTATGTGGTATTTGCATTATATCTATCTATTATAGAAATATCTGTTCAGAATTTTGTTTGTTTCTGCAGATTGAAGGCCTTATCGGCTAAAGAATGTGAAATTGGCTGAGAATACATGCTAATTAGCATTTTTAGAATTTTATGGTAGGTTGAATTGAAATTTGATTCGGAACGAAATAATTAGATTATATTCAATTAGACTTAAGCTTACTTATCTATCTTTAATTATATTTGATTAAAATAGCCTATATAAGGATAATTGGACTCCACTAGCTCATTTTAGACTTTTTCATTCCCTCACCTTTGAGCTTACAACCATTGGAGAGAGAGAGAGAGAGAGGAGAAAGAAATCAAGCTCAACTAGGGAGATTCCTGGGGAATTTGAAGGAATTCGCTTGAACTTAGTTAGAATTTGAGAAATTGGGAAGAATCATTCAAGAATTCAAGGAATTAAGATTTGTAGGTAAGAAATCCAACCCTTAAGTTATGTAGTTGACTCACACAAATTGTGGATTCAAAAGATAATGAAATATTAACACATGAAATGAACTAATGATGTAAAAAAGAAGAAGATTAGTGTAATAACCCGACCCTCGTACATGTTTTCTGAACTATTTTTAGACCCTACTTTGTGTTTTTGAATGCTTATTGTGAAATCCTATGAGAAATTAAAGTTAAGTAAGTGAACCCCATGTTTAAGGATGTCTATCTGTTTAATAAGAAGGGTATCTATTACATTAGAATGTTCGAATCAGGAATTGGAAGCTTTAGGGGCTTAATTATCCGAAATTGATTTCATATATGTGATCAGCATAAATTTTAGGTAATATTAAGCACTTCTGTGAAATTTCAATTTGGGGATGATTAAACGATTAAATTTCGTCCTTATTCACCTTCTATATGTATGCTCCCTGGACAAGTATTTAGACCTTATCTATATATACATCATCTCACATATTGTTTGAGAGGGAAAAAGTTAGAGAAGAAGAGGGTCATCAAGAAATAAGGTTGGGAGCTTGTGGAGGATTGTAGAATTAAAGATTCAAGGTATGTGTGTGTTTTGCTTGAATTATTCTCTCTTGTTGAGTCCTCTCTTGAATCATTTCCTTGGATGAGAATGTAAGTTAGAGGGTGTAGAGGTTAAATTAAAAAGAAAATGTGTTTCCTCAATTGGTTGATGTTGAATTGAGTTGCTTATGCATATATGTGGAGAGACTAGTTTTTATTTCTTACTTTCTTGTGAAGGTTATGAAGAACTTACCTCTATATATAGATATGATGTTGTGTGATGTTGAATGCAAAAGAAAATTTGGTTATGGTTAAGAATTCAAGAACTAGTCTTTACCTAGATAAATGTATGTATTTAAAGCCTTTGTTAACATGATTTTGAGGCCATGTTCTATTAATTAAGAATGCTAATTTGAGCCTTGTGAAGATGTACCAAAAGATGAGGTTTTGTAGCAATTTTCGGACTGAAACAGGGGGATCGCCGCACGTGCGGGGGTCACTGCCGCACGTGCGGCAAATGTTGCATTTTTGGGTTTTGGTTCTGCCTAAAAGGCATGTGCGGGACCTCAAGGCCGCACGTGCGGGGCCAACTGCCGCACGTGCGGGGCTCACAGCCGCACGTGCGGCTCATGCTGAAAAACACTGTCTATTTCATTTTGCGTGTAAAACCCTCTAATGTTGTCAGAATGTATAGTTGATGCCTTTTTGATATTTATAAACTCCCTCGAAATAAAGCGAAACAGAAAGTAATTTACTATGAAAGATGAACTAAAATGTAAGTTTTGAACGTGTGCAGGGCACACCCCGGGAGGAACAAGCACGTCATCACAACACTGTGAGTAGTAGTACCATTATATGCTTCACATGTAGCTAATGATTGTCATGAGTATTGTGTCCACGTATGATATGAAACTATGCTAATGTTTCAAAGTATGTAAAGAAAGAAATGGGAAAGATGAAATACGTTCATTCTGTAAGACTCTGAAATCAAGTTGTTCTGTTATTATGATATGAAACAAAGTGCTACATGGAACTAAGTGCTACGATGTGAGTCACCTCTAGAGTCCGTGTGAGACACCTCTTGAGTTCATACAAGCATGTTCATGGGCTTGATGCCAAATGATTCAAGGGCTTAATGCCAACTTATTCAAGGGCTTAATGCCACAATGTTCAAGGGCTTAATGCCACCATGTTTAAGGGCTTTGTGCCACTACGTTTAAGGGCTTATAGCCATCATGTTTCATGATATTATGCTTCAAGTCATTATGTTTCAAGACTGGGCCTATGACCGTTATGAAATTAGTACAGACTCAGACTGACTATGTATGCACTTTCATACGCATTGATCTATTATGTTTCAAGTTAAGCATTATTTATTTACGTATTACTATTCACTGAGCCTGGCTTACTCCGTGTTATGTCTGTTTCTGTAGGTAACCAACCAGGTGGTCAGTCCTAGCCATGACACCCATTTTCTTTTGTCAACCTTTGTATGCCCGGGCACCTTTCGAGGCTACTTATTTTGTGAAGTGTATTAAGATGACTGGCCTACTTTTGATTGCCTATCTAAGGTTGAATGTATATAACTTCAATGTTTTTTTGTATATGCCCAATTATGGGGCTGGGACTGTACGTGTGTATGTATATAACCGATACTCCGGGACATTGTTTAGGACTTTATCTATCTTCTATGGTGCATGTGATGTATGAGATCCTGGCATGTAGAAGTAGCTCAATGGAGGTTATATGTATCATTATTCTCATGTTGCGTGCTTCCGATAAGGCCCCGTATGTTATGAAAACCAGGTTTAATGTCCGTTTCTGTATAGGTCATGCCCAAACTTTTAGGGGCAAGTTTAGGGCGTGACAATTAGAGCATGCGTGTGCATTTCATAGTATTTTGAAGTTGATTTCGAGTCATTCTTCCATGCATGTCATATTTTCAACTTAGTTTTGAGACTTCATCATGTTTTCCATCAATTTGCCTTGTTTGAGCATGATTTGAAGGGTTTAAGTTCAAAGAAATTACATGCATGTTTGTATAATAAGTATTGAGCTTGAATTTACCATAAATCACTTGGTTTTGGGACATGATTTTGTGAAATGATTTTGAATTCACAAAGTTCTACAAGTTTACATATGTTTCCTCAAGTTTTGGGCCCAAAAGGATGTGTTTTAAAGTCTTGAAGTTGAATTTTGAACTTAGAACTGCAATTTGGAAATTCTAGAATTTGCACCATTCGCTCAAGTGGTGAAGTTTGGGGATTGGCTCGAGTGGTAGAACTTGCAATCGAGTGACCACCCTTATTTTTGACCCTCCGCTCGAGCAACCGAAGTTGAGCTCGAGCATAAATTGAGAGCTCCCAAAAGTTTTACAAACTTTTGCAGATTGCTTGAGCATAGGAAGTTGCGCTCGAGTGGAGACCCTGTTTATCTAGTTTTGTGCTCGAGCGTCCGTCGAGCAGAAAAATCATGCAACCAGTACTTTTGCAGACTTTGCTGACCGCTCGAGCGACAGAAATTGCGCTCGAGCGAACTGCCCTGTTTTTGAAAATTTGACTAAGTGTTTCAAGTTATATTTTGGCATCCTCATTGCATCTTAGGCATTCCTAAGCCCTAATTAAGACATAATAATGAAGATAAATATTAGAAATACACCCAGACAAGAGAGAAATAAATTAAATGAATTTTGAGCGTATGTTTCAATGTGTATCTGTTTTGTGTTTGTGTAGGTTACAAGTCGTAGGCTATCTAGTTATCTGCTCTGTTTGTCTGCTTTATCTGCTCTGTCCGTCTGCTATTGGGGCCAATTGTGAGTAATAACTTTGTAAAGCTATGTTCAATTATAAGTATTTTCTGAATGATATAAGATGATCTGTTTCTGAAATATTATTTCCTTTATGAATGAATGGTTGTCTAATGTTTCTGAAATGTATTCGTGAGTCAACTGTATGCCTTCATGGCCGTCCCTTTATGGGTCAACTGTTTCTGTTAGTGCTAATGGATGTACCATGTATGATTAACTGTAATTGCTGATTATGAGTATGAATCTGCTTATGAGATAAACTAAATTCTGTTTTTTGTATTTATTATGGACAACATTCATTAAATCCTTTACTCTGTTATTATTCACTGGGCTCCTGCCACAACCCGAACTTGCCCCAAGAAGTTTAGGCCATGACCGACCTGTGCTTAGGCCTCAAAACACAAATCTAAAATAATCCAATCATATCAGGACCTAAATCAGAAGTAAAATTTTATAACATAACGTCCATTGCGCAGTGCTTAAATGCTAGGATTCTAACACATCAAGTCAAATATAAAAAGACCACATACACAGGCCATATATACATAAGTCTAAGTCAAGTAGCCATATACAAAGAGTTAACGATCCAAACTTATCATATCAACAAAGTGTAGCCACCAAAGGTTAAACAAAAAGGTGGCATTAAAGGAACTTCTCAAAAGACAAAAAGACTCCAATGTTAAAGGCTTAACAAAACGGGTTCATCAAAAGCTTCCTGAAGCTGACCGAGGGCTGGCCTCCAGGCTGACCACCTATAAAATATATATAAACACAGAGTGAGCAAGACTCAGTGAGTAATAATAATGATAATGATAATAATAATACAAGGAGGCATATAATGAACATGTGTCTTGAAGAATATTGATATAACAAATGTATAACTTATCCACAATCACATTTCAGAATGGCCTCGGGCCTACAAAAGACGGAACGGCCTTGGGCCCAACACAAAAATAGAACGGCTTCGCGCCCAATACGATAACAGAATGGCCTCAGGCCCAATATGATAACAGAATGGCCTTAGGCCCAATATAATAACAGAACGGTCTCGAGACCAATATAATAATAGAATGGCCTCAGGCCCATTTCATATGCCAATGCTGTCAGATGCTCAAACACTTTAATTGAACACAAATTGTGTCAAACATGTCATCCGTGATCAAAAATATATATTTTGCAACATTCAACATATCATAACATTACTACTACTCACTGTGATCCGATCGTGCGATGGTCCCTTCCGACGAGTGACCTATACATCATACACATAATTCGGTAAGCAATGTATTCTTTTATTAGTTTTTTGACTTTCACCACTCTTCTGTTTCGTTCACTGTTTTAATCAGTTTTAAGCATTTCGAAGAAATTAATATACACATTAACAAATTCAAAGGGTCGAAAAGAGCAACAAAAAGTAATCAAATTTTTCCTCAATTCTCGTACGTGCGGAGGTCCCTCACCGTATGTGTGGATAAGTCTGTTGCACGTACGACCCCGCATGTGCTTTTATTTCAGAATGCCAACCTTGCTTCCCCTGTTTTCCATACCCAGCATGTGTGGCAGTGAGCCCCGCACGTGCGGCTATGCATCCCGCACGTGCGGTTCTGACTCTATTTGTGCCGTTCGAAAATCCAACAAATTCAAGCTTACCAAAGGCATTTCTAAGGCACAAATCAAGCAACAATACTTCAAAATCATAACATATGAACACAATAAATATAGATCCCAACTTCTTTTTACTTGACATGTAAAACCCTAATCTCTATTTTTCCTTTATTTCTTTATCTTTTCATATATATATATATATACACACATATGCATGAGCTCAAGTATGCAAGAGATAACTTATAAACCCTAATTTCCAAGAGTGCCAAAGCTTCATTTTAGGTCTTGTTTCAAGCCATTTAAGGAAGATTTAGAAGTATTCTAGGTGATTCCTACTTACCTTGAACTACTTTTTTGAATCTTCTTTCAATGCCTTAATCCCCAAGCTCCTATGTTGACTCCTTCTTCCCTCTCTCTTTCTTCTCTTCCTTCTCCTCTATATTTCCTCCAGGAGATATTTTTATATGTTTTTGTCTAAGTCTCCTAAGGCTCTGGTATATATCTATCTCTCTTAAGCTTTTTGAGTCAAAATGGAACTTAATTAGGAAATTAGCCAAAGAAAGTCAATTAAATCATTACAAATCAAATTTTTACAAAACTTCATATTATGTCCTAAAAATCATGATAATCACAACTGTAAAGTCAATTTTCGGTTATCGCGCCTCTAAGGCCTTCAATTTTTAATCCAAATATGGTAATTTCAACAGATTTTCTCGTAACCGACAGATACAAGGTTGTAAACATATAATTCACATATTAAAACATGGCTTTTCACATCATTCACATAATCACATCTATAATGAGGGAAATAAAGCATATGAGAGGGTTAGGTTATTACAGCTCTAACTCACTGTATTATCTATGTATGTAGGTGACCAAGCGCGTGACCAGGCTTAGTGATGATTGCTTGGAATTCTGTTTTGTTAGCCCACCTTTGTGCATCCCGAGGAGGTTCCGAAAAAATTCAAGTGATCAAGTTTTGTGAACTAAGTTTAAGACTTTGTTTTCTTTTACTAAAATCTGAATAATTTTTTGTTTATCTGTATATTGGGCTAAGTCCTATTTTGGTTTTATCTGTATATGTGAATGACATAAGACTAATGCAAATATGATGTCACATGTGTGCATATAAAGTTTTAAATTTATGTTCCATGTATGTCAACACAGCTCTATGGACGCTGTATTTTGTATAATTGCTTCCACTAGCCCCTGTATTTTGTTTAATTTGTTCAGAGGCTTTTGGTAATCCCAGGATTACTAGCCAGTTACGGCACTAAACCTATAGGGGCGGGTTTGGGTCGTGACACCTCACTAAAGAATTTAAGAAGATGAAACCACCGATATTCCATGGGGGAGTAGACCCATTAAAAGCTGAAGCTTGGGTCCTTGGAATCGAGAAATTATTTGAGGTATTTCCATGTATTGAGGCACAAAAGGTTCAGTTGGCCGCATTCACTCTAGAGGATGAGGCAAGAAGATAGTGAATGTTAATCCGAGAAGATAATAAGACGATTGATTAGGAATGATTTCTTGAAATTTTCTATGAGAAATATTTTTCGCAATGCATCTGTGATCGAAAAGTGTCCGAGTTTGAGGAACTCAAGCAAGGTAACATGACAGTAGCCGAGTATGAAGCAAAGTCCATAGAGGTGGCCAGATTTGCATCACATATGGTCGACACCGATTACAAAAACGTAAGAAAATTTGAAGGTGGCCTCCAAAATACAATTCTAGAGAGAGTTAATGTGTTGAAACTACCCATTTATGTTGATGTGTTGGATCGAGCCCTAATGCCTGAAACTAACATGACAAATCATAATAAACAATCTGAATGGAAAAGTAAGAGGCAAGGTTATTTCTCAAAGAAGGGATCATTTAAAAAGCAAAATATGGGATCAATTAGCACTTCGAACTCCACAAGGGATACGACACTAACATGTAGCGAATGTAGTAGGAAACATTGAGGGGTTTGTTACCGTATTTTCGGGGCTTGTTTCAAATGCCGTAAAATGGAACACATGGCGAGAGATTGTGTGCCGGTCGGTTCCTTTCTCTCCCTTTCTTTTCTTTTCTTTCCTCGATTCACTTTATTTTATCCTTGTTGGATTTGAAATGTCCGGGAATGATTTTTTTCTAGTTCGTACCTCAGTCGTTGTTGAATTTCGGTTGTTTCGGGGGCGCGCGGGTGAGTCCGGGGCACCTGGGAGCAAAGTTGAAATTTTGAGCGGCTGGGCCAGGGCCGCACGTGCAGAGGAGGGCCGTTCGAGCGGTGGGAGGGGCCGCTCGAGCGGTGGAGCTTGACACCCAGAATTTTTGCTACTGTCTAGAGTGCACGAGCGGAGGAAGTAGGCCGCACGAGCGATCAAGGTGGGCCGCTTGAGCGGTGGAGTTGGCCGCACGAGCGGCCAACTGGGCAGTCCGAAACTCTGTTTTTTATAACATTTTGGTCCGATTCTTTTACACATTTTGCTCATTTCTCTCTCTCTAAACCCTATTTTCCTCTCCCTTTCTCTAGAAATCTCCTAAAGCTTCAAAACACATTGATTTTACTAATGTTTGGGTCAAGATCTTCACTCTCTTCCTCTAGATCTTGAAGATCTAAAGCTAGGGCATCACTTGGGTGGAGGAAATCAAGACTCTCTCTCTCTCTTGAAGCTAGGGTTTTATCTTTTCTTCATCAATCATTGAGGTAGGGGTTTTTTTGATGCTTTTCAATACCTATACTATGGATAGACATGTGGTAAGTTTGTATTGCATTAAACCATGTTGATATGGATTACTTTTCAAAAATCATGGTAGAGGGTATATGATATGGGCGTAGAGATTGAAATATTATATGATGGGTTGATGTTGGGTTAATTTGGGGTGTGATTCTTTATATTCTTGATTAGAGAGCTAAAACCCTAATTTTGTTGAAATGCCTAATGGATAAAAAGGGGTTAAAATTGTTAGATAATTGTGTGATGGATTTAAGAAATTTGATGAGTGATTTGATAAATTGATTTATGATTAAGATGGGTTTCATAATTTGAGCTTTTATTTGTGTTGGATTGGCTATGTTTAAAACACAACGAGTTGATGAATTTACCATGTTACGAACCAAGAGATTTAATTATTGATGTGGTTATGTTCGGGAATTTAAAATGGGTTTTCATGAAGTAGTGTATTTGACTTGTGTTAAGTTGATTTTAGTTAAGTCCAACAATTGATAATTCGTTGATTGATAAAAAGAGATTTAATCATGAGATTAGAATTCATGGAGTTAAACCTTTGTTAAGTAGAAATGGAGTAAATTGTGATTGTGTAATCAATGTGGGAGTTCCTTGTCTAAATGGTGAAAGTTGAGTTGTGGATGGTGTACCTTGTGTATTGTAAATTGGAAATTTTTTAAAATTAAATATCAAAGGAAGATGAAACGATAATGTCCTCTTAATTGAGAAATGAACGTCAAGCGATAGATGAAACCTTGGAGTCGTGTTGATTGTTGGTCTAAAACCTTGTGAGAATTGGTTAACGGTAATGTGTTTAACATATATCTTGTTTAGAAATTTTGTCCTTGGTCATCGGTGGAGGATGACATTGTGATTGTTGTTATGATCATGTGTCTGTAGTACATTTGTGTTACTTGTGAATGTGGTTTGAAATGATGGTTGGAAGATGTGTAATGCGCTGAGAATCAGAGGTACCATTACCTTCTAGCTAGCGCTTGGAGAATTGGCTGCGCTGAGAATCAGAGGTACCATTCCCTTCCAGCTAGCGCCTGGAGAAATGGAGCAGAGGTACCATTCCCTTCCAACTGGTGTCTGGTAAATTGGCATGTTGTTGTGGAGAGATGTATCATTGGCCTACCGTGCTGCGACAGGTAGAGCAGGGGTTGTGTATCGTTGTTGTTTCATTTCGATTGTGTATCATGTATTATGATAAATTGTGATTTTGCAAGGTTTAATGGTCTCACATGTTGAGTAATTGCATACATTGTAAATTTTGAGTGTGCTTAAGAGTGGTTGAAGGAGTTTCGCCATAAGTTATCTTATTGAAAGTATTTCTTGGATTATGAGTTTAAGTTGTGGAATGTGATGAGTTCGTTGAAATGAATCATGTTTATATTTAAGTTACGAATAATGGAGAAAAACAAATTTGATGAACGTGCTTTCGAAAATTAAGTAAGGTTGTGTGGTATTTTGATATAAAATGGAAAATACGGCCATGGTGTGATAGTTGTTTAGATGGAAAAATGAATAATAAAAGTGAATCTTGGTGTTATTGAATCAAAAGAATGTTTTGAGAAAGTTATTATTGTAAGTATACTTTAATTATAAAATGTCACATTATTTATATGTTATGAGATTAGCATTCATGATCATAACTATCTGTAAGTTGTTATTGTTGAGGATCATGTTGAGATCCCTACTGGACTTTATGTTCATTCCACATTGTTGAATCTTTTTCAGGTGATAATCAGGAAGTGCTACAAGATTTTGGATCTTCTTATTTGTTGGCCACGGGGCCTCTTTTGTGTTGGCAGAATGCCATTGATGTAAAAGGGTTACACCCTTCTTCTTGATTTTTAAATGATGTAAGCCTATGGGCAATTTATCTAGTTGTACCTTTATTTTGCATTCATCCTTACCCAAACGAGAGAACTTTTATTGATGTATTCATGTAAATGTAATAAGCTTCCGTATATTATTTTTGAAATGGAATTTATATTAATGGCTTTGGTAATGGATTTCGAGTAATAAAAAGTGGGGCGTGACAGATTGCCCCCAAACTGAGCAACAGAGAAGTAGAAGACCAGTTGTTAGTACAACTGGGTTCGTCTCAATACCAGGAAACACTGCAAGACCTATTGCTACAAGAGACACACTAAGACAGGGGAGAGTTTTTGCATTCGTCCTAGGTGATACACAGAATACCAAGGCTGTTGTCTTAGGTACCCTTTCTATTTGCAATCAAGATACTTATGTGCTAATTGATTCGGGTTCAACACATTCTTTTGTATCTATTGTATTTGCATCTAGACTGAATAGACCTATGGAATCATTGCCTTATCTATTATGCGTATCTGCTCCATCTGGGGAATTTGTTTTGTGTTCATCTGTATACTGTGCTTGTGAAATACGTGTTGAGAATGCTACGTTAGATTTGTTACCTCTCGATACTAGGCATTTTGAGTTCAAAGGGAACCTCGAGTATGCCATTTGTTTTTTTGGTAACTAACTTGGGACTACGTTGTTAACTTAAAGGAACCCACGGAGTGCATAATGACTATAGTCTATATAAAGGGTGCTTAATTTACATAAACAAGCTCAAAGCTTATAGATGCAATTCAAACTTCCCAAGTTCTACTCATAACATACACATAGAGGAAAAGTTTAGACTCCATTGAATTACATTCTTATTAAATATTGTTTTAAGAATTAACACATCTATGGCCTTTATAGAACCCAACGAGCACATAGTGACTCAAACAATGTCAGAGACATAACAAATTCAATTATATGAGCGATCTCATCGTATGGTATTCAACACTAGTTATTGCTCTATGCAACATTAAGGAAATGCATCATAAATTTGCAAATATTTTTATCAATATTTGAGTTAATTTAAGGGTCTTTGTTTTTGTTTTGTTTTGTTTTGTTTTTGTCAAAAGATTAAGTTTGCTCACATATCACTGGGGAAAAAGGAACTGGATAGCAAGACAACAAACAAATAAGCAAAACCACACAACCACACGAAAAAAGAAGAAGAAAAAAACAATTTGGCGATTGGAGAAAGACAAAAAAGCACAAACATATTAGAGGAAGACAAAATTAGTTAGCGAAGAACAAAATGGACCACTACACATTCATGTAGTCAACTGATCTTCCCGACTATGACCTCTTTGGGTGATTTTTCCAAATACAAGCCATTGGTCTCCTTCCCTCCTTGTACCCTAGGAATTTGAGAGTGAATAGTAGTTACTTTTGACGGATAAACCATTTCTAGGAGACCCCAAAACAATTGTTCCAATTTGATTTTGAATCTTTTTTTTTTTTTTTTTGGTGCCACAAACAACAGAATCACCGAGTATGGGTTATGTTCCATTTTCTCTTTGGGTGTTGCTTTCTCTTCTTCCCTATTCTCCTGCTTAACAACTAGACATGCGTGTCACCAAATGCCTCTGTTCCTGGCAGCAAGGCTTCTTTAACCCTCTTATCGGCTTCAAGTCCTGATGCCGAAGCAATTTGAGCAGCTTTCATCAGTTGCATTGCCACACTACAACAAAAACACACTTTAGTGACACCATACTAGTGGCATATTTTTAGAAAATGCCACAAAAATAATATTTTGTGGCACATTTTAGAAAAATGTCATAGAACCACAAACACAAAAGGCTCTAGTGGTATTTCAATAAAGAAGTGCCACATCACTACAATAAAAATGTGATCTACTAACATCAATTTTATGGCATTTTATAAAAGAATGACAAAAAAAATTGTTTTAGTGACACTTATTAACGGATGCCACTAAACTTTAGTCGCAATGGCATTTTTTTTAAAAATGTCACTAAACTAAGCAAGTGCAAGTTACTTTTCATGGCATTTTGAGAAATGCTACTAAGCCAAAAACTTTCCAAGTTATCTAATGGCATTTTGTGGAAAAAAAAAATGCCAATATACTTCCAAAATTTTTAAAATGCACAAAATATATATGAACAAATAAATTGAACTCAATATAACATGTTTTTCAACTGTACTTGCTACATGTACAGAATTGATCAATGACTTTATATGAATTAACTGAATAAATAAAAATTCAAACTGCTCTCTTATATAATGATAAAGTTACTTGAATTTTTAATTGAAATAAATTTTTGACATTATCAAAAAGTGTTAATTAACTTGATGATTAATTAATTTATTATAAAATTGGAAACTTTAAGGGACGTGATTTGGTCTTTGTTTCATTTTAGTCCATGTAGTTTTAATTGACTCAATTTTGACTCTAAATTTATAGATTTATCTCAATTTATTCCCAATTGCTTATAATTGTTGGGTAAATTATATCAATAGTCCTCACATTTTGTTGTTCCCTAGTTTCAATTGACTCAATTTTGAACTTTTATTTTAGATTTTATATCAATTTAGTGCAATTGATAACGTCTTTGGTGTTTTTGATAAAAAAAATTCATTAATTGGTTATGGTCACTTAATTGACCAAGTTTATGATTTTGCTCATAAAATGATGACACATGTTGCATTTGCTATGAAAAAATGCTATCAATTGAACCAATTTGAGACAAAATAAAAAAAACAAGGTCAAAATCGATTAAATTGAAATTATAGGAATTAAAATGATACAATAGCCAAAATAGAGGGACTAACAGTGTAATTTGCCCTAATTGTTAGCATTTTTCAATAAAAATGCACATGTCATTTTTTATAAGCAAAATTATAAATTTGCTCAATTCAGTAAATTAATCTCAACCAATTCAGTGATCATTTTTTTGTCAAAAACACTAATAGTATTATCAATTGGACGAAATTGATACAAAATTTAAAATTAAAAGTTAAAATCAATCTAATTAAGAGTGTAAGTACCAAAATTAATCTTTATTTATTTTTATTTAAAATATGAACAAACTTATCTAAAAATAAATAAATAAATAAATTTTTTGGTACACCAATTTATCACCTCATTACCAATTCTCCATATATATATATATATTATAAAAACAAAGGAAACAAGACTTACGGGAAGGCCAAAAAAAAAAAAAAAACCCCACTAAACTACATCAAAAGACTAGAGCAGTTGTGGGACAAAATTGATTTTGGTGAAGCAATCCAATTCACGAATCCAACAAATTTGAGTTCGTTAACCCAATCCACAATAAATCTGAAATTGGTAAAGCAAAATCGATTTTTGCGGGACAAAGAGGCGAGAGCGAAATAATGAAGTAAGGGGTTATCATTCTTCATCTTTTACACCATTCTTATCTAACATCTACACCACAAATTTGTAGTTTTTTCATCTTCTACAATCTACTGAGTTCATTAGGTATTCTTTCTCTCTTTCTCACTCTCACACACGGAGGCAAACACACAAAATACCTCTATCTTTCTTTCTTACTTATGATCTTCTTATTTTAGGTATAAAACTTGATATAATCTGAAAGTCTAATCTTCTAATCCATGAATTTATTAATTTTCATCTCTTAATATTAAGGGTTAATTATGATTTACTATTATTGTATTTATATGGTGATTTTACATAATGCCATGCTAGTGTTTGTTCAAACGTCTCAATGAGACCTTGCATTATTTTGCTATGTTTGTTTTTTATTTTTTTTAATCCTGTTGTAAGGATGAATAAGAAAAAAAAAAAAAAAATCCTTTTATTAGATTTTGTTTTGATTTTATATTAGATATTTGCTCAATGTTCATGTGGTTGTTGATGATTTTTTTTTTTAAATGTTTTTTTTTGGGTGTCTTTGGATAATAATTTAGTGATATGGGTAGATAAATTCTATTTTTCCAAGTTGGTTATGTGATCCAATGTTTGGGGTACCATGCTATGCATAAAATTTACTGTCTTATGATGATTTAACTGAAACATATCAGTGGTAGAGCAAAAATTATAACTAGAGGGGGCCATACTTGATAACAAAGTTCTAATTATTTCTTTCATAGCAATAGTATCGTACGTAATTATATTAAAAGATACATTTTTAATATAAAAAATGAAAAATATCATTAAATCCAAAAATAAAATTCTCAATCAAGAAAGAGTATTTTGATTTCCAAGTTAGGGAAAACATTGATCAGAACTTTTCTAATAAGTATTTTGCTCTGTTGTTTAAAATATTTTATGCCTGTACTCATCGTTCTGTTTATTTATTTTCCTGATCAATAGGAGGCCATAGCCTGGGAATTAGTAGTCTAGCCTATAACAAAACTTGAATAATTAACCTCTTAGTCTAGCCAACTTCACGACCTCCAATTAATTAGGCTTGAACCCTTTGTCTTATCATTATTTTCTTCTAATGTCTCAAAAAATAAATTATTGTATAAAATTTAGTTGTGGAGCCAGTCTTTTATTAGTTAAACAAAAAGGCAGCATAAATTTCAATTTATTGAAAATATATAACCATAAAATAATTTGTGTATTAACATAAAATAATTTGTGGGGCCACCTCTTCTACGGGTGTTGGGAGGGCTATTAGATTTTAGATTGCCCTTTGGGAGTGGGGGCACTGTCACGACCCAAACCCGCTCCTATAGGTTTAGCGTCGTAACCGGCTAGTAATCTTTGGATTACCAAAGGCCTCTGAACAAAATAACTTATAATTTGGGCTGCGGAAGCAAATATAAAAACATACATAGTCCATTGAGCTGTGGAGACATATATGGGATATAAATTTTAAACCTTCTACACGTATACGTGACGTCATAATGCAGGTCTTACGTCACATTCATTACAGATATAGCCAAAAGGGACTTAGCCCAATATACAGATAACAGAAAACTTGTTCATAATTCAAAGAAGACAAGGTCTTAAACATAAGCCATTTAGACTTGACTCGCTCACAAAAGGGAACCTCCTCAGAGGCTCAACGGCTGGCTGACAAAACTAAGACACCAGATCCTCAACTCTGAGTTTGGTCACACACCTGGTCACCTACATATATAATATAAATAGTAAGCGGAAGCCTAGTAAATAATAACAGAGTAAAGAGTTTAAATGAATGATGTCCGTCGTAGATACAACTTTCAAATCTCTTATTGAACAGAAGCATAAACATATTCGTATCAGAAACAGAGTCATAAGCATATTCATATCAT